>CM076445.1:34170000-34770000 GCA_038419695.1 Scomberomorus guttatus | reverse complement strand
CCCAACATCCTGTAGCAACATGGCTGAGGTTTCTTCTTCTTTTCTTCTGTGTCTTGTGGTTTTAGAGGATGTAGATCTGAACACTGTGTGTGTGTGTGTTTATCTGTGTGTGTGTGTGTGTGTGTGTGTGTGTGTGTTTGCAGTATGTGTGTCTAGGACCACTGGCAGGAGCAGTCAGTGGGCTCCTGGATGGTGTAACTGACCCAGGTTGCGTTGCCGCTGCAGTAGAGCTGCACGGAGCGCCGCTGCAGCCCCGTCTCCCTGCAGCACTTGCAGAAGCGAGCGTACGTGTTGATGTTGTAGTTGTAGATGCTGGCGGACGGACACTTGCCGTCACATGACACAATGTTCACCTGCAGGACAGACACAGTCAGTACAGAAGGAAGCAGGGCTGCAAAAAGCACTAAAACCTGATTCAAGTATTCCATTTAAAATGTCCCTTCTTTTTATTGTTCTTAATCTGGTGTATGTTGAATATCTGCCATTCTACTAAATACTGTTTTTATCTCACATATATACAAATCCCATTGTTGCAGCTGAGGTGTGTTGCACTTCAAGCGACTGTGGATTCATTGTGAAGCTGAAATCCCGCCATCTCATATCTCAGCAGTTAGATAGATACTTTTTACAACCTTTTTAAATACCACATATAGAATAAGTAAATACTTGTTTCACGATCATACTGGCCAAAACATTTAGATATGATAGAAAACCAGAAAGGTTTTTTTCAGTATTTTCCAACAGTATAAAACAATAATTCCTCATGATATAATTAATTAAATTAATGCAATCTGGACACGTACAACCAGCAGAAAATGGCTGGATGGATCAACCAATGAAAAATGGTTAATTAATTTTAATTAATTTAAGTTTTTGCTCTTTTGTCCATTGTGAGTGGATGAGCTGCTGTAGCTGCAGTATTGACAGTGTTTGCTGCAGGTCTGATGCTGCTGACTGAAAAAGATTAAACAGCAGATTCTACAGTCTACAGCAGGCAAAAAATATATTTAATTCTTCTGTAAATTAAATTTAAGACTTCTCAATACCTTCTAAGGCATTTTCTTGAGGAAACTGGATTCAATGTTTTTTAAGACTTTTCAAGACCTGCAGATACCCTGCATGAAACCACACCATGACCATGAACCACAATTAGTGTTGGACCACAACATAAGATTTCCATTATTTTCTAATTCAAAATTTGAGTTACCTCAAACAGTAAACACAACAGCAAATCACAACAGAGACACACACACGAAACGTACCGGCCTGTTGCTGCGGCAGTCATTCTTCCTGATGGTCATCCTCACTGTCACCTTCTGACACGACTTCCCGTCTTCTTTACCTGTTCACAATAAACCAAATCAGCTGCAACAAGCTTCACATAACACGTCCAGAACAAAACATCTAATCTGCTGTAAGAAACAGCAAACACCAGGAAGGAGAGAAGAGAAAGCACCGAGGCTGTTGATCATGCGCAAGCTGACAAGCTGTTATAGTGGTTGGATGAGTGAGATGAAGGAAGAGAAGAAATAAAGTCCTTCTTCCAAATAAAACAAAACAAAAAATCAAAAACAGTAGGAATGATGTTTTCATCCTGTACATAAAATGACATTCAAATAGCATTTGAGAGCTAATGTGTATATAGATGATTAAGACAGTGCCCCATCAACCCTTGTGCCATCTGGCATTTGACAAAAACTGAAAACAAAATAAGCAACGTAAAGGTGATACAGTATGTTTGGCATTTTACACATCAAGACCAGTTTTCTTGTCATAGAACAGTTTGATGTATAAGGTCCTCTCTGGCTCCGGATGATTCTTGTCATGTCTGACACCCTGATAACCCTCATGATGTCATGATGATAGGCTTGGAGACTAAATAAAGATAAATCTGTGGGTTTTTACCAGACAGGCAGAGTCCAGCAAAGAGACGGTAAGTTCTCAAATTATGGGAAATGAAGGCTGCAGGTTTTAGAGCTTGACCCATACTAGACACCAAAAGTTATCTTATATTAACCTCTGCTACTTTGATTTTATTTTTTTAAGATCATATCAACAACCCTTTAGATTTCGTGCCCAGTATGGACACAAGACAAAGTGGCAGCCGCATTTTCAAATGTGACACTTGTTTAAGGACATCCGTCACAGAGGTTTTGTATCGTTTCTGTTTAGTATGAGACGTGTAGCAGGCTTCATGTGTTGGATGCTAACTAACAGTATACTGTGATAAGTAGTATGTAGTACTGTATAGCTCTGTAATTTGATATTTCTTAAGGAAACACTCCTTGAGAGTCACAGTTGACGTCTCTTGTTAAGTTTTTATGTCTACAGGCTTGTAGCTTTAACTTTTCTAACACAATGTTCATCTTTTGTACTGACGATTCAACCAGCAGAGTTTCTTTTCCTTCAGGAACTCTGGATGTCAAAAATAACTCCTCCCATTTCTCTACGTAAATTTACTGACTTTCCTGTTTTTATTGCCTGTGCCGATGATTCTTTGATGGTAAAATGCCTCACATAGCAGCTTCAGTTTTCCACACAGCAGCTGTGCAGCAGCATGCAGATCCTCTACAGTAGCTACACGTTCAGTGAAAGACTCCCGACACCAACCCACATCAGTATCTACTGACACATGCAGACGTCTAAGCCCGACTACTGGGCCACTACCAACAGCACATTGTTGGCAATCAACAATGCACTGCCCAGACAGTGCTAAATGGGGAAAGGGTTTATCATGTACATGTAGGTGATCCACAGGTAGGGGCGGGGAGTAAATACGTGTTGCTGTCCTCTCAAGTGTGACATCATTTTTTGGCCTACATAAAGGATTGTGGTCCCCGCCTCATTTCAGGGCGTAAAATTATTTTAACACCTTTAATTACAGTTTGACTTCTTCTTAACTTACAGAAAAGAAAACTCAGAAGCCAGAATGTAATGGCTTTATGAAGCGAGGACAGCGCACCATCAGCACCATAACTGTCACAAATCTAATTTTAATTCTGCAGCCTGTTTTTGCTTTGTTGCATCAATCTTCTCAATTAGAGCCTGAAATGAGACAGCAGTTGAGAGGACTGTCCTGCTGAGGGGAGTAGGTTGCAGTCAGACTTTGGGGTTTCCTGTGTGTTTTATATAATATAATATTTTGGAGGGAGTACATTGTTGAATATCAACAATAGCACTGACAAGCCTTGTTGTTTTGGTACCTCTTTCACAGTTTGTGTTAACTGTGGGAGTCAAGGGACTAACAGGGAAAGGGAACAGAGAGAATCCAGTACCTGGTGGGATTGGTACATGATGGTAAGCTGCAGCACATAAACCACAAAGCCACTTGCATGTCTTCAGATGCTTTTCAGTGACAGCTATCTCTATCATTTGGTACTTTAAAAAGGTTATCCATTGCCATTTCTACCCACAAGACTTTTATTCACTGAAAAGCACACTGACAGATCTCACTAATCTGAATAAACAGAAGACAAATGTAATAGAAAACAACAGACGCGAGCCAATTCAAGACAATGTGGTCCAGGTCGATTTTGGACTGAAACGGACAAACTGAAGGGCAAACATGTTGGAAACATGTTGAGCGGCAGGTGAAGACGCTCTTCAGTGTCAGCTGCAGCCTACAGCTCTACGCTAACTACAAAACTGCTGCTACGCTCAGATCAGATACTCACACGTCTTGCAGCATCCGTCCATGTAACTTACGACAGTTCCACCGATCTGAGTTAAAAGAAAGAAATTCTCCTTGATTATTTTTTCATAATTAAACAACAGCTTGAAGTTAGAGACAATGGTTCCTCTGAGGGACTTTAAAGTTTTACTAGTTGATATTCTTCATTATGTTTTAATTAGTGTGTCTGTGAGTGTGTATGATGATTGTTTCGTGATTGTGAGTATATGTAATATGTATGTTCTCAGGTCTCTCTTGAGATCTTGATCTTAGTGAGATTTCCTGAATAAATAAAGCTTTATTTAAAAAAATAATATTTTTATTTGCATCATAACAATGCACACATTATCACAGTATATATCATGGGTTAGAGGAAAGGCAAAGAAATACAAAATTTTTAAAATGGGAAGAAGGGTTAAATAAAAAATATATAAATGTAAATATATATTTAATAATATATATTTACATTATATATATATATATATATATATATATATATATATATATATATATATATATATATATATATATATATATATATATATATATATATATATTTGCTCTCTGTCTTTGTGTGCATCAGAGTTTGTTGTTTGAAGTCACTGATTTCTGGTATTTTGTGCAAATACTCAATATCTTTAAGTTGTGACTGATTTACAACCCTGAAAAAAGTGTTTTTTTAAGTATTCGGGACTTAAACACTTAAAACAGTTTTTAGACCATCATGGAACATCTATAAGGTGAAAAATCATTATCCCTAACATTACATGTTAAATATGTCAAAAATCTCCACTTTTCTTCTTACAGAAGATAAATAATATGTTATAACAGCCCCCGGTGTTTTATAAAACCTGCAAGTAGGTCTATCTACAGCATTAAAGAATAATCATAAAACTCTACGTTGATCTTTTAAATATAAATGTATTTGTATGTCCTGTAAGTATCATAAGAGAATCATACAGCATAAAACAAAACTCATTGTTCACATCTAGTGTGCCTGAATACATGTGAAAACTGGTCAAATTATGGAAGAGAATAATGATTGTTAATGTGTAAGTGCCTTGGTATGTGTGTATGTGTGGTGTCATGCTGACCTTCATACACTCTGTTTCGTTGAAGGGCGGGCAGCTGAAGGAGTAGGAGATGAGTGTTGGTCCAGACAGAGTGTCTGTACAGTCAAACTTCATGCAGTTTGACACCCAGGACTTCCCCGGCTGAAAACACCAGAAACATCAACACCAGGGCTGTTATAAAGATTAGACTTTAGCTCTGCTCGACGCTCTGACTCAGGCTGAGTCATCAACAAGAAATTAAAAGAGGATGAATCCTCTGAGATTGCCTTTACTGTAAATGCAGCGCATCATTATTAACTCCAATTAACAAACATGAGATTTTTAGATTCCAGAATTATTCATCCATCCATCCAGCTGCATGAGGCCAAATAACTAAAACATGTATCAACTGGAGTGAGTTGAATAATCATTATTTGCCAATTTAGTTAATCATGATCAATGATAAATTACAAAATAATAAATACTGTACTGGATTATATTAAATAACACTGGATAGACCACAACTAATGAATAAGATCATTTTCACAACAGTTTTCTTGAAAGTGAAAGTTCGTTCTTGACCTTAGAAACAGTAGTTTGACCAAAAAGAAAAAATCTTAAAGTCCACTTGCTAGTTTTTTTCTAGAGCTTTTAACTACATCTAATGGTCTTCTTAAGTGGAGATGGCTCAGTTGTGATAACAGGTGGTCATGTACAGGTCGGGGTGACCACCTGTTCTATACTTGTGTCACATGGTCACAACTGAGCAAACTATCTGCTGATGAAGACCATGAAGTGTGGTTGAATGCTCCAGAAAAAAATAGTAGGTAGACCAGGAGTGTTGGGCTTTTTTTGTCAAACTAATTTCTTTAATTAATTTAGATGTCTATAATACCAGACTTACAGGTTACAAGAAAATACAGGTTACACGGGTTAAAAAAGTACAGATATTCAGGATTATTGTTCAATTAATACTGAATATATGTTATATAAACTGTATAATTTGTCATTCAGATGTGAAACTCTGACCAGAACGACTTGTCCTACCTTATAGAGAACTGTTGTCCCATTCTCATGTTCGTAGAGGCAGGAAATATTCTTACAAACACCACAACATGTCGTCTGGTCCTTGGGAGGGATGTAGATCTGATTCTGAAACACACAAACATTCAAGATTAGATTTGTTAGATAAACAATAAAACAATCTGAAATCAGAAAAAAACAGAAACTTTGCAGGCAAGAAAACAAGCAGAGAAAGTCACCAAATAGAACAATGAGGACAAAAGTGTTAGTTAATAGTTTAGTGGTAGTTTTGTGGCATTAGTTTTTTACATTTCAGAAGGTGTGGACACAACTCTTCAACTGTTATTGAAAAAGAAAAGGAAGAGGGAGGAATAGAAGAAGAGGCTGAAGAAAAAGACGAAATTGGCCATAAAAGTTCAAGCACTTCATGCCTGGACCGGTGTCGGGGTGTACTGGTGTGTGAGTTATGGTCTTACTGGTTGGCAGTGGGCGGAGCAGTTGGTGCTGCTGGTGCGCAGCAGGTGGAAGCCGCTCGATGGGTCGAGGCTGCGGCTGCACTGTCTGCTGTGACACAAGCCGTCATCACCGTGTTCCACCAGGGTCTGACCGGGCCGCAACACTCCCCGCTCACCGTACACACACACAGCCTCCCGCACTGCACACACACACACACACACACACAGTGGAGGTCAGGTTTTATACAGAGTTTCAGTTAATGGACTTTTCTGATGGACTTCATTGTTTGGAAACTGGCAAAAATATCTACAATGACCTGCTTCCAATTAACATCTTTAAATATTATTTTTGTTTTGCTGTTTATGCCGTTTGTTATTTTTCCTTTCAATTATTTAGATTTTTTTGTCTTTTAATTGTGAAACACTTTTTTTGTGAAATAAAAAAAACTACTATCCTGGAAATTATGTTTATATATAATTAAATTATGTGAACCCAATTACGTTGTGGTCACAGATAACGTGTTTTCGAATTAATCAAGCGCTACATTAATATATTGCTCTGAAGTCGAAGGGATGATGGGCTGGATGGTGGGTGTAGGACGCAGGACTTTGGCACCAGAGACCGGGGTTCACATCCTGAGTCCTGCGAGTGGTTAGGTTTAGGCAGCAAAAGCACTTTGATTAAGGGTTATTGAAAGATCGTCTTTTGGTCATGTGTCATGCTTCAAGTATTTAAGTATCAACATTTTTGCAACTTGCCAAATATGTTAATTAACAACATTTTCAAGAGAGAAAACTTAATTCAGTCAGCATAACGATTATAGCAAAAATTGTTTCAATATAGCAGTAAATGAATGCAATTTCTGGGGTTGGTTAATATACAGTTTATGATTGTGAGGACAGGTGCAATAGATCTGCATCCCTTGTCTGAGTTTGTGGGATTTGAACCAGCAGCCCCCCCACAGCAGTACTCACCACACTTGTATCTTTTGCAGGCACACTGGTTCTGTGGGTCGGACAGGAAGGCCCGGTCCAGCTGGGCGGCCTCTCCCTGCAGAACACAAACAGAACAGACCCAGAGTGTCACAGAAACAGAGAAACAAGACAATACAAAGGAAACAACAGAGATACACATATGAGAACCACAGACACATTATACAGAAACTACATGAACACATGCAGAGAACCAGGGACACACATACACAGAAAAAGTGATTAAAACACACAGAGAGTTAACAGTGTTAAAGAGAAAATTCATAGAAATTTCATTTAGTTGCATTCAAAACACAGTAGAGTAAGCTTTGTTGTCAATTTTTTATTGTATTGTGTGTTTTTTGTGTATTTAGTAGTTTTAGAAATGCCAAAAGAAACCTAAAACCTTCTCAGCTGAAACATGATGTCCCCTGATTAGTGTGTAAACATGAAAATCAACAAAACCAGTTTTCTCTGACAGACTATACGTGCTAACACACAGACCCAGAGATTTCCTTTGTATATCATATCATTCATCATATAAAATACATCATTACTGTAGATGTCCAAACAAACAGACTGAATGTTAAACGTCCGGACGTACCAAGTCACATTTAGGGGAGGCAATTTTGTCACAGGAACACTCTGAAAACAGAAAACATGAACATTGAAAACATGAATCATCATCTCCATATTTCAACCAACACATTTTTCTATATCAATAGAAACAAAAAAAGTCAGATTTTACCCATTTAAATTCTTTTTTATGTTGAAATGGATCTGATGTCATTCATTTAAAAAAAACAAAAACAAAGACAGTAACAATGACTTTAAAAAATTACTTTTCAAGACCAAGCAAATGAAGACAATCTGATAATCTGATAATTCCTGCATTTTGCATTATGTTACATGCAACTCTTCATTATGTAGGAATGCTGTGATTATTATTTATTGTGTAATATATCTGTTGTTGACATGTCGTACCGCATGTTTGGTTGGGACAGCAGCGACCCGGACTGGACACGGACATCACCGACATCCCAACAGGACAACTGAGCTGAGGACACCTGTAGGGCTCACACACTGTGCACACACACACACACACACACACACACACACACACACACACACACACAAAGTAAAAACATGCCAGTCATTTATGTATTCCTAGCTGTTTTCAGCTGTCTTCATATCTGTGTGGCTGTATGCTGTTTGTGTCTTTATATTTTTATTGAAAAAGTACATTTAGAACAGTTCCTCAAATATTTTTTCAAATTTTTCCCCTCACAATCAGATCAAACAGAAACAGAAATAACAAATCAGGTTTTTAAGTCCAGCTCAAAGCCATAGTATAATAGACAAGGAAAAATACAAAAAAGGTGAAAAAAGTGTATCCCAGAGACATATCACATAGAAGAACATTTACAGGGACAAGACTAATACATGGACAACTGTAAGTGTAAAAAATAAAACTGAAAAGATGGGGAAAACACTGTGTATGTGTGTGTGTGTGTGTGTGTGTGTAAACTGACCACACTGGTAGACGGGGCAGCAGCGGTCTGTGGTGTTACCGTCCACCGTCAGCACCTCCCCGTCCTGGCAGAGAGGTGGGGTCTCCGGACACGACGAACACACTGCAGGAAACACACACTTCATTCATTACACTGACGACTTTAAGTGATGATTCACTGACAGTTAAATGGTTACAGAAGATAGATGTTATTTTGGTTTTCAACTGACTGCAGATGTGGGCCAGACAGCAGCTGCCGTCGGCTCTGGTGGCAATCAGAGTCTGGTCCTCTCTGCAGGCAGGAACATCTGACTCACAGAGCTCAGGATCACACTCTAAAACACACACACACACACACACACACACACACACACACACGGAAACATTAAAGGAATAGTTCAATATTTTGAGAAATACACTTTCTCACTTTCTTGATGAGAATATTGAAACCACAAGCCTGTCTGACCTTTAAATATGAAACTAAAGCCAGGAAACAGTTAGTTTAGTTTCATATTGTGTAAATAAAAAGTGTAAAAATGAAAAGTTGTTTTACAGGGAATAGTGTGCCTAAGTAGTGAGTTCCTGGTCTCTGGACCACTGGAGATTCCAGGTAGTCACTGCCCCTGGCCAAGAAATAGTACAGAATAACCTCCCATAAAACCACAACCTGCTCTTTTTACACTTTGTTCTTTGAAAACAACGAGATATATGTGTTAATTAGTGAGCTTTAGAGGTGCTGGTAGGCAGATTCTTTTGCTGCTGGATGGAGGCAGACTAGTTGTTTTCCACATTTCCAGTCTTTGTGTTAAGCTAAGCTAAACTAACCGTCTGCTACCTGTAGCTTCATATTCAAGAGACAGATATGAGAGTGCTATTTATCTTCTCATCTAAAGGACAATTCGAGGGTCAGCGTGGGTCCGCATGACGTAAATCTCGTCATCTGTCAATGTCTGACCACTGCGTTTGCACTAGAAAAGCAAACTGGACGCTTGTTTTGTGTATTGTATGTATGCACTTTATTCCCCATCATTGGTCCTATTCTCATTAAGTGGTCGCGCACACAATTTTTTTTGTAGTTCTGCCAGATCCAACACACACAGTCCTCTTGCTGTCGTGAGGTCGTCACCTTGTTTAAAAGTGCGATGGTGTGGAACACCTATTTTCATTTGTGTGAGTTTTGGGGTGTTTGCTGAAAGTCCGCAGCTGTACGCATACGTGGATTTGGCAACCATGAATTGCATTAATTCTCAGTAATAAAGCAAATAGTGTTAATTATGTTTATAAGTATGTTTTCATTCATTTTCAGGATAATAGTCTATTTTTGTTTGTCTATGACCATCCAGTTTCGAATGTGTAATGTTAACATTTTAACTTCTGTGCATTTCTAAAAATGTGATGATTGAAGATGATTCAAGATTTCCTCTTTTTAAAATTTACAATTTTTTTTCTGTGAAGATGTCCTGCAAAAATAAACATAACATGCTTTCTACACTTGACTTAAAATAATTGATGCTCCTCTCGTTGACTGTAGAGTTTAGTGATCAGGAAAGTTACTAATACTAATAATTTTAAAACTGGCCGTAGTGGATTGTATTTCATCTTTGTACAGGTACCTGAAACAACATGCCCCCACCAATGCAGCCCCTTGTTTTTTTTTAATACAGGGAGGTTTTCTGTCTTAACACTCGGTAAAGTCATCAGAGTCTATCGTTCAGAGACACATCAGAGAGTGTATTGATTAGTCAGAAGCTCACCACACGTGTAGTCCGGACAGCAGGAGTCCTGTCTGTAGTATGACACCAGCTTCTCCCCGTATATACACTCAGGAGGGAGGAGGTCACACAGGGTCTGGTTACACACTGCAGAGTCACAAATCACATCATGTCATTATCATTTTTTTCACATTTGCTTGTTAAATGAGCCTCAGATTTGAACAACACTGAATCAGTTACTCACCGCAGACTTTGTGCGGGCAGCAGCTGGTGTCGTCGGCCAGGCTGATGATCACCTCCCCTGCTCGATGGCACACAGGTGCTGCCACGCTGGAACAGTTGTACTCCACGGGGACGATGGTGTCGTTGTCGCAGCGGTACATGCAGCAGGCGTCTTTCGAGGCCTTCCACACCTCGCCGTGTGCACGAGGAACGCCAGAACTGTCGGTGCAGGCTGCACACACAAACACATGCACACATACAACCATGATTTCTAGGTCATTAGTAATGAGCTGACAATATTGAGGCACTTAGGCTGTGTAATAACAACAGGTACTGTCTAATTTTAAAATAAGGTTTTGCAACACTGGTTTCTTTAAGAATCTACTATTCAAGTTTTATCAAATTTAAAGCATTAATGTTAAAGATTAAAGTCATGGTAATTAGGTATGTAATTTGCCCAAATGACCTCATTCTCCTTTATGATGTCTCACGACAACTCCTGCTCTGTATATACAGGTAAAATGTGTTCTTACCACACTTGTCGGGGGGGATGCAGAGGGCGGAGTACGGCCGGTGGAGGAGTGTTCCTTCAGGGCACACGCAGCCCTCGGTCAGGCCCGAGCACTGGTCCGGGTCCGAGTCGAAGTCGTGGTTGGGGCAGGACTGAGATGTGCAGGCAGGTAGACAAGCCTGATATCGCAGAGTGTCGGGACACACGAAGGCTGCAAGAAGAGAGACAAAGCTGTCAGTTCCTTAATTACATTACTTTACTTACTACCTAGTAGATTTGGTCTGTACATGCCCACACAGTCCTGAGAAGAGGACGGTGGTTGTGTAGAGGCCTTAACTCTGCATGCATTTTCATCTGGTTCCAGCTTGATGGATTGATTTTGTATTTTTAAGATTCTTTGACATTGTACTTAATTCAAGTGCTTGGCAGCCTCGATATGTAATTACAGTACATTGGGTTCCAACTGCAGTCCAATCCAATCACATTGCAATGTTGGCCCGTCACTTTTGCTGTTGTCACAGATCCACAATTTTGACTGCATAAACATGTCAACTGCAACTTGGCTAACAGTGTACTGCCTAAGAAATCTTGAACGGTCTCTGTTTCAGGCTGTGTACACAGAACTGTTTCCCTCCTGCTTAAAGAGAAACTGCAAGCATCCAGAAATCTTACGACAGTAATCTGGACTCCTCCACTCAATGCAGATGTTGAATTTGTGGCAAGAAGCCACGTAGGCAGCTAGCGCCACACACTGGTTGTTGACATATTCCGAGTCTCGTATCCAAACCTCACAGAATGTGCTCGGCGGGACCTGGAAACAAAAAACAATCAGATAAATTATATTCAAAGCTACTCATTAAGATTATGCACATCTTTTGACTGATTCATCAAATTTTTACTCAGAAGTCAGGGAGCAATAATGCTGATAAAGTAAAGGCATCAGTGTTTTTGATAATTGGTTGAAAATGCATTTAAGTATTTATAGTCTTTTCATCCTGCTAAGAAATACAACCTGTGTTACCTGTAATACCTGATCAACATCCTGTCTGGGCTTCATACAGTCTCTGGCTAGTTTGGAAACTAGTAAGATACTGGTCCCTTTGTATGTAAAGGAACCAGGAAACAAGTTGGACACAGATGGGTAAACGTACAAAGGCGTGGCAGGAGGAGAAGGCGTGGTTCTGCAGCATGACCAGGCAGCTAGAGCAGTCGCTGGTGGAGCAGTTGAGTTCGCGGCGGCGGCTGTGGCTGATGTAGCTGGTGGTGTTGGGAACCTGCCAGCTGTCAATGAACACGGCCGGGTCCTCACTCCCGCCCACTGTGGTGCCGTTGGCCAAAGTGAGGTCATTGGTTGGGTCTCCATCACAGAAACCTTGGGTGGGTGTGGGGGGTTCACAAATACACACGGATAGAAATGATCTCAGTCAAGTGAAATATTTCTCTTCTAATTTTATGTATTTTTAATCTCCTCATTTAATCTCCTGATTAAAACAGTTTGAAGGTTTTAACCAGTTCCTTTGCTCAACAGGCATTTTTCCAGCCCCCACCATTAGCTTGTCATTTCTTAACCAGCCCGTCCTGTCTCGTAATGCCACTTTGTACGTCAAGAGCTGAGTTACTGTAGCATTCAGTCTGCCCTCAGTCTAACATGAGAGGATGAAGAAGTAGTGCTGCCCTGACCAACCGACAGCGATGGCGGTTGCTCAGGGCCGCAATACCAGTGCAGAACATCAAGACTATTCATACCACAGAGGCCCATGGTGGGAAGCTTGTTGCTGGAGTTCTCAGTGTCGATAACCATCATTCCGGTGCTGTGGTACCACTGCAGCTTGAGACCCGCCGGGCTGCGGATCAGGTACATGTTGCCTGTGTCGTAGATCTCAAAGCCAAACTTTTTGAATCGAGGCTTGGCATACCGTGAGTTTACGTAGAGCTGAACAAAAAAAGAAAGAAAAGTCAACATTATCAGATGTGTTTTGTCAGTAGTAGAGCTTTAATGTGCTCATGCGACAGGTAATATATGAAGTAAAAATGTACCCTACCCTCCTCTGCAGCCTGTTGATGATGATGTGGTTGGATTTGTGGGTGATGTTGAGCGCCACCAGACACAGGTTGGTGAAATTCCAGAGGAGCTTCAGAAAGGAAAAGAAAATGAGGTGAATTCACAAATAAAATCAGCGACTTACATTCAAATCTCACTTAGGGAGCCTCTGTGAGTCTGATATTGACTCACTGGTGTCTCAGAGTCGGCAGGACACTCCTGAACCAGGACACTGACGGTCTCGTTGGGCAGCTGGGTCACTATGTAAGAGGCAGCCTTGAAGATGGCAATGCTGTTCCCATCAAATGTGATCACATTCAGGTCCGGAAACACCGAGCAGCGACCTGCAACATACAGGAGAGATAACGATGAAAAGCTGACACAACCATACATCTGCAGGAAACAACATTGGTCAGTCCAGTCAGATTTAAAGCAGGCTTATGAACAGAGTCTGAGACTGGAACTGGGTTTTCTCTGATCTTAATTGGCACACGATTATAAATTCATACATAGAACACAGTGAAATATTTTGTGTGTTTTCCTCACATGGACAGTCCCACTGAGGGCAGCATTTGTCTCCATTGACCAGTATGGCAAAGCCAAGTAGGCCGCAGTTAGGCGGGTCAGCGGTAAAGGGGCAGCTTTGGGATTTGTTGAACAGGACGAGCTGGTTGTTGACGCAGATGTACTTGGTGCACTCATCGACGATCTCTGCATATGGAGGCTGGAGGGAAAGAAATAAAAAACTGAAAACCGGAAGTCACATAGACAAAAAATAAAGCACAGAGGTAATCATAAGCAGGAAATAGTATAAAGAATATGTCTGCTACACTAAAGCTGGAAAAACACAAGAAAGAGACATTCTACAGTGGCTGCTGCTGCTGTATAGATTTTCTTGATTAAAGCTGCAGTTGGTGCTCTTATTTTAAATTTTAGCTTTCAATACATCCCTGTGTGCTTTTGGCTTTTTTGGTCCACAAATAAATGTACATAAGTCAGAATTAGCATTAAATGGATGGGAAACATATAGAACTTGGAAATATTATTATATTATAGAGCTGTGCTGTAACTAATTATGGATTATGAGATTAAAAGGAAGATGTAAAGTAACAGAACCCACAGTGCACATCCTTGCAGGTGATACAGCTATGGACGTTGTGCCCTCTGCTGTGTGTCTGGTTGTTTCCACTGCTGTGTAAGGAGACACTGGTGCAGGAGTTGTCGTAGCTGCTGGACTGGTGTGATCCCTTGTGTCCAGAGTGGTAGTTTGGACCGATGTGGCTGCCGGGAGTGAAGTAGTAGTGGGAGTAAGGATACCAGGCTGCTGGGAGGAGATCAGCACATCAGGCGGAGGAGTCACTGTTTGGGATGTGGATGGTGACGCCTCAGTCTCTTTGGTTGTTACGGCTTTCTCAGATGTGGTTGACTCTCTGGTGGCCATTGTGGGCACAGCTGTAGATACTGTGACTGTCGTTAGAGTGGGCACAGGCACTCGACCTGGGGTGGTTGTGGTAGTCGTGCTGGGAGCTGCAGTGGTTGTGTCAGTAAGCTCAGTTGTGGTCACTGTAGTCACCGGCTCAGCAGATGTTGCAACGGTTGTAGACGGCACTTCTGACACAGTTGTTGTGCCAGGGCTTGGCGTGACAGTCGGCGAGCCAAGAGTGGTTGATCTAACAGTTACTGTCAAGGGTCTTGTTACTATGGTAACCCTTGCCGTAACTGGCTGGATGGTTGACCTCTCAGTCGACGTGATTCTGGGAGTAACTCTCGTTGTGACAGGAACTCTGGGTGTTGTCCTGAGGGTGGTCGTCCGTGTGATGGTGGTGGTCATCGGAGTAGGTGTAGCTCTTGCAGTCGACACCAGCCGGGTGGTGACTTTGTCTGCAAAAGTCGTTTGTCTTGGAGTTGTGGCAGAAGTAGTTGTGTGTAGCGGAGACCAAGATGGAGGCGGCGTGGTTGTGGCTGTTGTTGTTGACACCCCTACTCTGCCTGTTACTGGCCGTGTCGTCTCTGTGATTGGCTGTATGGTGACAGGTCTGAGTGTGGTGGTGACAACACTGGGTGGAGCACTTGTAGGGATTGTGGTGAGTGGTGTCTCAGGAGCACCAGGTGCAGATGGAGGCGGGGGTGTAAATACTTTCCTGGTTGTGGTGACTGTAAATTCTGCACTAGAGATTTCATGAGACGATGTAGTTGTGGCTGTGGTGGTTGTGGCAGCAGCTGATGTGGCAGAGGTGATGACCGGCTTTGTTGTTGCTGGAAGGCGAGGCACTTTAGTAGTTTTAGTGGAACTGACCACATGGATGACAGTTTCGGAGGTGAGCTCTGGTGTAGTCTTTGCTGTGGGGCTGTAGACTGGGGTGGAGGAGGTCTCCCAATGGGGTGGCCGCCATGGCTCGGAGGCCAGTGTGGTAGACACGGGATGGGTGGAGCTCTCTGCTGTTGGTGATAGTGGTACAGTAGTAGTTTCTGTAAGGGACACTGGTGGTACAGTTGGTTTTGTTGTGGCAGGAGGACCTGTGGAGGTTTCTGGAACCTCTGGAGGTCTTGAGGTTGTGGTCGCAGTGGTTCTTGTTGTTGTTGGGACGGCAGTAGACCAGGAGGTCCTCTCAGTATAGGTTGTGGAGGTGGACACAGCAGGAGACGTTGTGGTGTCTGTAATCTTCAGAGGTGGAGGTGCAGCCGTTGTTGTGGTAGCTGTAGGTATTTTAGATGCAGTGGATTCAGGTATGGTCACTTTCTTTGTCGTTGTTTGCCAGTCTGTAGTAGCTGAGGTAGCAGGCGGTGCAGTTGTAGTCAGTGCAACATGGATTGGGGTTGATGTTGGCAACTCAGGAGCAGTTGTTGTGGAGGTTGACAGTTCAGTAGGGGTGGTGTGCACAATCCTCTCTGTGGTAACCACTGCAACAGGTGGTATTGTTGTCTCTGGACTCATGTACGGTGTTGTTTTACTGGTGGTGAAAGGTGCGACTGGTGTGACTGATTCTGTGGTCTTTGCTGAAGAGACTGTTGACAAAGTTACAGTTCCTGTTTCGACAGGAGGCGAGGTCAGGAGAGGGGAAGTGGTTGTGGAGGACATGCTTGGTAAACTGGGGCGGGTGGGTGTAGTCATTGTAGGAAAAACTTTCTCCACTGTTACAGGCTTTGTGCTGGTGTCTGTGTACACTGTGGGAGTGGTTGTTCTGGGAACAGTAGTCCTGTCTGTAACTGTAGAAGTCTCTGAGACCTCAGCTGGGCCTGGACTAGAAGCGGTTACAATCGGAGTAACCACAACTGAAGGTGTTGTAGCCTTTGTGGTTTCATCAGTTGGGTGCATGACCGTAGGGGGAGGGGTGGTGATGGTGGTTGGCCTCTCGATGGAGCTTGTGGTTGGTGCTGTTGTGGTAGATGGCTGCAGGGTCGTGACTGTGGTGGTGAAGAGCGTCTTCAGGGAGTCAGTGGGCCTGGTGGAGGAGAGCCAGAACAGAGCCGTGATGGCAAAGGGAGCGCTGCTCGTCTTGGATGTGCTGGGGCTGAAGGGGCTGATAGTGGAGCCTACAGCACTGGTCGTCCAATCTGTTGTACCTATTACAGCTGTGGGATGGGCTTCAGTCACTTTGACTGTAGACAGTGGCTCAACCACCTCTGGCCTGAAAGCAGGGGGTGCCGTTGGAGGAGGTGAGGATGCTGCTGTTCTGGAGAGTTCAGGAGCTGCAGAAGAAGTGGTGGCTGGTTGGGTTGTCTCATCAGGGGCAGGTGGTGCCTTAGACGAGGTTGTCTGTGTGCTCACAGCAGGAACAGTGGTGGTGATTTTAGTGGTAGGAGCTGTGTGTGGAGGGGTGGAGGATGTGGTGGTGGTGATGGTGGTGCTGGGAGGTGTGGTGGAGGCAGCGGAGCTTGTGATGGTCGCAGAGGTGACAGCTGCAAATGTCAGCTCAGGAATGGATGGTGTTACAGGCTTTACAGCAACTGGGACCTTAAAGCCTGAACCCAAACAAAAAAAAGGGTGTTAGAGAAGAGCTGAGCTCGACAGACTTAGCTTATGAATGCTTTGGGTTAGCAGTAGGGATGTGCCAGTATCAAATTTTCATGCTACAATTATCATAGGTAAAAATAAAGCAGTAAACGGTATTATCGTGATAATTGACGTTTCCTGAAATCCTACTATTACTGCTAAGATATAGTTAAATGACTTCACACGATGATCGCCTGGGATTTTGTTCACTGAACAGTTGTTTGTATGTTGCAGCTTTGCTGGACTCTGCATAAGTAATAACATCAAGAACAGTTTAAACTCTGTAAACAAAAGTAGGTTTTTCAAAGTTAAAGACTGTTAACTGGAAATCACTCTAAAAGCAGTTCAGTGTCTCCTAGATTCTACAGATCCATTTATATTTAGGAAATTCATGGACTTTTCCTGACGAAATTGATCGATTGAAATTTGTGAACGCACACAGAACATAATAACAGTTATACTGGGCTCTGACAGGTTGCTTGTAGCTAACTTGTAGCAAACTGCTAATGAAGGCAGGAGCACTGCTCTTTGTTAACAGTGTCCTCTGACAAAAACAATAATCACAGTAATGACGGTAATGGAAATGGTTAGTGGTATTGATACCATCAGAAAGTTTCAGTATATAGTAGAAACGGTATACCAGCACATTTCTAGTTAGCAGTAAGGGATACTCACAGTCTTCAACATAGACACACCGATGGGTGATTTCATCCAGGACCATGTGTGGGGGGCAGACAGGAAGGCAGCCCTCCACTCTGCACAGAGAGCAACACACAGCTATGAAGAACCCCACAGAAAACTGTCCGATCCTAACAAAACTGTAAAACTTGATGTATAGTCTTTAGCATCATTCTGTTGGTCTGAACATGTATTATCCCCTGTAAAATACAGCAGATGTCTTTGTTTCTGTCACGTCATGAAGACATTGGCTATGAATGAGCTTCAGTCTCAGTCATCTTAAACATCAGCTACACGTCTTTTCAGTGTTTTCTGTTCACTAAATTTGAAACCAATCATCTGTTTGATTAACAGGCCAACATGAAGAGAAAAAACACAAATACTAATATAATATGGTGCATGGAACAGATTTATGGCAGGAAGAGAAGGGAAAATAGTAAAATGAAGTAATGGTAATCAAAATTTTAAGAAAACGCAATACAAATAATAAATAATTCTGACGCAAGTAATGAAACAAACACCATTTTTAAAAGGTGAAGAGATTCTGGGATGCATTTCTCACATTAAATAAAAAACAGTTTAAATGAAAATTTCAGAAAAAATGTTTCTGCAGACTGTAGCTGTAGTCAAAGGATCCACCAGATGAGATGTGGATGACATCTGATGTTTAATTTAAGGTCAGTGCAGGCTTGTATTCCTCTATGTCCAGTAGAGAGTAGCTTTCTACAAACTGTTGGAGTTGTGTTATGATGATGTTAGGTTAAGGTCAAAGGTCTCACTGTGGGATGGTGACGCAGGCTTCAGCTGACGGGTCGCTGCAGGTCTTGAAGCAGGGGGTGATGCAGGAGTCGTACCTCCACTGACACCGAGGACCCGGCGGGGTGTCTGGGCTGGGGCCTGATGAAAAAGACACAAATACGTAACACTTTTACTTCAAGATCACAAGACTACAACATTGTATGTTTGTCTAAATTGGCCTTGAGTTAGGTATAAAACAGTATGTGTTGTGTGTGTATGTGCACCAATAAGCATAATACCGCAGATACTGAAATATACGTTAGATATTTGATCTGATCTCAGAGGTAAAATGAAATCCAAACTTCTCATGAAGTTTTAATGGTTGCATTAGTGCATCAAATGGAAATTATTCTGTTACATGCATCAGTTTATCCACATTTTACAATTGTCCATCTTTACATATTTGGTATCTTTGGAATTTTAAATGAAGTATTGTTGGTTGTAGCAGTGTCAACACTTAAAATATACCTTATAATCTCAATGAAACTGCTCACACAGTAAGCCTTGATGGCCCTTGATCTGCAGGAAAATGTAATGTGGTTACAAAACATTACAAATATGGGCTGGCTAAAAATGGTCCATAAATATTTTCATAGACCAGTAATGTGATGAATTTAGAAAGCCATTAGTGTTTGTGTAACGTCTCCAATCTCCTGCTCTGAACGCGTACAGCATTCAATGCTGTCAGCAGGAAATTCAATCTGCTATTGGCTGCTATGCCTTTTCCATTCACTAAAACAAATGTTGCCGTATTTTTAGCAGCAGTGATCAGCCTGGCTGCTCTCTGAGCTGAGTATGCAGGCAGACTAGTGCTGACCTTTGACCCTGGAGAGAAGCACTGACGACCAGCTGAACCTCCTGGATCCTCAGCGATGGCTGAGTGAGGTTAAAAATATAATGTCGAACCTCAACATGGAAATGCTTCAATGTGCCTTTTTTAATAACTCTCATCAGGTAAAACCCAGTAACAGCAGTGTGTGATGTGTTCACTGCACATTGGTCATATCAGTGTTGCTGACCTGTCAGTCTGAACAGAGTGGCCTTGCGGAAGCTGTCGGTGTGTCGGTATTTGAGCAGGTGGAGGCGGGGCAGGGTGGCGTGTATGAAGAAGCCGGGCTTGGCGTGGGACTCCAGCGAGTCGTAGCCGGAGATCCAGGTGTCCCTGTGGAGCACGAAGGTGGCTCCGTCCCAGAATGCCTCGCTCTCCTCCCACTTGGCCAGCCTCACCTGACCGCTGGGGCTTGCATACAGGAAGTAGTTGGGTCTGTCTGCGGCCTCAAAGGAAACCCGTGACGTGTCTGTGTAGAAGAAAACAAAATGATTCAGCAGAACGCCAGGAAGCAGAGAAAGCAGGGGAACATACAGAATACAGTTACTGAGATATTTAATTTACATTCACCCAAGTACACACACTCCATTACCAATAATACAGATTGTAACAGAACTGACTGAGACAGGAGGAGCTGGGATCAAACCATCAACCTTAGGATTAGTGGACACCCCACAGAATTCCCAGATTGATTTAATTTTAATAGAAATGGTGCATTAAAATTCATTATGAAAAGGAGCCAGAATGCAGCAGATATGGCAGCTCAGACACATTAAACCAACCGGCTTGTTCCAGGCTTGGCTTGCTGACCAGCTATCCTCAACTCGTAGCTCAGGTTGCTATATTAACATTTGGCAATCTGATCCCTGTACCCGTCTGCCACTGTACCATCCATCTCCCCAATCAATGTTTTCACTGGGACGCACAATCATTCCAAACAAAATCGAACGCAGAGGAAACAGTGGAAGAGGAGGATGCCGGCAGGCTGACTTTCAGTTGGAGAAGAAATAAAAAACTCTCTGAAACTCTCTGATTCTCCGATTAGCTGGAGGAGGAGAAGCCATCGAACAGGAGGAGAACAGAATGAGTCTGCTGTATGATGCAGTGAGGAGCTGGATGTCTACACCTAAAATTTGGTGGAAATAATCTTGACATCAAATTCAAGTACTTTAGACAAAAATGCTTTTATTCACAAATCAGAGGAAGGCAGATCTGTGTTACATTATGGAAATCATCAGTGAACATTATCTACTTTTATACCAAGCTAATAATTCCTTATTATACACTTTACTACTAAGATCCAGCTCGAGTAAAGAATTTAATGATTGTAATTAGTGTTATAATCTTTCTAATCACAACTACAAAAGGCTCTGCTGCAGACACATGTGCATCCACAGATAGATTAACCACCATATCTACAAAGGAAACGTTTTAAAATTGGTACATTAGTCATGTTTTACACATAAAGCTGCACTAATCAAAATTTTTACACTACCAATTTATAAAATGATTGTGTGTAATGTGACAGTGGTCACTCGTAGTGATGAACCCACAGAGAATTATCACCCGACTCTGCAGCTCCCCTCAGCTCTACAGAGTGTTTCAGTGTCTTTCAACTCTTTGTTTTGTTTTGGTTCAGTCTCACATCTCTCATCAACCTGATTTCGAGCCGCAGAAGGCAGCTGATAAATCCGCAGTACATTACCTGCACAGCACCAACGGACAAAACAGCAGACAGACAAAGTTTGTCACTAGCTGGAAGGCCAGATATTTTTCTCAGGATTTGGTGGAGACCAAAACAATGTTAGTCCATGTCTGCTGGATGTACAAATAGGCAGCTGTTTGTGTTTTTGCCATCACAACTTAATCACAACAGGTATGAGGTGTTTTTGGAACACTCATTTGGGTAATTTTAGAAGGTGTGATGACTGGTTAAAGAGATTTCCTAAGTAATATACTGATTTCTCACAGTCCAGCAGGAATATAGTCAGGCTGTGGGAGACTCTTGTGTGACTCTTTTTCATTCAGCAGCCTTCTGTATTCTGCTGACAGGAAAACATATCACTGTGGTATCTACACAGCGATCAAACTTTCCCAAACTCCAGTACAGACGTTCTCTTTCATGCTTTCATGATACCGCATCTACGGTATCCTGCATTAGTAATGCAGACACTTCGTTTTTCCACAGCGACACTAAATGAGTGTAAAGTAAAACTATGAAGTCTCTCAACTAACCTGAGAGTTCCCACACTCACCTAGACATCAAATTCAGGGACATTTCCATGATTGCCAAGGTCCAAATTCCTGCACACTGCTCTTTTTAAATACGAACTTAAGCTGTGATAAATATCCATATAGAGGGAAATATTACTACTACAAGAATGAGGACTTTTGCAAGATGTTAAACTCCTTTGTGATACATCTGAATAAGAAATCTGTAGTTATTTAAAGAACAGATAATTGACATGTTTTGGGTTAAACAAAACAGTTTTTGTACTCAGTACAGTTGCTACATGGTTTTTTAGAGGATGTGTTAATGATCTCAGGGAGAGAACTGAGGTACATTGATGAATTTAGGTTGCAAACTTTTCAAAACTTTTCAGGACAATTTTTTACATGATCTAATTATCTGATAAAATATGTGACTTCTGGCAGCTGAAAATAAAATCTGGAGAAGAAGACTGCAGAGAGAGGAGGGAGAGTGCTGCGCAGAGGAAATAAATCATCTCAGAGTCAGTTCTTGCATTGAAATGAATCCTGCTCTGTAAATGAAGTTGAATCCCGCAGTTTGAATAAAACAAACTCACCGTGAGGTCGAGCTCTGCTGAGGCCTGGCGTCATCATGAACTGCGAGAGGATGCCAGCTGCGGTGCTGAGGTTTCCCCGCTGCACAAACACGGAGCCGCTGGACCTGGTGGCTGCCAACAGCGATGTCCGATCCCTGAAGGTGATCAGCCTGAAGGGGCCTTTACCAAGAACTGCAGACAGGAGGCCATGTTAGTTTGGCAGAGATGATTGTTACAGAGTAGTAATGCAGTTTTAGCTCATATGCAACAAATCCCATATACTTTACATCACAGCTAACCTTTTCCCAAACTTTGGATGCATTTTTCCTGCAGTTATAAGCAGCTAGTGTTTCCATTCATGTCATGTACCATATGAAAATCAGTTAGCAGACACTTGAGATGTGTAATCCATCACAGTGAACAATGTGGTGGAAATTTACTAACCAACTGACCTATACAGCATAAATAGAGTTGTTAGACTATGTATGATGCTTATTCAACACCTGTTTAACTGAAGTAATTCATTTAATCACAGATTTTTATGATCTATGACCTTTTTATACAATAATTTCCTTGTTTTGTCTTATGTAGATCTTGTGTAAGCAAAATGTGTGTCTTGTCAGTTGTGAAAGGAGCTTCGAAAAAGCTTATTTCAAAATACATCTGAAATACGTGATTACCCAGAATCTAAGACGTCATTGTTATAGAAGGGGAAGTGAGACTGACAGTGAGTTACACTGGTGTCACACAGAAGCAACGCAAAGGTGACACAAATATGGTATGTAAGTTAATTTATTCTTTGCATTATTATCTGTCAGTTACATCATCATCACGTGGTAGTGACGTGCACACCTTTTTAAACGACACACTACGCCACACAATTACCAGGTAATTCATTTTAATTAAAAAAAAAATTGGCTGCCTGGAGCTTAAACTTGTAAATACACCAGTATTGTCCTTTAAATTTCAGTAATTGTGAAACATGAGTCCAAACGTGAGTCCAAAAGTCTCCAGCTGCCAGACACACTCCTGTAACTTTATAACTAACTCCTATAACTACTCACTATAACATTTCCCATAGTCATTACACACTAATAAATCATGAAAAATAACAACCCATTAACTGATCACAGATGATCAAGTCTGATTTAAAGTTCTTCAAATTTGCTGTACCAGTATTGTATCTCACAGTGGTATTAAATCATGCTTGCAGAAAAAATACTGTTGATGTTTTGATCAATAAATCACCCAATTCTCTCTGACATCACATCGCACTCAGCTCAGGATATTTCATCAATACCTTGGAAACCTGGAAAGCCCTGTGCACATCATTTATACATCTAAACTCAGTAAGTATAGATGTAGTTTGTCTTGTAGCTTTTAGGTCAGTGGAGAGACTGTCGTACCTTTGTTGTAGAATTCACAATCATAGGCTGCAGAGAGAAGAGAGAAGAGTTACAGTTAATAATGATTGTAATAGATGTTACAAAATGCTTCATATTCAAGACAAATAGGCACAGGCTTATTTAATGGAGAAAAAAACAAAACAAAACCTAAACTAATATATAAAATGTGATTTAACAAAACACAGAGAAAAAAAGTTTTAATAAGAAACACACAAAGGAAAGACAAGAAAGAACATCATCAACAACTCATTAGACATCATGAATTAAATGTGATGCCAATATATTTTTTTAAGAATTTCAAAAGATAGTGAGCTCTGGGATAATGTGTACTTTGGCATTTCATATCTGAACACCACTTTAAGGGTTTATAAGCTGTAACTAATGGGTTTATTAATGATGAATGTTTTATTGGTGTTATTGTCTTCATATTCATGTGATCTCTTGAAACAGAGATTTAAGAAATAACGAAGGTTCTTCACTCCTTGTTTTCTGACTTACGGCACAGAGAAGGGGAGCGCCAGTCGACAGGAACGCCCTGGTCGCAGCAGCGCTGGGCGTACGCTGCCACGCTGGTGCAGAAACACTCACAGTCGCCTCCTCGGCTGCAGGCGCACGTGTCTGCCAGGCAGTTCATGTAGAACCAGGTAACATCCACCTGAGCACAAAGAAAAACAAACACTGTTCAGCATTCACTAAGAATAAAACAATGATATAGTAGAAAAGTTCTCCATTCTTACACAAACCTAAAGGGTCAAAAGTACGAGTCACAAAGAACCTTTAACTGATACTCCAACAAAAATCTAGTTTATTTACTTTGTATTATCTATTTATTTATCTATGGACTTATTTAAGAAGTATTGTCCTTTATGAAGTTTCATTCAAGACAGATTTTTTTATAAAAACCACCAATCTGGGTTATATTAGGTTAAATGTAATTTATTAAAAGACAATCTGTTTGCAATCAGCAGTTTGACACAAACTGCAGCACTGAGTTGTTGTACCGTTACTCACCACTGGGTGGCAGGCCTGGAAGACTTCACTGAGCAGAATGGCACACTGACGCTTTGCAAAAGGCTCTCTGAGCGGACTGAGGCTGCAGGGGTGTCTGATATCTGGACTGTTCACACACTGAACACACACACACACACACACACACACACATACAACTTTTATTGGAGGTTAAGAAGTCAGGGCTTGTTTAGTGTGATTTGATGGTTGAGGACGTTAAATAAATTACAAATTATTTGAACTAAATTAATAAATGATAAATGTGTTGAAAACAAACAACAAAAAACTGAGTGATCAGTTTTTAAGATAACTGATTAATTAAAAGGCTTCACAGGGTTGATGATGATGATGATGATGACACAGGTGATGCGTCACTCACCTCTGTTGCAGTCCAGCTGTTTCCAAACTCCTGTGGAGTTGGGGAGTCGATGTTGTCGGGTGTCCGCATCTCATTCACTGTCTTCAGGTCAAAGTTCCCACACAGCCCGCTCAGCTTTCCCTGAAAACATCACCAACATCCTGCTTCAGCTGGATCTTTTCTCATATATTGATATCCTCTTAATATCCTAAATGAACCTCACCGTCTGTTGTTAATATTCTGCTTTGAGTGTGAATGAACAGAGCAGACGAAAAACAGCAGGAAACAGAAACTGTTGGAGCATCAGCTAAATGCCCCAAACCTAACGTAACATTACACCCCTGCACAATCCAGTCAGTCAGATAAAGGCAGTGAACAACAATCCTACCTGCCAGCGAGGTCCAACCTGGATGTGGACCGTGGTCTTACGGTCCCAGAGGACGGTGACATCTTCCTCGGGGAAATGAACCACTGTGAAGTATCCAGCCGGCCAGATGAACATCCTCTGCTTCCTGTCAACTACACTGGATGGGTTCTACACGGGGAGAATAATTTCAGTATTCATTTTATAAGATTATGTGGCCAGTGTGCTTGTGCTTGCAGTGTGATTATTTAACAAATCTCTATATTGAATAGTGACTCTTACTGGTTTCCCAGTGTCATCATCGAATGCTACGAAGGATCTTCCGATGTTGATCAGCAGCGACTTCCTGCAGATGACTCCGCTGTCGAAACAGTCGACGTTCTCAGCTGTTACACTGAGCATCACATCAGCGCTGCTCTGTGGAGGAGAGAAAACACGTTCACAGGAACTATCAAAGTCTGAAAAACTGAGAATTGCTGTTGACACTGAATCGAATATAACTTAAAGGACGGGTTAGTAATTAGTAGTCATCATGATAATTGTTTCTTCTTAGGATGATTTATGTGATTCATGCTTTACATTTGATTGGATTTTTGATGTATATTTTGTATATTATAGTTTTTTGTATATTTTGCTCAGTGTTTTTTTCTATCTTTGCCCTTTATTCAGCAGCATGTCTTGTCCTTTAATGGGAGTCAGAAAGTGTTGTGAGAGTGTCTGAGAGTAGACTGACTCTCAATCTTGTAGATTACAATCACCTGAGAGATGAATGTGTCTGTCTATTGTTTGCTCAGCTTTGTGATATCTGACAATACAGGAGACTCTGTTAGACTGAAACATTGCTCTATTAAATTTGTCGGGGCTATCAGTGCAGTGTGCAGATCTTGTGTCTGATATTGGCCTTCAGTTTGTTCTTTGTTCCAGCACCTGTAAAAGTTTTTTGAGATAAGCGTACAACCACACTCTTCTTGTCTAAAGTATGCTAAACCACAGTTTTGGTTCTTTTACTATAAGTAAATATCTCCAGTACCTTTATAAGATAGACTTTGCATGCACCAACGTAGTCAAACAGGAGGCCATCGAACGTCCTGTAGTGTCGATCACCGTAAGCCGTGCACATGGATGGACACGGATGAAACACACACTGGAACGTCCCGTGCTGGCAAACACTACAAAGACAGCGAAGCTTCAGTGATTCAGCATCAACTTGTTCCCACTTAGTGCAAGGACATTTTTTCACGTCTAATGGCCTCCTTTTGTGGGGAGCCTCAGGTTTACAGCAGGCAGAAAAGTGGTCAGTTAATTGTCAAAGGTTGAATCACCGCTCATTGCACTATTAGGCTGTCATCTACATCTTCTTCCCTGGCTATGGCTTGAAGAAGAAATGGAAGGATGGGAGAAAGACTGAGATCACTGGGAGAGTGTTTCCTTTCACCAGCGATGAACAGCCTGAGGCCAAGGGAATCAAAGAGTCATACAAGGGCTCGCTCTGTTTTCCAGGCCTTTTTCTGCCCCGTGATAACAGAGAATTATGGATATCAGGTGGCCACTTTTGCTGCTCTGACAATCTCAGGATTCATCGCTTTCAGGCAAAATCTGACTTTGATAAATTAGCGACATTGTTGGAGATTTGTCTTAATTCTGACAGATATTGTTGGAGGAAGCTTGTTGAAGGCAATACAAATTTGTATGTCATGGAAACATTGATGAAGACCCACTGAGGTAAGGAATAAAAATGAATGCATAAAGTACTGTCAGCATGTGGAAACACCAGACATTCAACTTAAAGTTTTCTATGAAATCTTGATATGATTTTGTATGTGGAATATCAGACGCTGGATCCACACAAACATGTGAACCTACCACTGGTGGCAGGGGGATGAGACTCTGTCCCCGGGGTAGTACTCCTTTCCTTTCCACAGACAGGGGCAGGCTGCAGGTTCAAAGCACTCATCTCCATGTTTCAGCAAGCTGGGGGCAAACACAGATTCTGTTACGGACAAAACATTTTAACAAAACATTGCACTTACTGATAATGAAAGTGGAGCCTGGATGTGTTGGTTTAAGTTGAAAAGATTCTGATGATGAACTGATCTTTTCTTGGGGCTTAGGGTTTCAGATGTATCCTGTTTTAAACATCCACGAGACAGATGCTAAATTCACTTTTGCTTTGTTTGTCTATCGAGAATAATAACATCAAACACCAAATTATGGTGCCACAATGCCATATAACGCTAAATATATCACTGCTGCAAGAGAACTATAGATGACTTAGCAGTGAGAACAGAATCCAACCAAGGAACAAGGAGAAAACACAGTGTAGAGGAAGAGAGATGCTGTTTCTCCTACTTGGAAAACTCACCAAAAATGAAAAAGAGACTGAACAACCCAGACATGCACTGAACATGCTGCAGGAGAGCATTCCCAGAGTGTCTCTCTTAACACATCGGCAATATAACATCAACCAGTCCTCAAAGGCTGCTGTAAAATGCTGCAAACCATTTAGTGGAAAAATATTGTTCAGCTAATAGAACAACAACAAAATGCACCTCCACGCTGAGTGATGGCAAGAAGTTGCTTGCTCAAACAATTTAAATGACCTATTACTATATGTTTACATTTTTGGAAACAGCGATTTCTTGCAAATAATGCCTGTCATAAGTAGCTGATGAGCTAAAGAGCTTTATACGGCCGCAAAATCCTCTTACGGAGGAGGTCAGCTGTGATACTGTGACATAAGAGTTTGCGTCCCATCTCCTATCAACAGTCATCTTCAGATTTCTTTTTTTATCATAGCCAAGTAGTTTTAGAGAGCTGAACTTAACCAGACCATTATCAAAGACATGGCAGGTCTAAGTCACACACTTGATTTGGAAGTCACCAACAAACTACGCATTTTGTCATTCAGGTAGATGGACTTCTTAGAAATCTAAGCTAAAATTCTCACCAATGGACCAAAGGAGACCAATAGATGTGCAGTAGGTCCACCTGAAGATCTGAGATGTAAAGCCAATCAGAGTGAGAACACACCTGGATGAGTTGTTGATTTAAATCATCAATAGGCCAATGACAGAGCCTCATAACTCAGTACAGTCTAATTTGGAGTGATGGATGTTATTATTCAAGAACTGTGGTCAACCAGGATGCCATCAAGTTGTAACATAATCATCATTTGAAGTTCCTGTGTTCATTTCTAATCAAGATATGAGGACTGTCCTATGCCAAGAGGGCGACAGAGGCAGAGCCAAGGCAGGTTAGCTTCCAGAGCGGAGCGATGCCAGGAAACGAGAGAGAGAAAGAGTTTCGGGGGTGGGCGACCGTGGATGAAAAGCAGTAACACTCGTTAGCTACATGAGAAAACCAGACAATTAGGATTCTCAGAGATAGAGAGAGAAACAGTCTTTGTGTGGATCCCTCCATTTGCTTTCCACTCTGCGAGACGAAGCTGATAAGTATCTTGTAATATCCAGGGTTGAGCTATATCCACTGGCAGGGCTGCAGACAATGAAGTGACATACTGAATGGTCCCGCCACAAACCTCAGGTTCATCTGAGTAGAGTTACACCCCAGATAAAACGGTGTTAACAGCTTCCTTTATCCGCCAGCCAAGCTTCTGTATCAATTACTCTGATCAAAGATTCTAAAATTATTCATTCTCCTGACCTACGTGCACATTATGAATAAATCCTCGTAAACATAGCCCTCATTTTGAGTTTAATTCTATCTGACGATGTAAAACTGCCGGAGGAAGATGTAGTTGCATAGTGTGGCGACTGGCGAGCCACACAGTGCAACGGGTTGCCTGCTGTGTGAGATACATCCAGTGCTGTGCCAGGTTTTGTACACCTGCTCAGAAATCATTGTACAAGTTAATAAGCTCACAGAAGGGGAACAGGTCACACAGTTATGAATATAAAACTGATCAAATAATATCAGCGGCATTCTGTGGAAATAATTCCCTGTATTAAATGAAAAAAGTGAGAAAAAGTATGGCAGGTGTCCTCGCTCCACCTGACCCGAGTTGTTCATATTAATGCACTCAAACTCATTTTAACAACGCTCACAGCCCAACACACGCTGTGTCGATGTACAGTGGGTACGTCCATAAATCAAAAGAAGACAGACTTGAAGCATAAAAATAAGCTTTGAGCTGCATGCACGATGCCCAAATGAAGCAAGCACAAGCTGTAAAACGCCAGGTGTAGACAGACAAAACCTGGAGCCTACATTACCCACAATGCAACTCAACCGCCAACAGTTCAGTCACAGAGATTTGGGTGCGTTATGCTAGCCTCCAGCAGAGGTGAGAGGAGGGCTACAGAGGTCTGGTAACCTCCCTTCTTTCTAACTCCACACCCCCAGATTTTTATCATTTTCAAACTTGTAGTCTTCTAGACTTTTCTTTTCCCATACTGCATCACTCTGTATTTATCTGTAACACCCCAAACATCTACAGCGTAGTCTACAAACGGGGCAAACCTCAGATTTATACGCTTGTATGTACAGCATGTAAGCACTGTAACCGGAACCAAATTCTGGTATGCTGTATGGTCCCATGTTGCACCTGAAAGTCCAGGTTCATATGAGTTCAGCTGGTCTAATTGTCACAGAATGAGGAATGAATGAATGGTCTACATTTTGATCATAAACAAAGTGTGCCATTGTGAATGGAAACACAATGGATTCGTCTGTCAGCACCTCAGCTAATTATTTCCCATTAGAGGTTTTTAAGTCCTGCTGCAGATAAATACCTTGCAGATGACTTTGAGTTGGGATTTTTTTTTTCTGATTTCACGATAATCATCTAAATGTAGTTATTAATGCGACAGAGGGAGCAGCTGCTTATCATCTGCTGTCTGGTTTAGAAAACCAAAATTGGGAAGTTGAAAACGTGTCTGATGCTGTTTCAGTCCCACAAATGCAATGAGTGAAAAATAGAAGGAACACTCAAAAACAAAGCTGAGGTCTTGGCTTCATATCTAGCGATATTGTTTTAGTCTTTGGCTAGTTTTCACCATCATCAGAGGGAAAAATAAGGTGTCATAATTTTGGTACACTCCTCACAGCTCAGACACTGTTTCATGAGAAAAGTAGCTCTCTAAATGCATCCAGATAAAAAACAATCTTGCATTACAGCTTCCCTCCAAAGTTAGCAAAGTTCTTACTGATGCTACTAATTTTCACTTGATAGCGGGCAAACAAGACGCAGGAGTCTGAAACTGGGGACTGGTGTTTACATCTTGAGGTCCTGCGTGTGGTTGGGTTTAGGACAACAAAGTACTTTGGTTAAGTTAGTGAAAGACTTTGGTTTCACTTAAATGTCAATAAACATGTTGTTACTTCAAGTCATTGCAGACTTTTGTGTTTTTAATTTAAGACCGTGATCTTTCCCTAACCTTAACCAAGCACTGCCAATGCCTCAACATAACCTTAAAAACCTGAATATTGCTGTAGTTTCTTCTAGCAGGCATTGTAATGTACATTGTCACTGAAAAATTTTACTCATATATTCAATATCAACATTTTTGCAACTTGCCAAATATGTTAATTAACAACATTTTTGCATTATGTTGAGAGAAAACATAATTCAGCCAGCATTGGCAAAGCATATTTGCTGTTGCAATTTAGTGAACACAATTTCTAGAAGACAGGGTTGTTTAAAGGTTACAGCTGGTCACAGATGCTCACAGAGGAGCTCATGTATGAACCTACTAAAGCTCAACAACATGTTTTAATTGATCCAACTCCTGTCAGGAGGTGGTTCAAAACAGAGAAGAAAAAAACTTTATAACTGTTAGCATTATACAAGTCGTACATTATATTTCCACATTCACTGGACTTAAACACTGAGGGTAAACAACTTAAGACAGCCAATAATCAGCTTTATTCAGTTTCATTCAAACAATGCGATCTATCTCAAGCTTTTTTTGTTAGATCTGAGCCATACTCAAAGTCTGTCTCTGTCAAAATAACCACTGAAAAACGAGTTTCTAAAAAATGAGACTCATCACTCCTGGCTGATGTCATGCATCAGGTGATCACCCAGAGGACCTTTAAATCCCCCCCCCCGTCCTCCCGTTACTGCACTTATTAACACAGCTGTGGCAGTGTCCGGCTGAATGAGATCTCTTTGTCTCCTTGTTCACACAAAATTAGTTTACAAACTATCAGGTTCCAGGGAGTTATTAAACACTCAAACCATGACTGGATTTAGAGTGTGCCGGGTTTTACTCACCATAACGGTCATGTTGCTTAACGCGGCAAACGGGAATCAATGAATCACACTGGTGAGACCTGCAGAAGTGACGCAGGGTCAAAATGACTGTGCAGTATTTCTGTACCTGAATAACCTTTTCTGTCTGCCAGAGTGTTTGCTGCACGGAGAAACAGGTACAAAACAAAAACTGATGTTATTTATAGAAAGGGACCTGAGGAAGGTTTCACTTGAGAACTTATTTGACAATATAAATTACATTTTCACTTTTGCATTCGGAGTTTAAATTGTACGTGTGTTGTTCAACTGATCATTAAAATGTGTTTTCGTTCCTTTGTTGGGTGCTAGAAGGTACGCTTTACTCCAGGGGATTTTTGTTCGACCTTACATCTTTTCACAGTGGCTACAAACTATAATTGAACTCATCCCTTTGAAAGTTTTGACCTGGCTTGGAAGAAAACTGTCACAAATTTTAGGACCACTTCACCATTAGGTGATTGTTTACTTAAAACCAATAGACGTATCTAACAAAAATGGCTGTTACAGCTGTGTTGACTAGATCCCAACAATACATCAACATGGCCGACATTATCATATATTATATTCCTAGTTTTATAAGCTGTAGTGGTTTTTTACGTCATTGGTCTTGTGGGTTTTTTTGTTTTGTTTCCCTAAAATGTCCCTAAGGGGACAATAAAGTATATCTTATCTTATCTTATCAGCCTTATTATGGTAAGTATTATGAAATTGTAATTCAGAAATGCCAAAGATGTTGAGGTATATTTGAGGTAATTCAGAAACAATGTGGTCATTACATAGTTTCTCCACCAGAGAGCACCAACAAGTTTATTTTTCAACTGTGAAAAATGTGTCAGTCACAATTCTCTAACAACCAGATTTGCTCCTGTTGTCAGGTGTAAATCTACCATCAGTCAGATATATCGGGGCGGCTGTGGCTGAGGAGGTAGAGCGGGTTGGATCCCCGGCTCCTCCAGTCCGCATGTCGAAGCGTCCTTGGGTGAGATACCGAACCCCAAATTATTCCCGATGGCTGCGCTGCTGCGCCATCTGTGTGTGTATGAATGGGTGAGTGAGCATTAGAAACATTGTAAAGCGCTTTGGATAAAAAGCGCTATATCACCCCTGATGAGCAGGTTGGCACCTTGCATGGCAGCCACTGCCATCAGTGTATGAATGTGTGTATGAATGGGTGAATGTTGTAAAGCGCTTTGAGTGGTCGGTAGACCAGAAAAGACCATATATAATGTGCAGAAGTGTCATAAGACTGGATATGTTTAAACTGACCCCTGCCTGTGTATATTCTCATCAAGATGACTCCTGGTTGATGTCACAGAATGAAACCACTTAACCCTCCTTTCAGGCCAGCAGCCAAAAGGGATTACGAGGATCAGATGACTGTAATCTACCTGGTGATGTCTGGCCACCTCATCTGCTGGTTTTAAGGATTTCTGTCTCCCACAGATAATCTAAGACTTGTGTAAAAACATGGCTACTAGCAGTGATTAACATGTTACTGCAGTGGTATAAAAATGGATTATTGTCTTACAGTAATGTAGCTACCACTATACTGCAAGATACATATGTTTTACAATACATAATGGCTTCTTGTTTATACTGTACTATACTGTACATAATATATTTCACTCAATCTACTGTACATACTGTTTAGTACATCCTTATTTAGCTACCTATATCTATAGGCACTTGCTACTGTTTAACTATCTGGTTAAACGTTAAACTGCTAAACTGTACCTACTGCATGTAATGACAATAAAGTTGAATCTAATCTAATCTAATTTTAGGTATTGGGAGAGTTTTTGTCATTTTCAAATCTCTGTAATTTCTTTAAACCTTAAAATATCAACATGTGGCTTGGAAAGTTGAAAGAATCGATGTTTTAATCACTTTTGGCCTTACATTTTTGCTCAAGAGCAGACTTAGTTCTGTGTCATTCTGACCAGCAGTCCAGGCAATCACAAATAAAAGAATAGCTGTTGAATGATGTATGAATTTTTCACAAAGATGGCTCTTTGTTGCACCAGAATTTGAGCCATTAGATCCAATAAATATCTAAAAGTTGACCACCAGTATCAGTACATTTTTTTTGTGCTACTCATGAGTGTGAGGAGTCAGCGGGAAGTCAGCCAGCTCAGCCAGAGAAAGACTCCAGTGCTCATGCTCTACAGATCAAAAACTCAGAGGCCTGAGAAAGCCTTAAAATAATTATCAGCGTATGCGCCCAGTGAGCAATACTCCATTGGAAGGAGCACAGTATCCAGTTCTCTTAACACATCCTTGAGTCATAGAAGCAAAAATACTCAGCATGTGGAACTAAGTTTCTCTAAAATCTATGTCTAACAGAAGAGTGGGGTCAACTGTGTCTGAAACATTATAGTCCCACAGTCCATTTTATTATGCGTGATTTAGGGGTGAGACCAGCGTCACTATGTAGGGGGATTTTTTGGTCCCTGACCCAAAGCCATCCTCCTGCAGTGGTAGGAGGAGGAGGAGGAGGAGGAGGAGGAGGAGGAGGAGGAGGAGGAGGAGGAGGAGGAGGAGGGTTGGAGGACTATTCCTGGTTTCTGTGACATTTTGTGAGAGTCTTTAACCAGCCTGCAGCCCAACCTCCTCCTGATCTCAGCTTCAGTGACACAGTCAGTCCGGTGAACTCACAGCTTTAGGTTTCACCAAGCCTACACACTCATTTTGTAACCTTTATTTATCAAGAAAAAGGTCACACTGTTTTACAGCATCAACATGAATGACCTTCATACCTGACAGCAAACCAGATCAGCGGCAGTCGCCTAGTAGTGGATAATCAGCAGAGGAACATTTGGAGATTCAGTGACACATTAGCAGAAGTTTGGGGCTCTTTGTATTTCTGTAACAAAATCCTTCATCCTCTGAGTCAAAAACTCTCTGGTCATAAACAGTAAAATCGCCATGGTGACCGAGGGGTTAAGGTGCCACCCAAGACTTGCAACATCCCCGGTTCACTGCGGACCTTTGTTGCACGTCATTCCCCATCTCTCTCTCTCTCTCTCCTCATTTCCTGTCATTTCTCCACACAGCTAAAGAATTGAGGCATATAAATGTCACCCCTCCCAAAAAAGGAAGTCAACAGTAATAAACAGTCATGTCCTCAGAGCCAGTCGGCAGAAAAGAAGGTTGCAACACAGAGAAAATGTGAGATAAATTTAGCTAGATATTGCTAACGTGATATGGTAAGTGATGAAGTTCTACAAAGAAATTCATGGATGTGCTGTACAGTAAGTAGATCCCCTAAACAACAGATCAAAAGTCAAAATTTTCCAGAGGAAAGAGGAAACGTTTGCAGACTGTTATGAGACATTAGGTACAAATATGTCTGTTGAATTAACTGTGTGAACTGATTGTCCCGTTAGCAGTCACAAGCCTCTTTAGGTCAGAGAGATTTTTCTCATCTTCAATTAAACTCTTAATTGAATGAAATGATTCGCAATCCAAAGACCACAATGCCTTAGGTTAGTAAACGGCCAAGTACGGACAAAATAAAAAGAAGCTGTGACTGACTAGCATGTTAGCAGTTAGCTCGCCAGCTACAGTAGTTCACCAACTAACCCTGCGAGTAGACACTAGATCACCGAGCTTCTACAACCAAGTATTTTGCGAAGATGCTCAGATTAATTTCAATGTTTGACTTTTAGGTCTTGAAAACTATTTGTCAATAGAATAATGTGTTATCATACATCATGTGCACAAAAATGGAAAATGAAATGTCAGTTTAAAGGATTTTCATTTCATTCTAATGTTAGCTGGTCAGAACTTCTACGTGCTTTTTTTTTCGTGCAAAGCGTCACTTACCCAGGAGGGCAGGTACATCCAGCCACGCAGGGTTCATGTGTCGAGCAGGTGAGGTTGAGCAGGTAGGATTCACAGGTGCGCTCACAGGCCACACCCCTTCCCGGCAGGAGGCCGTCCTCCCCCTCTGAGCAGTTCTGGTAGAGCTGACCTGCTGGACACAACCTGTCTGCAAGAGGAGAAGAAGAAATCACAATGAAGATGAGAGCTTCTCAGTTCTGAGTATCTCTGAGAAACAGCAGATGTGTGTTGCCCCACTCCCATTCCTCCTATGTTTTGTGCTCCACAGGTTTCTTATAATTAAAGTTGACTAGATTACAAAACAAAAACCATCACAAAACTAGCATGTTTTTTCTGTGGTTATGTCCATTTCTGTGGTTGTACCTAGCCGTGGTGTAAGAGTGGGAGAGAGAGGGGAGAGGTCAACATTGACTGGCAGGTCTGATGTGCTCCCTGTTTACATGGTTATTATTCACAGACTGAGTCACACAGACAAATATGTACAAACATTGATTTTATAATTATTATAGAATAATAAGATAATGTGACATGTCGAACAAAGCATCTTCCTGCTGAATATAAGAAATAACAAAAATGAACTGAAAAACATTTTTGATCTAAGTGACTTACCACTCTCAGATGTTTGGGACACCAGTTTACCGTTCAGACAGAGTCTGCAAGAGAACACAGATGAAACACAATGAAGGTAAATACAGAAATTACATGGGAGGTTAATACGTTAATATACATTCAATTTAATACAATGATCTCTTGAAGATAATTCCAGTGTGATTGTAGTCTGTGTTCATTTCTTGTTTTTACTTTAAATGTCTCACATTTGTCACATTTGGAAATTTTTGTTCTTTTTTTATTATTCTTTCTCTCACCATCCTTGTGACTTACCTTTTTCCCCACGACTGGTAAAACAAGCAGACCAGCAAAATTGTCACGATGTTGTTTGCACATTCCAACAATTGTATATATTGTGGGGTGTAATAGATATTGTAGCTCCTACAGAGGGGGAGCACTAGTGAAGCTTTAGACTTTTACTTTTGTTCACAGTAAATATTCTGAAACAAGTGCTGAGCTCCTTCTTTTAAAAAAAGGAGGAGTACTTTGTCTGCATGTCTGGGTTGTAACCACAGAGCCTTTTTACTGAAGAAACATGAGGAAATCTGACCCACAGTGAACCGGAAACTTAAGCTTTAGACAGCTTTGTCTCTGTGCTGTTAGTAGTGCTCTGATTGTAGCCTCTCATCCACAGTAATGGATTTTCTTAACTAATTGAATTACAGCCTCCAGTTGCTTTCTCTGCAGTCTCTAACTGTTTAGTTGCCTAGAGTAACTGAAAAATGTCTTTAATTGTCATCTTTAAGTAGCATGAATGGGTAATGTGAAAGAAATTAGCAAAAGCTGAAACTGTCCTTTAAGATGTAGGAATGTTTTGAGGGTTAAGATTAGGAAGACAGAGATGGAGAGGAGGATCTTACTGAACACCTGCTGACGTCATGATCACATCTCCTGGTTCATAATCGGCCCCGAGGAAACTGCAGGGACACTCACTCCTGGAAAAACACGCCAGTAAACAAAGACAAAGCACACACAAACACACGCTCAGATCACTGATGCAATTATGTGACTTTGAATATTAATATGAACGTGAAAGATGCAACATCTGTTTGTTAGATGTCCAAAGATCTTAAGACACATCTTGAATCCAAAATTACCAGATGTAAACCACATGCTGCTTAGTTTGTTCATTACTGTGTAATTAATTATTCTAAAGAGGGCTTTGTGTTATAAAGGTATACTATGCAGGATTTGTCGGTTGGTGTTTGTAAACACCTCCGTGGTTCAGAGAGCGAGAGAGAGCAGCTGTGGTCGAGTGAGCTAGAGAGTGAATGAAGAGAGCGAGCAGTGCTGGCAAGAACAAAGCCATGAATCAGATAAATAAAACATTATTTTCTGATTGTTTCACGGTGGTTACATTCTAAAGTACAAATAAACACACCCGCACCTCTGCACAACCCTGTGGGAAGGTGCCGCATTACCAGATTTTGTGTGAATGCAGAGCTTCATCCTGTCTGCTGTGGCCTCTCTGCTCTGTGTGTGTGTGTAGCTCAGCACCGCCACACAGACCTGCAGCTCTTTATACATCCATGACACAGAGGCAGAGAGCAGAGCAGAGCAGAGCAGAGCAGAGCAGAGCAGAGAGACAGAGACAGCGATGTAACCTGGTCGCTACACTACGAGTCCCGACCTCACACCTGTGGGCACACCCACTGCCCAAAGGTTGACGCCCAGAAACGTCCCAAAATAAGAAATAATAAGAAATAATAAGAAATAATAAGAAATAATAAGAAATAATAAGAAATAATAAGAAATAATAAGAAATAAGAAATAAGAAAATACAGGCAGAGGGAAGAGTATGTATGAGTCCATACATTGTTTTTTAGGAAAATCCTGCATAGTATACCTTTAAGCAGATTATTACAGGTGAGTGGATAAAGGACAAATAAGCATGCTTTAGGAGGTCAAATAACCAAACCTCCTTCAGCTTAGTCAAAATTCTAAACATTAAAAAAATAAAAAAAGTTAAAGTGGATTTACTCTGTGGTAAACTGTTTAGTGGAGGCTGAAAGCCTTTGTAACATATAGGCCAGCGCCACACATCGGCCTCTGTACTACAAATTCTTTCTCACTGGTTATCAGATATCTGTGTCGTCCCCGGCCCGAGTGGCAATGAAAGGGGGGTTTCACGGTGAATTCCTTGATGTAACTCTATCACATGGTAAGTAAGGCACCGCGCCGCACTAGGATGTAAAAACCTGGGACATTTAAGAGGAATTAAGCTGCATGTCTTCTAGAGCAGAGCAGCCTGAAAGGGAGGTCCTCCGGCTCTATAACGTCTGCAGGAACGATACAAGGCTTTCCACTTAAAGGCTGACCTAAACTTCAGAGCAGATACAAATATCACTTTGAGAGGATTTGTTTGGTGGAGTGACTCCAGCCAGATAGCCGTTTAACGGGCTTCATAACCTTCCACAGCACCGCAGCAGGCAGAGCCGGAGCTGCTCCGATACATAACAAGGACACCTGGTCACTGATTCCTACCTGCCGTCTGTACTGAACGCACAGTAAAAAAAATGTTATCGGTGTATATTTCTCTGCTTGTGTTGCTATTTTGCACAAAAAATGTAAATGAAGGTTGATTAAGATTTGTTTTTCTTGATTGTTTTCCACTCGGCGACCCCGCCCCCTGAGCCAGCCTTACCTGTGCACACAGGTGTGTGTTCGGTGGTTGTAGAAGGATCCCTGAGGGCAGATGCAGCCCTCCTCACACTCCTCCCCACAGTGCTGTGGGACGGAGAGGGCGGAGCAACGGCTCTGGCAGGATGACACGCAGGTGCCGTACTGCATGGTGGCAGGACAGGTGACCGCTGCAGCGTTAACGGAAAGATTTAGCAAGAATTGCTCAAATGTGAGATTCAGATTTACATTTTACCACTTTACAGGGCAAAAGGTCTGCTCAGTTTGATTAACTGATTACACAAAGTTACTTGGATGTTCTGTTCTAATGTCTCAACATCATCAAATTAAATTTCAAGCAGATTTTTGCTAAAACGCTGATTCACTGGTGAAACGTTACCACTTTAACAAGCCTGAGGATTCACAGCTATGCTTACTGCTCTGTGAGACTGTACTTGAGCTAAATGCTCATATTATTATGCTAACATGCTCACAATGATAATGCGAGTATGTTGATGTTTAGCAGGTATAATTTTGTATTGGTTTAGTCTGTTAGAATGTAAACATTTGGTAATTATTACTAGTAAGTTAATCAAAGAAAGAAACATCTCACACATACGGAAGCCGGGAACAGCTGTGCTTGCAATTGTTTTTTTAATGCTGTTATCTCAAGATCACAAGTTAATTATTTCGTTATCTATAGATAACAAAGCTTGTTTTCTCGTGATAACAGGTTAATTTATCTCGTTATCTCAAGAAAAACAAAAGGCAGATTTCTTCATATAATGACATAATTTAACATGAGAAAACGACTTGTTTTCTTGAGCTCACAGGATAATTATGGAGAACTCAAATGAGTGTCGGGGAGGATTCATAACTGACTGAGGCGGTTAAAAATTGTAAGGAGCAATTTTTTTTCATAAAATAAAATTAATTGATTTAACCATGCAATATAGAAAGGCTAAATAACAACAAGATAAGGCTACTGTTTCAAAATCAAAGAATACATTTAATAATCAGAGCACTCATATAAGAACGTAGCACAGCGTTAAATAATTTTTGAATTTATGAACGATTCTCAAATCAGCAGGAGGAGGCGTGTAGTACCGAACTAAGTGATGTGTTCTGTCCGTCTGTCTATCAATCTCCTCCGCTCCGTTTCAGTACTATGGACAGCGCGGTCTAAGCATACACCTATGCAAACAGCCTAAAATGATACTGGCAAAGTCATTCTCCAACACACCAAACCAACTAAATTCTTACACAATAAACCATCATGTCGTGTGCGGCGCACGCACCCCTTACACACAACTAACAGCACTGTCTATGGTTCTGATACAACAACTAAGTGATAGTCACATGTATCTCAGCCAATCATTTTGTTATTTTTCTATAGATACATAAAGCTAAAACAGAGGGGGCACAAAATACAACTGAGACCCCTCATTGCGCTGGACCCGTGTTAGACGCACAGTCTGATGCATCAATCAAGAATGGGTACTCATTAATTTGACATTTTCAGCTTAAATTGGTTGCTACAGTTGTCATCTATGCATGCTGGTATGGCACTCCTGATCTCTGATAAACATTATAATAAGAGGAAAAAAACTTTTGTTTTCTCGTGATAACAGGTTGATAGTTTTCTTGAGATAAAATAATTAACTTTTGATTGTGAGATAACGGCATTGAAAAAAATAATTGTAAGCACGGCCGTTGTCGGCTTCCGTACACTCACACAAACATTAACATATACAACTGTACATTAGTTTATCTGTACCAAATGTAAAGTACAAACTTCTATAACTGTCACTGTACCTGTCTGCCTGTAGGCTCTTTTGCACCTACGTATGTTTAACTCAGTTAAGGTTAGTTATGTTAGCAACCTTTTTTCTTACTTTTAACATTGCATAAAACACATGAAAAATCTTTATTACTGTGCTACTCATCTGAAAAAGGATAAATACATTGTCAGCGGATTCTGGCACTTCAGTGACTGAAGTTCACCTGTAATTTGATCTTTGCTAAACAGCTAGTTTGCATTTGTCTGTTAGCTAAACTATCCCATCACATCTAAACAGCTGTAAACTTTTAAGAAACTAATTCTCATCAGTAACATACAGTATCAAACCTATTTTTGTTAATGTATGTTTATGGTCATCGTCTAGTCCTCCTGTAACAACTTATTTCCCATCTGGGAACAAATAAAGTCTCATCATAAAACAGGTTGTTTTACATTTCAGGTGATTTCAGGTCAATCTGAGTTAAATATATGCTCTCTGATTTTGTGATGGTGTCCCCAAAATCCCAAAATGTTGGTGTTCTAAAACTTAACTGTGAACATCGACAGTGAGCTGGGATATTGGGCACAATAACATAAACAAAACGAAAGAGCGAGCTGCACCATGGATGGCTAATTAGATTTCAAAGAAGGCCTCCAATGATCCGTCCCTTCTTTGAACACATCATGATAAATTCATAAATCCAGCTGTTAGAAAAAGTTGTTTGTGAATCCTGGGACAAACCAGCCTGCAGACAAAATGTGTCAGCATGGTAGAATGTGCTGAACACTCACCACAGTCGGGAATGTGCGATCGAAAGTCAATGATGATGGAGAATCTGCGGCAGTGGCGAGCGTAGTGGGCCAGCGCAGAGCAGAGGCAGGGCGTCCCACACTTACAGGTATCTGAGCGACACTGCTGATGGAAGGGCGTCGGACTGAGGTACTCGTGACAGGCGGAGAACAGATCCTGGTTCAGTACGTCACACATCTCTGAGGCATAGGCCACTGAGCAGGGAAGAGAGCCGGTCGGCATCACGTTACAGGTGAGATTCAGTGGAAGAAGCACAACAGGTTATAATCTACTGCCTACCTGTCCACAGTTAGACAGATTTTATTCATTCAGGCAGATTCTAACTCCTGCATGTAAATTCATTTGACTGCAGCTGCTTCACAAAGGAAGCTGAAGAAAGCACGGCATGAAGTTTCCCATGAAGCAGCTGCAGACACTTATATACATACACTGAAAATAAATACACTGTCTTTACTTTACTACTCAATCCGTGATCCGCCTACAAAAAGTAGCACAAAAATGTTTTGGGTATATAAATAGCGTAAAATTAAAAGATAATAAACATTGCATTGTCATTTAAAACAGCTTCTTCCCGTTCACTCACATTAAACCAGACAGGAATTGCTGAAACAGGAAAAGATAAAGGAAGAAGAGAAACTGACCGGCCTGCTGGTGAGTGTCACAGGGGTCGAGCTGAGGAGTACTCAGGCTGGGAGAACACGCTGACGACACTCTCCAGGCGTTTCCAAACAGCTGAGGAGTGCTTTCTATCATACCAGATGGAGACCTGAAGGAAGACAAGAACACAGCTTTATTACCAGCTTAAAAACAGCAAGCAGTTTGTTAGACGCTCACACAAACTCTCTTTCAGTTCCCTACAGTTAAATGGATGATAAGCCGATCAAGTGTTGCTACTGTCAAGTCTCAAGGTCGTACTGCAGCAGCTACCCCTGTGAAATATGTTTTGACTGTTGTGTTTGAAAGGTTGCAGCATATTTCACAGAATTTCCACTGTGAAAGAATATCTGATATCTAGTGCAACAACAGCACAGCTAGCATTAACGCTAGCTATATCCAAAACAACAGTAGCCACTAATAAATGATCCTAATGATCCTTTTTTTTTCAACAATTTTAAAATGTACAAGCCTGTACATCTACTATACAGCTATATACCTGCTCAATAAAAGTTGCAGTTGCAGGTTTTGTAGGTCAGGGTTTGTAAGCGGAGTAGTTCAGTCATTATAATTGACTTTTTCATTCACCTCCATTCACACTTTTCAACATGGGATTTGTTACAAGAATTCAAAAGTGTGGACACACTTATCAAAATAAAAATTGAAATGTTCCTGAAAAATTCTTAGTCCATTTTCCACCCAACCCAACAAACGAGCTGCAGGGTGGAAGATTATGTACAAGCACACTTGGGGAACATTTGCCAATAAATGTGAAATTTAGCATCTCTCTCTTCAGTCTGATGAAGCAGGCAGATGGACTTTGACCAGGCAGCAAACTCTGTAGTACTGCTAGTAGGCCAAGAGTGACTGACCTGCCTCCCTTCTCAGCCTTTGCCAAATTGGTCAGATGGTTTCCACATATTTCATTTTGATGTGAGAATAGCAGAGGAAAGGAGCTACCTCTGTTTCTGAGATTTAAATGAGCTAATTTGATCTATTATTGTGCAAAAACCCTGTTAATCCATAAAAGTTAACCACTGCAGCTTTAAGGCCAGTAAAACCAAAACAAAATTTGAAAAACACAACAGAAGACAAAATACAAAAGACAGGATTCAACAAGTCGTCATCGTTGCTTCTGGAGAGCTTCAGTCAAAGTGAGTTTTCTTTCTAGTAGCGTACGACCACTTCAGTCACCAACTGTGATGTACGTATATCCATTTACAGCTGTTAGACAACATCCGCCCTTTATGGCTGGCCATTACGATACGGTACAGTGGAGCCCCTATTCCACTAACAGTAAATTCCTTGTTGAAGTGGCGTGTCCAGTTGGGCGCTCATCTGGCCCGCCTAAAAGAGCGGATCAGAGAGCGAGGCTTTTGATGCCGAGCCGCCCGACCAGTGTGCATTTCAGAGAGAGAGTGTGAGACAGAAAGCACTTCACCGTCACCTCCCTCTCTGCCTCTGAAACAGGAGTATGCGCTCTCTTTTTATTATTGCGGGTGGGGTTAACGAAGGGTGCGGCTCAATGGTCAGCCGGCGCACACTTACAGGAAGTCATCTTGAATGTTGCCGTTGAAGGTGCCGCACAGCCCCACTGTGTCGTCCTTCCACAGCTCGTCAGCCTGCAGGTAGAGACGAAACTCCTTCCAGCTGTACTGCAGACGCAGGCCGAACGCCATCTTCACCTGGAGGAACATGGACGAAAGCTCCTGGATGTGGAAGAGATCTGTAAGAGATGGAAGAGGAGGACATTGAGGCTTTCAGGTGAAGGGAGATAAGGTTAACTCGAGGTTAACACATATAGAAAATAATATTTCCTACCGCATGTTGTGCCTTCCACATAAAGCATTTGCAAAGCCTGTTTTTGAATATTTTAAAACCATTGTTTACATCCATTTTGCAAGCTAGTAATCTTCTTCCCTGCCTTCTTCCGGTGCACTGCCACCTGTTGATCAGCAGGACAGCGCACCGTGTCATCCGCATGCTCACAGGCGTGTATGTGTGTCATTGTACATGTGCATATGATACAAACAAAACGGGGACCCCTTCATAAAAATATTGCTCCATAGCGCCACTAGTGGTCAAAAACTCCACAAGATACCTTCAAGAGGAAGTGAACACTGTGCTGGATGTTTAATGGATGATGATTACTTACCTTGCGAGGCAGCGGGATCACAACATCACATGAAAATCTATCTTGTCAGGATTCAAGTTATGCACTTGTCACCCAATCAGCCTCCTATAAGGATTCTCATGTGATCGTGCGACTCCAGCTGCCTGGCTAGGTAAGATGGTGATAGATGGTGACAGATGGTTCATCCAGTCACCTGCCAACTATTTTTTGAAAGTGCCTGCTCTTTTCCAAACAGTCTCCAAGGACAACTTCTCAGATGGATCTGTGTAACAAACCATCTGGCGCGTCAGGTTAGATGATTTCACCCTGTATAAGCAGAATGGTGTCTCTGTGAAGAAGCCTAAAGAAAACCTAAGGTTTACTGTTTTAGATCGCTGAAATAGTTCCTGCTTTCAAACTCAACATGACATCATCATGTCTGTTTAACCAGCACTTACAGACAATCAGATCAACTTATGTGTTGTGTTTTTCCTACTCTGATTTTTTAGTGACTTTTATTGTGTCTTGGGTATAGCACTACAACTAATTATTATTTCTGTTATCAGTTTTCTCTCCAATTAACCAGTTGATCATTTAGTTTATTAAATGCTATTTGCAAGTATTGAGAGCACAAGGTGAAGTATTCCTTTTTTTTTTTAAACCAAAAGTCAAACACCAACAAATATGAAATTTCCAACAATGTTAAACAGAGAAAATAAGCAAATCCTTCCACTTTAGAAGCTGGATTGAGTAAAATTGTTGCCATTTTTTGCATTGATAAATGTTTAAACGATTAATGAAGTAATGAAGATTAATGATTTACACATTAATGTCCTGCATTAAAAATGAATTGATCAATCAACTTTCAGCACAAGTTGTGGATCTGTTTGCGTCTGCACTTCAAGATTTAATTTCTTTATATCTGGAATTTATTGTGAGTACTTTGTATTGTCAGGAAGAATTAAATTAAGGCAGGAATGTAAAGTACTTCAGAACTTGTTTGTAACAGAGGATAAAGTGCTGTAAGTGGTAGTGTTGTTTGTATTCCTCAAGGTACCAAAATATCTGATCATTCTCACACAGTTCAACACAAAACACACAAAGGACTGTTGACTCCGTCAACAGAATACCGCAGTGATGAAAACACTGGTATGAAAAAGGAGCAATACTCAGAGGGAAGGTATTTTGTGCAACACAATGCAAGCGCTAACCCAGTAAAGTATTGGGAACATTTCCGTTCAATAGATCAGCTGTCATTCAATCCTTCTCTGCCATGAACTGCAGAGTACTGAAAGGAGGTGAGCGTTGGATGTGAACAATGTTGGAAGGTGATAAAAGATGAAGTTACCGTCCGAATAGGGCAGGGAGATGCGGTACTGTCCGGCCATGAAGACCTCTCCAACATGACTCAGTGTAATCTCCGTTCTTGGATCCTCGTCAATAACCAGGTTAACTGATTGGATGCAGGCCCCGTCCAAATTCTGCAATTGAGACAAGATAGCTTGATAAAGCACCCTGGCATTTTCCCCAAACTGCAGCAATTCAGTCACATAACAGGACACACAATGAGGATGAATAATGGGAAGAAAGGAAGAGCCAAGACAACAAGAAGCTGGAGGGAAGTGCAAACAATTTACCTCTCAAATAAATCATCCGCTTCATGACACATAATGAACTGTTATTGTCAGACTGCTAATCTACACAAAACTAAACTAAAAGCGCCACTGTAGGCGAACTGACTGGTGACAAAATCCACACTCATTCATTGTCTATGGGAAGTGACTAATTTGCTGCACAAAGCATGCTGGGACACCTGGCAATGCGGACCACGCTGGCGGTGTGACGAGAGGGCGGGGCAAATTCAAACAGTGTTTACATCAAGACAGCCAATAAAACTGCAGCACCAGTGACTTTCTGAACAGCTGTGTGAACCGGCTGTGCGAATGGCGGGGCACGGCAAGTTTCTACGAATTGGCGTACAGTGGGGCTGCACCATGGTGTGTTCACACCAAACGCGAAGCGAATATTTCGCACAGAGAGAATACATACAAAGTCAATGCAAAGATGTGAATAGACGCGAATTCGAGGTGAAAATTCACTTTGCAAGAAAAATAAGGACGATTTCCAGAATGATGAGCATCACCAGAAGTCAGACTAAAAGTGAGATGTTTGTTTTGAGGTTCACACGGTCATTTAAAACAAAAGGATTCACTCATTCACTCTCTGGAGAGCACGAATGTGTTCAGCAAACTTAATGGCAATTGGCACATTTCATTTGTCTATTTCTTATGTGCACATGGATATTCGGTCTGAATGTAGCACCAGAGGAAAGGTGAAGGGGTCACAAAGGGTTCATCATCCAGTGACCATGAATATTAGAAGATGAAGCAAATCACATGAGGGGAGGAAAAAGAACCCCCCCCCCCCCCCCCCCCAGACTTAACAAGCTGGCAAAGCACTATTCAAGCGGTCAGAAACTGAGCCACAAAATAAAAAATATGGTGGATGCATTTGAAAAAAGATGGACTTTGGGTGACATAAAATTATAATTATATTATGCATGAAGAAAAAGATTATGTATCAGCTTGTCTTCTCTCTGCAAGTAGCCAGATGATTAGTTTACTCCATTGTCTGTAACTAGCTATAATTTCCTGTTGTTCTGTTGGTACAATGTCTCAGTAAAATATACGTGTATATATATAAATGAAGTTGAGCAATTTATGTATGTAATATCAAATCTACTTCGATTTCTTTATCTAATAGACAGATAAATAGACGGTCAAGAAGATGAAGACACTTGCATTTATTTCTGCAAGTGTCACAAAATGCAAATACTCATAGAAATCACCAGTACTTCAAAATTGTACTTAGTTACTTTCTCTTAGTTACTCTCCAGCTCAGCCACTCTGATATTTTTAAACTAAGAGGCCTGCGCTGTACGTCGCTGACAGTAAGCAATCTGTTTCTATGAATCATCTCTTTCATAAGTGGCAGAGCCCCATAGCAGAAAGGTTTTAGCACCCACCTCCCCGCTCCCCTCCTTCTTCTACTCTTCCCATCATTCACCTCCTGTTTTTGCATAACCTTTTCTCTGTCCAAGTCCTCCACCCCTCCAGTGCCTCTCTTCACCTCCCTCTTCACTACAAAGCTGTCCACAGCTCTGTCAGTCAGGGCTGATAAGGTAATCCTGTTCAGTTGGCTGTTAGAGGTCTCGGGCCTCTGCTCTGATGAGTGGGACATCTTATATCTCGCCTCCTCCCCTGCTTCTACCCCCTGTTTTCTGAGCAGCTCAAAGGCTGCTGGGAAATTGGAGGCTTAGAGAGAGGGGAGAGGAAGAGAGGCTCTCAGCCTTTTGTTTTTCATGTTTATTATCTGTCCAGGGTTGATCGAGACGTTTCCTACAGGCATTCATCCGCGCACCGTCTCAGTCGCAGTGTGGCTCTTGAACAAAAACGACCTGGGCTCAACAGGGATTATTGAGCACTTAAATTATGATATGATCTACATGACAGACAAATTGCAGAAACCTGTAAGCCAAGACAGCATGAATAGTTTAATTGCAGAGGCTAAAGTGGAAGAGTTGTTCAAGAGTTTCCGAGATGTAGAGATACTTTTGTCAAAGGCAGAAGGAGAAAAAAAATCTAAACTCAACAAGAAGGATAATATTTTTAAAATAAAACATAAATAATGCAGATTAATCATGACTCACAGCTCCACAGGGGGCGTTCTGGATGGTGACTGTGAACCTCCCTGAGTTGCGACTCTTGACGAGGACATACTGACACGTTGCTGGGAAGGTGTAGATCCGCCCATCGAAGGATTGAAAATACATATCGCCAGTCACCGAGCATTCGCCTGTACAGAGGAGTGAGACATTTTTCACACACGTCCTTCATTTATCCAAGGAAAACTACAACTTAAAACAACATGGTAGCCACTGGACACATGCCTTGCCCAGAGAACCTCACCAGCAATCAGTGGGAGCTGTTCTAATTGATTTGCCAAAGCCGTATTTCCTTATTTAAAGCCTCTAAACATAATGTCAGTAACCTCATGACTACAGTATGTGAATATCTCGTCTTGCTGTCTTGCTCCCTAACCAAGAAGTTTTTTTTTGCTACCCAGAAAGCAACCTTCTTCCTTCCTACTGGTCCAGGACAGCTTTTTACATCCTAATTAGGAAATTTGTTCTTCCATCTTCTTCAAGCTTCCATCTTCCTGGTTCTTGAACTAGGAAGCTTTGGCCTTTCATGACCTATCCTATCTCCTTGCACCATACCGAGGGAACAAAGAAGAAGTCTTTGCTCCCTCAAGCGAGTCCTGGTTCATCTCAAAGGAGCCTATAATAAAACGGCAAGGATGGCAGAACTAGCAGAACTATAGTTAGCAGCAGTTTTTGGAGCCAGGTGCTACAGTTGCTGCACTGACTGCAAGACCTCAGGGCATGATGGGTAACGCAAGGTGATCCCCTGTTTAAAGAGCTGATTGGTTTAGATGTTGGACCAACAACATGATGTTTTATAGAAACTTTTCTGTTTAATTGTAAATATTTTGATTTTATTGATTGTCTGATACTGTACTATGAATTTTTATTCTGTTAACATACTAAATGTGAAGGCTACAGTTGGCTACTGAATGAATTCTCTGTAATACAAATATTACAGGTAGCCTGCAAGTACAAACATTACTTAGTCTTGTATCCCTGCTTTTCCTCTCGTTATGTATTTTGACTATTGATTGATGTTTTAAATTTCTTTATCTCAGGATGTGAATGAGTCTGAGGGGCACAGGACCTACAAACAAATCAGACTGACAGCAGATTTATGATCAGCATGCTGACCAAAAATTCTATGTATCAAAATTTTGTGTCAAATAATTGAGTAATATGGAGGTTACAGAATAAATGTTGTCATGATTATTACAGATAAACTTTCTTCTACAGAAAATCATTAAAACAACAGTTATTGGAGATGAGGTAAAAGGTGAATAAATTGGTCTGACAGCATTTTATTAAATCAGGATTTGATCTAACGGGATGTGAATGTTTCTGTGACTTCCTGTCCATCATGTCTGCAGCTTTTGGTCACTTCATCCTGCTGGAGCCTCCTGATCTCATCCACTTTACGTCCACTTCCTAGTGCCCTAAAGAGAAAGCTTCCTCCTTTCTTGCTTCCTGACTAGACAGATTAATACAATCACAAATAGAAACCAAGTCTGAGGCAAAGTCGAGTTGTTGAGAGCATCTTTGGACGGAAACAAAATAATCGCCACCCATCACAGTGTTTAATGAGACCTGCAGTACAGTTTGAGTAAATATGTAACCACCTACAGAGGACAAACAGACAAACCTGGGCAGCTGTAGTCGGTGCAGTTCCACACTCCACCCACGCATGTGCTGAAACAGAAAGCAGAGACGTCCACAGGTGGCTCTGGGAACATGAAAGGCTGAACTAATCAGCAGGATCACTGACAGAAACTGGACACACAGATCCAGGTGGTCAGATCTGAGAGGATTAAAAGGACTGCATGGGGTCAGCAGGACAATATCCTGTTTTTTTATACATGATGATGACATGTAATACATGCTCTTAACGGTTCATTTAAGGTCCAAATGGAGTGAAATACAGTTATTATGGAAAACAAGATTTGTACATCTTTGTCAGTTTGTCATCAAGTGCTGTCAGAGATGTTATTTAAATAAAAGCATAAAAGCATAAATCTGGTACTCGTTGTTTCACGAATTTTATGTGATGAAACAACAGTAATTGCACAGGTCAAACAGAACTTCCTCTTCAGGTTGATGTCACAGTGGTAACAAATAATGATATCAGATATTGTCATCTAAAGTCAACAATAGGATTGGAAGTGACAGAGAGGTCAAATGCTGCTCACCAGTTGTTGCATTCTTCCTGCAGCGTTTGTCCAGACGGGTAAAACATGCCGTGGTACTCACAGGGACAGTCGGAGGGCGTCACACAGCTTCCGTCCTCATAGATCAGACCTGAGGAGAGACAACAACAGAGACAGACAGAAGATTATTGCTTTATATCATCTGGAGTTGAAAACATCAGAATACAGACAAGGTGGAGAATGCAGGATTTTTCTCTTGTGTCTATTCAGATGTTAATTGTTGGTATTTCATAGAAGACAAAACAGGAACAGTGACAAAAAGTGTATTTACAGTAAGTAGTTTCAGGTTAATGCACACAACAAAAGACAATCTGTTTACAAACTCACCGTCAGGACAGTAACATCCATCCAGGCAGGCCAGCTTGCTGTCGATGCACGTCCGCTCCAGGTTGCAGGATGCCGGGCAGCAGCTGATGCATTCCATGTAATGCAGACCTAAAGGACACTGCTTCGCTGGTCGCAAAAAAGAAACATGAAACAGATGTCAAAAATGTAAAACTTTCTACTGCAAAAACAGACACAAAAGATTTCCCCATGCAGCAGACAAATCTGACAAACATTGAACAGAGCACCTCCTGAGAAGCACAAGTTTTAGAAACAATATACTATATATTTTAATCCAATATAACAACACCACAAACAAACTACAGGAGTTTAAAACTAGAGTTGAATGCACCTCTCTAATACAACAAGTCCCCCATGATAAATAAATAAATGCATGGTCCTGTTAACCTGTTATCTGTTCATTTAATGTTAAATTTATTGTTCATATTGGCAGCAACTGAGCTTTGATTAGCAGCAGATATTTCTGTGGGACAGACAATACAATCCCACTTAAAAAAATAACAAATAAACATAATGATAAAAAAAATATGTTGACTTACTGTTTATGTTGACTAAACCATGCTGTTGCAGTAGATGCCTAAGTTGGAACAGTAAATGGATCTGCAGCTGCAGCTGACCTTAGCAAAGGTTAGCTAATAGTAGGCTAAGCCAATTATACCTCTGATGGACAAAAATCATTTTTGTGGGTTTCTAGACACCATCGAATACTAAAACAAAATAACATAAATACATATTGACATTTTTAACATAAAATGGTCCACAAATGTTAGAATTTGTCATTTTCAAACATTTAACTTTGTCTCACGCCCTCCTGCTAGCCTCTGATCCGCTAACGTTACCCTCTGTAAATTAAGCTGCAGTTAGCTGCCTTATTTTTTTTCCCACCTGCATTCTGCAAAGATCCGCCCTACTCTGCCTCTGATTGGCTACTACTCTTTGCCTTTGTTGGTTACGGTGGTTAGGTTTAGGCATGAGGAGTGAGATGTTTAGGATTAGAGTTAGAATATCAGGGTCAAAGCCAATCAGAGGCAGAGTAGGGGCAGGTGGGAAAAAAAATAATGCACCTTAGCAACAGTTAGCTAACGGCTCATTAGCTAATGCTAGGGTTTCCTGACTGTAGGCTATTTAAATTTAAATGATTATCTACTACTGTACTCTATAGTCCAATCAAGAAATACACCAGCTGAATTCCCAGAACTTATGAGGGTACATTGCATTCAAGAAAAAGAAATGTAATTATGACTACCATATCCCATAATTATGACTTAGTGTTTCATAATAACAAGAACTATATTAAAGAATATTTCTTAATCATGATAAAACTATGATATCTTGTAATTATGAGATACAGATATGGATATTGTAATTATAAGAAATGGAAAACGTTTTTCTCTTGTTTATGAGATTTTTTTGGTGAATGCAATGCATTTCTATATCAACCAGAGAAGAGTCAAAAAGGAAATTCAGCTAGTGTATTGTTTGGTTGGACTCACAACCTTTTCAGCCCTTCATGGCCCAAAGTACCAAACACCTGGCTAAGAGGAAACGTACCACATTGAGGAATGCGCCGCCTCCAGTCGTGCAGTGGGTGGTCAGCGTGGGCGCAGGCCCGGGCGTACTCGCTGAACACCTGGCATACCACATCACCGTTGGGACCCGACCTTCAACGGAGGAACAAACAGAGAAGGACTTTTTGAGTGGAGCCAGGAGAGTGGCCAGGTACGCTGAACTGATCAGACTGTGCAACTACCCGCCAGCTGTGTCTCCATCATGGAGGAAAACTGGAAAATTGTTTGTAAATTTGTAAACCTTCCAACTAAGCAAGAGATTTTGCTGAAAAAATTTAATATTGGCACAAATTGTAGGATCCAGAATTTTTGGAGCATGACCCATAATAGAGAACCATAATTCTGCTGTAATTACTGCAAGTCAAACGAATAATATTCATTAACTGTACATCTTTCACTACTGAATGAATGCTGACTCTAAGTGTTTCCCGTACACCCACAAGTTTAGCTCCAGATGCCAGTCTAAAGTGCTGGATCAGAGCCCGGAGATGGTGCAGCACTCCTGCGTCTGTCCGACTCAGATTTCCTATTGAGTCAGTGAAGGAAAACACTTGAAGGGAAGTGAAATGCGCTCCTCTCTCTTTTGTAAGAACGGAAAAAAACACACCTGGGGTCATCAGGTGCATCAGGTGTCCAGCATGAACTTTCATATGAGAAGGAAAGATGTGTCAATTATCTATTTTTGACCACATTTCAAATAGATTTCCTCCTATACATAATATAGATTGCATTTTGAAAATGTGTTTCTGTCTCTGAAATATTTTCCAGAAATACACATAAATATACGAAATCAGAAATACACTCTCACATTTCCTAATGCATTTAAAATATATTAAGCAAGATAAGGGAAGTAGACAGTATTTTGTCTCACTAGTGGCAGACGAGACAGAATACTGTCCACAATAACTACGTGCCAGATGTCCATGAAGTATAGAAAGGATAGTCATGGTCCCCAGAGGATAATCCATAGTGATTTCCAATTGTGCACAAGAAATATCTCAAGAACTCACCATGACAGAAACTCAGCACATTCATGCTTCCCTGAGGATAAATCCTTTCCATTTTGGACATTTAATTTAGTTAATTAATTGGTGATTTTGGTGACCTCCTGACCTTTCATTAAAGGCCACCATCACGACAAGATGAACACAAGGTATCTGAATCTGTTGTTCTTACATGCAGAGGTCGTTGGAGCAGCTGGCCATGTAGGACAGCGGGCTGACGAAGTCGTGGCAGCTCTGAAATGGCGGATCCAGCAGCATGGCACACACCTCCTCCACTTTCTGCAGCCAGAAAAAAACACAGAAAGACGGGTTTTCACTCAAGGTCAAGGTCACTTTTATTGTCTCCTTCAGGAGAAATTCGTCTTGGACAAAGGGAATTTCTGCAACAACAAGAACAATGTAAGAAAACACAATAAATGAGAACACACGTGTTGATGCTGGACTAAGATAAAAAATGATCATTTAATAAGTACAAAAACCTTGTGCTGTGACTTGTCTCAGGAAAATTACACAAAACAAGTGAATTTTGATGAAAAATTTTGTTGCAAAATTATCTCACAATTCACCGTTTGACTGACATGTGTACCTACTGTGTTTTGTTTACTGTTTACTTTTTGTTTTTTCTGCAGCAGAGAAGCCTACAGTTTCTATCAGAAGCTTACCAGCAGGACGTGAGCATCGACTGCAGCGCAAGGTGAAGAGAAGCCAGAAGACACCATGGGACATCGGGTCTGATGGGGCTCCGACTCCACCCAGCTGTTCACAAACATTTCTATTTCATGAGTCAGAACACCTGGGAGAGAGAGGAACAGGATGTGTGTCATTAGTTCAGTTTTAGTTTTTTTAGTTCAGTACACAGAATAAATCAGCTTGACTTGCTTGAGTTAGATCAAAGTTATAATATGTGTTGTGTAGTAATGTAATGCTCTATGGACTGGTGCACTCATGGACATGCTGAAATCTGATAACTGAGACTGCTGAGCAGCAATCTTTCAAATGCAAGAAACAACCAAATTAAACTTTTTCTTCTCTCAACATCAATGTTTTTATATTAATGCTTATTCTTTGTCTTCTGTATGTGATTTTCAGACACACAGCTCATAACTGTGATGGATCATGTTGCCTATGTAACTGGAAGGTAGGAAATGATCAAGAATAAAGAATACCTGATTTGTTAAAACAAATCCATGGCCACTGTCCACGTGGCCTGTTTATGGCCTGTTTGTTCAGTTTCCCGTTTCAATCAAAACACTTATATATGTTACATTTACATTTTTCTGTTAATGAGGTTTCTCAACACAGATTACAATCTATCTGGATTTGTTTAAAACAGGATTTTTTGTGGTTAAGTACTCTCTGACTATAATCTGGTCCTCTAAATCCAGGTTGATGCAGGTGAGCTGAAACTTTAGAATAAGCTGGGCTGCTCTCACACCTCATGGTCAGATTTTCCGAGTGATAACCCGGTTAAGTAACTTGCTGGAAATCTTTTAAAGCACTGAGATTACTGTATTTCAATGTGAAGCAGCTTCTAACTACACGTTGAAATCTAGTCATTGAAATGTTGTCGAACATCAAGAAGACTTTTCAACCAAAAGATGTCTTTTCACCTGCAAATCCCTGCTTACTGCGTTATCATGTCACAGACAAAATGATCTTACCGTAGCTGGTCTTCAGGTCATCCTGAACGTCTGCGTTGAAGTTCCCACACAGGCCGCAGGTTCTGCCCACAAACTCTGGGCTGAGTTTGATGTAGACGGAGCCACTGCGTCCCTCCCAGGCCAGCGTGAAGCCGTGCTGCTGCGTCACCAGCACGTACTGCGAGATCTGCTCCAGCTGCAGGTCATGGATGTGATGAGGCAGCTGCAAACTGGATACAGAGACGGTGAATCCACAATGATACAGATACTAACTCCTCTTCTGTAAAGAGCTCAGACTGGCTGATATACAGTATACAGTGTTAAGCTCTCGTTCAACAGATGTTATACAAATGAAAAATAAATATAGATTTTAACCGTGTATGAATAAACTTATAAAGCATCTCGCATACATCAAATAAAACAGATCCTGGTATAATGAATTCCTAAAGGAGAGAAAGAACTAGAAACCATAAATACATCAATATATTTTTTATATAAAAAGATGTTTTGTCTTGTTTTACACTGCTGACCTTTGGCCTTTGAAGGTCACGTTGGTGGCGTGAAGCCGTACCTCACCCTCCCATGGAAGGAAGAGGCTGACGGACCGTTGGCAGGTGTAGGGAGCAGAGTTACAGCCCGGGTCATTGTGGACCTGCAAATAGCAAGATGCAACATTCAATTAAAATGTGTGTATTCATTTTGAAGTAACACACAAATAAACAGTTTGTGTTGAAGTGCTCCCACAGTGATTACACAGTGAGTCTGATGTGACAGGCTCTGCACCATTTAAAGGATCATACTGATGGTTTTTCATGTTTTTTACTCCATTAACTACAAATCTTTACAAAACAGCAAAGCACTTTCTGCTTTCAACACACAATCGAGTTTTTTAATTGGTTTCCTAATTTCTAAACAGTATTCCAGTTTAGAAGTTTCAGTACACCATGAAAAACAAATTGTAAAGGCCATCCATCGTCATGAACATTTAATCACCTTTATTTCAAGTCATGTTATCACAGAGAGGTTAAACAGTCTCTGCTCTTCCTTAGAGCACCAAATGTGTATTAATCCACTGCTGAAAATAGTCCCCAACAAATTCACTAGTTCCACCTGTTTTAGTAACATTTGCTAAAAGTTACAGTGACCAGCTGTTTTAGGAGCTACAGTTACTGAGCATTTTAAAGAATTAAATCATATATTTGTGTGCTGTTTTTAAAGATTCACGACTTCCGTAGGGCTTAAGAAAGGGTAGGGAAATCATAAAAGACAGACTAACATATTTGTTGTATTTGGTCTATGAGATTTGGAAAAATGTAGAACACCAGCCTTATCCTTTTAGCTCTTTAAAAATTGCCTGATTTTTTTCAGCTTTTGAGTTAAGGAGGGTTAAGTTACATGTTTTATTTTGATCGTACCATGTCTGTAATGTCTTTTCTGTGGACCACAGGAAGAGCGGGATATACTGTACCAGCTACTGGGGATCCGAATAAAGATAAAAAGAAATAATCTGAAGAAAAAAGAAATAAAAGAAAACCTTTTTGGTGTCAGCTCTACCTAAAAAATGCTGAAACTTGACCTCAAAACTATCACACGCAGTCATCTCAGATTACCATTCATAGCATTTCTGAAGAAAGTGTGGGTTCACTCACTAAAAAAGAAAATATTATCTTACCTCCTTCTAACAAGTTCTCGCTTCTACATTTCCAGCCTGTTTTACATTTTATTTTAGTCCATAACATTTTATTTTCATTATTATCATTAAATTACTATCAGTGGTCTTAATGCATTTGGATCTTTTTGTGTTCCCTGTTTGGTTTTCCCATACAAAGATACGGTATCTGCTGCCTTTTCAAGAGAACAAAGTCCCGGTTTGTTGCAGATGCTTTCAAGGCATAGTGGGTAATTGCAGTATTTAATGGTAATTGACTCTAATAACCAGATAGCTTTCACTAATCTTCAGAGTAAATCTTTTCCTCAGGCTGAGACTGAACCTTGTAGTAGTCAGAAAGGAGAGTGTGTTTTGAAGCAGGATTCCGCTGAGTCCAAACTTTCCTCGACTGGAAGCAGGCGTCGAACCGAAACCTTCTGGGCAGCTTCTAGTCAGGAGGATTTATTTTGTGCTGGTGCAGACTGAACTAACCTGGACGACGATGCTGGCCTGAGTGGTTTCCTCACAGTCCTTCAGCAGAGTGTAAGTGCATCGACCAGGGAAGTAGTAGTAGAGGCCGTCGAAGGTCTCAAAGTTGTACTGACCCCACGTCCTGCACGTCATCTCCCTCTCAAAGCCGGGATTTGGAACTGAGCAGATGATTAAGGGGAGAGAAAAACATGAGTATTAGAGGTTTTTCCATCAGTGAGGCTCAATATAAAGAGCTGTTGATTAGTGTTGGGGAAAACACTTGGAGGTGTAGTTTTAAAAGAATGTGCTTCATGCTCAAGAAATGTTACTGCAAAACATCTATCTTAACAAATCATGTGGTTATTATATCACATCTTATCTTTGTTAATGCTCTATTTAGAGCTGCAACAATTAGTCAGTTCATCGATTGGTTGATAATCGACTATTTTGATAGTCGATTAATCATTTTAGTAATTTTTCAAGCAAAAATGTGAAACATTCACTGGTTCCAGCTTCTCAAATGTGATGATTTACTCCTTTTCTTTGTCATATAGAGAGCAAACTGTTACAAGTAGTTCCTTGTTTCCATTCAAAACATTTTGAGACTCAAATGGGTTCAAAAAAAGAAGGACAGCTGTGTGGTTTACCTGTCTGACATCTGTGTCCGGTGGCCTGATACAAGCTGCAGTCACATGACTCCGACTGAACACACTGTCCTCCGTTCAGGCAGGGAAACACACATGGCTCTGCTGAGAGAAAACAAGAAAACAAACAATTACACAGCTGCTCTTCACACAAAGAGAAACCTGAAGATAACTCAGGACACCCAATCCCACTCTGAACGATGCAGAGTGACAAACTTCTCCAGCAAGGAATTATTTTTTATAATTTTATTATAAAATATATCATTTTTATTTCACTGATACCAATTTCACCAATTTCATCAATCAGTATTTCACCTGAATCTTACCTGATAAAGGTGCAGGATTTCTGGTTTCTTTTTAATTTTCTTTTTCATTCAGTAATTCACAGGTAAAAAAATAAGAAAGAATTGATAAGCTAATACATTTAAATCTCACAAAATCGCTGTCAACCACAAAATTGTCTCCGTACGATCGACGCTACGAACCACTGATAGAGACGACTGACTCTGAGCATCTGCAGGTTACATCGTCAGCCTTCATATGGAGCTGTGGGGCCCCAAACAAATGTTCCAGTCACTGAACGCACCACCAAACACCAAATGATGGCTCCTCATCCTGCGGTAACACCATCTGCTCAGTGGGCTTACAGCATGTCTGCCCAGTCAGCCACATCCCACACAAGCACAGGTACCACACAGAGGATCGGGGGGGGTTGACAAATCAGATAAAAGCTATTTTCCTTCTGTTCACTCCGAGGGGGAAAGTAAAACAGAGGGCTTACTTGTTGCTCTGTTTAAAGACACATTACACAGTCTGTAGCGCTTCAAAAATGGCATCAGAAGGTAACTGTTTGAAACCTCTTTATCCACAACTCCTGCAGAGTGATGTCAGGTATCTGACGCTTTACACCAAAGGCACAAAACTGCTTCCAGTCTTTATGCTAAGCTAAGCTATCAACTTCTGGTTCTAGCTCTACTTAGTGCACAGTCGTGTGTAGATGGTAACCCTAGATTTGCAAAAGATCTCGCGTGAGTGATCATTTTAACCCAAACCATGATCTATTCCTAAAACTAAACCTAACCAGACCTTAACCACAGCGTTGTCACATCATAAAACATAATTATTTTGTACAATGACAAACAATATGCACAATGAAGGAACAATGCGTACAAATCTTGCAAAAGTTTCATAAATTTAGGGTTACCATTTAGACAACCTTAGTGTACAGACCAAGCCCCCAGGAACAGCACCGGGCTGTGAAGACAATTTGACATAGTGACCAAACCGTGTAATTACATCTCCCGGGTCCAGCTTGTGATGCACACTGGCCCAAAAACCATTTATCCCGCACACAATCATTGGAAAAGGAGCAGTTAATACATTTTTCTGGGCATCATAACCCCTGTGAAATGATTTGTTTTATTATTAGAATTTGATCCATTTGGTCCAATAACATTTGGAAAGTCTAAAAGAGACACATAATTATTATTATATCTGATTTTTTTGGCTTCATGTGCCACTGAGCAACTTTCATAGGAATAAATAGGCGGCATCTTTGAACGCCAAATCCAGAGTGGTATCAATCTTCTCATCTAACTCCCAGCAAGAGAGCAAATAAGTGTATTTTCCAAAAATGTCTAGCCATTCTTTTAAAGCCACTTCATTTATAGAAAGCAACACACAAATTGCGCCAATTTTCACCAGGAGTCTAATTTTTTAACAAGCAAAATCATATGCAGTTAGAATAATATGAAAGATGCCAAAATTGCTTTAAAAATCTATAACATATTTGAGTCTCAGCAATATAGATAATAAAATTAAGTAAAATAATTCTGACAGTCTGTAGTTCCCGGCTGACTTGTGATATTGTAGTACCAAATACACACATTCAGTATTCATATGAACTTTTCTAAACCTACCTGGAATCCTATGAATCGATGACTTTAGAGCTTCTTTCGTTCGTTTGGTGAGCAGTGAGGTATTAACTGGACGCTCGTCTGGTGAAAAGGCTCCTTTGGCTGCATTTCCTGGTGACGCTGAACCAGGTGATGATTGTTTTGATAGTATCACTGAGCTGGTCAAGGATTGGTCAGATGGTGTTGAACTTGACAGTGATTGGTTAGGAGATGTAAAACTAGAGAATGAGTGGTGTGATGTTTTTGAGCTGCTTATGGATTGATTAGCTTTTATCAAAGTGGTTTGTGATTTGTTAGAAGATTTTGAGGTGAGTGAGGATTTGTGTGATGTGTTTGAGCTGGCTGATGATTGGCTCAGTGGTGTTTGGCTGGATGGTGATTGGCTAGGTTTGGTCTTGGTTGGTGCTTTGCTGACTGATGATTGACTGGATGCTGGTGAGCTAATTGATGTATGCCTGCCTGGTGCTGCACTGGTTGTTGATTGGCTAGATGGTGCTGTGCTTGTTTTTGATTGGCTGGGTGGTGTTTTGCTGGTTGGTGACTGGCTGGCTGGTGCTGTGCTGATTGGTGATTGGCTAGGGAGCACTGTCTTGGTTGAGGATTGTCGGACTGGTGCTGTGGTGGTTGTTGATTGGCTGATCGGTGATTTGGTGGTTGCTGATGGGCTGACTAGTGTTGTGGTGCTTGTTGATTGGCTGACTGGTGATTTGGTAGTTGATGATTGGCTGACTGGTGTTGTGGTAGTTGATGATTGGCTGACTGGTGATGTGGTAGTTGATGATTGGCTGACTGGTGATGTGGTGGTTGATGATTGGCTGACTGGTATTGTGGTAGTTGATGATTGGCTGACTGGTGATGTGGTAGTTGATGATTGGCTGACTGGTATTGTGATAGTTGATGATTGGCTGACTGGTGATGTGGTGGTTGATGATTGGCTGACTGGTGATGTGGTGGTTGATGATTGGCTGACTGGTGATGTGGTGGTTGATGATTGGCTGACTGGTGATGTGGTGGTTGATGATTGGCTGACTGGTGTTGTGGTGGTTGATGATTGGCTGAAAGGTGTTGTGGTGGTTGATGATTGGCTGACTGGTGTTGTGGTGGTTGATGATTGGCTGAAAGGTGTTGTGGTGGTTGATGATTGGCTGACTGGTGTTGTGGTAGTTGATGATTGGCTGACTGGTGATTGGATGGATGAAGCTGTTGTTGATGATATTTTACTAGATGGTACTGTGGTTGCAGATGATTGGTCAGAGCTGAGGCTCCATCTGGAGGTCGGCGTCCTCTCTGAGCTGGAGAACGTCAGGTTGGACGTCAGATTGGCGGTCCAGCTGACCAGTGATCGACTGGAGGATGATGTGTTGGTTTCTAATACAGCAGCTGTTGTCTGAAGGTCCTTCAAGAAGAGAAACTTACACATGAACAGGTATTTCATGCAAGAGTTGCAACCAATCAGTAATACAGCCTCAACTTAATACCACATAACAATGTTTCAGAGCCTCTTGCAACTAAATATATTAAATCTAATCATTTTCATATTGGGCTTTGGCACAGTTTGAGAAGATAAGCAAGGAGCCAATTTCAGCAAACCAAAACTAAGTCTGTAACGCAGTCTGATTCTCTTAATTAATCCCACTGAAGTTCCAGGAGTTTAATATAATATCAAGCAAATCTGAGAAACAAGCTCAGCTCTCAGGTGACAGATTAATAAAGATTTGATTAAAATGTGGGACACCCTAAACTTTTACAATTCTGTGTTTTGTTGGGGCAAAATTCCTCCCAGAATTACGCTCATTGTTCCCAAACCAGAGTCCTGACTGGTGAGGATGGAACCGAGGCAGCGCTGTGAAAAGAAGAGGCTCGAGAGAAAAGACCTGTCATCCAACCTTCATTAATGACTCCTCTGTGACTTCCAACACAGCTTTCCCATCCAGGTCGACAACCCTACCCTCCACCGCCCCCACACCACCTCTTCTTCCTCCACCCTGTGTATTTTCGCATTTTGGAGGATCTTTGTTTTACGACACAGTGTAAGCAGCGAGGGGAAGGTTTTCTAGGCTAAATAGATTAAGTTTGCAGATCGAAAATGTGAATACTCCCTCCCAATAAATTTACAATTCATGACGATGTTTAAGATTTCAGAGGGTTTTCCATGAATAAAACCGGCTTCTGGTATGTTCTGGCATTTCTTATCTTTAAATCAGATTTACAGATATTGATCTGACCAGATAAGTAGTAATAGAAGCTTTGGTTTAAAAATACATCAGCATTCAGTCAAACATTGTTTCTACACTTTGAGGCTCCCTGGATACCTGAGCTCTCAGACCAAAGGCTTTCATCTCAAAGAGCAGGAACAAAGCAGATGGCAAGGGTGACGGGTAGGGGGGTTTAGGGGGTGAATAGCTATGAATTATTAATCACCAATCAGGATCAGAGATATTGAGACTGAGCAGGTCAAACACAAATACAGAAGTCGACCCAGATGTCACAACATGGTTTAACCATAAGTGAAGTTTTTGTTTTGTTCAGATCTAACATGAGATAGATCTGCTCTCAATACCTGTGACCTGCGACCTGCACTACTAATTGCTTTGTTCGTTTATCAACTTCTATGGTTTGGACCGGATTCTCACGCCTCTCTGAAGGGAAGCCGGACAAAAGGAGCGACCGCATTCAAGCTGATTGAGGCTCTCATAGAGGAAGAGCGAGACAACAGAGCAGCTACTGTATATTCCTGCTGGGACTCCCTCACATGTCTGTTTCTGAGGAGCAAATGTCACTGTGAAGCTATTTCACTTTTGCATGCTGAGGTCAGTAGGGAACAATGTAGATTTTCAGGTCATATATTGTCTTCTTTATGTGTTATCTAGTTACAGCATCAGCCACCTCTTATGGGAAATGTGTACTTTTTTGTGCAGAAATACTGTATATGAATTTAAAAAATACTTATTTATATTATTTACTTTATACTAAATATAAATTAATTTGGATATAACCAAAATAATTTTAGAGTCATAACTACAAAATATAGTAGGTGTAGAGACATTTTTAAACTAATTTGAAAAACAATGGCTGCCACTTTTTTGATGTGTAATTTTGTGAAAAATTCAGAAAACATGTTGACAATTTACATCTACAGTTACACCGTCCCAATAATGTTTGTGCTTATATTTACATCCTCTTATATTATTAAACAGTATATTCTACCATCTACATCTACATCTATTGTACATGAATTTACATCTGTAGACAAAATAGTGAAAATACTGGAAGTTTTACTGGAACAATGGAAATAAATGTCAGGTGACAGTTATTTTCTTTTCTCTGTGTTTTGGTGTGAGCGTTGCAGATTTTTGGGTGATCTCTGGCTGTGTGTTTGCCGCCTGAAGCAGCTCCATCAGCATCAATGGTCAATGCGGCTGCCTACCTGCCCTCCCTGGGAAGCGGTGTCCCATTTCTGCTGCTTTATCCCGCTGCTCCCGCTGCTGGGACAGAGAGAACAAGGAGAGGTTTGTCCCGGCTGTTGCTTTGCCCCCCTGACTCAACAAACCCACCACCAACCAGGAACCCACCAAACCACCAGAGAACCAAACAGACAAAAAAAATGAACTATCAACCAACCAAACAATCGCTGTCTGCTCCTCGAAATAAACAAAACTAGGAACTGGGACTGCAACTAACAATATTATCATTATTGATTAATCTGCTAATTATTTTCTCAATTAACCGTTTAATTGTTTGGTCTAAAAAGCGTCAGAAAATAGTGGAAAATGACGCTTGCAATTCCTGAAGTTGACATATTCAAATAGCTTGTTTTGTGTGACCATCCAAAAGCCAAAAATCTTCTTTCAACTTACTTTCACAGAACAGTAAATTATTAATAATTAATTAATTAATAGAACAGCAAATATTCACATTAGTGAAGCAACGGCCACTTAATCTTTGGTATTTTTCTTAAAAAATGACTTCAACAATTAATCAGTTATCAACATTTTTGTTGATTCATATTCTGTTGTTCAAACCACGTTATTAACGGATTAACTGACTAATCATTTCAGCTCTGGTTACAATTATCTACCTTGAATATTGTTATTATTATTTTAAATTATTCTAAATTATAAACTATGTGTATAGCACGGCAGGAAATATTCATCTTGAATATAGATAGATAGATAGATAGATAGATAGATAGATAGATAGATAGATAGATAGATAGATAGAAAATTATTAAAATTATAAAATTATAAAAACAATATTAACACATTTCTATTGTTATTTAAATATTAAAAATGAACTCACTTATTAAATGCATCCCAGTTAGAAACGTTCACTCTCTCAACACTCCAGGAAAGTTGCACTGAAATCAAGGAAAATAAATGAATAATAAAATAAATAAATAAATACATAAAGAGAAACTGTGACTCTGAATTAGACTGAACAGCAAACCCAGTTTAAGATCAATGAGAACAGTTTAAACTGCAGGCTGAGCTGCCACATAAAGCACATCTGGAAGACAAACTCTCTGATTTGATTTCCTCATTTATTCTAAAATAAAGTTATGTTAAAATAAATATTGTATTTCCCACTTTCACTTAAACATCACACCTCACTTTTCTTGCACTATAAACAGCAGATCAGAGTCGTGTGCAGGTTTACACTCAGAGGAGACTCACCTTGATAAATTAGGATAAAATACAGAGATAATAAGTGAAAAAGCCTTTTCCAGCTAACTCTTAAATAGGGATCCATTCGTGTTTCGCGGATCCGCAGTCAGTCGGGTTTGGACAGCATCACCTGGTGAAAACCCTCCGGCTGGACTCCCGCTGCTCCCTGCGCTGCTCCATCCGGCTCATCCCCAAGCGGCCCGCCGCGCGCCTCAAGAACCGCTGCACCTGCTCATTAGCATAAAATATGCGCAGGTGAGCGCGCAGATGGGCGGGGCTGAGCCAGAGAGCTAAATGGATGCTCTGCTGTGATGAGTTTATCCTGCCACAGAACAAAGAGCCACCAACTGAAACTGAAACCACTTCTCCAGATTAAACTTTTAATTTGTGATATAATTCCCAATTAAATTAAACATAATCCAAATATAACTAACCAAACACCTAACCCAGTGAAGTGGTATCAGTTTTTTAGAAAAACAAGTCTGAATCTAACTGTATAAACCTTTATTGAAACGTAACATGAACACTGAGTGCTGTCTTTAAAACACCTGAACCTGACAGGTGTGGTTGTGCTGTGCTGAACAGTGCCCCCCTGTGGTCCACAGTCAGTGGAGCATTACAGCAGCATGTGGAGGGAATGGAAATTATCACACAAAATGAAAATGACTAGGATTTATTTCTGAAAGAATAATTAGAATAAAAACTAGATTTAGCATTTTTTACAAGATGAATCATCTTTTCTTATTCCAGAGCAGCACGTGTGAGTCAGATGTGGTGGATGAACTGAGACTGAAACACAACAATCAATCTAAAAGTTAAATTAATATTATACAATAAAGCATGATACAATTTACATCACATTAGAAATGAAACGCAATAAAAACTTTAAAGTCTTTAAAGTCTCCCTCCAGTCAAAATGTTTTGCTTGTTGTTCCTTCAGTTGGATGTAATGTGCTCACTGAAAATTTAAGGCTGTTTAAATTTTTTAAAGGCCCCTTTACGCTGTGTGATTTTGGGCTATTTGAGATGAAAGTTGACAATCATGAAAGAAAAGTGGTTAAATCTTTGGTCGTCAATCCAAAACAGTGTCTTAGATCTCACTGTGAGATACGTCCACTGATGACCAATTTGGAGCTTTGGAGACCAGAGACAGCCAGACATGTCAGAAATTTAAGACTCATATTCTCACAGTGTGGCTGCTGCTACGACCCACGACTACAAACCAACCAATCAGAATACAGCATGACATGACACAGAATACACCGGCCGGCGGGACATTCGTAAGTGCAGTTTCTTGTTCTCCTTAATACATCCACGGCTCACAAAAACAAAAACGATGGAGGTGAAAGGAAAAAAGAAGTTTGTGTGATTTTGCTGCATTTTCAAAACATCAGAGCTGCAGATGGATGACGAGCTGATGACGTGTCTCTGCTTTCATTTACTTTTTTCTGTTTCCATCATTGTGCTACGATTCACCACACATTCATCTCACAATCTGACAGCCTCAAACTGATATCAAACAGTCTGACACTGATTGTGACCAAGATTTTATCGTAAGCATCTCAAACAATGTGATATGCAATAAACTTACACCATCGTTCAGGCCCGGCTCTAGACAACAGGGGGCCTAGGCAAGGTTTTCTTTGGGGGCCCTCCTTACTTTGCCTGGAGCCCAGAACTATGAAATAACTATAAGCTTTATAGTTTAACTATATATATAACTATATAAAACTATTATGCGGGCCGGTGCTGCCATCGTTGTTGTTTCACAGTCTTTAGGCGTTTACCTTCGAGCGTGATTTTTGACATCGCAACATTTTTGGAGTCAATCGTGGTCCAATATTCAACTTATAAAAGTCTGATGTGGAAACTTGAAGCCTTGAGCGCACACACACTGAGAATGGACTTTACAGTGAAGTAGAAGCCATATTATTATTAAAAGCAGAGTATTTTTATACATATCTTAAAACATGTCTGGGGAGGATCTTTAATTTTGATTATCCACCTGACTTTTCCTCTCACGCCACCTTCAGGCCAAAATGTCAGCTTTGCAAACTAGAAACCAGCTCAGTGATGAACAAGGTGCTCTCTGCATGAATCTCTTTGATTTTCATCATCTAAAGTTCCCAATTTGTGTGCCGGTTTTAGGCTTTTATTCCTGTTCTCTTATCATTTTAAATATTTAAGGGAGCAAGCTTTTCCAAAATAGTGTTTCAAAGGGAAACCCTTAATTAGTTTCCCTTTTATCTCTCATCAGGTGAACTCATGTTCAGACCGTGACGACCTGATCTGAACCCGAGCATACAGCCTCCTAATACCTGACATGAAACACAAGTCTCAGGAGAAAACTCCCTTTAATATTGTGGAGGTGACCCCGGTGTCACCAGCATGTGAAAGTCTGGTTTTCGGCAGAGGAAACACTTCCTGCGACTGTCTGTCTGTCTGCTGTCCCGGTAAAAAAGGCCTTTGACTGACTGGAGCCCTCAGAGACCCCAAAAGGCTTTGTGTGGCCCAGCCAGGAGGTGTCTGCTTTCATAAATGGAAACAGGACCAGGAGAGGAGGGGAGAGGGGGGCAGAATGGAGGGAAGTTTCAGGAAGCAAAGTTAAAAAAGTGAAAATAATTTCTGATTTCTTTTCAGTGTCTTAATCACACATACACCCTCTTCTCCAGCTCCTGGTCTACACAGATGTGAAAGCAAGCATCTTGGTGAAGTATGCAAGGTTTTGTCCCATCACACACACACACACACACACACACACACACACATTCATACACACACACACACACACATGCAGTGCTGGAAACCTGGCGCCTGCTTTGTACCCTGCAGACTGTTCATTAAAGGTCCCAAATGACTGAGAATATTTTTTTCTGTTGTGGTTTATGTGTTTCTGCATCAAATGAGATGTTGTAGCAGGACTTAAAGGACGGGTTCACAATTTTTCAAGCATGTCTTAAAACAACAGTCAGTCCATATGAACAGTCAAACAGGTTTTCCTCTGACCATTAAAAGATCTCCTCTAAATGTGCTTTCAGTGTAAATGATGGGGGACAAAATCCACAGGCCTCATTTTGTGCAAAAGTGCATTTAAAATTTTATCTTAAAATAATATGAAGCTTAGAAGAGAAGTGAAAGTCTTCTACAGTTACAGTCAGTGTGTCTCTGTTGAGCTGCAGTGGAAGAATTGAAAGAAAAGTTGTTGTGAAGGTCCACATTAATTATTCAGCAGATCAGTGGCTTTATGTTGGACTACTGTGTTGTTTGATGATGATGACAAAAGTGGTTCAACTTAAAAAAAGATTTCAGTGGAACTGGAGTGAACATTAATTTAATTTAAAAATAAATAAAAAAGCATGAAGTTGAAACAAATAATGTAAAAAAGGGTAAATAAAGCTGATAAAAATCTGACTGTGTTAAATTTGGATGAAGTGAAATGAAACAGAGCGATCTGTCTGTGCATTAATGTCTCTTTAAACACAGACTGAGCTGATAACACCCAACATTCAAAATGATTATTTAATGATTAAGGAATACAAAGAGAAAAAATTCATTTTACTAAGCTTTAAGAAAGAAGCTCAAATAAATCAACACACTTTTCTCAATTAATTATCTAGAATCACACAAAACTGTTTTGATGACGTTTCTATTTAATCAGTATTTTACACATTTCCAGAATGCTTGTTGACAGTTGAGTTAAATAGGAGTTACGCTGTCACGCAGTCCTTGTTGGCATGAAGTTATAAGTCATAAAGTAGATCCAAAGTGTTCTTTCACTTAATTTTTAATAGTTCATGACCACAACTTTATCAGCTTTTTCTTCCCAACAGGTTTATGTGCAGCAACATGAAACCAACAGACTGATGTTTAGATGAAAAGACATAAAGAGATATAAACATCAGAAGACAACAAACATCTTCTCTGACTGTAAGAGGTCTGATTTAAAGGATCATTCCAATTATTTTAACTTTTTTTATTCAATATTGATTGAAAAAACACAAAATCCACTCTGCAGTTAAATCAATTTAACTAACTGATCAATTATCAGTTACAACAGTCAGTTTGATATTTACAGTACATGCATTTCTCACATACTTCCTGTTTATTCTCAGGCATTCATGTCTAAGTAAAACATGAGGAGAAACCACACACCAAAAATCTGATTTATTTAAGAATTGAACAACCAAAGATGAGTGGAATGATCCTTTAACAGCTTAAAATCAAAGTGGACAAGTAGTGTGGAGTTTAAAGATGCAGGTTGTGTGATCAGCATGGACGAAACCCCCGAGCCTGATGGGAAATGAGAGTGTGGAAAGTGAAGGTTTAGGTCCGGCAGCACTCCAAACTAAACAGAATTAGGTGTTTTTTTTTAAACTTGGTTTTGTTTAATATGACAAAAAGATCAGCAAACTCAGTGGTCTGTTTGTTCAATGACGGAGTTCTTTAAAACAAGATGTGAATATTTGGAGAGCATCTGGTAAAGTCAACCAAAAACACAAATCCACACCAATCATTCATTGACCAGTTGCAGGTGATGTATCGTGGGAAAAAATGACAACTAGCCTGCACACAAGCCACATATGCTGCTTCTCTTCAATCATACATCCATTTTTACATGTTAACACTTCAAATTCAATTCTGTCTGGAGTTAAGTGTCAGCCCGAAGCAGGAAAACGACACGCTGAACGCACAAGGTTACAACTTACAGCTCAAACTAGTTGCTAACACCCGGCCGATCCTCATGAAAACACAGCAGACTATAACCTACACAAACTGTACAAGTAGGACGACAACACAACAGAATCAGGTGCAAAAGAAAACATTCGTTGTTTGGAATGACTAACATGTCACATTAACTCCTGCGCTCGCCCACAAACAGCTAAAACATAAAAAAGGCAACAAAGAAATTGAACATTCAAAGATCACTTTCACCAGCTCGTGTTCTTATTTATGAGTTTATAATGGTGGAGACACACAGGAGTGAGAAAAATAAAGTACAAAAACCGTCTGCTAATCTGAAAAGAAGCTGAGAGCTTTTATTTGACTCTGGTTACCTTTATTTAATTTATTATCTTTATTATTAAACCTGGAGATATTAAACATTTATCTTCTTCCAATCATGAGATAAAAAAAAACAAATTTTCTCAAGATCAGAGTTAAATCAGGTAACTGACAGAAGCCTTTCAAAGGTAAAATCTAAATTTTCTATCATTTCCAGTTTTCTAATTCCTCTTCTGTTTCCAGTTGATCTTCAGTCTGAACTTCTTGCCTCTCAGAACGGGATAAAACTCTGATCACTGCGCTGACATTCATATAATCTGCTGGAACGATATTAAAAAAAACAATAATGTCCACAACTGTGCAAATTTCATTTGTTGAAATGGACATTTTGAGCATTTTAGCCTTCAAATTAGCAAATACTTTACCACAAGTCATGATGACATAATCTATATTATGTCCTGAAGATCTCAAGAAAACTGGGATAAAAATAAATAAATACCAGTCGTGTCTCCTCTCAGCTCAGGTGCAAAGATGGTGCATCACAAACCTGTGACTATCTACACATCAGGGAATTAAAAATGCATAAATATATACACAAAGAGTTTTGTTCATGAATTATAAATCCACCCTTTGAATGATTTGACACATCTGAAAGATAATAGCTTTGATAAACTTTGATAAGAGTTGAAAACATTGGAATATGTTTAATAATTAAAGACTGAATTGAAATATCTTCTGTCGTTTCGTTCACCTGTTGTTTCTTTTAGAAGACCAGACAACAAAAATTGTTATTAGCCAAACAGATATTTTGAATAAAACGCTTTCAGCAGATGGAAATTAAATCCATACAAACAAACTGAGCTAAACATTAATCATTGTCAGAGATAAAAAATAATCTCCAATCTTTGCTCCTCTCCTCCGGGAAACACTCACTGCTTTTACCTTTTTTTTTTTTCTTGTGGACATTAGATGATGAAATACCCCATTGGGTGTAAAGTGAAAAAGCAGATTAACAGAGGGTTATCACTCCTTCTTCACTGTGTTCAGTGTGTGTGTGTGTTCGGTATGTGTGTGTGTGTGTGTGTGTGAACTCGGTGATCTTTGGATAGAGAGTCCTGCACGCTGCCTGGCGTGCTGCGTTATCTGGGCCGGTGGTTGGCGAGCAGGAAGTCTTTGTCTTTGCAGGTGAGGCAGAGTTTGAGGTTCCTGAGCGAGCCGCCGGCGGAGTAAAACGCCCAGACGCCCATCAAGAACAGGATGACGTAGGTGGGAACCAGGCTGGCGACGTACTCCGGGTTCTGGAAAGTCTGCACGAGAAGATGAGAAACACAAATCAACATTTCAGGTATTTTTCCAGCTTTTATCACATAAACAGAACATTTTTTGCTGTCAGCACTGCCTCTAATTTTCTCCACAGCATCCTCTAAGCCACACCAGCACAGCCTTTTGCTTTTGTTTATTTTCTTTATGCAGTGCTATTTTGTCTTCACATGGACTTTATCTCCCAACCCACCCCTCATCCTCCTGTTCCTCCCCCTCATCACTCACCAGACAGGAAACGACGAGGTGGCTGATGACGACAGCAGCTACCGCCCACCAGCGCTGCTTCTCGCAGGCGTCGAAGAAGACGACGCCCCAGAACATGTGGAGCAGGATGATGGCCATGGTCATGAAGGCTGAAAAAGCGAAAGTGTTAAAAATGTGACAACCCCCAGACAAAGGGTGGGAACATTTTATATTTATTTTCTGTTGTGTCATCAAGTCATCTGTGTTTGGACAGGACAAAGACAAAAAATACATAGTGTAGCTAACAGCTGATGGATTAGGTTTTGTCCAAATATGTGAAGTTTCTGTGGGAACTGGCACCTGAGGACAGGAAGTAGTGCTGCGAGTCTCCGTGGATCCCGATGGTCCCGGGCCCCACAGAGTCAGCCAGGATGTTCACCACGGAGAACGCTCCGCTCATGAAGCCGAAGCCGAGGCCGGACACTGAGACAGAACAAACAACAGAGGAACATTTTACACTAGAGTCCGATGCTGTATGTAGGGCTGAAACTAACGATTATGTTCATTATTATTGCCAATTATTTTCTCATTCACTTGTTTTGGCTATAAAATGCCTGCGATCCTTCATCTTCAAATGTCTTGTTTTGTCTGAACAGTTCAAAACCCCAAATCATCTTGCTCAGCAGACGAAAAGCTGCATTAATACTTTTTCTAAAGTGTCATGCAAACACAGTCAGTATTTAACATAAAAAGCAACAGATATGAAGTGCAGACTAACTGTACCGTAGGCCAGCTGACGTATGGAGATCGGCATGGTCTCCTCCTGACTGAGAGTGAGGAGGCCTTCATTCGCTTTCCTGCAGGAACACGAACACACACACACACGAACACACACACACACGAACACACGAACACACACACACACACACACGAACACACACACACACACACACACCATTATCTTAGCTTATAGTGTCACTGTGACGCTGTAAACAAGAGCATCAATAGGAAATATGTATGTCAGTGAGTGGAAGACGACACGAGCTGCAACAATGAGCCTTTACAGAAAAAGACGAAAAGGTGGGAAAGTGGGACAAACTGCTTGACACCAAAGAAGATAAACACACTAAAACTACTCATCAATTTCTGATGATGATGATGATGATGATTAGTGTGTACAGAAGTTTGTTTTTAAATTCACACAAATTGCAAAAATATTACTTCATGTAAAAAAATCTTTAAAAAAAAAAATCAATTACACATATTGCTAAGATGATCATTCTAATGTACATACTATTTATTAGGTTCTGTTCATACTGTACATATCAGTTGTTTTACATGTTTGTATATTGTTTTATTTATTTTGTAACAGTACCTCTGCTCAATAATCAATTCTGCAGTTTATATGTATATATTTCTGTGTACTTTTGGCTGCTGTTTGCTGGTTAGATTCTAAACTGTATTTCATTGTACTGGTACTTACTGTGTGCAATGACAAAGTTAAATATAAACTAATCAAAAAATGCTTTAATAATTTGTTTGACATTGTGTCTTAATGTCCATCAGAATTTAGACAAGGAAACATAACTCAACAACAAATTAAGCAGTTTGGGAGTTTCTGTCTTCTTCATTTTGTGTCTTTTTTCCATAAATTGTCACAATTAACGCCTTGTCTTAACACTACAGTCAGCTGGCAGAGATTTTACATATTTTTTTCCACATACACATACTTTCTACTGATGTTGGCCATTTTCTAAAGAATGCTGTAGCATTTTAGAGTTTTGAACACTTTTCCTGCTCAAACTTGAAACTTGCTCTAGTTACAAAATTCAGAGTTGTGGGATCAGACAGGTTTTCTGTGCACTGTAATGGATTTCATAACTCAAGTTTCAAGTCTCTGCATGTTGAAAGTCAACAATTCAGAAACACAACAGACTGCGTGACGATAACATTAGCTGTGTCCAAACAACAAGGTGTCAGTATGTAGTGTGTCCACACTGGAAAAATGACACAATTTAGGCTGCTCAAAAAAGTCTTTTGAGTTTGCTGTTGATGGACACTATCATCCCACAATGCAATGCACAAAGGAAATGGATCTGCTGAGACAGCTCCACAGAGATCTTGGAAAACAAACAAAATTAGAGCTGCAACAATTAGTCAATTGACATAAAATTAATCTGCAATTTGATAATCGAATAATCATTTTAATAAGTCATTTTTTAAAAGCAAAAATCACAGACATTTGCTGGTTCCAGCTTCGCAAATGTGGGGATTTGAAGCTTGTATGTGTCATATACAGTACCAGTCAAAAGTTTGGACACAATATCTTTGGATTTTGGGCAATACAAGATATCTGAGGATGTCATCTCAGGCTCTAAGAAATTATATAGCACATTTTCACTATTTTTTGATATTTTATAGACAAAACAATAACAGATTAATCAAGACAATAATCTTTAGAATCGTTAGAAAGGCATTTTTTGCACATGTATGGCATAATTTCTTGTTATTAAAATATTAAGGTATGTTGATTTGTTGTATACTAACTGAAAACTGTATACTATAAAGATTAGTATATAGAATATAATGTATAATGTATACAATTAGTAAACAGGAATTGGGACACAACATTGTTTGACCTTAGCTGTTCTAGTAGTTTCTACCATCGAGTCCTTTAGTCAGATCAAACAAACAGTAATTATAAAAGAAAGTGTTGGATGTTTCAGTCGTGAGATTACATGAATAAATAAAGTTTATATATGTTTCAGTCTGATTTATGCTGGTCAACATTTCACAGACATGCCAACACAAGTAGGGCTGCAACTATTTAGTATTATTTTCATCATCAATTAATCTGACAGTTATTATCTTGATTAATCGTTTTGCCTAGAAAAAGGCAGAACTGTGAAAAGTGTCTGTTATAATTTCTTAGAGCCCAAGATGACGTCTTCAAATGTCTTGTTTTGTCTGAACAACAGTCCAAAATCCAAAGATATTCAGTTTACTATCATGTATGACACAAAAAAAGCTTAAAATTTTCACATGTGAGAAGCTGCAACCAGCACATCTTTGGCATTTTTCTTTAAAAATGACAAAAACTATTTTTTGATTATCAAAATAGTTGCGGAATAATTTTCTGGCGATCAATTAAACAACTAATTGTTGCAGCTCTAAATACAAGCGGTAAAAATTCACCTCTGTCAGAAACAAGATACTAAAGATTAAATTAACCGTTTCTTAAAGTAAATTTCTGCCAATATAAAGAACCACATGGAAAAAACACAATTCTACCATGAAGGATGTGATGGAAGCCTGATAACAATCATTATGATGGTAAAAGGCTCAGAGTGAATATCATCTGAATGATTCTGTCCATGTTACGACAGAGATTGTGTCGAGAACAACAGTGTGTAAAACCATCACACAGCTGTGAAAGCTGTGACTTACTTCAGCAGCTTGTAGTAAGCAAAGCGGAAGGTTTCCTGCAGCAGGACGGACAGCACCACGCCGAAGATGAGCAGACCTTTCTGCTGCGCCGCACTGTCTTTGTTACTGATCTGAACCGAGATGAACCACACGAGAGAGGACAACAGCAGAGACACCAGCCAGAAAAACGCTCTGAGAGGAAAAAAAACAAACACATACACAGTTACTTACATGGAAAAAGAGTTCCCAAACGTATTATTTTGCATGATTTGAGCCCAATAACTGTCAATGCTATGTATATTTACATAGACGTACTGCCTTACACTGTCTAAATAAGCGCTCTAAAGTAGGTAATTCACACAGGGCATTCACTTTTCAACAGGCTGTCCATTTTAAGAGCTGGCCTGCATTTCAGGTACAAAACCAGGCTGAAGTGTCCTTTACGGCTCACTGAGCACAAGACAGCCGGACATGAATGTTAATTTCATCATCCTTGACATTAAATGGCAGGTTGATCCATTCAGCACTGAAATAACAATTTGCCAGACCTTTGAATTCAAAACAATCTCACCTCAAGGTCCATTTAGTAGCTGTTGTGGAACAGCCTCGTTTTGAGCAAAAGTGTATTTAAAAGTTTATCTGAAGCTTATATGAAGCTTCAGCCGTCTGGGATAGTCAAATAAATTTGATATCTTCCACAGTTGCAGACTTTTAAGGAAAAAAATCTTTGTTTCCTCGGACAGTGTTTCCCTGTTGAGCTGCAGTGAAAGTATAGTAACAAAAAGAGGAACTTTGGCACTAAAAAGACTGTAACATTGAAAGATATCTACTTGATTTGACTTATTTGGATGCTGAAGCTTCATATTAGCGTTAGATAAACTTTGAAATACATGTTTGCACAGAAGGAGGACTGTGGATTTTGTCTCCCATCACTTCCATTGTAAGTGCATTATGAAGGGATCTTCTAATGGTCAGTATGAACAGGAGGAATGATTACAGCAAGAAAAACAGGTTTCACTGTTCATTTGTGCTCCTGACTGTTGTTTTAAGATGAACATGAAAAACTGTGAATCCAATAATAACTATCAAATTACTGCAGATGTTTGTCTTTAATTTTGACAGCGGTTTTAACCTGAAGTCAAACACCAGTTGTGTAATTTATGTGTGCAGCTGTAATTTCTTCTGCTTGGTACACTGTCAGAAAAACCAATAAGCTAATGTACTGATCCTCATCTTAAGTGATGAAGTTAAGTTCAGCCTGTTCCTATGTGATGGAAGACGATCTGTACCACCCATTCAAACCCTCTCTGTCAGACCTTTACAGTTCCATTATCGGACAGCATATCGCCGTTAGTGCTTGATTGACCCTTTTTCTCTCCCTTATTGATCGTTGCCTCTATTTGTTTTTAGTTATAATTAAAAAGGAGATATGTGCATGCACGATACCAGCTGATAAAAGGCCTGAGGTTAGGAAGAACAGCAGGAACAATGTCTTCAGTTGGAAGCTATGATCACAGCTCTAAAGTTGGTTATTTACGTGTTAAGTTATCGACTAGTTAGTGTTTATATGTGTGTGTCTGAACACCTTGGACTGGGTGATTGTGTGGGTTTATGATAAGCAAGAAATTAAGTATAATAGCACAATGTCCGAAAATGGAAGTAGAACAGAGTTCGCTATTGAAGCGGTCTGTTAGCTTGCAGGCTAGCTCTGGTAAACACTGCGGTTTGTCGATTTAAACACAGCAGAAGTGTTATCAGTTATCGTGCCACTATGACAAAGATACGTTTCCTGTCACCCTACTGTGATGAAGGTAAGTTTAACTCTCACCCTGCTATGAGGAAAATGACCCTCAGCGGCTCCCGGGCGATGGTAAACAGGAACAGAGCGATAGCTGGGCCGAAGGCGATGAAGGTGCAGCCGAAAAACACCGCCGCCGTCATTTTGACTCTTTCTGGGGAAAATCAGCGGCCAGCAGCGCCACACACAGCGCCTTGTCTTGTTCTTTAAAGAGGTGATTTACAGGTTACTCCTATTATTTCACTAGTAAGCCTGCTTTTGTTGCTGCTGCTGCTGTAGTTTCCTCTAGCTGCTTTCAGCACAGTATCACAGGTTATCTCATGTCGTCACGCGTCCTCACGTGACCGAGGGAAAAAAACTTTAAACCCAAAACTTTATTGAAAAAGGAAGAAACGACAAACATTCACTAACATCAAATATGTTAACAGCATTTAACAAAACTATAATGTAATTACAAAAATGACATTGATACCATGGAGCACGTGAAAAGACATATGTATAAATAAATAAATGAAATGAAATAATTAAATACATTAATAAATAAAAATTTGAATGAAAAAGGACATGATTAAATTAATCCATTTCCATAAATAATGTTTTGTTTAGGCTATTTCTGTATTTCTACATTTATTCATTTTTGAAGGTACATTTTTTAAAATAAATCTTATTTTCTTTTTTGCTAAATTCTACATATATACATTTAAGTGTTGGCCCCTCCCACTTGTTTTTAAAATTGATCTGAAGAGGTACTTTGACTCTATTAAAGAGCAACTTGCAGGTTGGAACCCCCAGCTAACTAATGTGTGGCAAAATGATATAGAAACAGGATCTTCAAAAAAAGATATATCTATATATACGCTACAGTGACATCTGGACTAGATTTTATAAGGCCGTTTTCACTTCTGCCTCAAAACAAGCCATGAGGGGGGGCAGTCAAGTTCACTGTTTCCCACATTTCTTAACTTTTCTGTTCAATTTCTGTTTTCTATTTATTTATTTGTTCTTTCTGACCTCTTATTTGACTATTCAGAATGTATAGTACTCTATGTTTTACTTTAACTGCACAAACATGTAAACATTTTGTTTGTATGTTTGTTTGTTTTTTAATGTCATTTGCACATGTGTGCATACTGTGTTTACACGTTTGGCATTTTGCTCAATAAATTACCTAAACAATTACAACTTTAAATTAAATTAAAACAATAATATTATAATTAATAATAATTTAAGCAGCATTTGACATACAGGGTAAGAAATACATTACATGTCATCTTTTCTGTGCTAAACATTAACAGCCAGATATGAATAAAATTGAGTTTTATTTGCAAACTCACCTTTATGTCAGTTTTCAAGTGTTCCCTAAATACTATTAATATTATTACATAAGAATAATGATAATGATAATCATCATATATGTAAATAACTTCTCAAAACTCTTTATAAAAGCCTTTTTTATTGTGTATTGTTTAAGTTTGATTTTTACTGTTCTTCTACTGTTATTTGTTTTTTCCTTTTTTAATCTTGTTTTATTTCATTTCATTTCTGTACTTTAAGTGTCTGATTTCACCTGAAATTTGTCTTGATGTATCTTGATTTATTTCTTGATTTCATGATGTATTAAATTATTGCCATGAAACACAAAAACACTGCATGATTTATTCCTTTTTATCATTCATACAACTCGTCAACAATATGGACACACGGACGCACAGTAATACACAGAAATAAATGATGCTGGTCAACAGCAGATCAACAGACTAGAGTTCAGGCCTCTGTCTCAAACATCTTCTTCCTGCCGTCCATCCCGGCTTTGTCTTCGATGTTCTTCCTCCAGTCGCCTGTCTGCTTCTCCTGAGAGGAACACGTGCAAAAACAAGAACCGGGCAGATTTAAAGCACATATGAGATGATAATGATGATTATGGCTTGTTGTTTTATCTTAAAGGACATTAAAGTTTGATTTTAGAGATAAAAACACAGAAAACATCGAACGTCAAATGTAATCATGTTGAAAATGTCCTTCAGTGTCTAATGTAAAAATCTTAATCACCCACCTCCTCTTTCACCTCTTTCTTGACCTGCTTCAGGTTGGCTCTCAGGTCCATGGACACTTTATGTTTGGACCCCAGCAGGGCGGCCAGCATGGCGTCGGCCGACATCCGCACCTTCTTCAGGGCCGGCTTCTTAAACTTCCCCTTCAGATCCTGAACCATCAACTTCAGGTCGTCGATCTGTCAGAAAAGACAGTTACTCAGACATTCTGTAGTAGTATTGTGTGTATGTAACACCTATGATCTGCTTAAATGAGATGGGTCGTTTTGAAGATGCATCCAAATGTTAGAATTCACTTGTCGCCTTGTAAAACCTTGTAGCCTTAATGTTTTTTTGTCCAGAAACACAATTCACAATTATAGAAGACTGACAATTTGGAGCTCTGATTCAAATGAGCTCTAGTTTAAATAAAACATGGTGTAAAACATTGTTCTTAGGACATTTTATTCAATTATTAAGATCGGTGGGAGTGCCTGAGTTCAAACAAACAGACAGAAGAAACTGACTGTGAAGAATAAATTACTGGCTTTACAGTTTAGGAGACAGGAAGTCAAACTTTAGACGACGTACCTCCTTGTTGGACTTTTTCACCTTGATCTCCATGTCGTACCGTTCGTCGTCCACCAAATCAATCTCCTTATGAAGTTTTCGACACAGCTCCTGGTGGGTTAATAGACGGGAAGGGAGAGACAGTAGATGAGTTTTCATATTGCTCATAAACATGATCAACGTACTAAGCAGAGGATTCGCTCTCTGAACACTTTGTGTTACAAACATACGTCCTCTGCTCTCTGTGTTTAATTACATTGTGTTTGAATATAGCATAAAACAATAAAGCTATTTACATACAACACAGTATTCCTAAACATGATTTAGGTGTTCTCAAAACATCAAGACTTTTAAATTAAAGCTGCGTTCATATTTTTATTGGCCACTTGGGGGCAGCAGAACCAGCTGTAAACACAACAAGCTTTTTTTGCCCAGCTCCCTCCTAAGTTGGGGAACAAACATGTAGAATATCATGAGAGCGCAGGCTATATTGATTTGTTTCTGTCATCCAGGTGGTCGAGGTTTACCTGGAGCTCCTGCATGCAGCCTGGGATGGAGATGTCGGGGCATTTCTCCTCCATGTACCTCATCTTCTCCTGCTCGGCCTCCTCTGCCTCCTCCTTCAGCATCGCCTCACCGATCTGCAGCAGCAAACTCTGAGGAGGAAGAGGAGCAAACCATGCTCATAGGCACACGTGTTAAACTGAAGTTTGAGCCGAGCACAGAGAAACTCAAACATCCAACTGAAGGAACAAGAAGAAAGACACATTTTTGGATTAGTAATCCTCTGAGGATAGTGAACATATACAATAATAGTCACTTTAGATGTTTAGATTCTTATTCATGATGCAACACCATCAGGGAGGCGTCTGATTGGTCCTAAATTCATTCTGCAGCGACCCCAAACATCCAGCCAGAGTCATAAAGAACTATCTTCAGCAACAAGAACAACAAGGAGTCCTGCAGCAGATGGTTTGGCCCCCACAGAGTCCTGATCTCAACATCATGGAGTCAGCCTGGGCTCACATGAAGAGACAGAAGCAGCTGAGACGCCGAAATCCACAGAAGAACTGTGGCAACTTCTCCAAGATGCAGGAACAACCGACCTGCCGAGTACCTGAAAACCTGTGTGCAGGTGTACTGAGGAGAACTGCTGCTGTTTTAAAGGCAAAGCTGCTCACTGCAGATACTGATTTACTTTAGGTTTCTGCTGTTTACTCAACTTTGTATCAAGCTAATTAATAAATAAAAATCTATTCATGGCATTACTTTTGAAAGCCTCCTCACTTTATTTTTAGTGCCTTACACTTTTGCACAGTACTGTATATATAAACTTGAAAGACGTCTTGATATGACTGACCAACCGATGAACGACTGATCAATATCATCACAGAGGCTGCTAATGGGGCAAAAAGTAATACAGTATATTTCAGTCAGTTTTATGAAAAAAAAGCAACAGTAAATTAATCAACAGTCTTTTTCTGTCATTTGTCTCCTTCTGGTCGGTTGTTTAATAAGCTGTCAGTCTTTAAATCTCTAAATAAATGGTTTGTATGTACAGGAAAAGTGTGTGTGCTTCTCATTATTATCATATCACAAAGTATTTTGGTGTTGTATTGTTTTCATATTTTTTCTTAATAAACTGCTTTTAGATAAGTGCCATGTTTAATTGATGATGGTGATGATGATTTAATTTCAGACTGATGACAGGAGAACGACATACCAAAGCACAAATCTGAAACTTTAAAAACTCGAGGCTTTCATCAACATCATCTTACTGTACCTTGAGATGATTCCTCCGGCTCGTCGACATCTTTTTTCTTTATAGAAAAAAGAAGAATAAGGACAACGATTAGAGTACGTCTGTGAGTTCTGTGGATTCAGAAAATCACCTCTCCGTGTGATCAAGAACTTACTCTGCCATCCTGACTGCAGCTGACTCCTGCCTGCGGCCGGTAAAAGAGGAGAAAGATGAATGGAAATGCTTCAGGGTCTCTTTATAGATGTTGGTTCAGTGTGTGTGTGTGTGTGTGTGTGTGTATGTGTGCATTTGATAGACCAGCAGCAGTTGTCCTCAGAAGCCGTCGGTTGAATTCCAGACACAAGGGTCGAAGGCAGCAGCTGAGCCTGAAACAAATGCTCCAGGAATTTTCTTCTGGAAGCATCTCCAGACAACATTGGGCCACGACAAGAGCTCAGTTTTAGTTTAGGTTTTTAGACGATGTGCATATGACATTCAAATAATACACAAGCTTTTAACAATCTATTACAAACTGTGACATGTAAGTTTAAAAAGAGTAGAGTAAATTATAACAAGCTTTATTTTGGCTAAATAACCCAAAATAACATTAAAACTGGGTCAAAACGATCTCTAAAGTGATTTTTAGTGTGTTTAAACAGATGGAAAACAAAATCTTTAATGAAACCAATATTCTCTTCAAAATGTACGCGTCCTCACACCCTGCTTTTTGAAATAAGGTGTGCATGTACTCTGGCTGAGGACAGCGTGTCCGTGATATGATATTGTTATGCGAGATATAAGTGGCTTTAAGAATATGAAGCAGTCAGTGTTAAATCAGCTTAAAGGTAATCCTTAACTGAATGAGAAGCTATAATCACAACTCAGATATCAGCGTGTTTGATGTTAAAGAATGTCTTTGTCCTCTGATATTTGGCCTTAATTTATTTATTTCAAAATTTAATTAGAGGATAAACCCCTTGAGATGCACCATCTTGTTTCCGAGGGGGTCCCCCGGGGTAGCTCGACCAGAGGAAATAAACTGCGGAGGGATTTCTGCTGTTCTTGGTTTCCTCTGAATCAGCGTTAATCAACTCAGCTGCAGTCTGTAACAGCTGACTGCTCCTTTCATCTATCTTGAGTTTGCTTCATTCCTGCTTTTTCACAGACAGCAGTGAGTACTCAGCAGTGATGCTAAAAAGTAGTTAAAATTCACATTCAAGTAAAAAAAATTGCTGGATGGTGACTTAAATAAAAATGAAAGTATCTGATATCAAATGTAATTGAGTTTCAAGATTAAAAGCAAGTTATGCTTAATGTAAAAAGATGACAAAACAATATTATGACTTTTGCTCCTTTTTCTTATAAATGTAAATAACAGAACGAATAACATAAAGAACTGTTAGCAGGTACCCACCATTTAAAACATTTTACTGTTGTAGCTGGTTGATGTGGAGCTACAGTATATTTTACTGTTATGTAGTGGTTCCCAACCTGGGGTCACGCCCATTTAAAGGGTCACAAAGAGAGAGAGAGAGGAGAGGAGGAAAAGGGAAGTTCTGCTACACAAATCTGTGTTCATTTTTTAAAACTTTTCTCTAATCTTTGCATTTGTGAAACAGTTAAATGAAACCGAGTGAGAATTTTAGACAGGAAATCAGTCTTTGGTGGAACTGCTAACAACTCATAGACATCTGAAAAGCCAAAAGTGTTGGGAAATATTGGTTTAATCTTAAACATGTGTTTCACTTTATAAATCTGTGTTATGTTTTTATGTAAAATCTTTATCTGAAAATTATGTCAGATAAAAGTAGTGGAGTAAAAAGTACAATATTTCCTTCTGAAATGTGGTGGAGTAAAAGAAAAAAGTAGCAGAAAATGGAAATAGTCAATACTATACTATAGTAATACTGTAAAATATCTTCTAAATGAAAGCTGTAATTAACTCAGAGAGCAGGACGGATGTGTAGCTGGTGGAGAACCAGAAAAAGCCTCCCAGCAGCTGTCAGCTCTAAACTGGGAGGATTTATTGCTCTTACTGGTTTCCATTATATTTAGCTGCTCAAGTACCCTGGGAGGGAAGGGCAGATACAGTATGCACACACCAAACATACAAATGTTCTTCCAGTATTGTGTTTTCTCTCACGTCACATCAAAACAAAACAGTAAACTAAATAAAATAAAGCAAAACCAAAATAAACTTTTCTAACACTTGACTAAATGAGCAGTATTTTAAATTCATATTTATTCAAAATGCATATGTATCACTTTGTTGTATTTTTTTAGGGTTGAATTGTGAATATTTCAGGGTCTGTTGAACTCTACTGTACTATTCATCTTTCTTCTTTTTATGGAAACTCTTTCACAAACTCACTCACGTTTATCAGGCTGCAGATTCACCACACAGCGAGTGCTGTTCAGTCATTTTCATACCAGCTTTACACCTGCGAGCCTGCCGACATACTGTACAGGAAAGAGAAGTAATGTCAGCGGCGGTTTAGGTTTAGAGCTGCAGATGTGGACGTGTTGAGGTCACCTCCTATACTGGCAAAAAGGTAACCACTGCTGCAATTATAAAGGGTAGGTTCACCATTTTTCAAGTCTGTTAGTCATGTGCTCAAATGTTGAACAGTGAAACCTGTTTTTCTTGCTGTAATCATTCCTCCTGTTCATACTGACCATAAGACGATCCCATAATGCACTTACAATGTAAGTGATGGGGGACAAAATCTACAAGTCTCCTTCTGTGTAAAAATGTATTTAGAAGTTGTTTTCATGATAAAATGAAGCTGTGCAAATTAGTCAAATCAAGTCAATATCTTTCAACGTTACAGTCTTTTTAGTGCCAAATTCTCTCTTTTGTTATGATCCTTCCACTGAAAACACTGTCCATCGAGACACAGAGGGAATTTTTTACTAAAAAGACTGAAACTGTGGAAGATGTTCTCTTTATTTGACAAACTCAGATGGCAGAAGCCTCATGTTATCTTCAGATAAACCCGAAAAGAAACAGCACCATGCTACAAAATGAATAAAATAATATCTTTGATTTACAGAAGAACTCCATATTTGACTAAATTTCTGTTCACTCCCATTAAGGTCTGCAGACAACCCATTTCAGTAATATACATTTCCTTGCAAGCAACAAAAGTTTTCCCAGAAGTTTAAATTCACATTTATTCTAATGTCTAATGTCCCTTTATAAACATTAAGGAGGACAACAGATGGATGAACATTTACAGTATATTCCAATGGAAAATTTAATTAATTTCTGCTGAGATAACCTCCCAAAAAGATTTAATTATGGGACGACCTGCTGTAATTTTAACACTTGTACCATCTGCAGGCATCAATTGCATTTACAGTGATAAGGTTTGATTCTTAGCCAGGAGATGGATTGTATTTCTCTTTGAGGTTTGTCTCTAACTTGAATTTAATCATCATTGTAACATCACAGTAAGTGAATATTTGGACTCCCCTATAACACTGCAAGAGCTACATGACACACTAAAGGCTATAATATTATAGGCTAGAGATGTGGAAAATATAATGAGCTCACTGTTGATACAGGATTCATATATGAAATGAATCATGTCAAATCCCTTGGATGAGATGGTCTACAGTTAAACCAGTTCTGCTGAGAGAAATATAAGATGTAGCTTCAATATTTGAAGACTTTGAAGACACTGAATTACGCTACAGTGGCCATGAGATGCAAAACACAAAAACATTTCACAACACACAACAATGTTTTTGTGTTTTGTGAAATGAGTTTTCTATTTTGTTGTTGTGTTTCCTGAAATGCTGTTTTGCATCTCAGGGCCACCGTATTTCTGTTACCCTGGACTCTAAGTCACACTGCAATACAGTATGTTATATCACAACCTTTCTGTGTACTCCATGTATGTATAAAGACAGCTGGATACGGCGTTGCCATTCAGCATTGTGGCCAATTTTTCTCAGTATTGCAGCAAAAAAAATCCCCTGCAACCAAAAGAGACGTCTGTAAAGCTTGTAAAACTTTCCTCAAGCCTAGAAAAGTGATTTTAAAATCCATGACATCATTCCAATGTAAAGTCTATCAGTGAGGTTACAGATTGCAACCCTCACTTCCTCCTCCCTTTCCAAGCGAGTGGGAGAACCTACGGTGGCCGCGAAACTCGCAAAAAATGTGAAAGGCCTTCTCTAGAGCCAGTGTTTGGTTTGTCCGTTCTGGGCTACTGTAGAAACATGGCGGTGCAACATGGCAGCCTCCGTGGAAGAGGACCCGCTCCCTATGTAGATATAAAGGGCTCATTCTAATGTAAAGAAAACACAGTGATTCTTATTTTCAGGTGATTATACACTAATTAAAACATACTTATGAATATATCTTCTACACACCGGTCCTTTAAGAATTTCTGTACGGTGGCCTGAGGTGCAAAACACAACAATATTTCAAAAAACACTGTTTTCTTTATGTTGTGTTTTCTAAAAATGTCGTCATGTTTTGCACCTCACGGCCACCGTACTTCTCTTACCTTTACCTCAATGCTACATGTTATTGGTCTTATATTACAACCTATCAGTGTACTCGTGTAAAAAAGTGTGTTAATAAGAGGAAATACTGATTTATTATCACATTAGATGACATGACGGAAGTGGTGTATTTTTGTCGGTCACTAAGGCTTTTATTGTGCACTTGCTGACCGGAAGTGCTGCAGTCTCATTAGCGCGAGCTTAACAGTGGTGTGAAGATGGCGGCGTACAGTCGCTCTCCGCTGCTGCTGCTGCTGTTGTCGTCAGTGTGTCTCTGCGGCTTCGGCTCCGTCTTCGGCTTGAAGGCTGCCAGCGGCCCAGCCGAGCCGCCCAACCCGCCCGTCCTCAGAGTCGCCGACCCCCCAGCTAAGGATGCACCTGCCGCCGCCGCCGCCGCCGCTGCCGCTGGGGCCTCACAGCCTCGAAGGGCGACCGGCTGGAAGCTGTCGGAGGAGGAGGCCTGCAGGGAGGACCTGACCCGGCTCTGCCCCAAACACACCTGGACCAACAACCTGGCTGTGCTGGAGTGTCTGCAGGACCGCAGAGAGGTAAGCGGCCGCCGGCAGAGCTGTCTGATCCGCTCCGGTCCCAGGAGGTGTCGGGCATCAGCTGGGTGTGTCGCCCCGGTGGGTCAGACCCACACCGGCTGTCAGCAGGACACTGATGCAGAGGTGAACATCTTCACCTGCACCACAGTGGTGCAGAGGTGAACACCTTCACCTGCACCAGTGTCCGAGTTACACACACAAATCAGAGTAATTTAGGGCTCCAGGACGGCTCATCCTTCTGATTTCACACCTGCCTCACACTCCAGAAACTACAGAAAATCCCAAATTATCCTGTTAAATTAAGCAAGATTACTATGGAATAATTTAAAGTCCCTTTCCACTCAAAAATGTGTTTTTCTTCTTGTTCCTACAGTTGGATGTTTGAGCTTTTCTGTGCAGAATGATGTATGTGCAGAGTTTGTTTTCACATTTATCTGCTGAAGCAGGAAAGTTTCTCTGAGCTCACTGAAAATCCAATTTTAAGATTTAAGATTCACGAGCATGATTTGTGACTTCACAACTAGTCTGGAGTCAATCCTGGTCCAGTATTCAACTTATAAAAGTGTGATGTGGGAACTTGAAGCCTCTGGTGCACAAACATTGAGAATGGACTTTACAGTGAAGGAGGAGACATCTTGTGTCTAACAGTTAGATTTAGGAGATGAAATATATTTACGTATTTATAGATTTATTTATTTTATTTATTTATGGTTTATTTGATGGAGACAGATATAATGTACATAGACAGACTGAAGACAGCTATCTGATGTAAGGATCATAGTGTTTATAGCAGATGCTAATTTGCAGCACCCGTTCCTAGAAGGGCTTTTGTGAAAATAAGATATTAAAACGGGTAACGTGAGGTAAAAAAAAAAAAGGTAAACTGAGTACATCAAGATACAATAAAACGCACATTTAGTAGCAACACAGCTACAGAAAACTAGACACGAGTACAGGTTTGTTGCTGAATTAACCAGGATTCAGTAGCTCTCTTAAAACTGGTGAAGTTTGCAGCAAATTTCAAGTGATCAGGTAGCAACTTTACTCCTTTCACAGAATAATCGGTCTGAGCAAAAGATGTTTTGAAGCTGCTCCGGTGGATCTGCTGCAGCTCTGTAGTCTCTTGATGTATTTGCAGAAAGGCTGAGGAGTAAGTCCATTTAAACATTACAACACAAGCTGTACATGATGAAAATCAATAAAGTTTGCGAAACTTAAACTCTTGTATTTACTTAAAATGCGGCAGTGATGGTACCTTATTTGCTTTTTGTCCAAGGCCGGATTGTAAAGACACTCTATGGATTTAATGACTGACTGGTTGGCCTGGAACCAGGTAGTTAAACCACAGGTCTGTGCTGCTGACATCATGTCAGATAATTTACTCAAGCAGTGATTTGCAGTTTTTATGTTCTTTTCATTTTTCTGAGGTCACTGCACTTTTACTTTCTTGCACTATTGAAAGTCCAATCAATTACAATAGCCTATATAATAAACCTCTGGGAGCCTGTGATGGACATTTTTCATTATTTTATAAGCTAAAAGATTATTCAGATAATTGTACAAAAAATAACAGATTAATCAATTGTGAAAATAATCATTAGTGGCAACATTAAACAGTATTTCTCATTCTTACTCAGCAAGACTGACGTGCTTTATGATTCTAACAAGCCTTAAAACAAAGTTAATATTTTCAGTCCTGCAGCTGGTAAAGCAAAGTGATATTATTGTTGATTTTGTGTTGGTTTTTCTTTCTTTAACCCGGATGTTATTTTAAGATTAATATCTGTTTCTGGAGAGAGTTCCTGCCGCCAGTGACAGAAAGATTATGTGATACAGAACCACAGAACAAGAAGAAACATAAAAGCAAAGCAATAAAAACACATCTGAACAAACAGACTTAAAGTTACATTTGTCACTATGTTCTAAAATTGTCTAAACTAAATGATTAATTAATTAGTCTGAGGTTTGCACACTGTACAGAACAGACCTCAGTGTGCTCTATAAATGTGCTTCACTGAACTAATTATCAACCTGAGTAAGGTCCAGCATGAGTGCCGGCGTGTGTTCAATCATCCACCTGTCACATGACTTGCAGGATAAGGTGTAACCACAGACGTTTATGAGGCCCGCTTTCTTTGTCTTTATGATATATAAAATATAAACAAACCAAATGAAAATACTTTTTACAGGCATCACAATCTGTTTCCAGATTTGCTGCCTACATGCACAGATTCATTTTGGGCTGTTATTTTGAACGTGGTCACAGTCCGAGGAAACACAAAGAGGGAATTTGATGCTAAAAAGACTGTAAATGTGGCAGATATCCACTTGATATGACTAACTCAGACCGCTGATATTAGCTTAAAACAGACTTAAATCTGCTATCTATGTGTGTTTACTTGTGTAAACTGTACTGTACAGACAGGGTGAACCATAACTATTCAACAAATAATCATGTAGTGATGTTTTGCTGATCATTGCAGTTGTCTACTCTCTTTGCTCTCAGAGTTTTGGACTCTGATCTTTAGAGGAAGACATCAGATGTGTTGGTGACGAGTCTGGTGACCCAGTTTAATCTGTCCGTTTTTTTTCTCTATAGCTCTTTCTTTCTCACACACACACACACACACACACACACACACACACATGCTCCCTCCTCCTCCACCGGCCCTGAGCGATGCAGAAATCCACTTACTCTGCATGGAAGCCAATTTTAGCTTATCGCGGATATTTTAGTATCTAACTGTTGGTGAATAATTTAGTACAGGTGTGCCAAAGATATGTTTGAGGTAATTTAGAGGCAGTGTCTCCATTACATAGTTTGAAAAATGTTTTTTTTATGTGTTCATGTTAAAAGAAAGGATAAAAATCGATGCAGCAGAACCAGAGATATCATCAAACAAACTTAATGTATTATAGTACTTTTTTGCACATGTGCAGTAGTGCTCCCCAACACCTGGAAACACACTTTAATGTAACATCGGTTGAGAAATATTGGCCAGTGCATCATTTTTGGATCTAAAAATAAAATCTCATTATAATCTGTTTCAGCCTCAACAATCAAGCATGGACTGGGCCGTAGTCTGCACAATATAAACACTCAAACTATCACTTTAATCTGATTCAGTCGTTCGGTTAGGTCTGCAACTATTCTCATTATTTATTAATCGTTTTGTGTATAAAATGTCAAAAAATGGTGAAAATTGCCTGTTACAACATATTAGAGCTCACAGTGACGTCTTGTTTTGTCTGATAATCAGTTTACTACCATGTAGGAACCAGCAAATATTTGGCATTTATGCTTAAAAAATGACTAAAACGATTAATTGATTATCAGTTGCAGATTAATTTTCTGTCAATCGACTAATCGATTAATTGACTAATCATTGCTGCTATAAATTCAGTAATATGTATGTAAACATACTGAAAGGATGTACATACACGTCTGTTAAAACCACACAATCCCTCCGACTTTTACCTGGTGTGTTTTTCTGTACTTCTGGTACCCCACCATGTTGTCATTATCCTTCCTTCTCCACCATGCTGACGTCAAACACACGCACACACACACACACACACACACACACACACACACACACGCTCACGCTCCCTCCTTCTCCTCCACCGGCCCTGAGCGATGCCCTCTTTACTGAGATAATTACATCGCTCCAACTCTATAACAGCTGTGGCCTCCTGAAGAGGTAAATGGCTCCTATAAATCTGCCTCTTCTCCAGAGAAAGACACACACACACACACACACACACACACACACACACAAACAGCTGCAGCAGCAAACACTAGCAGAGCCCAAAGCAAACCATCGAGTGCTTATAGTACAGCGTTTGAGTATTTATTTGTGGTGGTCTAGGCCTTGAAATCTGACACTAGAGAGACGTCGATGAAACATCACCGACGCAGTTACAAGCTAACTGCTTAGAGAGGAAGTCATTTTGCCACCGTACAAACACGCCTGTGGCCACGGACACTTTCTGTCTGTGGTCACTGAGTCCGTCTGTCACTTACTGACTCTGGATTGACGGTGTGTAAAGATGCCACGTAGAGAGTACAGCGGCCTCAGCCTCTGAAGCAGTGAGAGGTTGTTTTCTGTCACTGCAGCTGTTCACTGTGTTATTATGATTCACTGTGGCTGTTTCACTACATACAGATGTTGGATATGACTTTGTTCAGTCACACTTGCTTTCAATCACAATATCATTATCTATGTGAGACTCTTTTTACTGTTTCCTCCTTTTTCTTGTGCAATATTGTACAGTTTTATCTCTTCATGTCTCGTTTTTGAAATTAAATAATTAGATGTTAAAGTTACTCTTTTTATTTAGCCTTTATTTACAGGGCAGGTTCTCTGAGCATACATGCTTTTACAGCAACGCCCTGTTTACAATTAAATGAAGGCACAAGGAAAGTAACACATTAGTAAAACAGAAATTAGACAGTATACAATGTGCAGGCTCAGTCAAAGCAGAAAACAATAAAACTAGTTGGTCTTGACTTTGAGGTTCATAGCCAAGACTTGAGACTTACAAATCAATGACTTTATCCCACCTCTGATTAATTTACTCATTAAATATGTGACCCTTGCTGTGTGATGTAGCACCACTCTGTTTCCTTGAAAGTTATATTTCATAAGTGTCATAAGGCAATTGCGATTTTGCAATTGCAACAATTAACACAAATTCAAGAAATCGCCATAATATTTGCGAGAGCTTGCAGTTTTGCTAAATTAATGTAACTTTTCCGCATGAGATGGCCAAATCAACAATCTGCTTGTGATTTTGTACCAATTGTCGCATTTCGTGTCGTGGTAACTTGTGTCAAGTATGTTTTAATTAGTGTATAATCACCTGAAATTAAGAATCAATGTGTTTTTGTTAGCTTAGAATGAGCCCTTTATCTACATAGGCAACGGGTCCTCTTCCACGGAGCCTGCCACGTTTCTACAGTAGCCCAGAAGGGACAAACCAAACACTGGCTCTAGAGAGAGCCTTTCACCTTTTTCGCGAGTTTCCTGTAGGTTCTCCTACACACTTGGAAGGGGAGGGGGAGGGGAGGGGTATTCATTTGGTTGCAATCTGCAAACTCACCACTAGATGCCACTAAATCCTGCACACTGGTAAAAAATGTGTTGTTTTTCCCAAATACTTCTCCACCTGTTGTCTCTCCACTTGTCCTGCTGGTGTCAGAGTCGCATACATGAAACTGGAAACTGAAAGTGGAGTCCAAGCTGATTTCTGGAGGGCTGAACCAAGTGTGGTAGAAGTAGGTGGAGGTGGGGGGTGGGGGGTTGTTTTGTTAAAGTACCCAAATGATGAAAATTATGATTCCTAATTGTACATCTGTACATGAATAACACACTGCATGTATCTGGTGACATTTCCTGTATTTTTTCATATCACAATATATATCAGAAAGAAAATAATAAGCTATAAGAAGAGCTTCTCCAGCTGGGTTTCCTCTGATAGTCAAGGACGTTGTGGGAGAGTCAAAGAAGAACTGTCACTGCTGCGTTCATGTTAAACTGCTGCTACATGGGGAAAAAGCTTTGGTGTGATATTGGTACTATTTTCCTTTCACAACCTGGATCATAGGGTCTCGTGTTTACAATGCAAACTAAAGGAACAGCCCGGGAAATTGAATGAATTCATGAAAACATTGATAGCAATTTTTTTGGTTGTAGTTTCTCAAACATTTAAAGTCGTCGCCTTGGACTCTGAGAAATTATAACAGGCATTTTTTTTCACTATTTTGTGACATTTTAGACAAAAACATGAATCTTGAAAATAATCAGAAGATTAATCGATAATGAAAATAATAGTTTGTTGCAGCCCTACGTCTGACTGTAGTTTTTCTGACTGTAGTGTGGGCTGCCTGTTGCCTCTGTTCAGTCTCTATGATACTAAACCTGCCAACCTCTCACGTTTTTACTCCTCTGTTTAACAAATGAGAGTTGACTGGCTGTAGAGGTGTTCGTGGGTCTATTTTTTCATTTCAAGATTCATATTCAACATTTGACTCAAAGAATAAAAATGAAACTAGGCTTCTTGTATAGAATGAAAGTCTGTCTGTCTCTTTCAAATGTAAAACCTTTGTGCAGTCAACCTTAATGTCTGTCCTCGATTGTGGAGATATTCTGTATTGTCATGCTGCCCTTCATCACTTCAGCAGTTAAACCCTGTGTATCACAGTGTATTATACTTTATCACTACTGACACATTTCGTGCTCATCATTGTTCTCTGTATAACACGGTTGGATGGATTTCCTTACAGACAAGAAGAAATAACCATATTCATCTATAAAGCTTCCAAACCACCACCTGCTTCAGTCTCAAAAAGAGAACAAATGAGCACATTTACTAACTAATCCTTTAATACCAGGTATAAGCAGATGTGTGTGCTGGTCTGACACCAAACACTGTTTTTGCCCGGAAGCATTGTACAGGAAGTCTAATCACACATTCAAAACGTCAAGAAGCAAATCTGCTGATAAGGAATTCAATCAAGATCAAGATGTTTGTTTTTATTTTAGCTGTGTGTGTTTACAAATGTTTGAATTCACCTGTCTCTCTATCTCTGTCTGTCTGCAGGAGAGTGAGATTGCTCCTGACTGCAACCATGTGAGTATTCCTTCAAAACACACACACACACACACACACACACTCACACACACTCACACACTGAACATTTTTATTAGATAATTCAAAGAAGAGACAGAGGAAATGGGAGAGTTTAATGTTGGTTATATGTGAATCTTTTTTGTCGTTGGCAGAGGTTGAAGGTTAGAACAGTTATGGCCTGATTTTCTAAAAAAGTGTTGCATGGTGAACGTGGTACATCACATTTAGTGTCAGTGTTAAAGGTCAATAATTAGCAGAAGAGTGGAACATGTTATGTTTGTCATACCAACATAAACACCCTTTGTAGGGGAGTGTAACAGGATTTTGCATAACACAGAGATCTGCACTACATGTGACGTGGAGGATTTTCTTGTACCCCAAATTTCCCCTTTTAGCTGTTGTGAAGAAAACTTTTTCCACACTGGATGATATTATCACTATATTCTCTATTTACTTGTTCCAACACTTACTTGAGGACATACTGGATGATTCTTGTATTGAGGGAAATATGTAAACTGACTGTTTTTGTATGGCTGCAGCTTTCCATCAGATGGAAGTATTATAGATGTCTCATATACTATTATTCATATTTCCCTTTAAATCAGAATGATAAGGTTGAATCTTTAGAAATGTTTGGATCTTGATTAGAATTTAAAATGAAGCTCTGTGTGTTTGAACATCATCATGGTGACAACAATGAGGTGAACTAAAGAGAAATCTGTAGACCTTCAGTCTGGTGGTTCCCTTCTTTTTGCAGTAAGAGGTTCCTAAAGCTCGTCTCAGCGTCCTCCAGATGATAAACCTTCAGAGTTCAGAGCAGTTAATGGCAGACAGGTTTATGAAACACCACAAGGTTAATGGAGTGCTTGGACTGTCTTTATTACAGCACTGGAAAGCACTTGGTGCAATTAACATGTCACACACACACACTCGCACACACACACACAGAGACTCTCTTGTTTTGTCGTTGTGTTATTTTCTGGGCGGCCTGACTGTCAGTCGCTGTTATCTGTGGCTGCTGCAGCTGGAGCCTCGCTGGCAGGAAAACAATAAACACATAAATAAAGAAGACAGAAAGAAAGAAGTGAATCTGAAGAAAAAACGACGGCATCAAATAAATCCAAAATTTTTAGTTTAGATAGTTTAGTTTAGTTAGGGATGCTGTGAGATGATCTGCAGGATTGGTAAACTGCATTTTATATAAACTGATTTGTATCAGTAGGTGTCATATTTAACCTTGTTGCTCTTCTTTAAAACAGTACAACATATTTTTAATCTACAGCATTTTGAGTGCGGTGCCAAAGCTTTGGGTCTGTCCTGTAGGTCCTGTGGGCTGTCACTGCTTCAGCCCTGAATGGTTTGAGCTGAGCCCTGCATATTTCTGCTCCTCAAAACTGGTATTTTAATGTAACAGAGTGGAACTTAACGTGGAGCGACAGGGGGAGAAATATGGTGCTGCACATAACAAGACACATACAGGAGATGGATGTATTACAGGCAGTAAAGTAACTGTTTACAGTGAGCAGAGCGGTCTTTAATTACCAGAGGTGCACACACACAAACCAACTTTCATGTATTTTGTATTTTACTTCTCTTGTATTTCACATCTATAACATCATCTACTGAAATGTCCGTCAGAAAAGGTTACAGCTATTAATGTGAGGCAGGTCTGAAACATGTTAGATTAATGTCTGAATCTTACATTAATGTCATTCAGGTGTCACTGAATGTAATCTGTGCTGTTGCAGAAACATCAGTACTGATGTTCTGTTTGTTGCCCACAGCTGGATGTGATTCTTTCCTTTGACTTTATTAAATACCTGCAGCAGCTGAAACGATAAGTGCATCTTTAAACTGAGAGAGTGATGTGTGCATTTACGCACTTGGCACAGCAGCGGTAACTTCATTAACACCAGATCAGTCAGGATCTGACAGTAATTAATGTTCTGTGCTCTGCTACACATCTGCACAGATCAGCTGTTACACACAGGTTTATACGCTGGAATTGTTTGTTATAAAGCCGCCTTTATGGATGAATCCTGAGCTCCATCAGAGCTGTCAGGACATTTTTATTTTAAATCGCTAAATATCCAAGATAAGCCTAACCCCCCCCACACACACACACACACACACACACACACACACACACACACACACACACACACACACACACACACACACACACACACCCAGTGTCTGACTGGAGATGTAAAACAATACAAGGGGCTGTGTTGGTGGGGCCGGTGAGAATAAAATACGATCCAGCAAATCCGGTTGGAGTTACAGATTATTGCTTTCAAAGGTTCATCAGAAAAACACTGCGGAGCGGTTTGTAATACTCACAACTCTGGAAAGTTATCACGCTGCAGCCCTGTTTCCTGGTGCGCTCATGTGGAGTGTGTCTGTGTCCGCGGACCTCGAAAAATATTAATGGAAGTGTGTGCTCATCCACAGTCTGCGTGCAAGTCCACAGCTGTCCTATGAAAATGCCTTAACACACACACACACACACACACACACACACACACGTGTGATAATTGTAGTCGTGTGTTCAGTCTGGGCTAAACAGGCAACAGGTACATGCTGTTTTAAAACTTTACAAAAACAAGTGGGGATGTGTGTGAGTGTATGTGTGTGTGTGTGTGTGTGTGTGTAAGGGCCTGCACACACACACAGTCTGCCCTTTTTAATTAAGCAGCGCATTTTTCACCCCCCGCACTTCTGAAATGAATCCGGCGCCCCTGCACCTGTGTCTGATCATATCAACTCTAATCACTGGGTGCGTACAGGTCTCAGCATCACAGCTGGTTCCAGTGTTTACACTCCTTTTATGAGGCTTGATGCCTTTTAATGGTCAAGGGCGTGAAAGTTTATAAAAGCAAATTACCTTAATTGTAAAAGAATAAAATGTAATAAAAAAGAGACTTTGATTTAACACGTTGCAGAGTCTCAGACAGATGTGGGCATTTACCAGGCAGGACATATATTATTATTCCAAACAGAGTATTTTTATATAATGTATGTTAAAACATGTCTGGAGGGGATCTTTTCCTAAAACAATCAAAATAAATGTGTTTTTTTTTCGTGTGTGTTTTCTTGGTATTGATGTGTGTATTTGACAGTTGACAGTGTAGAGGAGAGGAGTATATCATGCAACAAAGGTCTCCGGTCAGAGTCAAACCACAGACTACGGCTATATATGTACCTCAACCATCAGGCTACCAGGTCGCACCAACCACTATGTGTTTAACTGAACCCTAACCTTAACCAAAACCCACTTCTTAACCCGCCACCTTGTGGCGAGCAGCTGTCCCCATATGGGAGCCAAGTTCCCAATAGGCAACAGATTTTCCCTCTGCTCTGTTGATGTTTGTTTTTGTTTTTTATAATTATTTCCAGCTGAATTGGTTTATCTTCTAATTTCTAACAGATCTGGATGTCATTACTGTGTGCGTGTATGAAAATGTAATGTCTCCTTCTCTCCATCAGCTCCTGTGGAACTATAAACTCAATCTGACCACAGATCCAAAGTTTGAGTCAGTGGCCATGGAGGTCTGCAAGAGCACCATCACTGAGGTCAGTCTGGGGTTCATTAGATGGAGCTGTCTACTGTGGGGCTGCAAATAAAGATTATTTTCATGGTTGATTAATCGTTAGTCAAAGTTGAAAAAATTCCTTAGAGCCTGTGTTGATGCCTTCAGTCTGCTTGTTTTATCCAACCAACAACTGTCATATATGACAAACAAAAACAGCAAATCGTCACATTTGAGAAGCTAAAATCGGAACACGGTTGGCATTTTTTGTTGAAAGTTGACAAATTATTATTCGATTATCAAAATTGTTGCAGATTAATTTTCTTTCAATCGACTAATCAATTAATTGACTAATGGCTGCAGCTCTAATTTCGACATTCAGTAGTGATTATATTCACAGTTAGGTTTAAGAATCAAATCTTTATGGCCATTATTTTAATGTTTTTTCTTTATTTTTTCAATTTAATTACCCTTTGATGCCTTCAGATAAAGGAGTGTAACGAGGAGGAGCGTGGGCGGGGCTACCTGGTGTCCTGCCTGGTGGATCACCGCAGCAACATCAGCGAGTACCAGTGTAACCAGTACATCACCAAGATGACCAGTATCATCTTTAGCGACTACCGACTGATCTGCGGCTTCATGGACAAATGTAAAGAAGACATTAACAGCCTGCGGTGCGGCAGCATCAACGTAGGACACAAGGTGAGAAGTGTGTGTGTGTGTGTGAGAGACACACCAAAACTACAAAGAAGAGGATGGTGATGATTCAGAGGAGTTTGGTTGTACATTTTATGTTCTGAGCACCAAAGTTCATTCTTTACCTTTAAAACTGTAGTTTAGTTGCTTTTTTTGTAGCTTTCAACTGCATCTCAGTCTGTCAGCAGATGAAGTTTGTTCACTTAAAAGCTAGAAGTTGGATCTTATTTATTTATTTATTTATTTATTTATTTTTCCTTGAATCCAATTTTAGGTGTTTTTGTGTTGGCAGAGGCATCAGTGTGGTATTCAGACCCTTCACATTTTGCACTTTATTGTGTTGTAGATTTAATTTCAAATAAAACTGCCATATGAAAACGTGTTTTTTTAGAAATTTTGGCAAATTTATTAAAAGTCAAAAACTGAAATCTCTCTTTTACAAAAGTATTCAGACCCTTGGCCCCCAAATTATGGTCAGGTGCATCATGCTTTAATTATTCTTAAGATGAGTCCACCTGTGGCAACCAGGCAAGAAGGGCCTTGGTCAGGGAGGTGACTAAGAGCTTCAGAAGTCATCTGCTGAGATGGGAGAACCTGCTGGAAGGACGACCATCTCAGCAGCACTCCATCAATCAGGCCTTAAGTAAAAGGTTAATGACAACCTGCTTGGAGTTTGCCAAACGGCATTTAAAGGACTCTGAGAGCATGAGGACAAAGATTCTCAGGTCTGATGAGACAAAAGTTGAACTCTTTGGGCAGAACTCCAAGCACAAAGCACCGCTCATCACCTGGATAATAGCATCTCTACAGTGAAACATGGTGGTGGCAGCATCATGCTGCTTCACAGAATCTTACAGAGCAACAGTGTTTTTTTCATGTGTAGCAAAGAGTCACTACAATCTCAGAGTTTTGAGTTATTACATGTGATTGAACCATCTTTTATCTGTTGTTGGCTTTCCTGGTCAGGATGTCCACTCCCAGGGTGAAGTAATCTCCTGTCTGGAGAAGGCGTTGGTGAGGGAGGCGGAGCAGCAGGATCGGGCTCATCCAATCAAAGAGGAGTGTCAGAGGGCGATCCTGCGGGTGGCCGAGCTGTCGTCAGATGACTTCCACCTTGACCGACATCTCTACTTCTCCTGCCGAGACGACCGCGAGAGATTCTGCCAGAACGTAAGGAGACGCCGCTGCTTTCTGCAGATTTTACAGTTTTAAAAACTATATGAAGACATTTTTAGCTTTCAAAATGTGTATCATTCATTGACGTCTTTGTTGTTTTGTTTCTTGGCCAACTTATCCACCAAATATCAATGTCAAATATGTTCACAGACAAATAACTAAATGCTGCTAACATCTATTGATTCACAACTAGATTTTCATGCAAAGATATTGATTAAAACTTATATGAAAAATAAACTGCTGTTCACTGGATATGTTATTTATCTGTTAAGCAAGCTTAAAGTTAACTTGCTTAAAGTTGCAAGTAAACAAAATTGAGTAAAGCTAACAGCTTCCTGGAATGTGTGAAATTAGTCTAAACATGTTTGAGCAGTTATAGGCTAAGCATGAAAAAACCATCAGTAGGGTCTTTTAAATGATATGAAAGTGTTTTTCTCTTTTTGTTCCTCGTCTCCTCAGACTCAGGCAGGAGAAGGAAAAGTCTACAAGTGTCTGTTCAATCACAAGTTTGAAGAGGCCATGTCAGAAAAGGTACCACCAACTCAACATCTACCGCCCGCAGGGGGATTCTCATTGACTCATGAACTCAGGGGGTCTCGTTCGGTCACTAATACTCCCCTCTTTCTCCTCTCCTCCCGCCCTAAAGTGCAGAGACGCTCTGACCACCCGTCAGAAGCTGATCTCTCAGGACTACAGGGTCAGTTACTCTCTGGCTAAAGCCTGTAAACTGGACCTGAGGAAGCAGCGCTGCAGTCTGGACACCAGCCTGCCGCGAGCCCGCGAGGCCCGACTGTCGTACCTGCTGCTGTGTCTGGAGGCCGCCGTGCACCGAGGTGAGATTCCTGATTCCTGACTAACTCTGTTCCCATTCACTCCTATGTCAGTCCTCCAAATCATCAAAGTACAACACAGTAGATTTCATAGAGAGGTTAAGACACTGGATATAATTATGTTCATCGCTTGTGACATCAGAGCTTAATTGTGTCTAATGATTTGATTTTGCGTGCAGGTCGTCCGGTCAGCGGGGAGTGTCAGGGGGAGATGCTGGACTACCGGCGGATGCTGATGGAGGATTTCTCTCTGAGTCCAGAGATCGTGCTTCACTGCCGGACCGAGATAGAGGCTCACTGCTCCGGCCTGCACCGCAAAGGCCGCACACTGCACTGCCTGATGAGAATCGGACGCGGCGACCGCAGCACTACCGTCGACAGCGTCTGCCAGAGCGCTGTAAGTCACCGTCGTCACGCTGCTTCACTGTGGAGGAGACACAGACAGCTGAGAGGAAGAACTGTGGCTGGAATCGTTGTTATTATAGTGATTTTCTACTAGAACTACTGTAGTTTTAGTAGATACACATTAGTCTCACCAATCCAGCACAAAAAAATGTGTTTTGCTTTTAGTATGTGGTCTGACAAAGCTTAGTGTTGTATGTTTTGGTTGGTTAGAGTCTCCATTTCTCTGTAGTTGGACCAATCATAGCAGTTTTGGAAATGTCAAATTTTCTTCTAAATGATACACAGAAAGGCCAAGCCCAAGGTGGTGTCTACAGAATCCTTGTTTTGTCTGAACAATCTAAAACCAAAATTTTGTGTTAACTATCATATATGACCCACTTTTAAATCACTGTAACTATCAAATATTTGGCATTTTTACTTAAAAATTGATATGAAGAAACTGTAACAGACTGTATAACACTTTTCCTGCTGCTGACACGTTTTCCTAAACTTTGTTTCCGCTGCAGCTGCAGACTCTGATTCAGTCTGCCGACCCCGGCGCCGACTACCGTATCGACCGAGCGCTCAACGAGGCCTGCGAGTCCGTCATCCAGACCGCCTGCAAACACATTCGCAACGGAGACCCAATGTGAGCTGGTTAAACACACACACACGTTATGTCCAAATATCTGAATTACTGCTTAAAATTATGATCAGTGGTCGTTTTGATTAATTGTTAACAGCTCATTGATAAATTGTGTCCATTCCTACTGAAATATACACAAGTTCATCAGCTGGTGTGTGTGTGTGTGTGTGTAGGATCCTGTCCTGCCTGATGGAGCATCTGTACACAGAGAAGATGGTGGAGGACTGTGAACATCGGCTGTTGGAGCTGCAGTATTTCATATCCAGAGACTGGAAGTGAGTTTTTCTTTCAGTCTTCTGCTCTTCACTTTTCAGCTGATTTAAATAACTTCAGTTTGTTGATTTTTAATGTGCCAATTTACACAAACAGTTCTTAACATTATTGGCATGACAATTAACACTTCATAGATAAATAATACAAACATCTTATTACACTGAGCGTTAAAGTTCATTCTTGACCTTGTAAAAATAATATTAATTCAAGGTCCACGTGCTAGATTTTCAGAAGCTTTTAACCACATTTCACACTCTTCATAAACAGATGGAGATAGTAACATTTTGTGTTTAAAGGTAAGAAATTTGACTTTTTGTATTACGAGTTTATATTGAAACTCTATTGTGAAAATTGATCCATTGCAATTGTTTAATACTGCATTTGTTGTCTTGTCTCTACAACTTCCCATTTCCCAGCATTAGAGTTTCTTTTCCTACAGAGTGACAGAGAATTGAGCTGTAACAATAATCTGTACATTATAAGGAGAATTTAAACCATCAAAAATCGATATTTTTTACACTAATCTATAAAAATATGTAAATGTCAGTGTGGTTGTGGCTCATAGTGATGAACCTACAGAGAATTATCAGCGACTCTGCAGCTCGCCTCGGCTTTACGGAGCTTTATAGTGAGTTTCAGCTCATTGTTTATCTGAAAAAGCTGTAAAAAGCCACTGTACACGACCTGCTCAGCACCAAACAGCAAACAGACACAGTTAGCTGTAGACTAGCTGGTGAACATAGTGGAGCATTTAGCCGCTAAAGAGCCAGATATTTCCCTCAGGAGTTGGTAGAGAGCAAAAACTTGTTTCTGCTGCCCCCTAGTGGCCAAAAAACGGTTAATGCAGCTTTAAAGTATTTATTTACCTTAACTGAAATTAATCCCAAAATGACTTTATCTTCATAACTGTACTTTTGCTTTTCTTTACAAAGTAAACTGTAATGTGGAGGAAACAGTGGTTAAATACAGATGAACTCTCTGTGTCTCCCAGACTGGATCCCATCCTGTATAAGAAGTGTCAGGGTGATGCTGCCCGGCTCTGCCACACACACGGCTGGAACGAGACCAGTGAGCTGATGCCGCCGGGCGCCGTCTTCTCTTGCCTCTACCGCCACGCTTACCGCACCGAGGAGCAGGGACGCCGGGTAGGATTTCTAATGCTGGAGACATTTTGACGTATTTTTCTTCTTCAGGACTTTTTGTCAGTTTGGTTGGTTGTAACTGAATTCTCTGACAGCAGAATCAGCAGGTGTAACTCTTTCATGTTTTTAAATTTAACAGGTAAACCCTGACGAGAAGGTAAGTGGTTGATGGTTCACCTCAATCAATCAGTATTGATCTTGGTGAAGGGCTAAATTGATGATAATGGAAATGAAAATGACAACAATCCAGTTTGCGATGAGATTTTAATCTGTGCCTGACTGATAGGCCGGGGTGTGTGTGTGTGTGTGTGTGTGTGTGTGTGCGTGCGTGTGTGTCCGCGTGAGTGTGCGTGTGTGTGTGTGTGTGCGCGCGTGTGTGTGTGTGTGTGCAGTGCCAGTTTGTCACTCTGTCTGTTTAAATATACAGGAGTTTACCAACAACAGCAACTAAAATCACACATTTAGTTTTGGTGGAAATTTAATTGACCAAAAGAAATAGTTTTGCATGTTATAGCCACGAGTATGGTTCATTATTTTGATTTTTCACAAAACTTTACTCTACTAATCTGGCCAATCAGAATCTGGCCTTAAAGAGACAGAAGCTGAAACGTCCTGTTTCAGACAGATGCTGAACTAGTGGGCTTCATAAAGGACCAGTGTAAGATAAATAAGGAGTTTTTTTTAACTGTAAATCATGCAAAGATATTCCAGCAGAGCCCCAGAATAAAAATATGAACTGGAAATATGTGTCCTTTAATGTTGACATGAACATCATTTCATGCTATTTACTAGCCGGACACTGATAATGACATGCAACGCAGCATTAGGGAACAAGAACAGAAGTACAAACAAGAGTCAATATTATTATTTCAGTATTGGCTGATAAGTAACAAAATATTGGAGTACAGAAATGTTAAAGATAGATTTGAGGTAGTTTAGAAACAGAACTTTTAGACTTGAAGAACTTTTTAAAAATGTCCTGCTCAGTACACAGCTTGGTCTCTATTCTTTACTAAACAACTATAAGGGATTCTTATCAAAAATGTTTGTTTGTGTTAAAAAACACATATCAAACAAATAATCCAGGTATCAGTATCAGCCTCAGAAATGCAGTATCTGTTACTAGTACAAACGTATGTGTTTGTATGTTTGCAGTTATCTCGGGACTGTAAGATGGAGGTGCAGAGGATTCTCCATCAGAGGGCGCTGGATGTGAAGCTGGACCCTGAGCTGCAGAAGCGATGCATGACAGACCTCGGCAAGTGGTGCAGCGAGAAGACGGACGCTGGACAGGTGGGACAGACAAATGTTGTTACTACTGCTGATTTCTACTACAGTTGTTGCTTTAACCCTGTGATTGATGTTTCAGCGCCCTCTGTTGGTTGTTCGATTTATCATCATGGTTCTTTTTACCTTAAACCATTAAAACTTCGGAGGAACCTTTAAATAATCAAACACTAATCAAAACCAAATTAAGAGATGTTGTAGCCATTTAAATACTAATCTTGCTTACTTGCTGCTGACAGTTTCCCACCTCTGCGTTTGTGTGTCCAGGAGCTGGAGTGTCTGCAGGATCATTTGGAGGACTTGGTGTCTACCTGCAGGGACGTCGTGGGCAACCTAACAGAGCTGGAGTCAGAGGTCCGAGCTCACCGGTGTTAACCAGAATAAATAGTCACCTGAGTAGCTGAGGTGTTGATGATATGAGCGCTTCTTTGTCTCACCTGCATATTTTGAACTTTGTCTATTTCTGTCTCACCTTTCAGGACATTCAGATTGATGCTCTGCTCATCAGAGCCTGTGAGCCCGTCATCCAGGCCCACTGCCACGTGAGAACTTAAACCTCTATATGTACACACAAAGTTTCTGACTCGACTTGGTAAAGGCCCCGTTACACTGTGTTTGACAGTTTGGGCTGTCTGAGACAAAAGTTGACAATCATGAGAGAAACGTGGTGAAATCTTTTGCCGTCAATCCAAAACGGTCAAATTCTCACAATGTGACTGCTGCCACTCACAGGACAAATAATTGTGTGTGTGTGTGTGTGTGTGTGTGTGTGTGTGTGTGTGTGTGTGTGTGTGTGTGTGTGTGTGTGTGTGTGTGTGTGTGTGTGTGTGTGTGTGTGTGTGTGTGTGTGTGTGTGTGTGTGTGTGTGTGTGTGTGTGTGTGTGTGTGTGTGTGTGTGTGTGTGTGTGTGTGTGTGTGTGTGTGTGTGTAGGATTTCGCTGATAACCAGATCGACACAGGTGATCTGATGGAGTGTTTGGTTCAGAATAAACACCAGAAGGAGATGAACGACAAGTGTGCAGTCGGGGTTACACACTTCCAGCTGGTCAGTTACATCTGTCTGTTTTTGTCTCTTTCTTGCTGTTTTTTCCGATAAGTACTTTCATAAATTGAAGATTTAATGTAAAATCACTCACAAACAGCAGTTTACATTATCAGTTAACTAATTTGGGAGATAAATCCAAATGAATCTGCTCTGAACTCTTTTGTTTTCTCTACAAGGAGGTTTTCAGTTTTCAGTCCTGTTTGTTTGTTTGTTTGTTTGTTAAGTTGCAGGATATCTTAAAAACTTGTGAAATTAATTTGGCCGAGGCATAAATTATTAGTTTTTGATGTAGATTAAGACATTTTCTCTTATTAATATAAATTTAGAGGATTGTGCGACCTTGATGGAGGTGTTTGAGTGCTTCCTTGTTGTTTTCATTGACACACCTTTGATTGATCTTTCCTTAAATGTTTTGCATTATATTACAGTTACAATTAATGTCAAATCATTTTTACTTAAAAAGAAATTTTATCTTGCCCTCAGCAAAATAGATAACAGGGTTTTTTTGTGCTTCTACCTCTGTTACAGTCATTTTAAAGAAGTAAGTAATTATTCAATTAAAAGTAATTGAAAATTAAAAATGAAAAAGTAGGTGAAACTTTTAATTGTCTCCTTTGGGAAATTACATTTCAGCAAAAGATAAAAGAAAGAAAAAATGAAAACTAGTAAAAAATAGTTTAAGAGCTGCTGCGTTACAAAGACGAGGTGACAGACGCTGTTTTGCTCTGCTGCAGGTGTTTCTGTATAATGACAGACATCATTAAATCTCCATTTCTCTCTGTGCTCAACTTACAGATTCAGATGAAGGATTTCCGGTTCTCCTATAAGTTCAAGATGGCCTGTAAGGAGGACGTTCTGCGCTTGTGTCCAAACATCAAGAAGAAGTGAGTTTGACTTCCATGAAAACATCCAGAAAACTTGAAGCATGCAGAAAAGGTTTTTGATGTTTTTGTAAATACACTTATTTGCTTTCTAGATGAGAAGAAAGTGAATATGTGTATTTCCCAAAATGTTGAACTATTCCTTTAAACTTTTTAAGCTCACATTTGAAACTCTCTTTTTCCTCTTTGTTTCTCTGCAAAACACTTTGTGAACAACAGTTAGAAGTATTTTTATTCCTCCAGTAGATCTGATTTAAATTGACATAATTAACACTTTTAATGTGTGTGATCCTTCAGGGTGGACGTCGTCATCTGTCTGAGCACCACAGTGAGGAACGACACGCTGCAGGAGGCCAGAGAGCAGCGGGTCTCTCTGAAATGTCGTAAACAGCTGCGGGTGGAGGAGCTGGAAATGGTACCTCACACACACACGCACACACACACACACACACACACACACAGCCTCACTGACTCACTGTCACTCATCTGAAATTAAAGGCATTTTCACACTCTGTCAAGATAATACTTGAGTCCAGATTAGTTGTGCAACAGGTATCAATGACAACACGATACTTATGTTACATGATGATCTTCATAGCACACACATTAATAAAAACAGTCGTGCCCGGGTACAGGATGTCAAGCTCCAGCATCATCTTCAAAGATGCATGTCTTGTTTGAGAAGGTTCCTGACAGTGCAGGTTTTCACTAGATGACAGTTTTGTGTTGTGCTCAGTCCTGATGAAGTGTTTTTTTAGCCAAACCAGCAGCATTGATCAACAACTACTGGATGGATTGTCATGAAAATTTGTCCCCAGAGAATGAATCCTACTGACTTTGGTGATCCTCTGACATTTCCTCTAGTGCCACCATGATTGACATTTGTGGTTTTGAGTGAAATATCTCAACAACTGTTGGATGATTCGGCACCAAATTTTTGTTGACTTGTAATAACTTTGGTGATCTGCTGCCATCCTCAGATCACAGTTTCAATTTGTCCAATACTTTGGTTTATGATACCTGCAAAACTAACAGCATTCCCATCCTCCTCAGCTGTACTTTGTGTTTAGGGCTAATTAGCAAATGTTAGCATGCTAACACGCTAAACTAAGATGGTGAGCATGGTAATTGTTATTGTTCTGAAATTCAATAAAGATCTCTTTAAAAACGTAAACATTATACCTCCTTAAAATCAGCATGTTGGCATACTGACATTAGCATTTAGCTCAAAGCTCCACTGTGCCAAACAGCCTCACACAGCTGTTAGCATCGCTGCAGGTCTGCAGGTCTACAGTATACTGACTGTCATTGGGAACCAGCACATGAAAAATCCAGCAAATTATATATTTCCTGATATCTTAAAAACAGATCAACAAATGAAGGACGTCATGCAATGACAGATGCCGTTAATGTGTGTTGCAGTTCAATCACATTGTTTAACCACCAGCTTATGGACCAGTTGGCGTCCATGTTGGTGCAGACTCCATGCATCAGAGCTTACTCAAAGCAAACCACCGTTTCGTGGTTGACCACACAGTTGTTTTCTGGACTGCACTCAAATTTGTTAACAGACTTCATCAAACATGCCGTCCTCCTGGAGAAATACTGTAATAATACATCAGGCCATGTGTGAAAACACTAACAGATTCAGTAAATTTGTTTGCTAGTAAACCTTCTAACTTATGTAACACCATGAAACTTTGTAGCTACAGTGTCAGGTTAAACTATTCTCCTCTCCTCTCAGTCAGAGGATATTCGGTTGGAACCAGAGCTGTACGATCCCTGTAAGTCTGACATCAGTCGCCTGTGTCCCAACGTGGCCTTTGGTAACGCTCAGGTAAGAAACATCAGACACAGCAGAAACAGACTGCAAACATTAGAAATATAAGGACATACAGAAATGTTAGAAAACATCAGAACCATTTCTCTTATCTTTCCTCCTGTGCCTTCCTCCGTCTGATCTTTTTCCCTCTGTTCCCTTTTCATCTTTCCTCTCTTTTCTCCACCTCTCCCTCATCTTTCTGATCTGCCTCCCTCGTCTCCTCCTCAGATGATCGAGTGTCTGAAGGAGCAGAAGAAGCAGCTCAGTCAGCGCTGCCACCAGCGGATCTTCCGGCTGCAGGAGGTGGAGATGACCGACCCCGAGCTCGACTACCAGCTGATGAGAGTCTGCAAGCAGATGATCAAGGTGAGGAAGAGGAGGAGAGAGAGAGAGAAAAAACAGTGATGTAAGACTGGAGGTGTAGGGATGTCACTGACTGAAACTCTCTTCTGCAGCGGTTCTGCACTGAAGCCGACACCAGAAACGTTCTTCAGTGTCTGAAACAGAACAAGAACAGCGAGCTGATGGATCCCAAATGTAAACAGATGATCACCAAGAGGCAGATCACCCAGAACACAGGTACACACACGTTAATACAAAGTCTGGAATATGCAAATATGAAGCAAGATTTCATGAACCTGATCTGACTCAACCAAACCAGAATCCACGTTCCCCTTACTGACACCTTCATCGTCCTCTCTCCTCCTCCTCTAGACTACAGGTTGAACCCGGTGTTGAGAAAAGCTTGTCGAGCCGACATCCCAAAATTCTGCCAGTCCATCCTGAACAAGGCGAGCGAGGACAGCGAGCTGGAGGGTCAAGTCATCGCCTGCCTCAAACTCAAATACGCAGACCAGGTTAGACCTCGATTACATCACAGTCTGTTCCCTAAAACCTCTGCAGGAGACTGCAGGACGCTTTAAAACTGACAAAACTGGCCCTTTTATTTTACAGGTCTTTTAATTTTATACTAATTTCCTGGAAATTCTGAGTTCTGAGAATTTGCAGGTGTTTAATGGTTCATTATTTGGGCATTTTGCAGAGTAGGTGCTGCAATTTGGTACAAATTATAAGAAAAAAATGAAAAGTGTTAAGTTGGTTTAGTGGGTAAGTGCTGATTCATTATATTAATTTGCTAAGATTCTTAATAAATTAGACTTAATTATTTAAGTGACAGAACATACTTCAGTGTGTAGTTTTTTTGTCAAACTGCATATTAGCATGTCAATTTGTTTTTTAAAAACTTTATAATGAGCATATTTCCTGTTTACCACCAAATTACAGAAGAAATGTCCTCAGAATTAACTGTTACACAGCAGCTACTTTTATTGAAAAAACTAATGTTAATATATCGTTTGACACACAAAACTACACACTGAAAACGAAGTGTTTTCTGTCAGTTAAAGAAGAGTCAAGAGTCAAATTTTTGCTAATTAACAACTACGTATGAACCCAAATATAATGAGTCAGCACTTACCAACTAAACCAACTTTTCTTTTTTTCTGTTTTTTCTTATAATTTCTACCAAATTGCACCACCCTCTCTGTAAAATATCCAAGAAAAATCAACAATTAAATGTCTGAAAATTACTATTATATTAAGTGACCTGTAAAATAAAGCTTTATCCAAGACTGCAAATAAAAGATGCTTTTTAAAAAGAAGAAGAAGATTTTTAAAAAGACATCAAACCAGCAATAAATGAAGTTTGAACCAAACAATATGGGATAAATGTCCAGTTCACCTTAAAGATCTACACTGCACTCAGATGTAACTATTGCAGGTGAAGGTATAATCAGTGGTGGACTCATTTTTAATTAAAATTTTTGTTTTCTTGTACTGGTTTTAAAATTACAGGTACCAGCCAGGTACTCCTAAATTTGTGTTTCATGATACTTTTTTAAATATGTACATAAAAAATTGTGGCTGTTGTTATTGTTGTGTTAAATTGTGTGTTTCCTGGCTGCGGTTTGGTTCAGAGGTTGTCTCCAGACTGTGAGGACCAGATCAGAGTGATTCTGCAGGAGTCGGCGCTGGACTACAGACTGGACCCACAGCTGCAGATGCACTGCTCAGACGAGGTACACACACACACACACACACACACACACACACACACACACACACACACACACACACGCACACTCATTATTTTTCTGTTTCCACATCCTCTTCCCCTCCTTGACCTCTCTTCGTCTCCCTTCACTTGGCCTGTCCTCCTGTTTACTCCTCTCCCCTCCTCCAGATCTCTAAGTTGTGTGCGGAGGAGGCAGCAGCTCAGGAGCAGACCGGTCAGGTGGAAGAGTGTCTGAAAGTCAACCTGCTGAAGATCAAACAGGAGGCCTGTAAAAAGGTACATTTATATCACACTGTCTGCTGCAGTAGTTGAGGTTTACTTTGGCCAGAAGTATCTTTAAATATGATATTTATTGAAAATCTTCAGTACATGGATGGGTAGATGTTCATACGTCTTGTATCAAAAAGTCAAAGTGCAGACATTTTCAAAAGCAGACTGCAGGTTTCAGGTCATCAAAACAGACACTACTACCTGAGTTAGTGAATTCATCACAACATTTCATCTTTTAAATCTTTTTAAAGTTGCATTATTATATTGTGGTAATGCAGTTACTGCACCAACAGGGACTATTTAAAAAAAAAAATCCCTTGTTGGTGTGTTCAGGTGTCAGTGAACTGTAGGAAAAATGCGTTAAATGATCGACAAGCCAATCATTTGATTTGGGAAACATCTGCACGATTTTGTAAGCATGGATGGATATTTGTTCCAGAGGTTTTAAATGTTTTTTTTTTACTTTTTCTTCTGTCTGATTTTTAAACTTCTTTTAAAAACCACAATGAGGCTCAGCTTACTGACTGAGGGGAAACAGTCCAAATCACAACACCACACAGATACTGATGCATCCATCACTTTTTCCTCTTTTCCTTACTCTTGTTACTTTGGTGAATGCTGGTCTGTAACATATATTGCAGGACTCTCTCTTTAAAAAAACATTTAGATCTCAAGAGACTATTCTGGTCAAATATAAAAATTATCATTAAGGTTAAGAAAGAGGCTTCACCACCAGAAAATGTCCAGCATGTCTTGCAGATTGGACTCAACCTGGACTTTGAATTGTTGTGACTAGAAGCCGTCCAGATGATTCAGTCCTGGTGTTGGTGTGGAAGCTCAGCTGTTTTTCTTTGTTCTTCTTGTGTGCAGGAAGTCCTGAACATGCTGAAGGAGAGTAAGGCGGACATCTTTGTGGACCCGGTCCTCCACACAGCCTGCGCTCTGGACCTCAAACACCACTGTGCTGCCATCACCCCCGGCAGAGGAAGACGTGGGTGCTTTCACTCACAAATGTTTTTTTTTTAATGCCTTCCAGTGAGATTCTCCACTGTGTGTTTGCATGTTTTACTTTGTCTTTCTTTCTCACCATCCAGAGATGTCGTGTCTGATGGAAGCGTTACAGGACAAAAGAGTTCGTCTGCAGCCGGAGTGTAAGAAAAGACTTCAAGACCGCATCGACATGTGGAGCTACGCTGCCAAGGTAAACATCAGGAGGAGGCATCTCGTCTTAAAAAGATGTTTTATTTCCTGTCTTAACTTGTCCCTCGGTCCTGTAGGTGGCGCCAGCAGAGGGCTTCTCAGACCTGGCCGTGCAGGTGATGATGTCGCCCTCAAAGAACTACATCTTGCTCATGATCGCACTGAGCGTGTGCATCCTCTTCCTGGTGGGGCTGCTGTGCGGTCGGATCACCAAGCGGGTGACAAGAGAGCTGAAGGACCGGTAGAGGACGAGCGCTTCAACGCCTTTCGAAAAGACTGACTTCTCGCACCTCCCTGTACCTCTCCTCCTCCTCCTCCTCTTCCTCCTCTTCTCTCAGATGCCTGGTCTGTAACCAGCCGACCTGCACAGTGCCAATGCCAGTGCTCACATCTGGACCTCCTCCTCTGTTTGCATCAAATCCAAAACGGTCCCCAACTCTCACAAAAACCTTTACTCTCCATTTGGGCATCTCCAAACCTTGAGAGACTATTGATCGTCTCTCTGATCAGAGCATTTTTTTCCTTGATGATCGTATTTTTTCCTCTAAGCAAACCTGCTTTCTCCGAGGATGTTGTTTGGAGTTGGATGTGAGATCGTCCGGCATCTTTTCAGTTTCTAAATAAGCGCTGTTCATGATGTGACTGAGGGCTGCTGCTTCTCTCGCTGAGTTCGAGCTGAGGTTAGGATTTCTTTCCCCCGCGTTAGATCCTGATGCTTTTTTGTCATATTTAATGGAGACTGGCGCATGTAGAGCAACAACGAATTGTTTCATTTTAAGTGACTGCGGCTGCCTGAATCGCACAAGAAGCAACTTGGAATGTTGAGGCAAACTTTAAGGTTGAATTCTGAGATTGTTGCTTTTAAACATTTTTCTCATCATTCATGAAGTCCCGTCCTCTTCACTCCTGTACAGGATCACGTCCAGCTCGCCAGGTACGATATTTTTGGACCAGTTAAGGCCCACTTCACAAAGGTCAAGCTGGTCTCCATTATCAGAAACGTGTGCACATTTAATTTTTTTATAACTTCATTTAAATGCTAATAATTCAATCTTTGCACTTTTTTTTTTTAATTTTTATGCCTTATTTATTGTTGATTAATGACTGATTCTGATGTCAGATGAGTTCCTAATTTGTGTTTTGTGCATGTTGCTGTGAAGCTAAACACACCTGCTGAGGTGAAAGTCTGCAGCTGTGAAAGGTCAGATTACAGAAGTGGAAGCCAAAATGTTCGCTGCATCTCAAGTTTTGGATTGTAAAGACTGCACAAGTCATGGTGAAAATATGCGGAGTTCACTGTCTCTGTTGCCTTTAATGAACAAACTCAGCCTGTCACGTAAACAGTGTACAGACACGAGTAGTTATCTTTGTTTATGAGGGAGGAAGTTAGGGCTGCAACTAATAATTATTTTCATTATCGATTAATCTGCCGATTATTCTCTGGATTAATCGTTTGGTTTGTCAGAAAATTGTAATCTTTTCATGTCTTATAACAACCAACAGTCTAAATCTTGAATACATTCAATTTACTGTAATGTAAGATAAGGAAAATCATCTAGGAATGTTTAGCACACGATTCATTGATTATCAAAATAGTTGCTGATTAATTTTCTGCCGATCAAGTTGACTAATTAATTAGTTGACTAATCTTTGCGACTCTAGAGGAAGTGATGGATAATGTGAATATAGCCTTTGAGACTTGTGTAAAAATAGCTGGTTTATTCTGCTTTTCTTAAAATATCTGATCATTTATTTATTGACACTAAACCTGCACTGAGCTGCTAACACGTTGAAATACAGTGTAAATTTCAACTATTTCTTATATACTTCTTTTTTTTTTTTTTTTTTGGAAAGATCTGTTTATTGGATGAGAAATTATATGTCCAGTGAAGTCAGGTCAAGTGTCCAAAAAACAAAAAAATAATAATTTTCACCATTTTAAGCCATGAGGAGGAGAAAAAAAGTGATGAACTTTGAATTGGAACAATAAGCTGTAACTATTTCTTAGTGAACAACAGCCGGATGCTTTGACTTCCTGGAGTCTTGTTGCTATGGCGAGGTTGCCAGGCAGGTTGCGCACAGTAGTGCAGGGCGGACGATAAACATTTGTTCAACAAGAAATAATTTCACTATGTAACTCCCTCCAAAAACCACAGCTTTGTTTTTACATTTGTTTTTGTACAGATCAAATAAATGAGATACAGCATGTTAATTAGTGAGCTTTAGAAGTGCTGGCAGATGCATTATTTAAGTTGGACAGAGCCAGGCCAGCTGTTTTCTCATGCTTCCAGTCTTTATGTGAAGCTAAGCTAATTACCTCCTGGCTCCAGCTCTTATAAACCCACTGTACACTACCTGCCCAGCACCAAACAGCTTGTTCTGCTGCCCCCAAGAGGCCAAAAGAATGTAGTTAAAGCAGCTTTAAAAGAGTACTCCACCAATTTAGCATCACATTTAATATTTAACATTGTCAGACTCACATTGGATAGTTTGATATCAGAATCAATGCAGCAGATTCAGAGATGTTTTTGGAGGGTAAAACAATCTCCCTGCAGCTCCCTGGTTCCTCCGGTGGAAATGCAGGTAGAGGAACTGAGTTCCTCAAAAGGTTCTTAGTCCCTGGAGAAAGTTCCTGCGGTAGAAATGCAGCTTTATATGCATTAGTGCTCCCCAACACCTGGAAACAGCCTCTGATGTGTAAAAATTGGTGGAGTTTCCCCTTTAAGTGCTCCTGACTGCAGTCCGAGGCAGTGAGCGGGGCCTGTGGACCACAGTGAAGCTGATCGGTGTGTTTAGATCTGATTTATTTCCACAGACTGTGTGACCATCGCCTGAAGCCTCATATCTGATGTGTATCTTCACTTTCATAACACATATTTGTAACACATTTTAGCACTTTAGTCTCCCGTCACATTCTTAATGTTCTTTTCCACCCAGACAAGTATCAGAGCTGTAGAGCCCTTAAAACAGACATCGTCCTATTTAAGAAAAATGTATCAGATAGTCATATTTAAAAGATAGAGAAGTTTTGAAGGATTTATGCTGATATCAAAACAAAATCTCATAAATCGGGAGAGAAATTCTCTCGGCCATTATTTTACAGATATTGGAGCCATAAACAGATCATTGTTCTGCAGGAAAATGACTGAAGTGATAGAAACATTTTTTTTGCAATCTTGTTCTTTTTCTAAGTGATGACTGTTTCTTTTTGTAATGCATTTCACATTCATCAAAAGATTTCTAAAAACCACACTTTTCTTTTTGCAGCTACATTAATATCTGTGAATGATGTAAACCAGAGAAAGCTTTCAAACCTTCTCTGCTCATTTACAAATGTTAGCGAAGCTCAAGTTGCAAATAATTTGTGGACACATTCTCGAAGGATTTTGACTGTGAAAAAAAAGAAACGTCCTCTACCTGAAAGCCGAGCCGATCAGTCGTCAGATAGAAACCAACAGCTCGCTGCTTTGAGCTTTTCTAAAATGATCCTTTTGTTTCTGTCTGCGTCAGCTGAAGCCAGACGTTGAATCAGAGAATTTAACAGGCGATAAAAACAGCTATCATAACCAGTTTTGTATGTAAGTCTCTACGTGTACAAACTTTATTGGTGTGCAATTTGTTTCTTTATAGATTATGCTATGTAATATGAAGATGTAACAGATTTATCATTGTGAGATTTGATTTTGCTGTACAGATAAAATTTGTCAATTTAATAAAACTGTCTGCAGATTTTCATATCTTCGGCTCAACTAGAGTGTTTTTAAATACCGAGTGTCATGTTCTTGGCCTATACTGTTTTTTAAAAATAAAGCAGTATTGTATTAAATCAATTTGACAAACACATTTGTCAGCAAAAATGAACTTTCATGAGGTCTGGAAAGAACAAAAACACAGTTTATGTTCTTATCTGTGTGAGTGCAGGCTGGAAAAAGGCAAAGTTACTGGATATAAGTGGGAAAACTAACAGACCACAGATAAACATTCAATATGAGATAACTGACCAGTTCATCACCTGCTGTACATACTGTTTAGTAAGTACACCTGTGCAACTTAAAGGACAGGTTCACAATTTTTCAAGTCTGTCTTAAACCAACAGTCAGGAGCCCAAATGAACAGTTTTTCTTGCTGTAATCATTCCTCCTGTTCATACTGACCATTAGAAGATCCCTTCATAAAACACTTACAATGGAAGTGATGGGGGACAAAATCCACAGTCCTCCTTCTTTTCTGCAGTTTTTGACTTTTTGAGATAAGCTTGTGTATTTCTCTAAGGAGAGATACAGTCGGGAAGAGTTCAGCTCCTGACTAGAAGCAATTTTCTACACCAGAGGGCACTGTGTATTAAATACTGTAAGTGGTTCTCAATTTTTAAAGCAAACCAAACCCAACAGGTTCATCTTTGTCTTACTGACAAAGGTCACAGGAAACAATATTGATTTCTTTGTGTTTAAACATAATTACATTCTTTCCCCTCCAGTCAAAAATGTGTTTTTCTTCTTGTTCCTTCAGTTGGATGTTGTTCTTCTCTGTGCAGAATGATGTATGTGCAGTTTGTTTTCACGTTCATCTGCTGAAGGAGGAAAGGTTCTCTGAGCTCACCGAAAATTTGAGTTTAAGTGTGTACCTACGAGCCTGACCTGTGACGTGGTCCTATATGGGGGCAGGAGGAGAGGAAGTTTGAGGGGTTTCGAGATGATACCTGAGTAGCTTCCATTTGCTGAAGAAGGCTGTAGGATATGGTCAAAAGCTCTGGAAAAACCAGTGGAGCCCTGCAATTGGCCAAAAAGCCAATTATTTTTATGTATTACTACTAATGTTACTACTATATTAAACTACTTGTTTAATATTTAAAGAGCCCCTCCAGACATGTTTTAATACGTATTACAAATCTTCTGATTGGAATAATAAATTGTTTGACGTTTTTTTCCATAAAAAAGTTAAAACTCTCAAAATGACATCAGAATCTATGAATATGCAAATATTGTTCATTTCAAAAGTCTAACTGCTGGATACAAGATTGTAGTACAAGTTTCAAACTAGTTGTGACGTCACAAGTCAGGCTCGTAGGTACACACTTTTCGGTGAGCTCAGAGAAACTTTCCTCCTTCAGCAGATGAACGTGAAAACAAACTGCACATACATCATTCTGCACAGAGAAGAACAACATCCAACTGAAGGAACAAGAAGGAAAACACATTTTTGACTGGAGGGGAAAAAATGTAATTATGTTTAAACACAAAGAAATCAATATTGTTTCCTGTGACCTTTGTCAGTAAGACAAAGATGAACCTGTTGGGCTTGGTTTGCTTTAAAAATTGAGAACCACTTACAGTATTTAATACACAGTGCCCTCTGGTGTAGAAAATTGCTTCTAGTCAGGAGCTGAACTCTTCCCGACTGTATCTCACCTTAGAGAAATACACAAGCTTATCTCAAGAAGTCAAAAACAACTGCAGTGAGAAAGGTTTACAGCTCTGCATTAAATCCTGTCTCTTTGCAGTTAAAGGACAGGTTCACAATTTTTCAAGTGTCACTTAAAACAACAGTCAGGTGTTCATATGAACAGTGAAAGAGGTTTTCCTCGCTGTAATCATTCCTCCTGTTCATACTGGATATTAAAAGATCCCCTTCAAATGTGCTTTCAATGTAAGTGATGGGGGCCAAAATCCACAGTGTGTCCACACAGTCATTTAGTGCAAAAATGCATTTAAAAGTAGATGTGAAGCTTATATGAGGCTTCAGCAGTCTGAGTTAGAAATTCCCTCTTTGTATTTCTTGGACTGCGGTGGAAGTATAGTAACAAAAAGAGGAACTTTAGCACTAAAAAGACTGTAATGTTGAAAGATATCTACTTGATTTGACTCATTTGGACGCTGAAGCTTCATATTAGTTATTTAGTACGTATGTTTGCATGCAGGTTATTAAACTGACATGAAGACAAAAGAAAGTCTCTAAAACTTCCAACTGTAGAAAGCTCTTTATTGCTGCGTCCCACAACTGTACAGGTTACATTTTTGGGGAAGAAAAGGAAAAAGAATCAAAGGAGCAGCACAGTAGCTTTAACTTCTCTAACATTATTATTTGAACGTCTACGTGGGTTAGCCGTAGCGATGCTCAGATCAACAGGGAAAAGGAGGCTCCCTTATAAACAAACCACAAACTTAAACATGAAAACCCCACAACCTGACATCTTTAGACGAAAAATAAACACTTGATTTAGTTAACTTGAGGTGCGTGTGCTTCGTGATCTCTGCAAACAAACAACAAACTAGCAACAAGCCACCTTCCACAGATTAAATGATCCAAATCAACCCCTGCTTTAGTCAGTCTAGTTCAAATGAAGAACGAGCACTAAATTAAAAAGAGGGGAAAAAAAATTGAAAGTAAATGTTGACTGTAAAAATGCTATTCTTAAAAAAAATTTAAAGAAACAGATAGCAACAATTTACACCGTCCATATTCAAAATCAGCTGACTTGATATAAACATATAGCTATCACTTAAAAAAAAGGAAAAAGGGGAATTCAGTGTCACACCTACAACATCTATAAAATAACTGAAGCGTTTTGTTGTAAAGCTAAATGATTGGGAGGGGATGTGAAATGTTTACAGCCAATCAAGAGCTGCGTGCACAAAGTACATTTTAAAGTCCAGGTGACTGTCAGGAGATCTACTGGGATCAGACTGGAGGTCGTCAGCAGACGGCTGTAACTCCTCGGTCAGACAGCAGGGCGGCGCTACGCGTTTCTGGCCTCATCCTCTAAGGCACTGACAGTCTTTCACTGGGTTCGTTCGTGTCTCCTGACCTCAGCCACGGAGAAATGGTGAAGAGTGTGATGAAGTGCCGCCAGTTGCAGTTCCTCTCACGGCCATTACATGCTGGCTCTGAAAAAACTCAAGGCTGTGATGAAATCTACTGAAAACCTCTTTAATAAAATGCTAAATTAATCTTGTTTTTCCCACAAGATGTTTATTTCACTTATTTGTAATAATGAGAATACTAAGGCTTAAAGGAATATTTCAACATTTTAGGAAATAGGCTTATTCGCCTACCACTCATGTTTCTCTGTTTAATATGATGCTGGAGCAGCCAGTTAGCTTAGCTTAGCATCTGTAAAACCACTTTACACTTTATTATTATGTTTATTCTGTATTTGTACAGAATAAACCACCAAGATATAACATGTGAATCAATGACGGTTAGCCTCTTTTGTTAGCTTCAGACAGAGCCAAGCTAGCTGTTTCCAGTCTTTATGCTAAGCTAAGCTAAGCTAACCAGCTCTTAGCTAAATTGAATGCACAGACATGAAAATGGCATCAATCTTCTCGTCTAACTCTCAGCAAGAAAGCGAATAAGCGTATTTTCCCAAAATGTGACACTATGTTTTGGGGTGCATTTGATTGACTGACAGGTGTTTCAGCCAATCACAGTCACCCGTGGTGGTTGTCCTTCCTCCTTTGATGAAGTGTGGATTTTCTGACTCTCGTAACCAAAAATTGACGGCAGCCAGTGGAAAACCAACATCCAGAGTTCAATATCGCGTCCCCTCAGAAATTGATGGGTGACATCACAGAAGATACGTCCATGTTTTTCTACAGTCTGCTTTCTGTTCATGTTGGCAGGCCTCCAGAGATTTATCTTTGCCTGTAAAGCTTCTTTCAACCCACAATGTCTTTGACCTCAGGCTGAGTGAACAGCCTTTCACAACAAGTGGACTTTCCACTGGATGATTTTCAAAATGTAGCTCAAACAGAAGAAAACAAAAAAAACAAAAAAAAAAAAAACAAACTCAGCGACGAGTTTTACAGTCAGTAACCCAAAACAGAAAGCATGTCTACATGTCAGCGCTAATAGCTTCTGATTGGTCCTGGCATCTTGAGTGTAGTTGTACCGTTGGCTGGGTGACCGGAGAGGGCGGGCCATCAGGAATCAACGAGCTGGACGTAGTTGGCAGGGTAGAGGCCGACCTGGCCGCTGCTCAGCTGACCTTTACACCAGCCCTGCTCGTCCTCCTCTCCCAGCTTCAACAGCTCTTCTCCTGCAAGGAAGAGGACAGGAAGTCAGTTCACTGTTAGAACTGTTAAATTACAAGCACAAATATTTACATACTGGACCTCGCAAGTGGAGAAGAAACGTTCACTCATGATCAAGATGAAAACTGGAGAAGAAGAGATGACCTGTCCCAGTTCATCAGGGATCTGGTCCTGGTTTAGGCTAAGCAGAGCTGAGCTGGGCTAAGCTTTTCCAAACTAAGGTCTCTCCCTCTGTGGTCCCATCAGGTCCCATTAACTCGGTGTCCCTCTAACCTCCCATAAAGCACGACTGCCCACAGAGGACGGACTAAATCTCAGACAATGTGAACCAGGTCAGGGCATTACCACAACCACAGAGTGGCCTGGTTAACCAGGACGATGTGACTACCTGATGAAACGAAACTGAATATACAGACCTGAGAGAAGCAGCACCAAGTGTGCAGCTCTACAGAGCTTTTTAGTCTCTTTCAGCTCATTGTTTTGGTTTTACAGCACATTTATTGTAATGTTCAGTCTCAGTGTTCTCAGCAGGCAGCTGTACAACCTGCACCAAACTATGGACGGACAAAGTTCGAGGCTAGCTGGTGGAGAAAGTAGAACATTTAGCTGCTAAAGAGCAAGAAATATTACTCTGGAGTTGGAGAAAGAAGGGTGAATATTCAACTATTCATCAGGTGGTCCTGTGTCTGCTGATGTGTAAATAGTAGCTGTGTATCAAAACTTAGCTTTATGAGGCGTTTGGAGTTCTTTTGTCTCAGAGGGGCCCAAAAAATTAAGCTTTAAATATGAAGATAATGCTTTATTCCATAGGTCTGTAATTTCCTAAAACTTCCCAGGACGTTTCCTGAAAATAACTGTAATTTGATGCTAATTATAGTGAAAATGAGAATTTTCTTGCATGTAAACTTTATTCTATACATATGAAGAATAAAACTGAATTGAATGCTAGTCTGTAGACTTTTCCATATTCAGCTGACCTGCTGTGCACTGACTAAAAGACTCTCTAGATTATACAAATTAATGGCAAAACACCAACTGGAAGTGAACCAATTAAACACTGTCTACTTTCCCTATAATCAGTACTGAGTTACATTATTCTTTCCAGGAAACTTCCTAGAAATTATTAGAAATTTACAGACCTGTAAAATAAAGTGTTACCAGTATGAACATAGTCAGTTAACTTCTTTAGTTAAAAGCACATTATGACCCACAGAATTAAACGCTGTTTAATTAATTGATTTATTTTAGATTTTTATTCCTCTCTGCTCATTTTTCCCTCAATTTAGTTGTGGCCAATTCCCAGAGTGCACCACAGTCCCAGCCGTGGCTACGGCTTCAGGAGGGTGTAGACAGATTACGTTTCCTCCAACACACAGACGCTTCATTTCATCTGACAGCGAGTAGAAACACAACAGATACGAGTGCTCACGCTGAGCCTGGGTGTTCATGCTACGTACACTGGATGCTGAGACGACCAGTTTGCCTGCATCATCATGTAGTGTTTTCAAGATCTGCACAACACCAGAGTCAATACGCTTTTCTTTAGTGTGGAGTTAATCTGTAAATACAGGAGTCACAATAATCTCCCAAGCTTAATAATACACTGTACACACAGAGAAACTGTCAACAATATTCTTGCCACAAAGATCAGTTAATAAAAGAGCCAATTTACTCTGAATAGAAAAACAAATATGTGTATCTGAATATAAATACTGTATGTCTACACAACAAATACAACCAATGAGTACATGAGCATCAGAGCTGTGAGCCTCTCTTCTCCATCGCTCTCCCTGTTTTTCTCCTCTTGTCCTCTCTTTCAGCACTCAGGCTTCTGTTCTTGATCATCGGTCGTCCTGGGACCTCCCTCCCTCCCTTTGGCTGTTGGTGCCTCATTTCCAGAAGTTACTCATCTGGATTTTTGACCTCCAAGAGATGCACCCCCATCTCTTGTCTCTCCCTGCCCTTGAGTGAATAACGTGCTTTAGTCTGTCCTCTTTCCAGATCTTCATGGTGAAAAGAGGTTGTGTGTCTCAGGTCGTATCTGTTAAGCGGCAGATAGGACCTGAAAAAGTAGCTTGACGTCCTCCTGGATCCATATTCTTCATATACGTTTACAATCCATCTAGAATACTGCCATCCTGATTTTCTATATTGCACATAAATATGAATATTCCACATATAGAGTAGGGTCCAAAGGTCTGAGACCACTTTCCCATTCAAGAGATAGAGAGAGAGAGAGAGAGAAAGAGAGCGGGAGCGGTGGTCGTGCGAGCTAGAGACTGAATGAAGAGAGCGAGCTGCAGTAGCAAGAACAAAGCCGTGAATCAGATAAATAAAACATTATTCTCTGATTGTTTCACGGCGGTTACATTCTAAAGCACAAATAAACACACCCACACCTCCACAACATCCTGCAGGAAGGTGCCACATTGCCGGATTTTGTGTGAATGCAGCTGAAGCACACTTATCCTGTCCGCTGTGGCCTCTCTGCTCTGTGTGTGTGTGTGTGTGTGTGTGTGTGTAGCTGAGCCTCAGTCAAAAAGAGACAGAGAGCAGAGGAGCAGAGTGAAGCACATAAAAAACGATGTAACCTGGTCGCTATGCTACACTTGTTTTTCATCTATTCTAATTTGAAATATTTAAATATTTGTAAATACATTGTCTGTGTGTGTAGTGTGGAGGAGGCTACAACTGGATTTCATTGGGCAATCCTGTTTCCCAGTCGTAATCAAGAGATTGACGTGAACCTATTTCAGAAACTCATAATTACGGAAACTGTGATATGACATGAATGCAGCATAACAATACAGGGTGTCGTAATGCTGTACAGGTTTTAAAACCCTGAAGCAAATTTGTGATTTTGGACTAAATAATAAAATTTACTTGACCGTGTGTCAAATAACAAAAACTCTTATACTGTGTTTTTAGTTCTTTTTAAATAAAGTTGGCTTTACTTGACTTACCTGATAAACCAGCGAGCGACATGAGTGTGAATCAGATTATTCTATAATAATCCCTCAAGTTACAAGAACACAACCAAACAACAGTATTCTTGATATTCAGATGTCAAAAACATCGCGTAGATCAAGAAGATAAAACCCTTCAGAGTGGGTTTTATTTCCTGTGTAGCCTGACACCTGCGTGATGAATTGGTTAAGTATTTAAAAGACTATCAACTGCAGGAGAAAACTGGAATAGCAAATTATTCCATCAAAATGAAAGCATCAATCCTTCGTCTATCTGTTCTGATTTCAGACTCATTTGGAGCTGGACTCCAAATGTTTTTACTTCCAAACAGAACTGATAAGCAGCCAGAGATGAAGTCAAGCTGTTGACATCATTCAGTGAGGAAATTAACACACAGTTTTCATGTTGTCAGCGATTTTAAATGTTAAATTCTTGCAACGGTGATCCAAGTAAAGTCACAGAAATAAACCAGTTTTATCCTTCACAATAACATAGAATCAGACATTTAAGCAACACAGTAAGTTGTTTAGAAAATCTGTCCTTTTTAAGACATGCCAATAATTCTCAAACACTTATTCATGCTGCAAGTAAAAATATTCCCTCTAGAGTTCAAAGAAGTAAAATTTGCTCTAGTTTTGCAAGTTGTGTGTTCATTACTTTATCTAACCACAGATGGCCACCATATGAGGAAGCAGCTGCTATTCGGACATGTCTTTAAAAACATAATAGATTTTATTCATCTACTGAAGCTGCAGCGTTTCTCAAAGATTAACTTCTATTTAAATATTTATTTTACAAAAGCAGTTATTTCTGTGACTCATTCATACTGGTTGAACTGGTCACAGCAGTGACTGACATGCAGGCTGAGGTAAGATGTAATGTGTGTGTTATGGTTTTGGTCCCATAGCATCACAGTCTTACTACATCTGATCATCTGTACTCATGTCTGAGTGTGTGTGTGTGACATGAGTGTGTGTGTGAATGTGTTAAGACGAGGCATCACAGGTGAACAAAAATAAAAGATTTGTTTTTAACAGATATTTTTAGGCATCTATTGGCAGAAATATTTACCCAATAGTCCCAAAAGGACTCTTTATTTTAAGCTTTGATTTCATAACAGTGTGCAAATCTGTTGTAAATGTTCCCATTTTTCCTGCATTTCTTAAAGCTATTTGTGCTTTTTTGGGGTTTTACATTATTTACAAAATACATTTTCACTCCGATCCGATTTTGTAACATTTAGTTTTTCCAGTGAAACTACACGATCCAATACAACATCTATAGAAGCTGAGAGCAAATGTTAATATTCATATTTTCAAGCTGTTTTCGTGACTAGAGCTGAAACAACCAAGTCAATTAATTGATTAGACGATGGACAGAAACTTAATCTGCAGCTATTCTGACTAATAGTTGATTAATCTTTGTGTAATTTTTTTAGACATTCACTGGTTTCAGATTCTCAAATGTGAATAATTGCTGGATTTCTTTGTCTTATAATATTATTACACCGAATAACAAAAGATTCATCAATTAAGCAAAAACACTATTGTCAGAGTAATTGATAATGAAAAAAATCGTTAACCACAATTTAATACCTTTTTCTGTGTAAAACAAAATAGTTTTTTGCTATTTTTTAAATCTCTGATCCCAAGATAATTATTTCATTGTCTAGTTATTTAAAACTGTTACCAAGTGATTTTTACTTCATCTTCTTGAGAAGATGCTTTTAACTGTAATATTATGTGTATTTACTCTTTCCATTAAGTCCCACGATGAGACTAACTTGTATAGATTTGTATAGAAGTCCATTGAAGTTAAATATTTTGGTCATGATTTGGAGAAAAATATTTTATATCTTGATATAATAAGATCATTAAGATATAATCTTGAGATAACAGGTCTTAAAAATCAGCACCTCTCTGACTCAGTGTCAACAAACACTGAACATTAAAACTTTCATAGACAGGATGTGTTTCAGGGTTTGTTGATCGTATTTGACTGTAAACGTTTTTATTTTCACACTGTAGGTTTTGTGCTTGATGTTTTTAACACTTTTATTGTCTGTTTTGCACATTTTATGAAACAACAACATAAAAGTGAAATTTTTATGACAAACCAAAATCACCAAACTTCTCCCCCGTGATGCCTCTCCTCTACAAGCATTAGTAAGGGTTAATACCTGCTTTAAAGCTGAGCTCATCGGCCTCCTGGCCCGTGTAATCATACAGCGCTCGAACCGGCACCCCCTCTACCTGCTCCTCCTCGTCCTCCGCCTCTCCGACGCCGTTTACTGCCAGCACCTTCTTAGGGCTTTCCTCGTCGGACCAGTCTGATGAATAGCCTTTCATCCTGAGAGGAGAGAGGACGAAGGTGATGGAGAGACCAAAATTTACAGCTGTGTCAATTTTCACCAGCACCCGAATGCAGCATCACAAGTTAAAGAATGACCCCCATCATTGTCTAATAGTAGAAATCTCATTAACATCCTCATCAATAAAGGTTTCTACTTTGTAATCCGTATTTTTGAAGTAATTTAATGTTTTTTTTAAAGCACAACATATAAAGCAGCAGCTACATTTCCCTCCTTCCTGATTTTCTCAGTTTTTAGTTTTTTCTCTGCCTCTCTGTGTTACCCTGTATCACATGTACTCCTTTAGACTTAATATGCCCCCGCTGAGGTGTTGTAAATAAGATAACAGACGCTTCGTAGCTGCATCACACATCCCCTGGCGACCGCAGCAAGCGTCATCATGGACGTCCAGAGTGTGAAAACGTCTTAGCAGCAGAGGTTCAGTCTGCGTGTCAGTCAGACGCCACAGACACTGAGTGTAGGGTACAACAGTGGACTGAGAAGGAGATGAATCTTATTTATACTGACAGAATAACAGACAAGCAGGAAGCTGCACAGAAAATGACACTGATTGTGTCTGAAATCACTCCCTATCTGCTACAGAGTACACTATATTCACTTTCTACCATTTTATTTGTGTCTAAATTCTAATTTTGCGTCTGAAAGCAGTCTTTAGTTCACCTATTCACTATTTCTCCACATATAACTCAGTAGCTGACTCTATAGTGAGCAGTAAACTGAGATTTCAGTAATGGACTCATCTATCAAAGACAAACACTGATTTTATTTCATTTATGATGACGAAAATACAAAAGTCTGGTATTAACAGATATTTACTGTTTTTAGCTGAAGGAGGGATGGTGGTGTGTTCGGGTCTTCAGAAGCAGATATGATAAAGACGTAGTGAAACTGATTTAAAGCCAAATGTTCGTTGCTCTTGAGGAACAAACTGCTGGAGATTAAACAGCAGCTAAATCTGGAAACAGAGTCTCTAACTCGCACACAGAATGAGTCAGCTTTCTAGTTACTAATTAGAGTGTGTGTTATGTGCAAGATGTTAAATCCTCAGGGTGACTACAAGGTAACTATATAACTAAACCGCATGCTGTCTCTACACACACACACACACACACACACACACACACACACACACACACACACACACACAGGTGGCTCAAATAGAGATAATTGTAGTCGTGTGTTGATTCTGAATTAAACAGGCAACAAGTACGTGCTGTTTTAAAACTTTACCAAAACAAGTGTGTGTGTGTGTGTGTGTGTGTGTGTGTGTGTGTGTGTGTAAGGGCCTCCGCACACACACAGTCTGCTCTTTTTAATTAAGCAGTGCATGTGTTTGTGTATGAGTACATGTTGTGCATCTGTGTGTGTGTGTGTGTGTGCACAAGAAAGACAAACTCTTTATCCAGAACTGAGAAACTCTCAAAACCTTCTAGTCTCACTTTCAGAGGTGATTCAGCTACTTCACGCTTCAAGAAAACAGAGCATCCTTTTGTAGATACAGAGTAAACTAGGCTTTGAATCTTGTCCTGTGAGATCAACATGACAATAATGGTGTTTGTAACTTGTGTGCAGCAGTCGGGGAGGTGTCGTCTACCTGCTGGTGTCCTGGGTGATGGGGCTGGGAGGGGCGTCATCTCCCCCCGAGGGGACGATGTTGGTGAGGGTGACCACGTTCTCCTCGGAGTGTCCACCTCGCTCCTTCCTGCTGATGGAGCGACTCGCCTCCGGAGTCCACTCCTGCACACACACACACACACACACACACACACACACACACACACACACACAGCTGTTTACACTAAACACATTATGGTGAATTGAAAAGCAAAGTGGTTTTTTTTTGTCAACAAGTACAACTCTGTGTGACAACAATTGTGTAAGTTTATTGTGTGTCACATTGTGCAAGATGCCTGCAATAAAATCTTTGTCACAATCTGTGTCAGATTGTTTGATATCAGTTTGAGGCTGTCAGATTGTGAGATGAATGTGTGGTGAATTGTGGCGCTACGATGTAAATAGAAAAAAGTAAATGAAAGCAGACACGTCATCAGCTTGTCATCCATCTGCAGCTCTGCAGTTGCAGCAAAATGCAGCAAAGTCACACAAACTTCTTTTTCCTTTCACCTCCATCGTTTTGGTTTTTGTGAGCCGTGGATGTACGACACAGAAAGCCCAAAATCACACAGTGTAGAGAGGCCTTAATAAATTCTGGTGTTTATATTCAGTTCAAAGGATTTATCATCCAACTGTAAAGTGCTGGCTTTATTATTTAAAATATGTCCAAGCACTGTTGTTCTGTCCCACTCAATGACTGGCACCAGATGCGTTGTCTCTGAGTAGATTTCATGGCAGCAGATGAGGCAAAAAAAACATAATGTTAACCATATTGTTAAATACAATAAAAACAAAACAAAAACACCTGCTTGAACAAATATCCCCCATAAAACCGTTGTGACTGCAACAACGTTTGTGTCGAATGATCGTTCTTATTTTTAAATTAGACGTTGAAGTTTTCTTGTTGATGTGACCACAACTCTGAAACTTTTCAATGCTGCGACACGTCCTCGTTTTCTGAGATATGAGATGTATTTTTGACTTTTGTTAAGTTTGTTTAGTATCATATGTATTGTGGTTATTTACTGCTTGTTTTATTGTTCCTGTTTCCAGGTACATCACTCATGGTTGTACTTTTATTTATTAATTGATTAATTGCATTAAAAACATTCCTTTAATGAATTTAGTGGCTGTAGATGAGTTAGTCTGTGTGTTACTACTGTTGTGGTAGGATGTCTTTCATATGTTATCTGTCTGATTTGTGTCTCTTTTGTTTGTGAAAAGATAAAGTTATCTAATCTAATAAAGCAAATGTACATTTTTGTCTTAATGGTCAGTTAATGAACACTCTTGCTCCTGTGGTAGATAATCAATGGAGTCCATCAGATCACACACACACAGACAAAAAACCCACACACAGACACACGTCGGCCATAATAACAGGGTGCTGACAGAAGTAGGTGGCTGAGGATACAGTTACTGTTATTTACAGCCTCAGCGGAGTACAGAACAACCTATTCAACATACAGGAGGTGTGTGTGTGTGTGTGTGTGTGTGTGTGTGTGTGTGTGTGTGTGTGTGTGTGTTGTGAATCAAATGTCCTCACAGGTGTAGAAATAACACCACACATGCACAGTCTATACCTCAGGATTTCCTCCAGAATGAGAACATGTTACGTCTCTTTACATTTTAAAATACTTTAGGGTTCAGTATGTAGCAGAGGGAGTTATGAATGAATATAGTTGACAGAAAGTCCTCACAAGTACAGAAATACAAACGTGTGTGTGTGTGTGTGTGTGTGTGTGTGTGTGTGTGTGTGTGTGTGTTAGGACAATGGCTCTCTGTTTGCATGTCGGCAGCGCTGTGGGAACGCCAGGAGATTCCTCAGAGGACAGAAGAGATCTACTTCTTCCTGCCAACATCTCTCTCTCTCTCATTATACACTATAATGTAGTTATAAACAGATATAAGGAGTGTTTAGTGTTTATTAATGTACAGTATTTGTCAGCAGTTATAACTTCTATGAACACATATTTAATATAACTACAACTGTGTTTTACTTTATTGTCAGTTATAGTTGTTAAATACATTAAAGGATAGGTTTTGTCTAAATAAACACTGAAACCTGTTTTTCTTGCTGTAATCATTCCTCCTGTTCATACTGACCATTAGAAGATCCCTTTATAATGCACTTACAATGTAAGTGAAGGGAGACAAAATCTTTAGGCTTCAGACGCCCAACTTAGTCAATCAAATTTGTGTTTCCCTGTAGAGCAGCAGTGACAGGATAGTCACAAAAAGAGGGAAATTTGTACTAAAATGACTGTAACTTTGGAAGATATCCAGTTGATTTGATTAATTTGGACGGCTGAAGTTTCACATAAGCTTCAGATAAACTTTTAAATACATTTTTGCACAGAACAAAGACTGTGAATCCAGCACCAGGAGGAATGATTACAGCAAGAAAAACCTCTTCCAGTATTCATATGGGCAGCTGACTCATATGGGTCCAACTGAAATCACATTTAGTCCCTCTTTGCAGTCAAAAATAATAACGTTTTTTAAATGTATTGTTAATAGTTTTGTATCATTAGAATGAAGAAAAAAACAGAAATGCTCCTTTTTGTCTCAGCTTCGTAAGTGGATGACTGAACATAATTCATAAAATTAATGCCAAAGTAGGGGGCACCATCATGAAACACTTTAAAATATAAGTTATCCCCTTTTCTGATTTTTTGTCAAAGGAGAACACAGGACAGTGATGTACAGAGCAGATATGTTGCTGTAGCAGACAAAAAAAAAAAAGGCAGTTTAATTTCAGTTTGACTTGAAACATTGTGAACATATTCTTATATCTGCTAACAACTACATTACAGTGAGTTAGAAACCATTTATTAACTGTTTATATACTGATTGTTGTTATATTGGGGGACTTAAATTGTTGCCAATTACTGCATGAAGAATGACACTATTTGTACTTGTCTTGAAATTTTCTTCTAACAGTCAAACTCTTAACATACCTAAATCCTGATCTCTGCACTGTACATTAATCTGAGACTAAACGGCCACCTGACTGTCACCTGACTTCATGGCAAAAACAGCTGAATTAATCTTTAAGCTGTTTGTGCTGCACTGAACTTCTATAATTAAAACACTCACACTTACAGTTGGTTTACCTTAATTGAGCGACTGAAAAGAATTCAGGAGCGTGTTACCACTCGAAAGTCTTTGTTCAAACACGGTCAAAACGATCTTAGCTGAAGGATTAAACGCTCCTCAGTTTGAACTGTGTGAACAAACCTTCAGTTCAGTCATCTGATATGTGATTTTGGAGGTGGAATTGAGAACATCTGAAATCTTCAAACATAAGATATGTGGTCCAGTTACTGCATTTTTTGAGTATTATGTGTCAACTCCTTTGTATAATTTGAAATTTGAGGATCATGTCTGCAACACACACACACACACACACACACACACACACACACACACACACACACCAAGTATGTGGGGGAGGCAGAAATACAGGTGATTGTATCTCCATTATAACCTGACAATTGGTTCTGCAGAGCTTTTCACAGATAGAAAACAGAACGAACTGTGATCCAGCAGCAGAGAGTGAAGAGGGTGTGGAAAGACGACCTGCGTGGAACTGATCACAATCAGTTAGAACATCCTCAGGCTGAAACTCGGAAGAAATGAAAGAACTTTCCTTTTTTTCCAGCACTTAAAACTCTCCAAAGTGGATAAATCTCAAAAACACTGACATGAGACTGTCAATCTTTCACATTCATGGTTAATTTGTCATGTGCTTAGTTTTTTTCTATTATCTAGCATTTTTTTGTTTTTATCAGCAACTTAACATTATTACTTTTTCTTAACACCTTACCTACAATTATGAGAAATACATTATTCATGCCTCCGCCCAGTTAAAGTACAATTCAGCACTTTAAACTCCTATAACAGCCTACATGAGTCTCATGTTTTACCGAACAGAAACGAGTCACACTGCTCTGCCTCACTCTGTACTCCATCACAGTTATGTAGCTTGTTAATTTTGAGACAACACTGTTTGCAGGTTTCAAGTCTCTGTGTGTGTAATGTCTCTCTGCACGTTTCCTGTCTGTCTGCACTCATCAGCTGTCTAATAAAGAGAAATCTTAAATCAAAAAAATGTATGCAGTAAGATACCGTAGATAACTAACTACTACCTACACTTTTTGTAAATGGGTTAAAACAAGCAAAAAACACAAAACAATTTTGCATTTGGTGTAAAGTATGTCTTGTGTCAAGAAAAAAGCAAATACAACAGTTGCTTGAGAGAAGAAGAAATCCCTTCTTAAAGGATAAGGCTGCAATTTTCTCTATTTTTCTTATTGTCAACTAATCTCATGTGCAGAGCCAAACCAACACTGCATTGATCTACTTACAAGTAGTGTGTGTGTATCCAAAGCCTGATATATCTTATGCCTCTGTGTTGTAGACCTTTGTTGTTGTCCAAAAACTATTAAAAACATGTCAATGAGCCAAGCCGCTGCACTGGGTGACATGTTCCTCGTCCCCAGAGAGCGCGGTTACTTCATTTTGTTTAGAAACAGCTCCAAAAGACAAATAACAGCTTCAAGTTTTCACTCTCTGGAAAGTATTTCTGTGTCAGGAAGAGGCCACAAGTATGTGCAAGGACGCAATTGTCTGTACAGTAAACAATCGCCATTTTTTGACGCCCGTCGTTTGTGATCAGACTCTGATAAGGTAAATTTCTCAAAGAAGTTTAGTACAGAGTCAAGACTGTGATACGTTAGCAGAACAGTGTCAACAGATCTGTATCCTTCTGCATGCGGATCCTTTAATATTACAGTTGGTTGACAGACTTGATGTTCCTGAGAAGAGAATACTGTGAAACTGAGACACATTTCTAAAGTTTTTCTCCTGATAAGTCTAGTCAACATATTTAAACTCTAGAAAGACGCACTCCTGATTCCCAGAATCTGTTTTGTTTTTCACATTTGTAAATATTTGTGTGTCTTTATTGACTCTGAGGAAATCTACAGATTTCACTTTGGAGCTGCAGACCGACAACTAAATAGACCTGCATCTGTGTGTGTGTGCGTGTGCGTGTGTGTGTGTGTGTGTGTGTGTGTGTGTGTGTGTGTGTGGATTCCAACATTCCTGACCCCACTCAGGACTCTCAGTCACACAACAAGGCTTTCACTGGAGGCCTGTTTAATATTCAGTTTGTCTCTAAAACACACACACATACACACACACACACACACACACACACACACACACTGAATAACTATTATAGTTCTGCACATTACTCATTTTCATTAAAATGTTGCAGAAAAAAAAGAATGAATGAAGTTATGTCCAGTGAATGATGAGTGTTATTGTACTCTGACCAGTTTAAGATTTTTTGGAAAGACATTTTGATCAGTACACACTTCTTCACAGGGCTGTTTGACTGTATGCGAGTGTGTATGTGAGTGTGTGTGTGTTTGTGTGTCACACCTCAAACTGTGGCCAGTTCATGCTCATGCCCGGTCCGTGGGTGTTCCTCCACCATCTGAGATCTTCAGTGTCATTGGCTGCTCGGATGGTCTGACCCAGGTCCCGGTACAAGTCTTTGAACCTATTGGACAAAGTGAGAGTTAGTCATCGTCACACCTTCTGTACACCCTCCTCCTTCTTTAAATTCTCCCATTAGTGATTTTGACTTTGCCTCTGTGTAACGACGAGTGTCTTTGATTATTTATATTAATACATTAATGTACATACATACTGTACATACATTAATTGCACAGAGTCTGCACAGAGATTTTTTAAATTCCTCTTGTTTACAGATAAATGTTATGTGCTCTGCTCAGTCAGCAGTTGACCAGTTTTTCCAGCTTTGTATTTTTATGGATATTTTCTTGCTTTTTTTCTTTTCTTTTTATGTTGAATTCAATTTTAGGTACCGTAAAGTGGCCACAACCTTTATTTACCTCAGTGGAAGAGAGAACCAGGCTCATATTTTTTATTTCCCCTGATCTCCATTTAATGCAAACTCAAAACTTCCTCCTTGTTGACCTGTCGTCTTTATATATTCAGTATAATGTCCATTTCCACAGCAATAATTCCATCAGTCGAGCCATGTCAGCATTTTACCCACAACAATGTCAACCTGTCATGAAACCTGTCTGCAGAATTTTCCCTTTAACAGTCTTATAGCTTTCATTAATAGTTTAATAATTGAAAATTAATAATTCAAGTATTAAAACATTTTGGAGCAGCAGAATGGTGATTATAAAAATAAGATTAAATAATATAAAAAAAAGATTAGTACAACTCTAAAGACAGCCAGCAAGCAAGATGTTAAAACACATGATTGTGGTTTTCATCACTGCTCTTCATCTTCCTCTGAACACGGCTGAATTGCAGCTCTCATGTAGTGTTCAGTATATTATTCACAGCAGACAAAGTTCCTGCTTACACGCTGTGTGTTCTGGAGGCTGGGCCTTTAAAATCCTGAAAAGGTGGAAATCCAGATAACAGTATTGTATGTTACATATTTCTGAGCCAGTTTTATCAGCTCTGTGCTGATGTGTTTACACTTAGATAATGATATGAAGGAAAAACTCGCATCCATTCATCTACTGCCAACCTTCCAAGGAGCTGCAGGTAGATGCCTGAGGGCTGTCTGAATGCTGCACTTTCTCTTAAACCCTGTTGACTATATTCAATAGCAAACAGACCTGCGAGGAGTCTGAGCACTTAAAATATGTAAATTTCTAAAAGAGAAACAGTTGGAAGATGTTTTACATAGCCAGGAATATGTGAGGGGACACATTATGTCAACAGAAACAATATTTCACCAATGCTTCATGATTATTTAGGGGAATTTATAACATAAAGGCCTCTAAGAATTATTTACATGAACGATCTTACAGGTTCGGAGGAGAAAATCTCTCTTTCGTGGAACATGCAACGTGTGATGAGGGGCAGCGAGTAGGTACTGCTTCATTTTGAGGGGGCAAGACCCGAAAAAAGGTTTGAAATCACTGCTCATGCACAACCTTGTTGATGGTAATTGGCTTCAGGTAATGACAGACTCCATAAAGTGATGTTTGTGAGAGTCTGGACTGGACACTTTAGGAGGGCAGGTGATCATTAGTCGGGCCGGGCCGGGAATCACGACTCAAACTGTTGACTTTGATTTTGGAGAACAGGCCATGTTATATCAAAGTAGAAACAAAAAACAAACAACAAAAAGTCTGTATGACTTGTTCCAAGTACATCAAGTAAGTTTGAAATACTGCAGAATCAGACTGTACAATCCACTCAGCTTTGACTTAGACTCCATCATCCACAGACGCTGCCAGCAAAGACTCTCTGTCATTCGCAAACTCAAAGCCTCTCTGTTGCCCCCCACCTTTTGTTCCTGCTCCACAAAAGCATAATTCAATCCATACTGCTCTACCGCTGTCTCCAACGAGAACATGCTGTCCCGTATTACATGGACTGCTTCCAAAATCATTTGTCTATCAAACTCTGACCTCTCAGATCTCAATAACAGAGCCATCACTCACATACACCATAGCACATGACCCTGGACACCCTCTCAATCCATTTTTCACTCTACTAGTCCAGTCACAGATACAGGACTTAGATGGAAAAATGCACATTTTAGAAGTTTTGTCCGCTCTCAAATTTCCCCGTGTGGACAGTAAAAATATTTATTGATCAAAAGTGGACATCTCATCACAGGTACACGTGAAGTTTCACAAAGTTAATTACAGATCAATTTGTTCAATATTTGGACAAAGACTTTGCTGGACTTTACCAATCACGGTTGCCATGGTAACAGAGGGTTGTTTAAATAGAATGAGAGGTCAATAGTTAATGGACAACAGCACAGAGTTTTCCATTAACTCCTGTGTACATACGCAAATGTTCACACACACACATACACACGCACACACACACACACACACACCTGAGCCATGACACTTCTGCATGCCTTCGTTCTGTGAGTCATGGATCATGAATCATCTAATCACCCTTTTTCCCCTCGGGATGTTTCTGTGTGTGTGTGTGTGTGTGTGTGTGTGTGTGTGTGTGGTGTGTGTGTGTGTGTCCTACCCTTCTTTGCTGGACAGGTCGAGGTGTGTGTGGATGTCCAGCAGGACTTCTTTAAAGAAGCGCAGCCTGTTGCGCTCGGCCTCCTGGGTGAGGTCGAACACCTGCTCCATGTCCTCCATGTAGCGAGGATTACAGCGGTTCAGCTCCTCCAGGGCTTTTTCGTAACGCTCTTTCGCCTGCAACACACACAGAAACAGCACATACTGAGCTACTGCACAACCCTTTCACCCAACAGTCACTAATAAAGATGAAGTAACATAAATGTGCCTCCATGTCAGCATGAAGCTATTGTAGAAAGGTGGTGGTGATTTTTGGACGAATACTGACGCTCTGACAAATGAGCGAAATGTGTGTTTGATTTTTTTAGTTTAAAAGTTACATTTTTGATATGTCCCCTTTAAAAAATCTCTTGGCTGCCTCACACAGCTGTGTACTGACTGATACTGAATTTGTCTCAGGATTTCCCTGTTTTTGCTTGATCATTTCCCTCTGCAGGACCTGGAGTCTTTCTCTGCCTGGAGAGCAGAGAGCAGAGGAGACAAGCCCGGTCATGTTTCACAGTCAAAAACACACACAGGTATGTTTTTCTGGACTCACTGACACACCCCGACTCATACAAGTGGAGCTACGCATGGGACTCAGGTATGTATGTGTGTATCCGTGTGTGTGTGTGTGTGTGTGTGTGTGTGTGTGTTTGTACTTTCTCGGCGTCCTGGCTGCAGCGCTCCACCCGGACCGTGTACTTGCGGACTTCCTCTTGAGACTTGGATGGGTCGGTCTTGGCGTGCGTTTCCCTGGTAACAGCCGTCCACTCCTCCTTCCTGGCCTGATGGTAACTCTTCTTACTGGACTCCAACTTGACACACACACACACACAATAAAGACACACACTTTTAACACTTTAATTTACCACTGACATCAATACAGCTCCTATTACATTCACAAGATCTCATCTTTCTTTACATGTAGTGATATTTACTCCACAATGCATCTGATGTAATATCTAAATTTAAGAACATGATGGGGGCACAAAAAAGAAACTGCAAACATTCCTTCACACACTGTTTAAAATGCAAATATTCACATTGTGCATTTTAGCTGGTGATGCTCAAACTGATATTCGGGTGCTGCTGACATCAGAACCCACTCACCTCTTTCAGTTTGCGGACCCAGGGTTTCTGAGCTTTGCGGAAGCCGTCGTCGGCCTCCTTGGTCTCCCTGAAGCCTCCCATCATCTGCTTGTGAAAGGCGTCTTTCTGCCAGTTGCGCATCTTCTCGCTGTCCTCACCCGCCAGCCGCTCCCGCAGCTCCTGATGCAGCTCGCTGAGCCGATCGGCTGCCTGCATGAAGGCGTGCCACGCCTTCTCCAGCGTACCATACTGAGGCCCTGAGTAACAAATATGAGCAGAGAGAAATACTCTTACTGTCCCATTTAGCTCGAAACAAAAAAAAAAATCCCTGCTAATTATTTTGTCTGTGTGATGTGTCAGCAGGATTTGGCTTTAATTATGTTTAATTACTGAAAACCCAGATTAGCAAGAAATTTTATTTTCTAGTTAATGTTAAGTGATAGAAAAGTTTGTTTCCTCCAACACAACAGATGTTTTCCTGAGGGGGGGGGCTGCCTAATTACAGGACACATTAATGTTGCCAAGCTTTAAGTCTTTTAATATGAAGCTCCATAAAAATGTTTCTCTTGTGTCAAAATAGGGATTCATTCATAGATCAGTTGCAGCAAAACATGTATCTGTTAAGTGTTATCTTCCTATTAGAAGCTCTGCTGCGACCTGCACCCTGTTTGATTTTTAACTGACCTTTCTCCACAACACCTCTCCACCTCTTGGCCCAGTCGCTCAGCTGCAGAGCGTAGCTCTTCTCTATCTTCGCTCTCTCCTGGAAGCAGCTGACCAGCTCGTTACACAGACGGTGGCCATCGTCTATCCGCTTCACCGTCCTCTTGTAGTTTCCCGGCTACGTAGTACACACACACACACACACACACACACACGCGAACACACACACGCGAACACACACACGCGAACACACACACACACACACACACACACACACACACACACACACACACACACACACACACACACACACACACAATGAGAGACAAACAGAAACAATACTGAAGCACTATAATCCTCTCTACTGTTATATCAGATGGACCGTTGGAAATGAATGATGGAAATAATTTATCTCAGGATCACTTTGGAGATTCTTTGACTTTTCAAGTAGCACCAGCAACATGTTCAACACTTCAGTTTAGGGCTGCAGCTACTGATTCTTTTCAATAGTGATTAATCTTCACATTATTTTATATTATATTTCATTAATCGTTTGTTTAATCTATGAAACAGTGGTGACGGTAAACAGTGATGTCATCAAACATCCACAACCCAAAGATATTCAATTTGCTAGATTGGAAAACAAGGAGAGGCAGCAAATTCTCACGCTTGACAAACTGAAACCATCAATTGGCATTTTTGCTTGAAGAGTGACTCAAACGATTAATTGGTTACCAGAAAAGGTGCCGACTAATTTTCTGTCAATCGACTGACTCATCAACTAATTGTAGCAGCTCTACTTCAGTTCAGTTCATGACAGGATGCCTCTAAAATGTAACGACAGAAATCCTGTCAGCCTCAGCTGTACTTCGAGATCAATGCGACTATGCTAATGTTAGAAAGTTACCGTACTTCCACGCTAATATCGGTGTGGTAAAATATTAGCATGTTAACACAGAAGCAGGTTTATTGGATTAGTGATGATGTACAGACGACTGAAATAGAGAGAAAATGAAAGGACAGACAGACAGAACAGAGTGAGTGAAGCTGAAGGTGTGTAGTTTTTCCAAATGGTGGGATGTGAAGCCAGCAGTCAGTCAGCAGGGACTCATTATGTGTCTGTGTCTCTATATAAACACTGCAGAGCCTCAGTCTCTCATCTGCTCTGATAAACTCATCAGGTACATAAGACGAGACAGAATCCAGACAGTTTCTGGCCCATTCGCAAATATTGAAACACTACCACCAGTTGAATGTTTTAATTTTTTATCATTTTGCCTGCTTTTATTGCTTTTGTCTTATTTTTTGAAGCGATTGTTTTAATTAATATATTTTCCCTTATCTCTTGCTTGTCTCTTTTAGCTTATTGTTTTTGTTTTATCTCCAATTTCTCTATTTATCCAACAAGTTCTACAAAGCCCAAACTTTAAACTGCCATTTGCCAAAGCAACTGCTAACTATGAAAATGAAATGCAGGGTTAATTGTGTCTTTAAGGCGTGTTGTGGAGAGGGTTAACAGTCAGGTGATGAATGTCAGCAGTAAGTGTGTGTGTGTGTTCCTACTGTACCTCCCAGAAGCTGTCAGAGCTCCCCACGTCGCTGAGGTCTCCGTTGGAAGACATTTTGGGGTCGGCCTTACAGCACGGAATGATGGCGGCTAGAGACGAAACTGGAGAGACAGAGAGAAAGAGAGATGGAGGGTCACACACAGAAGGGTATAAACACCATTCATTACACGCTGCAGGTTACAAAAACAGCCCTGTTACTGATTGACAATCATACAATTTTGTATTAATCCAGCAACAGACTGATCTCGACCCTCAGAGGAGAACACACTTCCTCATTCTGCCTTTAATTTTTTTAAAAATCTATGTGTAACCACTTGTTTCAGCACTATACTGCACTTCTATAAAAGTGGTCAAAATTAAAGCAGAAGAGGCCTGATGTCCCGATATCTTAAAGACATTTCTTAAAGTATACAGCAGGTATACTTCTTTGTCGGGCATCAAACCTGTGACCTTCCAGTCTCACTGCTCCACTGGACGCAGCTCTACAGTTTCAGCCTCTGACAAACAGCAGCTCCACGTCAGCCGACACAGAAAGCGACACAGAGTCTTCACCACTCGCTGCCCACTGGGCTGTTTGCTCCACGCTGCTGCCCAGTTTTCCTCCTGCACACAACTGGACTGTCTGTGTCTGACAAACACTGATGCCCAGACACACACATCCGCTCCATTACTGGGGCAGGAATCTGTGTCAGCGAGTCCTCTTCATACACAATGGACCTCATTCATCAGAAAGAAGACCCACAAACATTTGCACAGAATCATCGCTGATAATAACTCGCAGATACAAATCAAGTGATTTTAAAATTTACCTTTGATATTATTATTCTAATTAAAGCAGGGGCAGAATTATTTTTAAAAATAGTTCGACATTTTGGGAAATGTGCTTATTTTCTTTCTGGTGGAGAGTTAGATGAAAAGATTGATACCTCTCATATCTGTGTGTTAAATATGAAGGTACAGCCAGCAGCTGGTTAGCTTAGCTTAGCACAAAGACTTGAAACAGGTGGAAACAGCTAGCCTAATTTGATTACCAAAATGTAAAGAAATTCTCCACCTAGGTAGTCACTGAAAGGCTGCTGTCATTAAACCAAAACATTAAAAAAAAATATATCTATATATAAATAAATGCTTGCCTATTGAGTTTTGATTTTTTTTTCTTCCATTTTAAATTCAGTTGCACTCTAACATGATCTGAGAAGACTTCTTTAGCTGTGCAGCACTGCAGAGAATCTGCAGATGAACTCTGTCCACGGTTCACCATGACCTGACTTCTCTATACATCCACTTCCTCCCTGCTGCCTGCCTATTGGACGAAAACTCTGTTTCAAGGCCAGACAACTTCCTGCGGCAGACACAACAACCTTAGAGAAAAACAACCACTGCTCCAGGCCTGACAGAGTGCAGATTACCCTCCATCTGCAATAAACCAGACCCCTGCTGCTCAACACCGACCAGAAACACTCAAGTCTCGTCTCTGTTAAAGTCTCTTTGAAAAAAGCCAGTTAAAGCTTTGTGGCTGCATTGCATTCTGGTCTGTGTGCTGCTACTATCAGTGTAGAAACCTCTGAAGTCTCTGGACCATCTGCAGATTGCAGGCTGTGGAAGAAACTACAAAAAAATCGTGTTATACTCTGAGTTTCTATTTTAGAAATTCAGAAACTGTGTTCATTCGCTGAATGATTAATTCTGATCATTTCTACTTTGCTGGGATTTCTGGATGTTCAGATTGCAACATCTGAGCTGTTTATGAAACTAAAAACTTCTTCTGGATTCCAACTGGAGCTGCAGCTAACATTTATTTTCATTAAGAAACCCGAAATATTCACATTTGAGAAGCTGGAATCTTAAAAAATTACTCAAAACATATTAATCGATTATCAAAATGGTTGGCCATTAACTTAATATTAACTAATAACTAATAATAGCAGCTCTGGTTCCAAAAGCTGGTTCCACTTTGGATCCGATTTGCAGTCTGGAAAATATCCGGATTTGTTCAGCTTCAACGCTAACGAATCTTCTTACTGAACCTTTTATCTTTCCTCACTGTTTTTCATCAGCAAAGAGCACCAGAGAACATACTGTATACTGTAGGTAGCAGCTTCTCATTTGTAGTCACTCTTGCTGGTTAGACATCTTTGAGTTGTAGTTATTTTAACCTTTTTACCTGCATTTTAACAACCACACAGCTGAGCTAGTGGTATTGTTGACCTAATAACATTTAAGTGGGTTCAATACTGGATTCAAATCTGAAAAAAATGCTATTGAAACTGATCCTTACTTGCAGGTGACTATTAAAACACCTTCCAGTGAAGGTGCTGACATTCTGGGAGACTTTTAACATGAAACAAATGGAGGAAATGTTGGGTTAAAAGTTAAAAATGAACACAGCAAATGGGAGCAGTTTAGAGAACAGGAGGGAGGGTTCTTACTAATATATGATCAAATAAAAAAAAGAAGGAATTTAAGATAAAAGCCTAAAATAAAAGAGTCTCTTTAAGATGACCAAAATATAATATGTATATTTGACATATAAGATAAACAGAACTGCAGCACATGACTATTTTATGGGGCAGATTTTTATTGTATTTTTTCAGCTTTTGTGAGATTGACTGATTGACAGTTGATGTTGTAGATCGCCTCCATTTAAACTACTGCAGAACTAAATCTCTGGTATTAATGTTCAAATTATATTTATTTGCCTCAGAAATGTTTGTAAACATTCTAATAAAGTCCTGTATAGTATTTTCTATTAAAACTGCTCAGCAGAGCCACAAACAAAATGCCTATTTGTATCTCTGCTGACTACTAAACTACAATATATACCATGTTAATATACATGTACTGTAATTCATGTGGTCAAAATAAATACTAAGAGGGCCTTTGAGTATATAAGTTGGATTCTTGTGTCAAACAGAAGTTCCTGGTTATTTTTAAACCTCCCTGAGTTTAAAAATGTTCTCCCACACTGTAAATGACGGGTGGAAATCCAAAATGACAGCAATAGATCTGTGCACTCGCCTGGGAGAAGGCAATAGTAGCTTTGGTGAGCTCTCCTGTGGGGAGTGAATCCAGACTACAAGACTGCAACATCAGACCAGACGACTGCAGAAGAAGGGACGAGCGCTAACTTGTGCCACTTGCTAACATTAGGCCGAGCCTTGAATACAAGAGATCAGGTCTAAATTGTATTTGTGGGTGTGTCTGCGTATGGGTGTGTTGTGTCTGAGGGGACGAGTGGCATTCAACATTAAACGCTGATGCTCAGCAACACAACAGCACAACATCACAACTCTCAGACAAAACTTATACTCTTCGGGCAGTTGGGCTCTAATTTCCTCTCCACACTGTATAGACTGTACAGCACAGGAGGAAGCAACAGAAGGACGAGGTGTTTGTATGTGCGTGTGTGTGACAGGTGAGTGGAAAGTATGCTAGCTGCGGAGGAATCTGCCACCAGCATGCTAGAACATGAGGGAGTATGAGAAAACTGACTTTGCCATGAATCGCTAATTACTGCTCCTACTTCCTACAGGACAGCAGAGTGTGTGAGAGTGTGTGTGTGTGTGTGTGAGAGAGAGAGAGAGAGTATCTGGGTGCGGCTCTTTGAAAGCAAGTGGGTTTGGCTGCTTACACTTGTATTATACTATACCTCTACAGTATACCTGCTGAAGGTGTGCAGACGCTGACCATAAAAGTCAAGGTGCTTTATGTAGCACGTGTCTTCACAGAAAACGCCCACTCAACCACAGTTTCACAACAAAGCACTGTCACGGTCTACCAGGTTCAAAACACAAACAGCTCTGTATTACAAGTCTTGGGCCCAGATTATCCAAACATACAGTATTTAAGAATGATGTCTGTCGATGTGTAAACTTGGCCTTAACAGAAGGAAACAAGAATAAAAGTCAACAGCAATGCTAACATCAGCACACTGATATGCTCACAATGACAATGCTAATATGCTGATGTTTAGCACGTAATGTTTACCGCCTTCACCATCTTAGTTTAGCGTATTAGCATGCTAACATTTGCTACTAAAAAAAGTAGAGCTGAGCCTAGAAGAAAAGTTACAGGACCTGTTTAGCTTGAGGGGGACATGAATGTTTGTACTAGATCTCACGAAAAACCATCCAATAACTGTTGAGACATTTCACTAAAATCCAAAACTGTCAACCTCATGGTGGCAGATCAACAAAGTCCGTAGAATTCATCCTCTGGAAACGATGAATGTCTGTACAAAATTTAATGGCAATTCATCCAATAGAAGTTCAGATATTTCAATCTGGACCAAAGTGGTTCCCCACTGACTGACTGTTTTCTAGCATGGCTGGAAAAGCTACTAAATGGATTTGAAACCCTCTCCTTCCCCGTCCCTTTCCAAGCGTGTAGGAGAACCTACGGTGGCCACAAAACCAGTGAAAAAAGCCAGTGGTTTGTCTGTTCTGGGCTACTGTATAAACATGGTGGTGCAACATGGTGGCCTCCGTGGACCCGCTCCCTATGTAGATATAAAGGGCTCATTCTAAGGTAACGAAAACACAACAATTCTTATTTTCAAGGATTATACACTAATTAAAACATACTTATATTCTACACACTGCACCTTTAAATTCTATCCTTTTTAACACCTTGAGCTCCTTTAAAATTGCCCAGTGAGAATGTCTCAAGAAGATCACAAAGGTATGCTACCAGTCTTCTACCAGTTTAGAATATTTTTAGGAAGATGTGTATGTAAGTCATCTATGACCACAGCATCCATGTTCATTGTTATGCAGATGACTTACAGCTCTACATTTCTGCCTCATCTGACAATCTGAGCCCTGATGTTACTATTAACATCAGGGCGAAATTACTACTACTACTATTACAACTACTATTAATTATTAATTGATTTCTAAGAGACTTCAAAGAGCATTTACTAATATGAATTTTCTCCTTAAAAAGGTCACAAGATTTCACAGGTAAGGTAACACAGTAAGCCAGAAAGTCAGAGCACCTTTATGTACAACACTTGCACCACTATGTTTGTTTACGTTACAGTTGCTAGTTAGTAAATATGAAACTGAAAGACTAACAGTTAACTGACTTTTCACGATCTGGTGCTTTGTTCTCTGATGCCTCCATTATCAGACCCACCCTGACACGCAGCACTCAGTGTCTGTTAGAAATAAAGGAAGATCACGCCAAGAGAGTCCCAGGTGTATACATGTGTGTGTGTGTCTTCAGCAGTCACACGGTAACTACAGCCATCAGTACAGGGATTAGACTCTGTCTGAGACAGACAAACCTCATTAGCTGGATAAAGAACCCTGAGCCGAATACTGAATGGCTGCAGTTCTCTAAAGCACAACAAAATTTTATCAGTATTAAGCAGAATCTGTCCGGGCTATAAAGTCACTGTTAAGATGACATGAAGGTGTAAAAGCTAAAAAGATAAACTATCCTGGAACTGACCCAACTCTCTAACAGGTTTAAAAAATCTGGATCAGAAATGGATGAAGTGTAAAGTGAGGCTAGGTCTGGTCTCGTTTCTGCATGATGTCTATTACAGTGTGCACACTGAGCTTGTTTTTTCACAAATTGTACTGTACTGTAGATGATAGCTGGCTACATTAGCTGTCACAAAAACTGTGACATTAACAGTTGAGCTGGATATATTGTTGTCGCAAGGGGTTAATGGGAGTCCTGCAGTAGATGAAATATAAAAAACATATTCATCACATTTTTTCAACATGGCTTCATCATCATCCATCATTTGAGGTTTTTACTAGCACTCTTTTAATCACATCATCTCATTGAGCCCTCTTCTTCTGCAATGGTTTTATGGCGTTTCTTGATGAGCCCAACTACTAATATTCTCATAACAGAAGTGGATGGAAACACCCATTAATCCACTGTGTCTGATGACTTTGCTTATGCGGCATCATCCATCCCATTACCCTGTGTCAGAGTGTTTTTGTGCATGTGAGTGTTTTCTGAGGATGTTTACATTCCCCTGGTCACTAATCATAAACTTGGGTTCAGTCCCCTCAGTTTAACCACACACACAGTCTCTTACACACCACCCAGAACTGTCCTGGAGGTCAGGGACCTGCTGGAGCTGTAGATAATATAGAGTTACAGAGGGGAGAGGGGTTTTTGGGCGGGTATACTGGGGTTTAAGAGTATTTTTAAGGACAATGTGATGATTTAAAATTATCCACTGCGAGAGATAATCTGGAGGATGATGGGTTTGTTGATCACAATTTAGCAGGGTCAACACTTCTAAAAACTCATACATGGGCCCTGATGGGAGACAACAAAGTCTTAAAAGCAAAAAAAAAAAAAAAAAAAACCTAAATATGTGGACTTTGTCTGTTTAAGTTTTGCAATAGGGGATTTCAGATTCAAGCCAATATCTCGTGTTCCCACCAGAGTCCTATTTCCATGACACAAATAAGGCAGAGGCCAAAGTTTTATCAAACTGATGAAGATGCTGCAAAGAGTTTGACTTAACTTGATACCACTGGAGTTTGTTTAATTTCTGAGATAAAATATAATCTGATATTCATGTTTTCCTCTTTAGAATCTACTACTTTATTAATAAGCCCGTCACATTTAGCTTAACAACTTAAGCTTAACAAAAGTAGAATTCACTGTTGTAATTTTGATGTATTTCAAAACAGAATTCACCAACTTGCTTGCACAGATCTAGAAAAGCCAAGAATAAACGTTTGTTTAGCTGTGTGAAGATGGAGATGTTCAGTTAGGCAACTACGTTTTCAACCACCCAGATTATCTCGAGATCCTGCTGGGATTTATAAGGGGAAAGAAAAACAACTACCTGTCACTTGAAATGGTGACTGACGAAAATATGGGAACAATATCTCTCCAAAAACAGTTAATTAATGTAAATATAGTGCTTTGGACTGACTCCCTTCATGGATTTGACTCTGGGAAATGCCCACAAGCTGTTTTATTAGCCATGTTTTCATGTTACAACCTATTTTATAGCTCAGCTGTGATGGGGATTCTGTGATCTTAAGAAAATACTCACTAAAACTTTCTTAAATGATCAAAACCTTCCTTAATCAAAAACTTCTGTTTTTATCTCACAAATGTCAGAGTCAAACCGGCCGCTGGTCTCATTTCCATCTAGTCCATTAAGTATTTGAAGGCATCCAAAAGCTACAGGTTGGTCCTTGATCCAAAACAGGCCAGTGGACTGTCAGGCCTCACCGACAGAAGACAGGAGCGCCGTTGAAAGAGGGCAGAAGGAATGGGAGGAACAAGGAGTGATAGACTGAAAGACGAGAGAAGAGAGTGAGGCATGTGGCGGATGAGCGACGAGATGAGGGAGGCGCAGGAGAAGACAGACTAGGTTTGGGATGAGCTGAGTGGTGTTTTCCTCTCTGTGGAAAACAAATGTGAAACAGACACATATCTGCTCCTTCGCTGGAAGCTAAAAGAGACGCAGCAGGGCAGCGAGAAGGAGGAGGAGGAGGTTTGATAGCACAACAACACACAGAAGCACCGTCTGATGTGGTTTCTGTAACACAGCAACGCTACACAGCTTAAAGGGCATGTGGAGCTGGTTTGTTGAAGATGTAGAAGCGCATGTGTGCATAAAATACAAATGCAGTCACACACACACCTTCCGAATAAATAAAAATCACATATCAAATGACATTCACAACAGAAATCTACACCTCCACTTTTCTTTGTGCTTGTGTACTGAGGTGTGGCTGTCTCCCCACAAAGACTTGAACACCAGTCATTTTATCTCATAGACCTGTACGATAAAGGAATACTCCACCAAAAATCAACCTTTCGAGTGTCAAACAGGTCTGATGTTGTGCTCATTTCATTTATTTTAACAGGTAGTCTTATTAAGATCAACATTTCTTTTTCAAGAGAGACCTGTGCACAAAAAAAAACAAAAAAAAAAACAGTACAAGCAAAACACACTGAAATTCACAATGAACACAATTTACATACACAGAACAGTAGTTCCATATTAAGATAAACACTGATGGCTGTTTCCACCGTTGGGAAAAACAATGGAGCTTTGCTGGCCAGAGCCATAAACATAGCAACAGAAAAAATGGAAATGAAAATGGCAACAAGTGTAAACGAGAAGTTGTTGCAAGTTGATTCAGAGAAATAACAACTCTTAACTACTGTATATTTCTTACTTTCTACTGGCAACTAGCAACCTCCAACGCAGCTCTGTGTTGACTGAAAATGACGTCAGGATACATCCCTTGCTGATGATTGGTTGGGGTAAAATAACCCATCCAACCAAACAGAAACAGCTAACATGAACATAAAAGAATAAAGGAAAGAAAACAAAATGACAATTCTGATCATCAGAATTCAGCCATGACTCTGGTTCATGTGAATCCACAGCTGCCATCCTCTGAAGGAGCAAGCTACCAACTTTTTAGAGCCACATTTCAAGCCTTCAGACGATGATACTTAGTTGTCCTTTAGATGCTGTGGTTGTATCTGTGTTTAATACTTCATATTTCTGTTGGCACAAAACTTGTCCAATGTTTTTCTTTGTGAAGTCAAAACAGACATTTTTTACAGCTACAAATCAGTGGTACAGCTGTAGCTCTGTAGCCCAAACTACCAGAACAAATACCAGTATTTCTGCACCCGGTTGGCTGCCAGTTAAGTAACAATAAACACATGGAAAAACCACAAGTGATTCAATCATTTCCCATTCAATGTACACTATGATTTACAACACTATTTATGTCTTAGTTTACTTCTTTTTTTGGCTGGACTGGCCACGGACCAACTCTATAACTCCCAATGTCTGTCTGTCACTGACTGACTCACTGAGTGATGAAGTTATACCATTGCTTGGCTGGCCCAGTGTTGGAGTTTCTCCATTGGCCATTGCTCTTTCAAAATTGACGCAAACAGTCCTCAGGCGTTTACAGCGGACCCCCGAGCGCAGCCCCGAAATAAAACACACATTTACCGACCGAAGCGTCTCCGACACTGACAGGAGCACCAGCCCGCGGATACAAAGAGACGCAACGGCTCCATTTTACCAGCCTGCACAGCAGCTAGCAGCTAGTTAGCATGGCTAGCATCGTTAGCATAGCCGTGCCGTGCGGTGTGTAGCCCAGAGACATAAGGTGTAGCCGCGGTGTCTCCGGTTTAACGGCACCGTGCTGGGCAGGTGACAGCTGTGTTTAAGGTGTTTGTGTGCTCTAAAAGACGTCACGGCGCGGATATAAAGTCACACAGCTGACGGACTGTTAGCCTAGCATGCTAATCCTACATAAACATATGGATGAGACCATATGTTTACAGACATCCGCAGATAGAAATAGATGAATGAGCAGGTGGAGTTAACACATAATTAGAATAGTTATAATTAAAATAAAATAAGTTCTCTTTCAAATCAAACATCCCAAGATATGTGTGGAAAGTATTATTACATTTAAACATTGCTTAACCATGTCATGTGATGCTACTTCAGTATACTTTAACAACAAATATTACTTGGACCACTACAGAAAATTGCTGATTCACATTATAGACACTACCACTGACTATCCCTGTAACAAACTGGCCACAGTTTCGCACATTGACCATTCACGGTCCAGCCGTATTCTAGGTTTTGACCTAGTCTTGTTTAATATGACCAGACATCTCAGTTCACAAGCACAAAGAGGATCAGAGACATGAAATACTATCAATCATGTCATTTAATACACAATCTGGAGAGATCTGCAGCTACTTTATGCCTGTTGAAGAAGTGCGTGATGGGGACAGAGACACAGAGACAGGGTGAGGCAAAAGGAGATCCTGGTTGTTGGTTTAGAGAGAAGTGGGTCAGGCCAGAGAGGAAGAGGAGGAGGGGAGAGACCAGCTGAGGGAGGGATGAGGAGGAGGGAGTGACGGATAGAGAGGCAGGTCCAGGCCTCATAAGCTCCACTGGAAAACTCACGGTCATTAATCTGATTAATGTACACCAACAGTTTCCCTGCAGCCAGACGTGTCCTATATGCTTCTACATATCAAGCACGTGGAGACCTACAACAGCATTAGCCTGTAAGCTCCTCTGCTACGCCTGCATTCCAGCAGAGTTTGTGAGGGTATGTAGGTGCACATTGGGGCCTAGAGGCAGATAAACAGAAGCACTTTAAGATATTTTTTGGTCCAGCTGCTGTTATTCTGCCAACAGCTGGCTGTATATCAGACCCTGAGAAACAGCTGTGTACCAGAGTGCTGTTGTGTCTCTTTCCGCAATGAGAAACTCACCGCGAAACTCAGAGGAAAAAAAAAAAAAAAAAAAAAAGATAACCATGCTCCCAACCATTACAACATGATTGCTATTGACAAAAATAAACCACATTATGGGTTACTTTGAAAGGCATCCTCATGCTTTGTTTTGGAGAAACATCCATCTGTCACTTGAAATGGTGACTGAGGCAAGTCAGGAAGTAAAGTCTCTTTAAAAACTGTTTCTAAATGTAAATGTGGTGTTTTGGAAAGAATCCCTTCTTGGATGAGCTTGGAGAAGTGCCCACAAGCTGTTTTATTAGCCTTGTTTCCATGTTACAACCCACTCTGGTGTTTGGCTTAGCTGTAGCTGGAGCTTCACTAAAATGCCAACAGGACTTGATTTTCACTGCTCCTCCAGCCCGGGTGTCGTCACAAATGCGAGGTTAACACACACACACACACACACACACACACACACACACATACACACACACACGTAAGAAGACTGAGAAAATGCCAAGGGGAGGGAACATAAAGTCATACACCACCATCATGCTCTAGACTAAAATATCATCTGAAATGTTCTCAGACTGCTGTCGAATACAGCAATGCTGTCAGACAAAATGTCACGCTATGCATCATAGAGCTGAAAAATAGCTTGCACTGTTAACTAAGGTTAATCAGTTTTGACTCCCAAAAGGTACAATTTTTTTATTTTATTACAAGCCAGAGGGCACAATTAAACTGTCAGGTGTGTGCTGCCTGAACATGTTGACAAGCCTTTAATCTAAAAAATATCCTTCTGCAGAACTCCGATGGTTAAAGGAATAGTTCAACATTTTGGGAAATACGCTTATTCGCTTTCTTCCCGACAGTTACAAGACAAGTTTGATACCACTCTCATATCTGCATGTTAAAGGATGTGAGTGCTACATATCACAACCTCTCGACTTTGTACTACATTTTAAATTTCTCAAAAGACTTAAGTACAAAGTCAAGAGGTTGTGTCATGTAGCACAACAAGCTAGCGAAGCTCTGTAAACGGAACCACACTCCCGTGCACGCTCAGTGGCGTCTGCCTTACACAGAACTACTCTCTGGAGACTGAAAATGTGATGAGTGTTATTAGTCTTTGAAGCCATTTCTTAAACTAATGGGCCCAAACGAAGGAACATGTCACCCACTGCAGCGGTGTGGCTCACCGACGTGTTTTTAATAGTTTTTGGAAAACGGAGGTCTACAGCACAATTCATTGCACATGAGATTTGTTGACACTAAGGAAAATATAGAAAATCACCAGCCTTATCCTTTAAACATGAAGCTACATGCAACAGCTGGTTAGCTCAGCGTAGCCCAAAGACTGGAAACACTGAGCCTGGCTCTATCCAAAAGGTAAAAAAATCTGCCTGCCAGCACCTCTAAAGATTAGATTAGTGGTTAGAGAACGTTACTCCAACCAAGTCAATGCATTTGCTTATCTATTTTATCTTTAGGATTTTCTATATTTGCATTTTACACTACACCTTTAAGAAAAACTTTTGCATTTTTTGCCTTCATTCCAATTTCTTATTCATCCTATATCATGGATCATATGATCCATGACTCTATCGTTACACCCCTGATACTCACCGTTTCTGTTAAAATGACATCCATAGCAGATAAACTATCTGATGAGTCACAATCAAAACAGACAAGACTCAGATTCCCAAACAGGAAACACACATTTCACCAAAACCTGTTCCACTTATAATTCCACAGAAGCAAATGGAAAATATGTGAGGTGCAAAACAAGAACACTGACAAGCTGGAGAACAAAGTTGGGTGAAGATTTCTTTTGTTTGACCTGCCTGCACAAACTGCGGCTATCAGAGTGTCACTTTGCTCATAAACCTGCTATTTTAGTGTACCGAGTATTCTGCCAGCATTAGCTTCACTACTCTGGCAAACAACAGTTTCACTTTGCTCATTGTGAACTGACGAGGTTTAAGAGACATCTGCTTGAGACAGATGTCAGTTTAAAAAGGAGGCACAATAGATGGCAGATAGCTCTCTGCTTCACTCAGACATCAACATGAATCCTCCCGACATCTGACTGGACAAACACAACATGCTGCGCTGTCTTTTACTTCTGATTTTCAAACTGGAAAACCACCACAGCTGTTACAGTATGGAAACTGATATACAGGAGGTCATACATTTGTAGAACTCTTGATCCCTTAATTTATATTTTTAACATCTGGTTGAAATAGTTCTTCATAATGTTTTGGTTTTGAGTCACGTGACCATCTACAAACTTGCCATAGTTCAATGATTGGTGCGACACAAATCTGCTCAGGTTCAATCACATCTCAAAGGATGTTTTTTTAGACTTAAAAGCCCACAAAAAGCAGGTGTGTGGATGTCACTGTTAGACCAAAATGTTGGATTCAAAACAGAAAGTAATTTGGTGAATCATAAATGCAGTATATTAAATGTTAAGGCTGCTCCACCCATGGGGCGTTTCAGCTGTGTTTTCCAGTCAGCTGACATTACACCGGCTGTGTAATGTCCACGTTTCTCTCTTACTTCAAGCACATAACCACATCCCGAAAGCATATTTTTCCACTGTAAGTGTATTTTCTTCTGTTTTACATGTAAGTACAGTGATAGTGTTGCAATCTGAACAAATGCAGGTGACCGACACCCAGTACTGTGCCTGAACAGGACGGAGGACTGAAGCTGCTATCATGATGCTTTTAATACACATCCTGTGTTAGTGCTGATGTTAAATAACTGCATCACAATAAGCACGATTACATACAGTGAATATACAGCAGAAATAACACACAACCCACATGTTGCACAGGACCAACACAAGTCAGCCAGAAGAGAGGAGCCCAGAGTGACAGCAGAACTTACCTTATCAGAGACGAAAACAGAGATGGACAGATGTCCAAACAGAAGACAGCCTTTGTCTCCGGGCCTGAGAGAGAGAGGGACAGACGGAGAAAGAAGGATCCCTCAGGAGCAGATGCGACAGCAAAAGGGGAAAACACAGAGAGGTTTGTTAAACAGCAGTGCAGCCAGCAGCATGCGGTTAGATCTCCCTGCAGACAGACACTGATTCAGGCAGCTGGACGGGCTGCCCGTTATAAGGCTCGGTGCTGGCTGGAAGGTGGCACATTCTGGGAGTCTCGGTGAAATGCCTCACAAGGAGCCTGTAGTGGAAGTCTAATAAAACAGCGAGAGACCAGCGGCCCTTATAAGAGGAGGTCAGAGCAGTTAGCTCACACCTCTAAAATTACCTGCCGGGGCAATGAGTTGGGAGGGAGGTGTCAGGTTTAAAAAGACCACACCAGTGATTTTAACATCGGTCAATTTACTAAAAAATGTTTCAGATTTTTCAGTGTTTTTCTCACCTAGAGACTCAAAACATGTTTGATATTTCATGTCTGCTTTTATTCTTACATTTGGTTACAGATTAGGGGGCACTGTTTTCAAATCAATCGCCTCTTACAACTACATACACACAATTTTAATGCAACTCTGCATAAAGTAAAAGCAAACCGTGATGGATCACCCATCTCAAACATGTTTCCGGTCTGTGCAAGTTCATTTTAACACTGTTGTTAAATGAGGGGATGCCAACATCTGCCTGGAAACAATCTGTGCCACTGTAATTGATGCCTGTATTAAGTGTAGTAAATAGGACTAAAACAGTGGTAGTGTCCTTTAAATTGGCCTGTAGTAAATAAGGTTTCATCTTTTATGAACCCAAACTGACACAAAATCTGGTTTGCAATGGGGCTGCATGATGTTGAGAAAATATGCAATGTGTAATGAAGTTGCTGGATATTTGATAAAAACATTTAAATGTATAGTTAAGATGACGCAGAGGTGATCGGGCCATATTCATAAAGAAAAATGTCGACCCCTCTTTTGTCTCATGATGTCTTTCTGGCTTAAATTGACCTTCCACTCAAAAATGTGTTTTGCTTCTTGTTCCTTCAGTTGGATGTTTGAGCTTCACTGTGCAGAATGATGTATGTGCAGAGTTTGTTTTCACATCCATTTGCTGAAAGTGGAAAGTTTCTCTGAGCTCAATGAAAATCTGAGTCTAAGGGGCGGGGCCTACGAGCAGGATTTGTGACATCACAACTAGTTTAGAGCCAATCGTGGTCCAGTATGCTACTTAAACAAGTGTGATGTGGAAACTTGAAGCCTCCAGTGCACAAACACTGAGAATGGACTTGTTGGAGATATATTGTTTGCATTAATAAAACTTTTGCAATGAAAAATATTTGCATATTCATAAAATTATGAACTTTTCAGTGAGGGAGGAATTTATTATTCCAAGCAGAGGATTTTTATATGTCCTAAAACATGTCTGGGGGGAATCTTTATATTTCCAACACAGTCATGATGATGCAAAATATGATGATTAATATAAAACATCCTGCAGCCTTACTGGGAAAATAAACTTTGTACTGAGGAGCTTTTGCTCTGGTTTTGGTAGTGATCCAGATTTGGGATTTTCATCATTAGAGAACTTCTGAAATGGTTCTTTTAACTGTTTCTGATAATCTGTTATATCATATGATCCCACCATGAGTCCTTCTACGTCATAATGAAGCAACGCCACTTTTCTGCATTTAAAACATAATGACATTTAGATAGAACTGTTCGAAATTGCTGTTTTTTCTTTTTTTCTCAGCTCCACTTTTTAATGTCGACTGTCTCACGAGCCAGAGCCAAGACCCTTCTTCTCTCAGAGTGCAAACAATGATTAGTAATGAACATAACATCAAATAATGCAGCACATACACTCAAGCTGCTTCATGACATGAGGTTAGATATTAGAGAGCAGAGCACAGATGAAGCGAGGCATGAAGACCTGTTTCAAGAAAATCAAAAGCAAAACATTCGCTCACTTTATCCTGTCATTCACTGCAATGATGCATGATAGTGATTCATTACACCATTACCTGCTGTCAGCCTGATAAAAACTAATGCAGTGAACCGTTCTGACTGTAATTCTGCAAAATCCTTATTTTTTCACCCTCTACAATAATAAAGATTGTTTTATATTGCATGTTTATTTAAGACTTAAGGCCAATAGTTACTGAACCTGAATTAATAGAAACATGTTGTCAAATGTCAAATATCAATATTATGATATTATGACATGGTATTGTCTGGGATATTGGGTTTTACAATACTGTGATAAAGCTTAAATGTCATCCTTTATACATCATACACTCATCAAGCACTTTATCAGGAACACCTGTACACCAACTTATTAATGGCATTATCCAATCAGCCAATCATGTGGCAGCAGTGTAATGCATAAAGGCAAGGCACAATTATGTCCCGCCTACCCCAGAGGGGAAGACAATTCATCTCTCTCCCTTTGCCTCCTTGTCACTTCTGTGTGCTGCTGTGTGGTGGGATGCACAACCAACAGGGTGAAGAACCCAGAACTGTTTTTATAAGCTGCTGAACAGAAAAACGGAGCCTTTAAGAAGTGGGTAACGTTACAGGGCTGTGTGCTGTGAGGTGGGAGAGGCAGACCTGACCTGACCTGAGCTGCGCGCAGACAGCCTGCAGCTCAAAACACTCCATAAAAATGACACATATACCTGAACACGCTGCTGGTCACAGAGAACACGCAGTTTGAAAGTGAAAACAGAACAGCTGTTTAAGTGAAAGGTATACAGTGTTTGTAATAGACTCACAGAGCAGCACCTGCAGCCTGAATTGTGCGTCTAATTTTCCCGCCTTTGTTTACAAACTGCAGTCACCATATCAGCTGTGAAAAGTGTCACGTCAGCCTGTTATGTGGTGGAGTTTGTATACATACATGTTGTCTCTGCTGCAGACGTGATGTCAGCCCTTACATTCATGTACTGCATCTTAGCATATAAAAGGTTTCAGCATATGCTATGAACTACCTCTTCCTCTCTAGTAGACATAGGGTGCTAAAATAATCCTTTTACATGATGAAATCAAATTTTTTAGCTAGCTACAGGCATTCTGTCAGCGTTTCAGGCCTTGGTTTTATTATGGCATCAATTGTTTTCCCCTCCAGCGGGCATGATTTTTCAGAGTATGACGTGTTGTGTTCTGTCTCTATACAGTCATGCAGATACAGGTCAGGAACTTCAGTTATGTTCAAATTAGAGCTGCAACTATTAAATTAATCAGCAACCATTTTGATAACTAATTAATCATTTTGAGTCAGTCTTTTTTAAGAAACAAAATGTCCAAATTCTCTGATTCCAGCTTCTCAAACATGAATATTTTCTGGTTTCTTTATGACAGTAAACTGATTATCTTTGGGTTGTGGACTGTTGGTCGGGACAAAGATAACAGATAAACACTCTTTACAACTGTGCTGAGCAGAAAAGCATCTCAGAACGCACAACACGTCGAAGCTTGAGGCGGATGGGCTACAGCAGCAGAAGACCACTCCTGTCAGCCAAGAACAGAAATCTGAGGCTGCAGTGAGCTCAGGCTCACCAAACCTGGACAGTTGAAGACTGGAAAAACATAGCCTGGTCTGATGAATCTCGATTTCTGCTGAGGCACGCAGATAGTAGGGTCAGAATTTGGCATCAACAGCATGAATCCATGGACCCAACCTGCCTTGTGTCAACAGTCCAGGCTGGTGCTGCTGGTGGTGTAATGGTGTGGGGAATGTTTTCTTGGCACACTTTGGGCCCCTTAATACCAAGTAATCATTGTCTGAATGCCACAGCCTCTCTGAGTATTGTTGCTGACCATGTGAGCCATCTTTTAATGGCCAATGCATGACAATGCACCATGTCACATAGCAAAAGTCTGAAAACTGGAAAACTGGTTTAATGAACATGACAATGAGTTCAGTGTACTTCAGTGGCCTCCCCAGCCACCAGATCTGAATCCAACAGAACACCTGTGGGATGTGGTAGAACCGGAAATTCGCAGCATGAATCTGCAGCTGACAAATCTGCAGAAATGATGTGATGCAATTGTTTCAACACGGACCAGAATCTCAAAAGAAACGTCTTGTGGAGTCTATGGCACAAAGAATCGAGGCTGTATTGAGAGCAAAGGGAGGCTCTACCCAGTGTTAGTATGGTGTTCCTAATAAAGTGCTCAGTGAACATCAACAATACATCAAAGCCTGGGTGAAAATCTCTTTGATCATTCAAAGGATTCTTGTCAATATCCTATGAAAGCACCTGTTATTACCCCTGCAGTGTCACATTTTTAACAATATTTTTCATATTCATGAAAGCATGTTGCAGTATTTGATATTTTTCAACATCTCTGAGCGTGACATGAATGTAACTGCTCTTAAGTCAACTTTTCACACTCCTACTCGTGCTGATCTCATTTCTGTATTGTCTGACATGCAGCTCCACCTCCGCCGAGGCTCTGTGTCCAACTGACAACTAACCATGTGACGGCTCTCCGGCAGAGGCGAGGCGAGGACAGACAACAAAACGAAAGCAGATCACAGAGAGGCGGAGCACAGCAGGCCAGAGACTGAGTCAAGAAAGGGACAGCTCAGCCTTGTTCCCACACACACAGCTGTTCTCCCAGCTCATTTCTAACCATAACCACATCACTGAAGCCATGTTGAGCCAGGAATGCCTCCATGCCAGCTCTGCACCGAGCTCTGCAGCCTGCAAGCAGGATCTGTGTTGCACGTGGCATGCAGCAGAGCCAAAGATTAACCCAGAACCTGCTGTTCATACTCGCCTCCAGTATGACTGCGTGAAGCTTCGCTTTGCACAGAACACCCAGGACATTAGCTAAAGGTCTTAAAAATATTAATAGGGCTGCAACTAATGATTATTTTCATTATTGAATCATTTGTCTATCAAAAATTTCTGTAAATAGCAAAAAAATAGCTGTTATAATTTCTTTTTCTCTTCAAATGTCTTCTTTTGCCTGATCAACAGTCTAAAATCTATCAAATATTCAATTTTCTATCATGTATGACACAGAAAAGCTTCAAATCATCACATCTGAGAAGCTACAACCAACAAAATGTTAGTATTTTTGCTTTAAAAAAATGAGTAAAACAATTTTTGGATCATCAAACTAGTTGCCGGTTAAATTTCTGTCGACTGAATAATAAATTAATCAGCTAATCGTTGCAGCTCTAAATATGAACAATAAACTAAAAAGTAGCAATCATCCCAGGATGACCTGCAGGTAGGGCTGAGCGAGATGGACAAAATCAAATACCTCGATATTGATATTGCGACAATATTGTAGGGGTGACTACTGGTGCTTTCACAATGAGATTTTTGATCAATAATCATCAGTAATGTGGATATAATGACAAAGTGGGTAAAAGGCAAATAATAGAACAGCTAGAACAGTTTGGTAAGTTCAGAAAATTACATCACTTTACTATGATGCAGCCTTTAAAACCAGAAAAATACAACACTTATGATATATAATGATATTACTATATCCTAAATCTAAGACGATATCTATTCTCATATCATGATATCGATATAATATCGATATATTGCCCAGCCCTACCTGCACTCATTACATTTGGACTTCTGGTGTCACTTTCTAAAGTTTTAATTTAAAAAAGCACGAGCAGATAAGTGGGCCAATCAGAGCGGAGCTGAGAGCCTGGGTGGGAGTTAACGTTCTGCACCGACATATTTCATGTTTCCATGAAATTCCACTTGCTTGGCAGGATTTAGAGCCTGAAGCTGGGGGAGGTTTCTACCTCCCTGCACCGCTCCCCTATGGATCCAGTTATAATACTGCTGCCTGTCAGGGGCTCCCAGTGTCTCCCACATGGATTCATATTAGACAGCAGACTGATAGGATTTCACCTCACAGGAGTCCAGTCTGATGAAATCTTTAGTGGTTGCAGATAACTTAGTAGAGAATTGTGTCCCTTTTTTTCCACCAGTCTACTCAGACTCAAAACTCACTGAAAGCATGAAAAAATTTTTTTAGGGGAATTATTCTCCCTTGTCTGATTCACAAAGCATTTTTAAGGTTTGAAGGCTCCAAACTGTCTGTAAAGTCATGAGAACTGTGACTGCTTCAGCACCTACAAATGTGTTCTTGATTAACCATCACTGAATTATGTTACCATAATTATGCAAGACCAAAAAAGATGGTGAAAAATGGTAAATGAGAACACATAATAAGGATTTTTGAAGGGCCACAAGTGACATTTCTCACAAATTTTATAAGGCGAAGTTTTTTTATAAGGCAAATTATATCCAAATTCCTCATATTCGGGTTTTAGGAGCATTCTTTGAACATGTATACAGCGCATTCAGAATATGCGTCGCAATTGGGGTTTTTACCGCAGTGAGCAACACACGGCTTCTCGCCTGTTTACAGTCAGCTGTGTGTTGTAAACAAGCCAACTAGCCAACAGTTTGCAAGGCTGGTGTGGAGATGCATGCCCAAAAGAAAAGCCCACATTTATAGTCAGAAGGAGAAACACACCTACTTTTAAACATTTTGAAAGACTTGGATATCAACAGGTTTTTGGATATGTGCAAATATCACAACGCCGACCTTTCAAAGAAGGTGGTTGAGTAAATGAAAGAGTTCACACGGTCGCACAGGTCCGCCACTGATCCACTTGTCCACATCTTGACATGATAAACAGAGTATGCTCGGCTGCATGTCAACGGGAATGTTAGTGGAATATTCATTTTTATTAGCCATGTAAACAGCTTAGTAGGAATATTGTCTTTTTTGGAATAAGGAGTTAATTTGGTCACAGTTTCCAACAAATAAAGCTGAGTCTCAAAGTTCTACCATCCCCAATGTTTTCCAAATAAACTACAGTTTTCTCAGCAGCACTCTGCCTTCCACCTACAGAGCCATGCAACAGTCTTCAGCTTTGACCTGCATTTCAAGAACTTGCACAGATGATTGCATGATTGTTGTTTGTGGTTATTTCTCAAGAGGAGCCACGCAATAAGCCCCTCAGCTTCTTGGATCTGCCAGCACATCTGTTTTTACTGAATGATTCTTTTTATTTTGTTTTAACCTGTTATAATTTTGCTCTGACTTTTTTTTTTTTTTTTTTACATTTAATTTTCTATTTTGGAGTGATCATACAGTCAACTTGTTGAACAAACAAACAAGGTCCAATGTCTGCTGCCTGCCCTGCAAACATTTAGTGACTAGCTGGTGAAGGAAACAACTAGCAGCTGTAAAGCCAGATATTTCTCTAAGAAGTTGGTAGAGACCAGACAGAGCTAAAAGGAGAGTCAGTACTGGACCCAAACCTGATGAAGACATTTTGACATGTCAAGAGTAGGAAAAGCAAAGGTTACTGGGACACCTGAATAGAACAGAGCCATCGTTAATGTTATTATTAGTGACACCTGTGCTTTTCATACTATGACAAGTCAAAGTTTCTGCTGTGTGGAGCAGCAACGATTAGTCGATCGTCAGAAAATGAATCGCCAACTGTTTTTATAATCGAATAATCATTGAGTCATTTTTTTAAAGAAGAAAATGCTAATATTTCCTATTTCCAGCTTTTTAAATGTCAATATTCACTGTTTAAGTTATCTTTAGGTAGTGTACTGTTGACATTTTATAGACCAAACAACTAATCAATCAATCTAGAAACTAATCGACATTAATCGTTGGCTGCAGCCCAACTGCTGTGAAAAAGGCTGAAGGGATGATCATTTGATGTGTAAGTAAACGGTTGGCTGACATGTTAGCCATAACAAGTTGATAAATGAATGGTATGTCACAGCTGCGCTTGTGCCAGTTTGGAGAAAAACATCAGTTAAAGGGCAGGTTCACAATTTATCAAGCGGGTCTTAAAACAGCAGTCAGGTGTCCATATGAACGGTGAAAGAGGTTTTTCCTCGCTGTAATCATTCCTCCTGTTCATACTGGATATTAAAAGAAGTATAGTAACAAAAAGAGGGACTTTGGCACTAAAAAGACTGTAACGTTGAAAGATATCTACTTGATTTGACTCATTTGGATGCTGAAGCTTCATATTAACTTCAGATAAACTTTTAAATACATTTTTGCTGTGGATTTTTTCACTTACATCATGAAGAGATCTGATGGTCAGTACGAACAGGAGGAATAATTACAGCAAGACAAGAACAGTTGAGACAAACAGACTTGAAAAATTGTGAATGTAGAAAAACATGAATGCAGCTTTTAAAATGTGAGTTAAAACTTTTGAATTTTACAAAGTGTAATATATAAACAGGGTTTCACTTCTCTTAAGTAAATTCAACATGAAACCACAACTTCAGCTGTGAGTAAAATGTAACATCAGCAACAAATAAAACAATTTGTTAACTCAAGATATTTAAAATGTGATTGTTCCTCTGCAGTATTTTTGTGTAGCTTTGATTTGAAAGATGTATTGACATAAACAACCAAACAAAAACACACAAAAAAAGGCGATAAAGATCAATACTGACAAGAATCTCATTAAACGCTGCTGTTAGTTGCCATCTGTCAGCAGCGTTATCTGACAGTTCTCGATACTCGATGCCAAAAACACAACAAAGTGTTTGATAAGATCTATAAAACTGTATCATCATCATCATCATGCCCTGAAGCAGACAGGTGAGGTCTCTTACCTGGAGCAACTAACCCAACAGCAAAATCCACCTGGAGCTGCAGCCGCTCTCCTGCGTCTCCTCTCAGGCGGACAGATTAACGCTCAGAGGTGTATTTTGGTTTTTTTTAAATAAAAAATGACACCGGTTAGTCCTCCTTTATGCCTTCACAAACTGCGACATCCTGCAACTTTACTCCGCCGGGCCCCCCTCAGCCATTTACACGACGAGAAGATCCGACCTCAAGCTCTCCAAAGCCACAAGATAATCATCGGTTAAGCGGTTTCTCCTCCTCTCCTCGGCTAAAAACTTGTGTTACTCCTCGAGAGAAACAGAAAGACAGAAAGTAAAGTGTCTCCTCTCCAGCAGGAAATGAAAGGCAGCTCGGGCTGCTGGATAGTAAAGTGTCTTCCCCCTCCGATGCCTACTGGCGTCTCTGTGTAATCAGATGCTGCTCACCACAATATCCATTCATCCTATTACAGAGTTTAACCCTTCACTGTCTGCTGCGCGGCTTAATGCTGCCTTCCAGGACGGTGGGAAAACCCGCTGTCAGAGGCTGGAAAAACATCTCCCGTCATACACTGCGCAGTTACTCAAGTACTGTACTTAAATACAATTTATTGGGACAACATAAAGGAAACAGCTTTGTACTTCTGCTGGAAAGGATCTACACTAATGAAACTGTGTCATAAAATTACCAAAACATGTTACTGGAAAACAGTTTTGTGTCAACTGTAACAAAAACAAAATGGTGAGCCATGCTTTGTAAAAATATCATACACACTTAATTTCTTCATGTAAAGAAAGTGGACACCTTTAGGAATGTTTGTTTTTTTAATTGATGAGGAGAAGCGATCACAACAGAATTACAAAAACTGTCCCAACATAGCTACTTCTAATAAATGTTCAAATGATCCAATATTTCACAGAAAATCAAAGATTAGAGAAAAAGTCCAAAAACTGAAAACAGATTTGTGTATCAGAACATTTTGCCCTCATGTATGTTAACAGGGTGGACAAAATATTAGGAACACTTTTCAATATAATGCACTCCAGTACTCCACCACTCACTACGACCTCAATAATAAACAAAGAATTATCACCTGACAGTGTCAACAAAAACTGTAAATGTATAAGTAATGTTATAAATTTATAAAAGTTGAATTTGTGGCAGAGCTGTTGTATTTCATATAGACAAAGCTGTACGTGATGTTCAAGATGACGAAATGACACTAACCTGCTTTCTGATGTGTCAAATGTATAACTGCATATTTAAATAAATAGTGAGTTAAAAATTGTTTAAAAAAAATACACTTTAAAATTCTCCAACCAGTAAAAAAATACAAATATTTTACTCTCTGCTCTGTTATGCTTCTACTTTTAAATATTCAGCTACTAATTGTTTCTGTTTATATTATCCAAATCTGATACGAGGCTACAGAGAAGAACAATATATATATAAATATAATTCTCTTTAAAAAAAGCTCTTTGACTTGCATAATAATTCAATAAATATCTATTAATTCTAAGCTGGTCCAGAGCTGAGTTCTTATAGTGTGCAGCCCCTTTTTATTTTTCACATTTATATGATGTATTTCACATTTTGCCTCCATGCAACCGTTTCTAATTTCAATTACTGAAACACCAGCAGCCCACAAAGAAGTATCAGTATTAATTGTGATTAATACTGTATAATTGTGATTAATACAAGTAACATTTATTAAAACTGGTGATTTATTTCATTATTGTTTTAAAGATGACTTTTGCCTTTATTGGACAGTTGACAGCGAGGTGTCAGACAGGAAACAAGGGGAGAGAGATGGGTATGATATGCACCAGAGGACCCAGCTGGAACTGAGTTATGTGTGCAGTAACCACTCAGCTACTGGGACACTCCTGGTAAGGTCATTTAAAACAGGTAAGGTGAATAACAGTCAACCAACAAGTTAAACATGGAGGTCTGAGTTCTCCTGGTGTACCTGAAGGCACCATTAACCCAGTGCCACTGTCAGAACTGGGTTAATGTTCATAAACACAAACGCAGTTCATGGCAGCTGCAGGAGGAAGCTCATATGAAAAATTATGATAGATTAATAATGATATGATAGATATAAAAACATTCAGTAAAAAAAAATAACTGAAAAATTTAAAAAATAAACTTTTTTCACTCCCAAACAGTTGTTCATCATAACACACTGTATATCTTTTTATATTTAAATCTTTCCTGAAGACTTTTCAAGACTTTTTTCTTTTTTTGCATTTACCTGCTGATGAGTTGAGCAAGTGAAATATAAAATCAGTTTGTTTTACAAACAGCGCCATCATCAGCATAATCACAGAAACTGCCACTGTGCTGCAACTAACGATGATTTTCATTATCGATTTATCTGAAATTTTTTTTTCGATTATTTATTTAGTCGATTAAATTTTAAAAAATAGTGAAAAAACTATTTCTCAGAGGTCATGGTGATGTCTTAAATTTGCTTGTTTTGTCTGACTAACAGTCCAAAACATTAAAATATTTAATTCAGTGTCATATATGACAAAGAAAAACAGAAAATCATCAAATGTGAGAAGGTGGAACCATAAAATGTCGGGCAATTTCGCTTAAAAAAATGACTCAATATTAAGTTGCTGATTAATTCTCTGTCAATCCATTAATCAGTTAATCGATTAATAGTTGCAGCTCTACACTGAACACTAATATGTTTGTTAAAGCAGATTTGCAGTTAGTTCATTAACTTTATCTGAAATCATTGTTGAAAGCAGGTTTTTACACATACAGTATGACTTTATAAATAATCACAGTCACCACTCAGCTAACAGTCTTCTTGCAGGCAAAACTCTGATTATCGTCTAAATGACTTTTCAGCAGGACTCAGACAGTCGGGACAGTCAGACGGTGACTTGTTGTCACAAAAGTTCAGGTCTGAAGTCAAAAACTGACCCCAGCCAACACATCTCATAATTAAACGACAGTATACGTCTAAAATTCAGCCGGCAAAAAACAACCTATAGTTACGTTTATGCCATCTAGCAGCCGTAGTAATCCACTCCAGACCCATAGGAGCGTAATATACCACTTTCCAAAACCGTTAAAATCACTGTTAAATATGATTGATGTTGTATGACGCTGTGGTTAAAGTCTGGTTAGGTTTAGGCACAAAAACCGCTTGGCAAGGGTTAGAGAAAGATCACGGTTTGGGTTAAAATAATCAGTTGAAACTTTATACTGACGTCATCTGAGCTTCGTCACTTCCCCGGGTCATAATTACTACGGCCGCCAGATGGTGTAAACATAACTATAGCTTGTTTTTGCCGGCCTGAATTTTAGATCTATAACTGTCGACGGGCTGTTCCAGCAGAAGAATCGACAGATGAAGCCAGACTCCTCTCGTCACCGTCACCGCTCCTCCGCTAGCAGCGACCTGAAGTTCTTCAGCTCCCTGATGCTCGTGGAGATCCTGAGGGACATTTCATGAAGAGACAGTTATCTCTGGAGGTGTGCACACGTTATAACTTAAGCTCAAAATGAATCCCATGAACAACGGCGCCACTTTTTTTGCCACAATACTACAAATAACTATGAAATTGCTGCTACTATATCTAAAGCTTTGGCTCAGTGTTAATTGTTAATGCTAAAATTAAAATTAAGGTTAAGATTAAGTCAGGGTTTCACTATAAATAGACTGATTTCACAGTGAGGGCCAAAATATTTCATACATAATGACATATTTAATTTATTTTCATATGAATGAATTTCACAAGATAAAATCTGGCTCCACTACGCCTACGCATCTACGAGTATGACAGCTTAGGAAAAATCCTCTCATAGCAACTAGATGCCCATGAAACTGATTTCTTGATAGAAAAGAAAAGACAGAGTTGAACCATGATAAAAGCCAGGCATAACAAGCTGCTGCTCCTTGGCTAACACTAGTGTTGGAAGACTACTAATGGAAATAAAAGATTTATGACAAGAAAACAAACAAAAACTGACATATTATGAGAAAAAAAGCCAAACTGAGACTTGACACGGCCAAAAACTGGCGGCTACAATCAGTTGAGGATGTCAAAACTTCAATTCGTCCCAATACCACAACTTTTCATATCATAATTCTAAAAAAGTGACAGCCACAGTTTGTCTTGGTGTCAGAAAACACTCTGTGCCGTAAACCTCCGTTGTTGTCTATTAAAAACACGTCAGTGAGCCACACCGCTGCACCGGCTGACAGGTTCCTTCATTGTTAAGAGTTTGGTCACCTTAGTTTGTTTAGAAACAGCCTCTTGATGACAAAGTCAAAAGGTTGTGATATGTAGCGCAACAAGCTAGCAAATTTGTTGACAATAAGAAAAATATAGAACATGACTAGCCATATCCTTTAATTAATTAGGTTGGTGTTGATCTTGCTTAATTTTATGTAAACTAACTTGACTGATTCTACAAGATCCACAACTTTTGCTGTTCACCTTTAAAAAAAACTTTACTTTTCATAGAAATCTCTCTAAATTAAGGTCAAGTTTGAGACAATGTGATATATTGATGAATTTCATGTGTTTTCTCTGTTTGTAGAGAGGAGTGGAGTGGGTGTCCTGTATTTCTCAGATGATACGTATTATTATATGATGCCGACAGACTCTCTCACCTTCCAAAGGCGTTGAGCAGGGAGATGATCTCCTGCCGGCTGAGCTGGAAACTGGGTCGCTGGATGCTGGATGTGGGCAAAGCTTCAATCTGTTGCTCTGAAAACAAGATCTTTAACGCCGTGCCTAATCCCCGAGTCTGATGAGAGGAGAGACAGATCAGAACAAAGCAGAGATCACAATACAATACAATCCATACTGGGTGATGCTTTAAAGCATTACTTAACCTTTACCCACAGATCACATTCTGAACATCATTAATATAACTGTTGTAAAAGCTTTGAGGTTTCCTGACTTGCCTGCAGTTTCCCCCACAGTCGACATTTGAAGCAGCCCACACAGTCCATGATCCTGGAGATATTGAGGAAGGCGAGTCTGATGTCCTCCTGACACCACACAAGACAACAGACACTCGTGTCACTTTGATGGTCAAAGAAACTGGTGTACAATGACAGATAAAGAGGCTAGACCTGGGTTTTTGTCCCATTTCTTAATCAATATTCATCTCTCCATGTTACTGTGCAGGTAACCTCAAATTCAGTTATAAGTTCAACTTCAGCCAAAACTCTAATAAAATTGTTTTTTTTTTTTTTACAGATCTTTACAGATAAAAAAAGAACAAATCATTAAAAACGTTGCATCTGTTCCAAAAGCTTTGTTATTGTTGTTGTCAGTGAAAATAACCCATGAATTATATCAGAATTACAGTATTGGCTGCAAAAACACTTTTGAACTTTTCAACTACGTATCTGCAGCTGTTTACAAAAATCTGGTGGAACTTTTATGCTTATTTTTGGTAGCTGCAAAACAAAAGAAAGCATCAAAGTGAATATTTTTTGGAGAAGGTTGAGAAACGTGACCTCACTGTGAGTTTCAACTGAGGTGTGTAGATAATGACTGAATTTTAATTATAGGGTGAACTAGTCCTTTAGTTCTCTTTCCTTTGTGGAAGGGTGAAAGTGAAGAGGAGTGTTGCTGAAATTTGAGCTTTTAAACATTTTAAAGTTCTGTTGTGAAGGCGACAAGGAAATGCTGTGAAAATATTGGGACAGAGCTGCATTAACACATAAGAAGAACTCAACGTATCCATTAAGCCCTGATATCTGTGTAATGAAATATTGAACTGCTTTTGTTTATAGTAATAAGTGATTTTGAAAAACAATCTAAAAACTGTACTGTACTGTATTTCTACATTTTCAGACTAAACAGAGTTTAAAATGGTTGCCAACCTTCAGTTTGGCTGCTTCCTTTTCATCCCCACCAAACAGAGAATTCTCATCAAAGTGCAGAGGGAAAGACCTAAAAGAGAGGAACGTCACAACAAACAGCCAGGTTATACTTTAAATATGACAGCTGCACACAAGTTACTATAATGAGAAACTCGATTTTTTACAAAAAAAACTATGACTCAAACAAAAATGACTAGCAAATAAATATAAATACAAAAAAAAAACACTGAGGACTGTGAAATTGTATCTTGCTGCAAAAATAATAAAAAAATAAAAATAATAAAATAAATAAAATAATATTAAAAATCGATATTTTTTATATATAGTTCTATTTATATAGAGAGAAAATTTATATAGAAATTTCTGATTATACAAAGTTTACAGGAAAATAACATAAAAAACAGAATATATTTTGAGTGGAGAACACTGGCTTAAGAGAAATTTAATACTTAATAATACTTAAATATTATGATTCTCTCTTAAATCCAAACCCAGTAACCTGGTCTGGTGTCAGCGTCATGCCTCAGACTGACCTGGTCAGCTGCAGGATGTGCAGCAGCATCTCTTTGTGTTTCTGGTCCTCCTCCGGCCGGCCGGTGTACAGCTGGAAGGACGGCTGCTGGAAGAACGGCAGAGCTTTGGCCAGCGCCCGCAGCTCTATCAGGTACAGGAAGTAGAGGTTGCGGAGCCTCTTGGGCCCCTCGCCGCCCGTCAGCTCCGAGTCGAAGCGCTGCCGGAACTCTGTCACATTGTGACCCCACTTCTTCTGAAACCAGCTGTCTGTAGGTGAGAAGGGGTTAACACATACAGTACTTCATTAACAGGAGCTCTCATTTAAAAAAATCACTACAGTTTAATAAAGATCAAGCAGGGAAAACAAAAAACACTCCGTCTGCCGGCACATTGGTAACATTTTATTTCAAGTTCCCCTATTTAGCATTTATACACATATTTAAGTGTATAAACAGCTGACACATGGTTTAAAACTCACTATAATGTAGTTATCAGCAGATTTAAGGACATTTTTAAGTGTAATATGTACTATATTGTCATTTATCTTCTGGTTATATATCAGTCTCCACTTGTGGGTGTCCACAGGGGGAGTAATGACAAATACATTAATAAACACACTTATGTCAGAGAATAACTAGATTATAGTGTGGTATAAACTATTATAGAGGCTAAACAGGGGGACTTAAAATACAGTGTTACTGGTACATTAGGAATTGAGTCAGGATGCATGTCGAAGTGTCCTGATGTAACAGTTATACTGTACCTGGGTCAGTAGGAAAAGGATCAAATTAATACTTCAGATAAATATCACAATTAGGAAAAAAAAATACAGCAATTTACCACGTGAGCCAATATAGTACTAGTAGTATGTGATTTAGTTTTTTCATTCAACTATTCAGAGATCCTTTTATTGTTTTTCATTTTTAATTCAATAATACAAACTACATTCAGTTTATGTCCAGTCTGTCTTAGTTGTTTTTTCCCAATAATCAGGGATACAGTCAGTTGTTACACATCTAAGTGATAATTTATTATAAAGCCCCTGAAGACTTGGTTTAAAAAGTATTTAGTAGTAGTAAAATAAGAGTATTTCACTATATAATATTATATATTCATAAGTAAATAAGCAACAATCAAAGTTTAACTTTGGTAAAACACAAACAGGTATTTTTTATGAAGATTTTAACACATAAACTCAGCTTCATCACTGCTGTGTGGATGTGGTTCGATCAGATTTGATTGACAGTAGCCTGGCAACAATTCAACTACTGTCAACATATTCTGATTGGTGCAAAGAAGTGTGTGACATCATTTTTTGCTGATCAAGCCCCACCCCCTCCAAACTAGTCACAAGAGCACAGAGAAAAACACAAATATGGAAATCGCTCATGTAAAATGACTGAAACTGGAATGAAATTGTAGGATCCCATTCTTCATTGGTTTGGTTTTTAGGGCCTTTAACCTTTTTTTCAAAGTAAATTTTTGGGGAAAAAAGAGGAAGGAGGAGAATAAATATTGAATGAGTCAGTGAGAGTTTGTGCAGGTGTTTGTGTCTCACCCTCCAGGAGGTATCTGGCGCTCAGATGTATGTTGATGCTGGCGTGGAGGCCAGAGATGAGCCGGTAAAAAGCTCTCTTCTCCACACACTGACCTGAAAGACACACACAGAGATTTGACAGACAAATTTAACAACACTTCACAGAAGCATTTCCTTTACTCAATCAAATGTAAGTGCAAAGTTAACTCACCTTCCAGCCAGCTGTAGAAGGCCCCTCCTGTAAATGAACCCAACAAAGACACATACAGTAAACTAACCATCAAAATACAATGAATCATGATGCGATACAACAGTAAAGACTTCTCACCTTCACTTCCTGCGCTGCTTTGGAAAACATTGGGATGTAGTGGTCGTTTAATACGATATGGTCTGTCGGGGGAATAAAAGGAAATCATTTTTAGAGTGATGAACAAACACAAATACCCACTTTTACTTCACTTACTGGACATGTCAGATGTAGTTTAAAGGGATTGAAATGAACACCTTGTGACCTATCAAATGCATTAACTGTGGGAGGTTACACAGGCAGATTACAGTCACACTTGCATGACTCTATGGATGGGAGTGTCGATCGGTCCAACACTTTGGTCCAAGGTGAAATATCCTGACAAATAGTGGATGTAGTAACTGTAGTAACTTTGGCGATTTCCTGACATTTCATCAAGCATCATTGTTTTCCATCATTTCATACTTTGGCTGATAGAACAGTGAAATTAACTTGCAGACTGTAGAAAAAGTCTTAATGTAAAGATACAGTGTCATCCACCAACTGTAATCTGAGCTGTAATTGTTGCATATTGTGGATTGTCTGAGTGTTTACTTGAAGCAGTTCTCCTCATAGATGCTGTTCCAGATCTTCCAGTCCTCTGGTCCCGTGTAGCCTGTGAAGCGCTCCGGGTTCAGCAGCAGGTCCACATACTGGGAGTCTGGTGACTCCTCGTCTGGGAATCAACAAAACTTAAGTCAGCTCTAAGTTGCTATTACGACATATTTTTGTCAGCCAAGTTTCATCCAAACCAAAGAAAACAAAAGTTAAAGAAGGCAGATTGTGAAGTAAGCAGCAGAGAGGGGAGTCTGCTTCACATACAAGAGAAGATTTACACACTGTCGTTATAATAATCCACAAAGGCTGGAGAGTAAGTGATGGAGGAAATAAATAAATAAAAAGGAATTTTTATGTGTTGTTACATTACATTCTCATCATCATCATCATCATCCCTACGAAATGATTCTCTCAGTTATATTTTCAAAAACATTTGTGTATTTTGTCATCATGTTACCTAAAAATTATACTTTGCATAATGTTCTTCAAAAAAATTTGGATTCATGTATATTTGCTAAAATATGATCACATTCTTTACAAAACTGTGCCGTCTTTGCATTTATACCTCCAAAAACAATTAAGATTTTAATCATAATTCATCACAAACATACTGTAGTCTTTCCATTACGTTTCCAATTTGGATTCTTTATTTTTCATTTTCTTTCCAAAAAAAAATGTATATTCTTATTTCTGGGAATTCATAGAAGTAAGAGAAAATATCTTTTGTTTGTTCACTCATTGATTCATTTGTTTGATTGATTGATTGATTGAATCGTACCGTCAACCACACAGAAGCGCTCTGCCTCGTCATCGTGTTGCCTCCAATCCCGCAGAGCCTCTCTGGTCTCATCACTAGAAGAGACAACAGAAAAGTCTACAGGTTCAACTTCAACCTTTTGACTTAACCTCACTCTATATGTCCAGAGGTCAAAGGTCACACAGGAGATTAAAACTGTCAGTGTGACATTAGTTGTTTTCTACTCACAGCTGACTTAGAGCTACAGATCAACCTGCAACCACAACATTATTTTAGCTGCTGTGATACATAAACTTTATATGAAACTGTACTTTTATATTAATATTATATTAATGTGCATATTGTCTTTATTGTTTGTACAGTGATTTATAAAACTCACCTTAAAGAGACATCTACAGCTCCGAGGCGCTCGGCCTTCTCACATTCATCCAGCTGCTCGTTTGCTTCTGCTGAATACTAAACACACAAACACACATTAATGGATTGAAATGTATGACTATAACTCACAAACTATAATTTTCTCACAGAAAAGGTACACAAGTACATGAGGTTTGCAGTAGATGATCATAAACTGTTCTGTCACATTTAAAGAGCACAAGAAGGATTTACTTCTGTTAACTGTAACTGTAGAAAGCTCCTCTGAGTGTTTTTCCAAACACAGCAAAATGTGATGTGATGATTTGGTAATTATGTGCAAAGCTTGTTGAACTTTTGACGAACAGTCCTTTCAATATCGCACGCAGGCTCAAGTCACTTTTTATAATGCTATAATTTCTTCTTAGCTGTTCATTAGTTTAACATTAGTTTCTTTTATCCTCAAAAACTGTTGTGTTATTTGTTATTATCCCCAAATTTGTCCCTTTAAAATGTGTTAATGTATTAAACGGCCCCCAATCCCTTATTTATAGCAATTACTACAGTCTTCTAGAGACTTTTATAATCCCCTAATTTTTTATAGTATCTCTTAATTCCTAATTTTCTTTTATCTTCCTCAGAATTTATTATCCCAAAACGTGTTACAGCACCCCCATAATTTGATATTTGTTATAATCCCAAAATCTTTGGGGATTTAAGGCTACGAACGAGCGCAAAAATATATATTTTCAAATATTTATTATTATGATAAGAAAAATGATCACAGAAGTCAAAGAGAGTTCACTTTGTCAGTTGTTTGGGGGCCCCTCTGTCTGACGGACACTAAACAGCCAGTTTGCTTTTGTCCTGACTGACTTACCTTGTTGTGTGAGGAGGATCGGATTCCCTCTGGCACCTCGTTCTGTGAGCGGACAGAGTCTGAGTCAGTCTGAATAAAGTGAACAGCTGATTGGTTTATTACTGGCAGGTAGATTAGAGGAGGAACTCACAGAAGAGCAGGGCTTCACAGCACAGTCCTTCAGACCACAGTGACTGCTGATCGTCCAAAATGGACACGGCTTATTCAGGTTCACCTGCAGAGAATCAAGTCCCAACATATTTATCTGTGCGTGTGTGTGTGTGTGTGTGTGTGCGCGTGTGTGTGTGTGTGTGGTCCATCAGCACACCTCACCTTGTAAAACCTGAAGTAATCAGACTCCAGAAGAGTTTGAAGTTTTGGGAAAAGTTGGTCGTTGTTGAAGCCATCGATGGTCTCCACGTCACAGGCGCAGTCATCCAGGTCACCTGTGACCTGAGTTAGATGGAAAATAAACAACTGGTCAATTTTAATCAAAATGTTGATTGACTTATATGACTTATATCTTATAAATAAAATAAAATGTTTTTCATTTTATGAGTTTATGAAGTAAAGGAGGAGATCATGAAGAGTTAAGGTTTTTGATCCTGATGGAACATTAATGGAAAATGTTTTCACCCATGTTGATGTATGAAAAGTCAAAGTCAATCAAAGTCATTGCAGCAGAAGGTGAGATATTCTGACTTTTAGTCCCTAAATGGGTCAACCTGCAAAAACACTGGATCCTAAATTTTCCATTATGTGACTTGATTGACCTTCCCTGCCTGATACATGCAGAGTGTCCAGTTCTGAGAAATATTTTGACTGTTAACTCCCTCAGCACAGCCCCACACTCCTTAAGAAACTTTTCACTAACCAAAAGTGTGTAAAATGGTTATTTTTTTCACTATTTCCTATATTCATTTTACTGTAAAATATATTTCTGTAAATATATGATGGTCTAAAAGCTGTTTCAAATGTATAAATACTGAATCTGTTGGTTCATGTGTTCATTTATTGGCCATTAACAGTCAAATCTAACATTTTAGCTTCCTCAGGTCATTAAAACTCTCAATGCTGAGGACACTACCCAGGTGTTAAAGGTCCGAGGTTTTAAACCCAATCTGAGATAACCCTGATGACATCATCTGGGTTATTTTAGACTTTAGAGAGCTCCCCGAGAGCCACAGAGGACTAGCAGTAGTACACTCTGTGACAGGAAGCTGAGCTTCATGTATAAAATACATAGAGTGCCCCATTAATTATAGATTATTAGTGAAAAACATGTCTTTCTTCTTGTTCCTTGACTTGGATATTTAAGCTTCACTGTGCAGAATGATGTATGTGCTGAGTTTGTTTTCACATCCATCTGCTAAAAGTAAAAGTTTCTCTGTGCATGATTTGTGACATCACAACCGGTTTAGAGCTGCTCACGGCCCAGTAAAACTCACACAAGTGTGATGTGGAAGCTTGAAGCCTCCAGTGCACAAACACTGAGAATTGACTTTCCAGTGAAGTATCAGACATCTTGTGTGCAGGAAGGAGTATTTGTATGTCTTAAAATGTGTCTGTAGGGGATCTTTAAAACTGCCACCTCTCTTATTTGGCTTTTTTAAACAGTAAAACAGTGTTTTTACTTAAACAGTATTTCTACCTGATGACTGACATATTGATTTGTTTAAGCTGAGAAAAGCCAAGATGTCTGCCAACATGATGTTCATCATCACTCTGCTCAGCTATATTTTCTGTTAGGAGAATTTCAGGTGTTACAACAGAGCCCAGTGTCCCCTACATGACACTCTGCATGTATTACACACACTTTTAACAGCATGTATAATTCACTTTAACGTGTGTGTGTGTGTGTGTTTGTTTGGAACAACACAACTTCTAACTGTACATTTTAACACATGTGACGCAGTTGTTTATATAAAATAAATCCACTAAAAGTAACATTACAGCAGTGTCTACAGGCAGAATACTTCATACGGTGACAAAAACAAAGATCCGTGAGTGTCAGTCGCTCACCTGACAGAAACACCTGCTGTCTGCAGACCCGGACACCTGGAGGAGGAGGAAGAGGAAGACCACCAGCTTCATTACGACTTCTGCTGCTTCCACAGACCGTCTGTTACCACTAATACGTTCTCTGTACACTGTGTAGTATGTATGAAAGACTCGGTGTTTAGTAATAAAGCTGGGAGGAGGCGATAAAAGGCGGTTATCAAACGTCAAGTTTTGCTTCCTGTTATTTCCTCATTTCCAATCCGCTACGTGTAATACGTGACGAGCTGATCAGCAGCTTGAATCACAGGTCTGACTCAGTTCACTGAAACCCTCACAGCGTCAAACTTTATACACGCTGACCAGAAGTCCGTGTTTAGGGTTTTTAAACGGCTTGAAACGTTTTGTTTTAGACTCTGGAGCTTCTTTTTCTTCTTATTTGCGCATAAAACAGTCCGACAAAAACCTACAAAATCTAAGAAACTGTCCAAAATCTACTTTCTCCACTTAAAAGCCTCCAATAGACTTTAAAGAAATGTCTACACTGAAAGAATATCCACAAATATAAATTTGATTTAATTCTATTTTTCTTCATACATTAACAAACACGTTTTCCAGACTGATGTAGGCTATCAGATGATTTTCTTACAGCAGAATAATGTTGAGACAACTTGTACAAACGTGTTAATAACCAAACTCAGAACAGTTTCCTGCTGTTTAATGATATTTAAATTATTAAATTTATGTGTTCATGGCTTCGTCTCTGTAATGTAATACCATCAGTCAGCCACATGGTGGAGCTAAAGGACACTCAGCTATAAAGTTAAAGGGACATCCCGCTCAAGTGACCTCAAATACATTTTTTATATACATTATACAAATAATTTCAATTGTGTATAGTTCAAGTTTGAGTTTTGAGTTTACCCCAAAGTCTGCATAATTTATTTTAGTAATAACAACTTTTATTTTTCTTAGATTTAGTATCACAAACACTGCATTTAATTTAAATAAAATAAAAGCAGGACTGATGCAGTAAAACTAAATATAGTAAAACTAAAACTCGCTCTGTGCTTCAACAGTAACATTAACGAATGTCTGTATGTTGTTAGTTATTGTTTATTTGCAGAATAACAAAACGGTTGCAATTAATGGTAATATTTCTAAGAATTAAATGTTTTTTTTTGCATTACTAAAAGTGTTTAAAGAAACAATTTCACTCATAAAACACATGTTTCAAACATACAGGTACAGCATGTCTGTTCTTAACTAAGCGTCTATCATTAAACCCTAAAAACAGGTTTTTACCTTTACTGGAAATATTTTAAATAGCTTCTGACTGATGCTTAGAGAAATTACAGTAAAATAAAAAAAATCAATACACAAAATATTCTGTTTTTGGACTTTGTTAGAAATCTTAGAAGTCTCCTTTGTATGACAGAGTTTGAGGATGTTTGGAGACCCCCAGCCTCCCGGACTGTGAGCCCCCTCTGCTGGAGGGAATTCACTGTGTGTCTAAATAAATCCACTGTGAGCATGAAGCTTTGAGAGAAGGAAAACAGGGAACAGGGAGGAGAGGGAAACACACTGGCTGCATTTAAACTCACTGAAAAACTCCTTTAAAAATCACAACACCGTCCTCTACTGCTGCCACGCTGCGTTTCCCCCTGAGGAAAAATAAACTGTGACTGAGAATTTAGATCAATGTAAAAACACTGCATAGCGATTAAAGGTCATAAGCAATATGTGTTAGTCTGTTTGGTGTTTGTTGTCAGTATATGTGCTCAGGGCTGTATGGGAAGTAGAGCTGGCACTGGGTGGAATATCCTGGTGAAATAAAGTTAATTTAACTGTAACTGTCACTGCGTTTAACTTTTATAATAGGTAAAAATAAATAAAGACAGTATTTTAGCTGATCCAGATGGTTTGTTCACTGGCTTATTAAAAATAAATAAATTATAAAGGTTGAATTTGTATCTATAAAGTAACTTATCTATAAAATGCTTTGTCAGAATTACAACCCACTCAAATCTTTGCTCCCTATCGGCTCTTTTATTTCAAGAAACTCAACTTCTCACAATTCATTAGTAAATATTATTAATGTGTATTGTATATATACTGTAGATGTACTTTTATATATAAAAGTACATGTTTTCCTCTCCCTGCACGTTGATTTTACTTCTTGTTGTTTGTGTGTATGTTTGATTTTAACCTGCACAAATAAATAAACTCAAAATATCTGAGTAAAAGTTCAACATTTCCCTCTGAAAATCAGCAGAGGACGAGGTATTCTAATACTTTAAGTAAAAGTAGTAATACTAGGCTATAAAAGTACACAAATATAGGTCTTACTTCTAAATAAAGTAAAAGTACAGAAGGGTTGTCAGAAAGATGTACTTACTGATCAAAAGTAAAAGTACAGACTATGCAGACTGACACATTTCAGGATAGTATTGTTTTATGTATTATTATATATTATTGGAGTATTATAAATGATGCCTTATTAACATGTAAACAATATTTGAATGTAGCTGGTCAATGTGGAGCTCATTTTTACTACTTTATAAACTGTTATGTACAAATTCATCATTAAGATCATCACATGTATTCAAAGTAATTATAGCTGATAAATAATTTTAGTAGAGTAAAAAAGTGGAATATTTCCCTTTAAAATGTAGTGGAGTAGAAGTTTAAAGTGGAAATACTTCAGAGTTGTATTAATGTTATGTACCAGTCTTCAGGCCACTTTCCCGCCCTGTTTTGACGCAGAATGTGCTGTTTGAACCCTCTGCGGACTTTATTAGCTGTGGAAACATTTGTGTGTTTCTTGCAGTGTGGTCGCCGGCCGCCCCCTCCTCTTTCTCTGCTGGCTGGCCGCCTCTCTGTCCCAGGATCTCTCACTCGCTCTATTTTGGTGCTTCCTCGCGCTGCCAAGCCCCTGACGTAATGCCCCGCTGTTAATGATTAGCATGTGGAAACGAGCAGCGCGAGCCTCCCGCGTCAATTCCTCCAAAACACAGCCGGAAGTGGATTGATGTTGCCTTCAAAATAAAAGCTTCAGCGCATGTATTTTTTTAAAACTTAGTTTTTATTGTTTTCATGTAAATGAGATTTGTATCTACTCTCAGCTGTTCACTGTTTGTTTTATATAAAGTCTTATCTTGTTATTACCACCTTTCAGGACTTCTTTGTCATCATTCAGTACCCAGTTGCTTGCCTAAACTGGGGAGGACTGGTTTCCAGTATTATTCACCTTACCACAGGAATGAACTGCAAAACAAACTGAAGTTAGAGACATCCATTTCCCTGGGGGACTTTATCAATCAATCAATCAAACTTTAGCTCATACAGATGAGTGCAATTCAAAGTGCTTCACAGATGACTGACAAGCCAATAATAAGACAGAACAGGTGTAGACAGTAAACAGAAAAATAATTTGTGACTAATGAAATAAAAACTAGATTAAAATTTAGATAAAATGAAAAGTTCTACTTACTTATATTTTCAATAATTACAAAAATGTAATTAGTGTGTCTGTGTGTGTATCTCTCTGGTATATATTGTATGTAACTTGTTCTCTGGTCTATCTTTTTTAAAAGAGATCTTGATCTTAATGACACATACTGACTATAATGATAACTTACTATAGAACATCCTTAACCTCAATTGATCCTAATGCCAGTTTTATTTAATAGCAGAAAAGTCAGAATTATCATAAAATTACTATCATCAGTCATTTTTGTCAGCGATAGTATCTGAAATAATCAAACTGCATCATCAGATTGGAGTACAATTCAACTTAAAGCTAATCTTAATACAGAGTACTCCTTAAATATACTACAGTATAGAAATCCACAAAAAGGTTAGTAAGTTAGGTAGTAAAATGTGTTAGGGTTGAAAAGTCCCTTAAAGGGCAGGTTCACAACAGTCCATATGCACAGTGAAAGAGGTTTTCCTCACTGTAATCATTCCTCCTGTTTATACTGGATATTAAAAGATCCCCTTTAAATCCCATTTAAAGGTTGATGTGAAGCTTATATGAGGCTTCAGCAGTCTGAGTTAGTCATATCAAGTGGATATCTGCCACATTTACAGTCTTTTTAGCATCAAATTCCCTCTTTGTGTTTCCTCAGACAGTGTTTCCCTGTTGAGCTGTGGTGGAAGTATAATAACAAAAAGAGGGACTTTGGCACTAAAAAGACTGTAACGTTGAAAGATATCTGCTTGATACATTTTTGCACAGAAGGAGGACTGTGGACTTTGTCCCCATCACTTACATTGTAAGTGCATTATGAAGGGATCTTCTAATGGTCAGTATGAACAGGAGGAATGATTACAGCAAGAAAAACATGTTTCAGTGTTCATTTGGGCTGCTGACTGTTGTGTACCGTCCTTTAAAGGACCAGTATGTAAGATTTAGGGGGAACTATTGGCAGAAATGGAATATAATACTCATAAGTATCTTTTAATTAGTGTATAATCACCTGAAAATAAGAATCGTGTGTTTTTGTTACCTTAGAAAGAGCCCTTTATATCTACATAGGGAGTGGGTTGCCAAGTCATGACTCACCCTACTCTGCCTCTGACTAAAACCTGCCATGTTTCTACGGTATTTTTGTGAGTTTCGAGTTTTGGTTCTCCTACACGCTTGGAAGAGTAGGGGGCAGTCATTTGGTTGCAATCTGCAACCTCACCGTTAGATGCCACTGAATCCTACACACTGGTCCTTTAAGATTTTGTTTCAGTTGTATTGTGTATAATGAAGTCCCAGGACTTATTTTGAAACCTGTAAGCGGAAGCCACACGGCGTGTTCCGTCCGGTTTGACAGCGGTGCTTTAGAGCAGAGCAGCCCGACTGCTGGAGAGAGACAGAGGAAAAGTTAGTCAAGATGGCAAACCCCTCAGACCCGGAGTGAAGGGGCACCGCTCCCCGAAAAAACTGAGCCTGTCGCCCGTCCTGAGACAAACCCAACGATGCAAACTGCGCCAGGAGGTAAAACCCTCAACTTTCTTATTTCTGAACGTTTCTGCGACCGTTGAAATATTCAAACTGGAGTTTCTAAGTCTTTTTTTTTCTCCGTTGTTTTGGGCACTCTCCCTTTCTGCTGGAGTATTTACCCCCCAAAAAGAGACTGTCTATCAGACCCAACCGTCAAATTTAAATTAGTCTGTGCTAACCGTTAACCTGTTTATTCCAGCTGAGTAAACGGTAACTGAGAATTCATAGCCGTTAACGTCATATTGCTAACGGTGCTGGGGGTTGTAACTTAGCTAACTATACTTAAGTTAAAGTCACCGTTAATACACGGTTCGTCCATGGAAACCTTCTACAAAGGAAAACGAACCGAGATACACATAACGGTTATATTTATTCGCTTTTCTTCTTTACAAACTGCTCTCACACACACAGTATATCCGCCAGCGGTCATTCCTTGTGTGCTGATAAAGCAAAGTGACAGTTTTAGACAGCGGCTAACGCTCAGCCCTGAAGCCTGGAGTCTGCTCCCTAGCTTACTACTCGGCGTTTCTTCGCTTAGAAAACGCAGCCTCGCTCTCTCTGCCTGTCCTCGGTTTAAAATACAGCATTTTAAACACAAACCTGTCATTAAAATAACGGAGTGAAGTCGCTGCTAAGGTCTCCACAGCACACAGCCCTGCCAACGGTTGCCGTCGGTAACCCGGCGTCCTTCCTTTGGAAAATTCCGGGATGCAGCGCCAGTAGTACAGGCAGCTGTATTTTTAGGAATGGGTGGATACCAAAAACGAAAATTATTTATTTTTGTCTCGGCGGTGAATGCCACAAGCCTATGCGCATATGCGACGGCGAGGACTCGACCTATAAATGCATGTATGAGTTTTTGAAGGCTGGCATCTTCAAAGCGGCTCTGTTGCAGCACAAAGTGTGCAGAGCAGAAGCAACAGGGACACTGGCGCAGTCCTCTCTATTGCGTTGTAAAAGTGTATGCCAGTGTGTGAAAGAGAGGGGGAGACCTCTATATAGAGGCATAGACAGGTCATTGTCTGTTAAATGTGTTTTTTTTTTCCCTCCCCTAACATCTAACATCCTCCTGCAGGCCAAAGAGGGATTCCCTGAAGAAAAATGCCAGTGAGGCTGAAGCTGATGTGACACAGCCTGTGCTGGAAGAAAGCTGACTCATCAAATATCAATCCCTCTGGGAGCGACTAAGCAGCCGAGAGCAGCTCATATCACCTAATGCCGAGCTAGAAAAGCACCTCACACCCCCCCCACCCCCAACTGGAGATTATCAGACAGAAGAAGACGGGGCAGAAAGCCCTCCAGCAGGAATATATACAACACCAAACATATTTTGGAACCAGAAGTGCTAACAGAGACTGCTGTCCTGCTGTCCGAGCCGCTGCCAAAGCTAAGAATGGCATCACAGCGCTTCAGCTGAACCTCACTGACTGACTGACCCCCCCCACCCCACCCCACGAACAGAGACATCAACAACCAGCTGATAAGACCACCTTCACCCTCCATCAGTTTTACCCAAACTATCAGTGGAAAGTTTGGGGGAGGTCATTCTCTGAGTCACTCCCCACACCGCTTTGCCCAGCCCGGCACCACCACAGTCAGTCTGCCTTCACCCCGTCTCGCAGACCATGATGTTTCGCGATCAGGTGGGCGTGCTAGCCAGCTGGTTCAAGGGGTGGAACGAGTGCGAGCAGACGGTGGCTCTGCTGTCCCTGCTGAAGAGGGTGAGCCGGACCCAGGCCCGCTTCCTGCAGCTCTGTCTGGAGCACTCTCTCGCCGAGTGCACCGAACTGCAGGTCCTGGAGGGAGAGGCCAACAACCCAGGTAGGACAGCCAGCTGCTCAGACACTGACAATCACTACATCTTCCACCAAGACATGATGAAGATGCATTTACAGGCACTGACAGACTACAGTCATAACTTTGAAGCATTCTGGTCTTATTATGAAGGAAATAAACTATGAAATAACACATTTTCACTTCATGTTGGCAAATTAACACTTAATTTGTACCTCCTGTATGATTTAGTTTAAGATATTTCCCACTGCTGGGAATTGGCAGCAGCTGTTAAAGAAGATGATAGAGCTGTTTTTCCACTCTCTTGTCTACTAGCAATACATCTTCTACTCCTCAATAGTTGAGCTTTTGTCACATTGTCGTAGTTAGCTTCACATTACTTCTGCTTCAGTCTGCATACTTATTTGTTTTCTGATCATAAATCAACTATTTTCATTCATTCACAATACACAGAGGCCCATAGAGACAGTAGTCAAATTCAGCTTTCAACTTTTTTTTTTTTTTTGGATTTTCAAGGGCATGTTTTCCCAAAGGCACTGTAATTCCTGACCCTGAAACAAGCACCCACAGGAAATCACACATGCGCAGACTCCACGCAAGCATTAGAATGCATTTCCTGTCCAAAACATTCCTGCAGATCCATCAAGAGTAGTAAATAGCTGAATCATCGATGGGATGAAACTGTGCAAAGTGTTGTGCTGAACTGTAGCCTGTCAAATGAAAACTATTGTGGAAGAAGTTTGGGGTCGTGTATAGTGTTAGCTCAGCTGGCAACGTGGCCGGCTGGAGACGCCAGTCAGTCAGTGTGCCACCCTATAGTGCTGTAGCGCTCCCTGGGTTGGTATCGTGCCAAGGCACCCAAGGGGGGGTCTGGCTGAGTTTTGTTGCATCAGACTGCAGCGTGGCCATGGAAACAAAAACCCTGGCAACCGACCGGGCTCATGAAAAATAGAAAGCAGTGCTGCTGCTGCTGCTGCTGCTGCTGCTGCTGCTGCGATGGAGAGCTGGCATCTCTCTGTACCTATGGCAACATCTGCATGCAGTAACACATCTGGTGGCTTACACTGTGCTTTCCGAGGCAGCGGACGTTACTGGGGTGACATAATGGCCCTGCCCTGCAGTGACAGACACACACACACACATTACATAGAGTTTCCATCAGGGTTTACAATGGGCAGTGGCTATAGTTAATGTAAGCCTTGTTACTGTTTTATATAAAGCTAGAGGCATCAAAGCATACTGTATGAAGTTCCTCCAGTTAGTCCCTCTCAAAGTCCGGCTGGTTCATTATGTCAGACATCAAAGCAGTCTGAAGATGTTTTTTTTTTTAACCTTTCAGAATACAGTGCATCATGTGTAAGTCAAAGAGACACAATCTTGTGACCGTATTTCACACTCGCAAGAGTTTGATTTATGGTGTAGGTGAAACATGAAGGAAATTTGCCTGTGGGTGGAAGGTTCTGGTTTTGCATATGGAAAGTTTTCACTATAAAGATTGCATCATAATTTGGTTGTTTGTGTAAGATAACATGATGAAGAGGTAGGCCTGTCATGATAACTACTTTTGTTGGATGATATATTGTCCCAGAAATAATTTGCGATAAAAGATATTGTCATTTTAAGACCAGTTGCAGTTGCACGCAACACTTCAGTTCAAATACCATACTTGCCTATCTGGGAGGTGCCAGGACCCCTAGCTTCACCTTATTCACTTACACCAGACCTGCAACCTACATACATAGCTCAGACACCCCCAGCATATGTTCACTAGTGGGAGTGAAGGGTTTTGGGAGAGTTTGGGTTTCTAGAAATGTCGGGAGCCATTTTTATTTATTGGGGCGAGTGTGATGCTTACAAATTTTATGAGTTAAATAGCTCATATACTCATAAGTCATTTTCTGTTTGTCTTAAAAAAGAAAACAAAAACAAATTTACAACAGCCGCAAAGCTCAGAGACTCAGCAGCCAGACATTTCTCCGTTTTCTTTTTAGGAGAAGCTGAGATTGTTGCTATAATGAGAATAACTGGTCCACCTTAAAGGTTAGTCCACCTTAAGTGAGCCTGGTCAGGTTAGGCTAAGTTCACTTTAATCAGCAGGTGACAAGAAAGACACAGAAACTTGGCTTGGGTCTTGAGGAGTTGTAGCATTTATTTTTACTGACAAATAAACAAACAACAAAATCTCTCTCACTCTCTCTCTCTCTGTCTCTCTCTCTGTCTCTCTCTCTCTGTCTCTCTCTCTGTCTCTCTCTCTCTGTACTGTATACTCGCTACACACCTCGTGACATTCTTATGTAAACAAACACGCATATAATCACAATAAGTAATATGGAGCTCAGCAAAAATGATCGCGGTCATGTCCATATATCGATAAGTCGATAATGTATCGTGACAGGCCTATGAACAGGCCTTTGAGTTGAAGTATAATGTCACTACCAGCCGTGGTTGGTATTTGGTGATTTGGCACGATGTACACACACATACATACAGGTCTGATGTCTGGGTATGAAGGCATTTGTCACTCAGTCAGTTCTTGTTTTTATGAGGGACAGAGGTCAAATAGTGTGGAGTGACAGGCTTGACAGTAAGACCTGTAATTCATATCACAATAGACTGTCACGTTTGCCTTAATATTTATGATAATGATTTGGTTTTAATTAACCCTGATTTACAAATACTTCATTTATGTCTTTCTGAAAGTAAAATGCAAAGAGTGCAAAGAAATACGAACACATTAGCAAACATGTATGCAGCATATTATGCTTGGGCTTTTTTCTTTTTTGCCGTACACTCAGCACTTTCTGTGACCTAATTTTATTTCAAATGATGAACCAAATTCCTTTTGCTGCAAGTTTAAACTAATTTATACTTAACTTGCTTTACTCTGCAACATATTTGCTGAAGCCAAAATCTTGATACAGCGTCTTTGCTTGAGTCTGGTTTAGCACCAATAAGAAAGATTTCACCAAACATAATGACCTGAGAAAAATTCAGTCAACTATCTGGGCCTTGTGTCTCTGAACAGACTCTGAACCGATAATGGCCTGTTCTCACTTTCGTAAGGTCGGGGAATTACAAAGTGACGTAAACTTGTGGTTTGTAATCACTGACTACATTTACACACTCACTAGTAGTACTTCAGTTCTAACTCAAGGAAATTCTCTTTTGACAATGTTGTTAATATTTCAATCCACAAACACGTCAACACACCTGGATTTCAAGCTCTCCGTTTGCTGGAGTATGTTGAACTTCTTTCCCCCAAACTGTCCTGAACATATGTCAAAGGTTAAGATGCAGTCAATGGAAAGTGGCACCACTCACCAAGTGGAAAACCAGGTTATTCGACAAATTGCTTCCTAAATAAAGTTGTCATCTAAGTGGTGTCTAAATATGAGTACTTCCAGTAATCGTGATACTCATGTACAATACAAGTTTAAATACACAAAAGTGTTTTGCTTCAACCATGGTTTGCTTTTTCCTGGTCCAGCCATGTTAATAATAATTGATTGTTAATCTGGCTTTTAGAATTGGAAAATACACAGGTCAACAAAGCGGACAGACTGTAATAATTAAATGATTGTAATGGCAAAACTGGTTTTGTCCAGGAAAGACATATTTGTATGGAAATGTGTTCTTTTTGACAGATACACAGAAGACTTGGATCTGAACACTAATGCAGAGAACCAAAGAATATCTGTGGGCTTATTTTTCTATTTTAAACAGACATGGCTGTGTAAATTCAGTACATGTCACTTGGAAATATTCAGTCTAACAGAGTAGAATCAGGCTAAAGAAGCTTTTAATGAGCTTTATCCTTCTGTACCTCCACATAGAGTTTTGGGCCACGCCCCTCAGTTTTCTCCCACCTGTGTCAGCTTGTGGTCGCTTTCCTTCTGCTGAATCAGCAAAGTAAGATGGAATCAGCAGGCCTGTTTCAGAGCTGTAGACTTAACGTCAGGATACAGGCTGCTGAAAAGAGGGAGATTGAGAAGGTTGTCTGGTTACGTGATCCCTCTGGTATGTTGTGGTAGGTTGTTTGAGTGCTTTTGTGCTAGGGAAAGGCTGATATATTAGTTTCCTGATTTACTGCGCCAATACTGGTCTTGTAGTACTTATGGAGTATTTGCCAGTTTGCAGTTATTTCTTACCACAGCTATACAAGGATTAGTAAAGCCTAAAAATAGAATATTAGCTGTTGTTTTTTTTTTACTGCAGATGCTTTGTTGGATACATTTCTAAAAAACCCAGAGGAAATCATTGTTAATCAGTTGGCTTTTTTTTTTTTTTTTTTTTTTTTTTTTTTTTTTTACAAGAATATGAATAAAACACATGCAAATTACCTATTTAACACCCACAATATCAGCAATAAAAGTTTAAAAACAGCTATTTAAAAAATCCATGCAAGTTTTAGTATCTGCTTCAAATTGCTAATCAATGTGGACCACATCAGTTTAGGAACAAAACCACAAATCACTCACAGATTCAAAAAGCTGTTCTCAGACCACGTCTGTCATTCAGAACTGTTAATTTACTAAGTAATCACTAATAAGTGCAGTATGATTTGGTGCTGGTGCAGAAATGAGACCTGCAGGCTGTGAAAGGGTTAACATGCAGCTGGAAGTCTTGGGCTGAGTGGAAAAGCGCAACTATTTGGAAAGCAGTGTACAAATGAATGGAATCCTCAGTGACCTACTTCTCTGAGCGGCTGAGAGGCTGCCTTGTTTTGGGACCCAGCGAGTGATGCGACTTTATTTGCGACTTGAGATGCGATCGTAGTCAATGGAGTCACTATCTTATTGAAAGACAGGCAGTGTTGCATCATGAAGATTTATTTATTTTATTTTATTGTAGTTTTTTTATGTTGTTTTTAGACTTTTAGATGTTATTTTAGATTTCCCTGACTGATGTCTAATTTGGTTAGAGTTTGTGAATTTTTAGGCCTCTGCATTGCTGTTTGAACAGCACAGTAGAGATACAAGGCAATAAAACATGTTGGTCCTTCATTATTTCAGCTGATGCCTAATGCTGACAAGGGAGATCCAATAAAATAATCCCTAATCACACACAAAATGGACTATTCTTGTATTATGGTTTGAGAAACTGTTGTTGATGGAGATAACTTAGAGTGAAAGTCTAATCCCTGGTTTTATCCTGTGATTTTTGACAGGATCAAACTGTAGCTTGCAGTATTTCACTTGTGGTTATTTAGGAATGTAACTTCCTGTTTTTCCTCCCCCCTTAAGGAGAACAAAACTTCTTTTGAGACAATCCCAAGAGGGACAATATCGGATCAAGTAGAAAGGACATGAATAGCGAGCAGAGCACTGTCTGAAGGGCGGCACACACACACACACACACACACATACACACACACAGAGGGTGTAGGGTTAGTGTAAGGGGTGGGATTAGGACAGGACAGTGGGTCTGGTGTTCTGAATGACTAACTTCATTTTCGTGTGGTGTGCTGTACTGCTGACCTGGCCTGCACGGCTGTTTGAGCTGAGAGGAGGCAGGCAGGGATTCGATATGTACAAGCAGCTGTGTTGTACAACTGAAGGTGACAGAGATAGGGCTCTGTGTTTGGGACGAGTGGCTGCAGTCAATGTTACTGTATTTAATTGAGAGTTCATTCATTTCAGTGTGGAAATCCCTCAATTTGGTCTCCATCTTTGTTTAAAAGCTTTTTGCTGTGGTTGCTTTTGTACTGCCCAGACATCACGTGACATCAGCGTGTTCAAACCAGAAAATACAAGTACAGCACAATATAGCTTGTAAGAACTACAATCATGGCATATAAAGTAGCTATATAAGTGTATGGTTGACAAAGTGCACTACAAAGTGCTGCTAGTGAAAAAGTTTACGACCAGATATATATAGGACATAAAATGTCAATGCTTTCATGAACTCTAAGTTGAATCACTGGTGTGTCAGGCAATCAGAGAAAGATCGTAACAAAACAGACATCCTACATCTTTAATTGTAGGGGGTAAAACAGGACTTAATTTATCAATTAATTATGTATTTTGAATTTCATGTTGATTTTATCCCTGTGATTAAAATGCCTCATTACTGAAACTGCATGTACAGTTTATGAATGACAGCAGTGCGAGCTGGAAATGGCGAGCAAGATGAGTTTCTGACAGTTGAATCTACAGGTTCAGACAGAAAAGGAAAAACACCTTTTATTTACACCTGTAAGCAACAGATCCTTAGAAATACCTGCATTATACAAGGGGTGGGAGGTGGGCGTTTAATCTCAGTGGAGAATTTGAATTTGAAAAGCTGTTTGAATCTAGGTCAAAATATGACTTCCAGTGAAAAAATTACTTTTCTTTGGAGCTGCCGGCACTAGCTTTGCGTCTAATATTGTAGAGAGAGACAGTGATAGAAAGCATACATATGTCTGTGTGTAAGATGACTGACATGGAGGGAAAGTCTGTATTGTATAATGGCTAGGATTACTCAGTGAATTCTTGTTGCACTCTCTGCCTAAACTAGGTCTGATGAAAACCTGGGCTGGAAATCAGCATTCCTGGCTGAGGCGGTAAATGGTTCCGGTGTTGGGGATACTGTCTAGGAATGTGGGCACGTCGGAGCACACTTGAGTCAAGTGCTCGGCAAGAGTTGGATGGGGGCTTTTCCAGCGTGGGGGGAAAAAGACACAGTGGAAAAGGAAAACTGATTCCACCTTCAGTGGAGCTAAGGTCTCTTGAGTACGCCGCGGTATGGAAGAGGGGAGGGTGAGAGTGGAGCGACGGGTGGGGCGAAGAAGGGAAAAGATGAAGAGAATACTGGTGCCATTTACAGCTAAAACTCATTCACTACTGCCTCTGCCTAGTGTGTATTTTTCCCAGATTTTATGTTTTTATGTTTCAAATATTAACTTGTTCTTTAAGTCCAGATTTTATGGTGTCAAACCAAGCTTGAAATTAACAGCTTTCCTGGCTAACACCCATTAAAAGTTTGTCAGATGATTTTGAGGGATATTTTCTAGAATAGATTTCTTCCTTTGAGGTGTTGGGTGATAAGCAAAAAGTGTAACATGATCAGTATTGATATTACAGTTAACAGCACCATGAAATGATCACCATGAAAAAAATCTTGGACCGAACATCTTCTGAAAGCAAACTCTGTATTAACAACCATGCTGACAGTGTGTAAGAACACAGCAAGGTAGAGTTAAACCCGGTATCACTCTTAAGCTTGAGTCTTATGTAGTTGGCCTGCTCTGCCAAGGGAGTATCTATAAATATTGGCCCCCAATGAGATAAAATTTAAAAATGAAACGGTGCTGATTTTTTTACACACTCATACAAGCTCCATTTGTTAACATCCTTTGTAAAACTTTTACTGGCTATTCTGTCAAAGAGAGAAAGGGAGAGACAGAGAAAACTCCTGTCTCTGGTTTGGGCGCCAAACTATTTCATCGCACCCACGCATGAGCAAACAGTTTATTTCTGGAAGTTGACGGCGTGTTCTGTGAACTCGTACTGAACCTCAGGAATGGGGACAGACAACCTGCCAAAACGACCAGAGGGGAAAACGAAATAAAGCTTGTCTCTTCCTCTATGTCTCTACAGCAGAGGCCTTTTCTTGTCAGTCCTGGTTTCCAGTTGTGTCTGTGTGGCTTTTTTGTTTGCGCGCGTGTGTGTGTGTGTGTGTGTGTGTGTGTGTGTGTGTGTGTGTGTGTGTGTGTGTGTGTGTGTGTGTGTGTGTGTGTGTGTGTGTGTGTGTGTGAAAACAAGAGGATGGACAGAAACTGGGACTTGGGACTAGCTGCCAAAAGAACTACATGCTGATGGAAGCTACTCGAAGCCTCACACATGTCACGCTCTTGATGTTATCTCTGAGAGAGGTGGATGAGGTGTCACTGATAGGAGGGATTATGCAATCAAGCGCTTCATAAATCCTTGAGGTTTAGTTTCTCACTGAACTCTTCTGTGCTTCTTTATAACTTTGATCCCAGCTTTGCTTTTCCCCAGCAAGTTGGATTACTGCAGCATGTGTGTGTCTGTGTATGTTTACACCCAGCCTCAAACGAAAAGACACAATATCATCAGTTAGGATTGAGTAGCCAGTCTACTAGTGTTAAGGACATGTTAGAAACAGACAGAATACACACTGAATACATGGTTTATAGGGTTTTAATGGTACACAGAATTAATAGTTTGACACATACTGTGGCTTTTGGCTCTGAGGGGGGGATTTGTATGTCTTTGTTACAGCAGTAAAAAACAAATAAAGTGTTTTATTTACAAGCAACTGTTTAGTTAACACTAAGGTACTCAAACATTTGCAGTGGGTCACTATATATTTAGATAGATAAACAAAATTAATATGTCAGTATTGTTCTGACCTCATTACAAAATTATGTACACATGAAGGAACATTTTAGCAGGGCTAAACTGCTCTGAGCAGACTATGGAGGCACAGCAATAACATATAACAATAATAACAATAAACACATCTATAGTGTTGGTTGTTGTTTTTTCCCAGTTTGCATCTTCAGTTAGAGGCTGGTTGAATGCTGTTTGGGGAAGAACTGAACTGGTCCTTCAGTCTGTTTTTTAACTTAGCTCTGGTAATAGACATTCTGTGATGCCAATGGAAATTAATTGTTTGATATCACTATTTCCATATTTCCACAGACATACTTTTGTCTGATTTGTTCAAGGAACCTTTTTGACACAAAGCTTCAATCAGATCCATTACTGTTTGTCCAGTGTTGCTACATTTTACAGAGAAACCGTAATGCTCCCAAACAGAGGATCTAAATGATATGGGGAAACTCTGGCTGCTCGTCTATATTTAACCTTACTAAAAAGAGTAACTATACAGGCTGGGTTAACTTGACGAGCTAACAGCAACCAACAACCAACATGCCGTCAAAGATTTCTCACATTTTAACTGCACTTTTTGGTCTCTCCAGCCTTTGAGGTGTGCCGAGACTTTTTTCAATTTTTTGAGTACAAATATAATGTAAGAATGAAAATGCCATCTTAATTTACATGCTCTCTTGGTAACAAGAAAACATAACTGTGTGATTCACATACGTCTGCATGTGTGTAAAAGAGAGAGAGAGAGCGTGTTAGAGAGAGGGTGAGAACAGGTGAGGGATACCAGTCTGTCTCATAGATGACCAGTCAGTCTCGTTCTGACCAGACTAGACATACAGGCGTATAGTGTTTCCTCATATAGCCCATCTGACCCCCAGCCCAGCCCTTCCCATCCCCACCCTGCCCTCAGGCAGCTGACTGTGATATACAGTACACTTCTTGTATAAGGACGCTGTTTAAGCTTGAGACGAGCAGATCTGTACAGACAAGGCACCACACAAAATAATGCAAGTTTGACTTGGAACATGGAAGACGCTGGCCCTTACACTGTACGCTGTCACCCAGAAATTTATCCTAAAATCATGAGCTGTGTTTAGTGGGTTTAAAGTGTTCACCTACAGCTGAGATTGTAGAAAGAAAAATCTGCTTTCTCTTCATTTACATTGTAATAAAAATGTAATTTCAGTTCTTAGTTTCTTGCTTCACTCAGAAATGTCTGACCTCTCCTGCCTACTAATAGAAGCAACTGAAATTGCCAATAACTGTGGCATGTGTGGGTAAAAAATAGTAACGATATCATTTCGGAATGTAATTAACGATTATTTAATCAATTAATGTGGAGATGATTTTCTCGATTAATCGTTGGTCCATAAAATGTCAGAAATTAGTGAAAAATTCCCATCACAGTTTACCAGAGCTCAAGGTGCTATTTTTGTTTTACCAACTGAAATATAATATAAGCATGCATGTGTATTGGTCAGCCTCTGAAGGATACTTCAAAGAACCCACAGTAGTAAGATCATAATCATTTGTCAAATTTGTCTTTAGATTGCAACCAAATGATTACTCCTCTCCCTCACCCTCCCTTTCCAAACGTGTAGGAGAACGTACGGAGGCTGCGAAACCTACGAAAAACGTGTAACTCCCTCTCTAGAACCAGTGTTTGGTTTGTCTGTTCTGGGCTACTGTAGAAACATGGTGGTGCAACGTGGCGAGCTCTGTGGAAGAGGACCTGCTCCCTATGTAGATATAAAGGGCTCATTCTAAGGTAACAAAAACAACAACAATTAAAAACATAATTAAATAATTAAAACATACTTATGAATACTATATTCCATTTCTGCCAAGTCTGTTCTGCTAGATGCCACTAAATTCTACACACTGCACCTTTTAAGTTACAAAAATGTTGAGAATGAAGCCTGTCTACGAAGTAAGTGTCTGAACGCTGCTCTATTTTAGGCCTCAAACACAATATTGTCATTCAGTATAAAATAGCCCTGAACAGGGCTAAGGACATGTTTCTATGAGAACAGTTGTTGCTAGAAAGATTATTCTTGGCAGGCACGTTCTTAGTTTGCCAGCCCACAGCTAATGAGCCAAAACCTTAATGTGGGACACTGCTACAGTGTCAGCTGTGTCTCTGACTGTTGCCTCCTCCTCCCTGTCCTCACATGAATGGACGTTGACGATGGAGAAACAGCGAGGCGCCACCGACCACACTCGTTTACTTCTGATTCGTTGACACACTGTTGGCCACGACAGCCATAAGGACATCAGCAGAACCAGTCTGTGAGAGAGCCCCATGGCAACGGTTGCTGTGACGGCCATACAACAGAGACTTTGAGTCCCTGGTGGGTGGAAATGACCTCATCCCATCCAGACTCCTCCCGGAAGCTGTGTTCTCTGTCTTCTTCCAGACTAACCAAGATGCTGACGTTCAGGCCAGGTGTGAGAGTAGAACTTATCGGTTTTCAAGTCACAAAATTTAACTGTAAACTCAAACAATAAATTAAGTGACTAAGTTTAAAGGAAACATATGCTTTTTGCGATTTTCTGTTATTTATATACTGTTATGATGTTGTATATCTATGTTAAATATGGTTGAAGTTCCAAAACTTGAGGTTAACATACTGTATATAGAAATGCTCCCTGCAAGTCAAAAGCCAGGGCTTAAACCTGCTTTGAACGTTTCGTTTGCGACGTTTTTTTCTACCTTGCATGCCTATAAATGGTTGCTAAGATTGTTGCTATGGTTTTTCCATGCATTGTTTGCGTTGTCCACTCTATATTTTGGATCAGATTTTGTCTCGATCATGTACGGATATATTTGAGAACTTGCCATTTTGTGTAAAGAACGAGAAAAAGAAGTGAAATCATGTTTGTTGGCATAGCCTCCTGAGCTGCCGGAAGTCAGCCGAGATGCAGCTTCCTGAAGCTGACCAATCAGAACAGAGTGGGTTCATCGGAAGGAGGGCCTTAAAGAGACAGGACCTAAAACAGCCTGTTTCAGACAGGCTGAACTGAGGTGCTGCGTAAAGGGTCAGTATGAGTTAAATAACAAGTTTTTTAAACTGCAGATATTCCAGTAGAGCCCCAGAATAAAAATGTAGACCTGAAAATGTGCATAATATATCCCCTTTAAGTACTTTTTGGATCCGATTAGAAAAGATTAAGTATTAACAGGACTTTGTATACACAGGTTTTTGAAGTGCTGATATTGTTAGACTGAAGATGCCAATATTCAATATTTTGATATGAAATGTTAGATCCGGTATCAATCAAATGTCAATTGGCATTGTTCTCATCAGACTAGACCAAGTAGGGTTATATGATCAAGATAGGTTTGCTGCTGAACTAAACTCTGTCAGGTCTCGTGGTGGCGGCCCCCAGTTCTCCTGGCTTTTCTCACAATATAAAACCCTCCCTGAATTTTCAAGAGCTACCTAGATTTTGACATTTAAGTTAAAAACTTCAACTGATGTTACACCAGCCGGCTGCCATCTTTCACCACTGATCGACTCTAGTGAACATAGAGTAGAGCTCTCATCGCCTCAGGCTGTTGTGCTGTCGGGTTTTTCTGAATGGTTATGAATGGGTGTGTGTGTTTGTGCTCTATCTACTCACATGGTGTTACAGCTGTATGCTGAAGCTGTATCTCTCAGGCTGTGGGCAGCTGAGGATGCTGGGTAAGTCGCCTGTCTGTCTGACACTCAGACACACATAAATGACAGAAAACTACACATTCCATATGACACTCAAATATACATCACAGGCTTTTTTTGTATCACATGGACATTACACACAAACACACAATCTCACATAGCAATTCAGTTGTAGCCGGAAAGACCCACATAGTTGAGTCTGAATGGGCTGTAGACAGTAGACACACTGACGCGGTCTAACCAGTTCGTTCAGAGCTGTATGTGTTGTTACTACACGCTGAGCCACAAGAGCTGCAGTTCTGCTCACAAGAATCAAATGTGTCTAAATATTTGTTATGATTCAGACACAGCTGATTTGGAAGACCAGTACCAACAGTTATTCTGATATCAGAGATATATTTTCCACCAGGTTTATGTTGATTAAAATGTTAATACGCTCCAAAACAAATTGCATTAGGAAGGGTTTGCGTCACTGCCAGAATGGATACGGGGAACTATTACAGTGGCCAGAAACTGTTTCAGTGTACATATAGGCGTGTGAGTGTTGTTATAAGATTCACATTTTTTAAATTCTATCGTTTAAACCCAGAGCGACCCAGAACAACTATTCAGTGTTTGAGTTAATGAATGAACTTGAGTGGCAAGTTTTTCAGACAGTCTCTTTGTTGTAGCGATGGAGGAGGAACATCCATTATATCACAAGGGGACTGTTGATATCAGATATCAGATATTTATTGAAAGCCATATATCTAACTTTAGTGTGATAGCATTTTTTTCTCCAGCATTATATGGTATGAATACCAGCAAAGTGCTGCATACTTGATAGTTTATGTTTAACAGTGGAACTCAATCAGTTAGCATTAAAAGATGCCTCTATTCTTCTGTGTCAGCATCTCTTCTACAAGTAGACTGAAACTTTCACCTTCTTTCAAACGTCTCTCTTTGAGTGACTTGTTGTTGTTGTTTGGCAGACCGCAGTACTAAAGCAGTTTACAAAGACACATCCCTCTTAAGCCCCTAAATGTACCAGAAACTATTACCCAAAACCACACCACCAATATACTGCTGCATGTGTCTGTGTGTGTGTGTTCTCTTTCTTCTCAGCAGGTACGGAAATAAACCTTTCTTCCAGAAAGGAAAATAATTATCATTCTTGTACAAGGACGGAAGGGGGGCTTTGAGCAGAGCGAGAGACAGACAGAGAAATGGAGAGGGAGAGAGAGCGGCTGATGGGCCCCTGACTGCCATTTCCTTAAATAGAGTTGTGGGCTTCTCCGGTCCAGCCCTGGCAGAGCCGAGGCTCACATTCCCAGCATAGCTGCGACTGCCACATTCAGAGCCTCCCCAACACTGGAGCGCTACATACGCTTCCACAGGTAGACTGCAAATCATCTGCTCTGCTTTCAGCCCCCACCCTGCTTCCTCCAGACCTCCAACCACCAGTTACTCCTGCAGCAGGGGAGAGGAGGGGATGTTGATGAAAGACTCAAGAGGAAATGGGAAGGCGGGTGGGGGGAGGGGGGGCTGGGTTAAGGGATAGCAAAGAATTGTTCTCCATTCATACAGAAGCCATGCCCTTCTATTAGGAAACCTCCCCCACTGCTGGGAAAAAGAAGAGACAATACAAAACCCATCATCTGGCCTCTTAACTTACCCAAAGACACAAATTAAGAATTTATCTAGTAATCTGCAACAAGTGCTTCTGCAGGACAGAGAGACAGAAATGTTTGTGGTACAGATGTGAATTATATAAATCATTTAGTAGCACCTATAGTTTTATTTTCGTTCAAATCAAAACCAAGTTATGACATTTGAGTTTTAAAACTGTAGGAAAAAAGTCATGGGTCATTTTTTTAGGGCAGAGAGGAATTGTACCTGAGAGAAAGTATGACCTTCGCCCCCCTGCGTCTGTCAGACAGGAAATATTGCTTGATGTCTGTTTTTGACCAGAATAGATACTTAAAACATGGTGCCCAAAACCATCAATATGCTTCACATTTCTTCAGTAGGAAGACTTAACATCCAAAAGAAAAATCATGTAATAGAAGAATGAGTTGATGCAGCAGCGAATCTTAAAGTAAGATACCACCTGGATGTCTTGACGTGGAAGAAGTGGTTTGAATGAGATTCAGAGTGGATGTGGAATGATGTCAGACGTCGTGAAGAGCACTGTAGTCTGGTGAAGCCAATAAGACAGGATGCTGGCGTGTACAGTAGCCGTGATGATGCTTTTCCCTTTCCTGTGGAAGGGAGACACACACACACCGGCAAACATGTTTAACTCATCTACACAGGCAGGTGCTTCCCACTTTGGTATAACCATGTACGCACGCACGCACGCACACACACACACACACACACACACACACACACACACACACGTACACTCATCTTGGCCACTGCTTAAACATTACACAGTATAAATAAATAAGTGCCCAAGAGGAAAAGACCCACTTTACACTTACTGTACACCAACACTGCTGAATACAGACACAGACTCACACACAATGTGAAAACCAGATGAGAGCTGTGCTTTTTATAATGTTCTATAATTTGATCAGGTGTCCTGGCTGTGATGTTCCGCTTCCTGTTCTATTGTGGGTCACAGGAATCTCTCTCATCTCTTTGTTGAAGTGCTCTGGAGACACGATTGATCTTTCACTGATTTCATACAGTAAAAGTTACTCCTGTGATCTTAACGCAGGAGTGGCCATGCACCTTTACTTCATGTCCTGGGGATATGAGAAAGTGGGCTAGTTTCCACATTTAACCTGTTAAAATTTTTCCTTATTTCTTAACTACAGCATCAAAGACATTTTATCATGAAATATATCATATCATAAAAGACATTGCGAATAATTTCCTTTGGAGGAGTGATTTGTAGCCTATAATGTTTTCTATAATGTTCCCTGGTTTCCATGATGGGAGAAGAGTGATGTGGCAGGAAAGCTCTGACTAACCATTTGGGTGTGGATGATGACCAATAAAAACAGTAGGTTGGCCCCTTACACGTCGATGATTCGAATGATCAGTCGAGGAGCCTCTAATTTAAAGCTCATGTTGTCAGTCGAATTATTGGACTTTTTCTTTTTTCTATTTTTTTTTAAGGTGTGTCATTGTACACAGAGCAACAGAGGAAAACAGCACAGTAGGCTATAAACCTTTACAAACTTTGTCTTGTCTCAAAATGACCAAACTGCTAACTGTAATGGAAAAAGAGAAGGATGATGGCAGAGCAGCACCTGTCCCGTTTCTCACTCCTTTCTGCTCACTGCTCCACTGCTGAACACTAGCGAAGTTGAAGATTACTTGTGAACCAGATGCCGACACTCAGGTCTCTACAGCTTTCCAGTATGATCACTGCTTCAGCTGACAATGCTGTCAGCGGCCTCACAGGAGAGCAGCTATGTAGTCCGCTAAGCTTTTATTACTGAACTATGATCAGGATGCACAGTTTTTATTTCTTTGACTGTGTGCTAATCTAATGTTTTCACAGTCCAGAGGATGATCAAAGGCACTAAAACGGGAGTTTTGAATGTGAAATGTGAGACTATCATGAAAGATTAGTGTAGGATAAATTCTCTGCAGATGTGCTGGACTGTAGCCTAACCAGGTGGAGATCATGAACAATATAGTATTTCTCATAATTCTAGGTGGAGTGTATAGATGAAAATTTATCTGTAGTAATGTTTATTATTTTTAAAGACAAAAGAGGGTACTCACCATGCATAACATACATAAAACTACAAGTGTTAGTTGACATAAACACACCTCTCTCTCTTTTGATTGACAGAAACCTGGTTTCTTATGTAGTTGAGGTTTAAGAAGTCAGATTGCTTACTGTCGGTAAGTGCATGTACTGCATGTTAAGACAAAGCGGCTGTATGTCAGTCATGTTTGTTTAAATCTGTCTATTGTCCAAATATCCAGATCAGAGCAGCGTGTGTGCCAGAGAGGCAATGTGAGAGAGCAGTGTAAATCAACTGCTGACTAGTTTCCTGACAGCTTGACTGCCTGTTTCCTCTCACTCGGCTTCACCTGTCTGACATGATGACTGACGCATTGATTACTTAGATGGACAAGGATAGATTCTCTGTCTTTGCTCTCTTCTTCTTCCTCAGTTTCACCACTGACCTATTAAAGTTTAGCTTCAAAGCTTAAACGTGTCCTAATGTTCACCTTGGCAGCTGAAGCTGACCTTAAAAGAATAATCCACACGAACAACACTACTTAAAGGCTGGTGTTGGCAATGTACGTACATTGTTTTTCAGGGTACATTTAGATAATTTGTGGATTTTTCTTTTTCAAGGTTACATGTAGTCAAAGTGATATCATGTTGAAATCTCTAATACTCTAATAGAGTTTGATAGCAGAAATTGTGTCGGGCTGCACAGAATTGTTGCTTAACAGATATCTGATAATTGATAAATTCTACATTTTCTCAGATTTTTTACTTTTTTTTTCATTTTATTTCAGTACCTCCTGGTTCTTTTTATTAAGCCAAGTAGATATATTAGTGTAATTATATTTGCTACCTGCTGCCAATGATGTTAGCTGCTGATGCTAAAATGACTACAACCATTTTAGCACCAGCTTGTTGACTCCTCTGCAATTCTTTCCATCAAGTTAAGGAAATTGTAGCCATTAAAAATGTGCCAAATTTCTCACTTGTTTTAACAGCTGAAATAAACAGTTATTCTGAACGGTTTTCTCACTCAGCAGCTTGTAAATATAGTCTGTCTGATATGTCGTGAATGTGGCATAATGTAATTTCCTTTTGGAACGTTGAAAGTCATTCTAGGAAATGGCTAAACTTTAAAAAAAAAAATGTTTTAGACTAGACAGGAGTGAAGAGTACTCCTCCTCCTCTTCAGTCAGTAGGTCAGGCTGAGGCCAAGGTCAGGCTGGTCACACAACATAAACTCTCTCTCGAACAGTCTCTCTCCTCTCTTTCTGCTTCTTTGGTTTATTTTTTTTTCTTGTTTATTCCACAATTGATTGTCCCATCTTGTTTATTTTATTATTGCAATGTTCCGTCTCTTTCTCTTATTTATCTCCCTCTGTTGAAAACCTGATGACGGCAGTGAACTCTCCAGTCTGTCTTGCTGTGTCTTATATCCACCCCCTTCCTGTGTGTGTGTGTGTGTGTGTGTGTGTGTGTGTGTGTGTGTGTGTGTGTGTGTGTGTGTGTGTGTGTGTGTGTGTGTGTGTGTGTGTGTGTGTGTGTGTGTGTGTGTGTGTGTGTGTGTGTGTAGAGGGCCCCTAAGCTTGTGTTAGGGCCTGTGGGAGCCTGCCTGCACTTCTTGTCAGGACATGGTCTCTCTCTCTCTCGCTCTCTCTCTCTCCCTCCCTCCCTGGGTGGGGCGATGCAGCATATAGCATTAGATCATTCATATCATATATTTCTTGTACCACACCTCTTTCAATACACGTACACACTGTCCTACCAGCCCCTCACTTTCTCATTTTTACTTTTACTCTTCGTTCTTTCTTGTTTTCTGTTTCTTTAATTCTTCTTTTTTTTCTTTTTTTCTTTTTTGAGTTGTTAATCAATTTTTGTTTCTTGTTTTTTCTGCTGTTTCAACTTTTTTTTCAACTTTTGTTTGTTTTTTCTTTTCTAAACATTTTTATTAGATTCTTTTGCTTGTTTGCTCTTTCTTTCTCCATCTCTCTCCATTTTAATTTTCTTAATTAATTTCACTTTATTAATTCAGTCATTTGTTTCTCTAGCATTCTGTTTTTTCTTTTTCTTCCTTATTCACACCCAATCCTTTATTTTTAAAGTCTCTTTTTCACCCTCTTCTTTCCTTTCCCTGCTGTAAACTTGAATCACCCCAGTCTGTATGACTTGAAGATGCTCCTCGAATTGTCTGACTTGTCTGTATCTGCGTGTCAGCTCGTAGCGTGTGATTAAAACTGATCTTTGTTTCAGTGTAGTCCAATGGTCCCACCCTAGCCAGACCTCTGATGCACAGGGATGAAGTGTTGGGTGGGACTGTGTGTTGAGTCAAGACCAAAGCGGTTGAAACTGAGAGCAACAGGGCTGGGATTATCCCAGCACCTGCTTTTCAAAGGGTTTATGTAGCTTTTTCAGAGAATCTGTTTTTTGATTTTTCCAACCACAGAGATGAAACCACACATCCCATAAACTATCTTGCCTCAACAGAGTATTGCTGCATCCTGGATATGACTCACCAAGTAAAAGTAGTTTTTGGGTGGTGGCTGTACTGATATGCAAATAGCCAAGGAATTATTATGCCATATGTGTGCAATCAAAAAGAGAAGTAATAAACATCACTAGGTAATATACCATTTTATGCCTTTTATACCTTTTATGCAGCCAACCGTTTTCTTGGGCTCTTCTTTAATACAAATGCCCCCCAAATACTCCACAAATATCTGCTTATTTCACAGCATCCAGCATCCAAGTACCATTACAGAGTCTTCATCTTCATTCTTACACTCCAGTGTTTGCCACATAACAAGGTCCAAGCCCACCTGAGTCCCTGAAATGTGATTGCTGTGCTGTGAATGACAGACAAGATTTGCGCTGTTATGTTATGGCCCTAAATATAAAACAACAGCCTCCTTTTCCAACACCAGTTTTCGGGAAGGGGAAAAGATTTTTTTGAAGATGAGAAACAATTTATCAGGTTTGTTATGTTGGGAAACTAGACGTAGTAGTCCAAGGATAAGGTAGTCCTCATCCCTGAAGTGTTTCTCTAAAAGTAAACTATTAAATATACTATACTTACATTCATGCAGATTGTTTTTAAGTGCAGCTAACTCTTCTTTCTGTTTATCAGTCACATACTGACACTCTCTCCTGTCAGGCTTTTGAAGCAGTTGTAATGAATTTCTATTGCAGTAAGTATTTTTCAGACTCCTTTTGAGCTCATCATGACATTGTTTGAAATCTGTAATTGTTGCTTGGCAGATGATTTGGTTTGTTTCTGACGCTTTTGACTTGTTTTCACTCATCAGGAATTTTTTCTCCGTGGCAACCAAACACGTTACACAAACCATCAGTATCATGGACTCTGTGTTTCTGGACTTTTTGTGTTTTGGGCTTTTTTGGTGTTGCTCTATGCGTGTTTTGTATGTGCTCTGCTTTACAAGTTGTTTTTGGTAACTGCATGCTGCATGCTCAGTATTGTTTTTTCCTCACTAGTTAAACTTTAGAATATAGTTTAACATAAAAATAGAATAACATAATGTAAACATTTAACTTTGCAAACATGCTTTATCTGCCATAACAAAACAATACAAGTTAGCTTGGTTTGTAACCTTTGGCAGGGCAGCAAATATCTCAAATGTTTAGACGTTCAACCAAGACAAAAAAAAGTAAACAAGTGGATTACAAAGGCCCTGGCATATTCATACACTGTAATAACAGCTGTAAGATAAAGTACATTTAAAAGATATTAATTATGTACTGGTTTTACATCTCTCAAATGTTTTGGAGGTAGAAATCTGAGTAAAAAGTGCAAAATTGTAATCCAGTCATTATGCTACATCTTTTATATAATAGTATATATTCTGCTGTAACCTCTTGATTTATCTTACTATGTTATTTTCTGTGCTTAGTTCACATATCATTAGATTTGCAAGTTTTCTTTATGAAACAACACTAGTGTTGGGTAACTAGCCTTTTGTTGCTACTCCGTTTATTAGCTTCGAGCTTAGCCTAGCTTAGCAGTTAGCTTTGTGCATTCACAGTCAAAGCAGCCTCGTTCAAGCGATTTTGTGTGATGACTGTTCCACAGTTGCAGACAGGATGTCTCTACTAGAGAAACGTGTCCGTGAGTTAGAGCAGCTTTTTTCAGCTAATGTTACTTTAGATGTGACTGGCACTCCAGATAGCCGTAGCCCTGCTAATGATAGCACTAGCGTAGCCTCGTTGGCTGCGTAGGAAATGGGCATGTACTTTGATGTGCAGGCCAAAAACTGCAGACTGACTAGCTGTTGTCGCGTTTATTTCTGCTGTGTGATAGGTTGTTAGATCTATCCATATCGAGTAAAAAATGTCCAAAGTTTATCATCGACATAAATGTTATTGTGATCCCGTATTGAGATCGTTTTATTGCCCAGCCTGTCATGTGTTGCCATAGTCTTGCTCAGGCTGTTTTCCCCTGCACACCTGCTCTGTCTTTAGTCTTGTTATCCTTGCCCTGTTTGTTGCCTGCCACACCCTTGTTGTCTTCATTGTTGACCAATCCTTGGGTTTTCCCCTTCCATTCCAGTGCCTGCCCCACTCAGATGTGTCTTGTTCTGTGATTGGTTCCTTGTGTATTTATACCTGTGTATTTATACCTGTCTGTTCTTTGTCACCTCGTAGTCAATGTATCATGGTGTTTCCAGCTGTTGTTTTTGCTCCTCATTTTTGCTCCTTGTGTTTCAAGTCAGCCAGTTCTGTTTTTTTCTTCGTCTGCCAGTAACCAGAGTCTGGTAATTGAATAATTATTTTCTTCAGTTCCTGTTGCCTGCCTGTTGTTTCTGCATTTGGGTCCACTTGTCTGCATAACAGTGACAGTATCATGACCATCAGAAACTCTGGTAGGTTAGATTAGATTAAAAAAACACATCTAGGACTGACCAACTGAAAAGTCTAAACAGACTTGAAGAAACTCGCTAGCTTATTAACATTAAGGCTATAAACAAATCATAAAACAACACTCAATGTAATGTAACACAGGAACTGTCTAGCCCTCAAATACAATATGACCCTCACTTTTTCAAACCTGATATCTAGAAAAAAAGTCATAGCCTTCATATTTACTCCCCATGTTTTGGATTGCATGATCTGGCAATGAATAAAGTTTATTTTTATCAGTTTATCTGTTTTATCAGTTTATCTTGTAAATTTAATTAAGGTTTAATTGAAATTGAATAATGTCTGTAAGCTTTCACTTTATGGGAAAAAGAGAGAGAGACTGAAAATATGCCTGTGGAAAAAAACTCCTAATCGTTCAAGTGTCAGAGTTGTAATGTAGACATTAACCACTTTTACATGTGACATACAGCCTGACCAGCATCCCATGTCAGTGTTTTGTGTAAACGGTTAGAGATGGTGATATTATGGCTCATTATGTACGGTGTGACAAGGGTCCCATATCTGGTCAGACCCATCGTACTCATTGTTAAAGTAGAAGTTTAGTAGAGAGTGGGGATAGGACTGAGGTTAGGGGTGGGTGGGTGGGTGTGTGTGTGTGTGTGTGAGAGCTCGGCTGTGGATCCGTTAGGAATCACTGCATTCTTCAGCAGCAGGCTCTGTGGTATGCCAGCACATTCCCCACTGCTGAGCTGGAGAATCCACTCGGAAAGCAGGAGCGGGAACTTTTCCTTTCTACCCCCTCCCACCCTTCACTCCACCATCTACTACTCTCTTTCTTTACTTTGTTCTCCTTAAGTCACCCTATCTCCCTTTTCTCCTTCCACAACTTCCTCTAAGTGGTCCAAACTGTGTTTTACAAATTCCTTCCCCACAGCCTTTGTCTGGCTATAAAATCTGGAAGTCTTGTTTTATGTGTGTGTGTTTCTGAGTCTATGCTGTATAACTGTTGTAATGCATTTATAGTTAAAAAGTCAATTCCAGGACCTTTCAGAGTCCCTTCCTCTCTCCCTCTCTCTTTGTGTTTTTGAGTGAGCTCATATTAACCATCTTGGCAGGTCTTTTTCTAAATGAAGCCCCCTGCTCTGTTTATTGTTGGTCAGCTTCTTTCTCTTTTTGCTCAGATTGCTTTCCTCTGGTTGGTAAAGGGAACACACTGTGTCAGACTTGGTGTTGAATCAACAACAGCTAGAGTGAGTTGCCGGTAGTGGGACAGAGTGAGCTAGCCTCGTGTTTGTTTTGCTAACAGGAGACACACAAGGCAGAGGTTTAGAGGCCACACACACACACACAGGCTTGTGACAAATTTCCATGGACCTAACCCTAACCCTCCTTAGTTACACCTCAGCTTTAGCTCTATCTTAACCCAAACCAAAACTTAATCCTAATCTTAAACCTAAACCTAACCTCAAAACCCTAAACTTACTTGATTTTTGTAATCTGTTGATCTTGTGACAGTGTCTGGAAAAGGAACACACACACACTAGTTTATGTTTACGCAACTTCACAGTGGCTGATATGGAAGTTTTTTTTAGGCGTGAGTTGGGGTCAAGTGTGTACACTTACACACCTTTCCACAAACACTCTTTGTGCACGTACATTCTCTCTCCTTGTCTCTCTTTCTCTCAAACAAACACACACTCTTCTCTCTCAAAGCTGGTGTGTCATTGTCAGTGTGATTGGAAGTTAATGTGTCATTGTGTCCCTTTGCTAACCACTAATATGGTCTTATCTGTTGTGCTAGCTGCCTTGTTGTGGCTTTGTGAGCTGTTGACCCATCTATATTTAGAACGAGAGGAATCATGTGTCCAAAAGGCTCCACGTGTGTGTGGGTGTGCGTGTTTGCACATAACCAATGTGTAACAAATGAGCTAAAACAATCACATTGTTTCCACCACTGTCACTTGTGTCTTATGATCACAGAGTCTGAGGTGAAGAGGACGCGCTGTATCCAGCTCAGGGTCAAAGTTAAACCCAATGTACATCTGCTGCTTTGAGGTTCCCGGCTCCTTATTTGCAGGGGATTCATATTACTATGAGATATAATGTGCCTGGCTTTTTGTTTGCGATTTTTGAAGTGATGGAACCTGAGAGAGGAGGAAGATGAGCAGCAAACTCAGACCACTGAGCCACTGTTACACTCCTGTTTTTCAGTGATTTGAATCCTGTGCTGATTCACCACAGTTACAGTTAGTGAAGTAAAATGTGCAGCTCAAAGAGGCTACTGTGTTACAGTGAATACAGAAGTCTTGTGATATAGTACAGCAATCCTGTGGGAAAAGATATTTAGTTATTTTTAGTGCATTATTTCTTTTTTTCAACTTCTGCTTTTTTGTCATTAAAAATGGAGCTAGCAGTAGAAACTGCTGATTAATATCTAAATTAAGATGATAAGTAGACGGTAAAACAATTAAATAAGCAATTATACATCTGTCCATATAATTAAACTAATGTCTTTCAAAATAAATATCTATTAAAAATAATAATAATGATTGAGCCAAGTGACAAATTGCTTGCCAGGAATGATTTAAAAACAGAAAAAAATTTAAAAAAAGAATAATAAAAGAAAGCTGTTGTCATTTGAGATATAAAATAATTGTATCGTGTTTTCTACAATGATTAACTGATTTATTCCATAGGTTATTTATTCAGTTGTCCGTTTATTAATTTCATTAATTTTTTTAGTTTATTCATCAATTTCATTGTTATCAATCCATTTGATTGCTTATGTATTTAAGTAAATTATCTTTTATTAATGCAATTTTGTCACAGTTAGTCTTTGACCCTACATAAAAATAGCAGTATTAAAATAGTGTTAGTGAATCAGTCAGTATTTACAATGTCATTAAGAGACTGCTCTGATTTCCACTTGGAGGATAGATGGCTGCTTTTGTTGACCCACTTAGATTTAATATAATATCTTATTTTGTTTAGAAGGGCTTTAATTTTTTCCTTAAGTAGCCACATTCCCTAGAACTGCCTCGTCTGCATCTACGTCATCTGAGTTTTATGTCAGAGCTTCCCAGAACGGGGCTGAACATCCCTCAGAGAACGAGAGTGAACTTGTTGTATTCAGACGAGTGTTGTACACATAGTTGGACAGTGTTATATTGATAAAGATAGCTGAGCAAGATGTTTTACAGTTAAGGAAAAAATTAGTCACACCCCACAACTCAAACACCACTTATGTTGTTATGGTTCCAGACCTGTGAGTGAGATTCAAATAGGTCTAGTGTTGTGCTCATTAACTGTTTCCTTGTCGGAGAAACAATCTGAGCTTTGTAGGTGGGTTTAAGAAAGGGGATGTCATATTCTTATGCCAGAGCAACAAAAATGGCCATAGAATAATTGCCATGAAAAAACTACTGTGGATGAGATTGCTGCAAATATATAGGTTGTTGTGAGTCAAATTTACAGAAATAACTCTGTAAATAAATCTGCATATTTGTTTGATTGTCGTATAAACCGTTAAGTGCTCCAATCAGCTTCTACTGCAGCTTTATTACTGGCACTTGTTACTGATTGGTTAGGGCAAAATAAAACAAAATAACCACCCTACCAAACGTAACACAACAGCTAACATAAACACAAAGTCAGGTTGAATAATAAAATTTAAAACAAAACGGTTCATTCTGGTTATGAGGCTGTATACATCTTGTGTCTTCCTACATTTTTTGTGACCATGGGTTTAGAAATACCTTTTTGTTTTTTTGTTTTTTTGGGTGTAGGTCTAGAGATACACCCTTCATCTTTGATTCTGAGGGACAGACACCTAGATGCACCTAGCTGTGTGATCTCAAAGTGGCCTCTTTCACCCCAGATAATAGAGCCACAAAAGTGTCCTAATAGAAGCTTTGCCTCATGGATGAAACTAAGCATTAGGACCTGTACAAACATTAGAATAACCTCAAATGCCAAAGATGGTTAGAAACTGAACTGACTAAATACAGTGTTGCTGTATTAAGCTGTTCCTATGAGAGTAGGGTTAATGGATCTATTTGTATTAGACTTGATGTGGACAATATGGGTATCGTGGCTATCAAAAAGTTACTAAATGCCCATTAGTTTCAAGTTTCAGTTAGTTACAAGTTTCAGTTAGAATATAGCAACAGATTGACCAAGTTTCTTGTAATGTGAACGCACAGTGATCTGCTGACTTCCTTATCTGTCTGATTTCTGTTTCTGTTGCCCTGTCTTCAACGCGGTCCAAGTGGCAAGGTTGTGGAGGAAAGTTGGGCAGGTTGATGAGGGGCTGACAGGGGAAGAATTGTACTTGGAGAGGCGGGGCTGTGTTGAAAGCAGCACCCTTGTTGTGATGCCAGAGAGGGTGTCAGAGGGCAGTGCCAGGGCAGGATGGCACACAGAGTTCACCAGCGCACATTGTCCACAACAGGGAAATGCTGTGTCAGCCCCTGAACAAATGACTCTCCCTGTCTGAGGTTTCAGTGTTTGTGTATGTCTGACTTTCTTTTTCAGTATTTCTTCTCAGTGATGCTGTTGTGATTCATCAGTTCCCAGCCTGCCCCTGTCTCTGTCTGGCATGATAGAACAAACTTTACATCCTTTGTCTCGCTGAATTCCTCATAATCACTTTCTCTCACTTTCAGTTTTATTGTTTAGTCCCTGAGACTTTATGGGACACTCGCACCACCAAGTTTGACTTCATTTTGAAATATGTTTTGTTGAAAATCTGACAGTTTGTTATTCATGAAGCCAACATGTGTATAACAGAGCATCAGGCCTGTCGCTGCATCCTCACTGTCAGATGGCATGCAGAGGTCGACAAATTCAACAGATTCTAGTTCCAGTGAAGTTTGCAGTAAAAGTCTGAGTCAGAAACTACAAAGAAAGAAAGGAAGAAAAGGAGGTATTGATTCTTGCTGTGTAAGGTATCTGTGTCAGTGTCCTAACCTCAGTTTAACCGCTCCCCTCCTCATCTCTCCTCCCCTCTGTTTTACTCCAGTTGGACGAAGTTAGCACTTTCCCCTCAGGCCTCAGGGTGGGAGCGACCGTGCTGGGAGAGGAGAGAAGGAAAGAGCCTGACATGCATGGGAAAACCCTGCTTCACACTTGCACAGTTACTTGCTCTCTCTCTGTCCCTGTCAAGCTGGGTAGAATCTGGTCCATTTGTATAAGAGGCAGCCCAGTGTTTCTCCTAGCAGTTGACCTTTACACTAGGCTGGGCGTGACTCCTTCGACCCCTCTGAGTGGTGAGACATACTGCATGTCTGTTCGGTGTGAAGGGAACTGTTCCAAGGCAAACTCCTTGACCTTTTAACTTAGATGGAAGAGGTCAATAAGCCCATAATAAGTATCTTCCTGACTTGTAGGTGTTAACTTTTCATACCTTTTTTCAGACATTCTCGTCTGGTTTTGTTTAAAAAAAAAAAAAAAAAAAAAGGTTTTATTCAGAGAGGACAGAGTTAGCTTCTGACTAACACTTTCCTGAAATCTCACAAAGATTACAAAAAGCACATTTTTTTAACTTCTAGCATTTATTTTAGCTGTGACTCCTCCCCTCCAAGGTTCACTACAACTCCCCAATGCTGAGGCCAAACAATCAGGGGTCCGAAAGCCAAGTACTGGCCTTTATAGTAGGGCTGCTGAGTGTTTTTTTTCTATGGATGAACACATGTATTCAGCAGATATAATCTTGGATGGCAAAGGGATTATAACTGAACAAAATTTATATTAACATTCATGTGTACTTTTTTATTTAAATTGCCAGTGCATTTATTGACAAAGTGAACTCAATATCTCAGAGCTAAACATTTTTTTTCTTCGTGCTTCAAAATCTTTAACTTCTCTAGCACAGTGACCTTCTGAGTTAGAAAGTATAAGAACTGTAAATAAGGAGTTGATGAGAGGGTGATGAGACCTTCTGTTGGCTCTGAATCTGTGGGGTTGTGTGGAGGGAGTAAGCAAAAACTCCTGAGATCGATCTGCTTTGTGTTTCTTTCAAGGAAAGCCTGTTGAATTCAGAGACAAAAGGAGTTAAAACAATTAAAAACACAGAAGTCACTTTTACACAAGATTAGTACTCTGTTAACTTGTGTACTAAATGTAAAACTACAATGTACAGTAGATTTTCTTGTGTATGGCGTTACTTTCCAGAACGGACTCATTTATCAAGGTTGCATGTGGTGTTTAAGGTAAATGACAGCCAAGGTAGTGGAGGAGTCTGTGATATTGTCAGACATTTCTGAAAGAATAATTTGGCCACCCTACTAGTTTTCAAACAAATGGTGTCTGTGAGAAAATTGCATATTGAAATACACCACAATCATCAATTATCTTGTGATTGATAAGCTTGCTCTGCTAGGAGTAACTGAGAAACTGTTTTATGCAGTTGAGAAATGAAACGGAGCACATAATGGCTTCAGATCAACCATTGATTCAAGACTTATATATTTTTGCGTATACTGTATAATGCCACACTATTTCTTTAATGCTTAATGTTTTAATACATAGAATGCTTTCCACAGATTATATGAAGTATGTATTAAAACTTGAATATGATAAGTATCTGTTTTAGAGATCTAGTTCAGAAAAATGCTCAGTACTATGTAGAGGTAGTGATGTCAAATTTTGCTCTATTTAGCTTGTGACACTTCAGAGTCAGTGACAGTAAAAGATTAGTCAGCCCTTTTTATGGCATTTGTGTAACTTGTGGTAGTAGAAAAGCCTTTTTCCTTAAGTCATTAGTATATTTAATCAGAAGTGCTTGTCAGATGGTCGAGCAGCTTCAGAACGCCCCCGCCCCACACACACACACACACACACACACACACACACACACATTTTATTGTCAAAAGTAAAATGATGATGTTTAAAGGTTGGAAGTCCACTACTGCCTCTCTAGGTTTTCTTAGAGCGTGTATCAGGGTGTCTACGTTACATCTTAATGTTTTCCAGTCATTTGGAAATAAATGAGTTTTAATCATGGAACAATTCCTGTTCTCAGATGGAGCGAGGCTTGCCTCATTCAAAGGAATGAAAGATTACGTCATCACTGGAGCAGAGTGGAGTAACTCCCTGGCTCCCCTCACACTCTCCTCCTCACTTCCACCCTCTATTTATTTTCTCCTCCTCCCTCTTAAACTCATTTCTACCTCAGTCCCCCCCCGCCCTTCTCTACCTCAGTCTCCCCCGCCTCCTCTCGCCTTGTGCTCTCTATCACTCTCTGTGGCGGTTGTCTGCTGAACTTTGCGACCGCCTGGCCCAGTTCATGTCACCCATCCACATTAGCTGACATGGAGCCTGTTTTGTTGGAAGCCAGCCTGTGTGAAACGGGCAGCTGGCTCATCTACCCCCATCTTGGTAGATGTGACACACACATGACCTCAGAGGCAAAAATCCCCCTTCATTTTCATAAAATGCCTGTGAACTTCAAATGAGTGGGTGAGAAATTACAATTAGGAGGAACCTTTTTTGGTTGTTCCTGTTCGCGGTTTTTGGGAAGACAGATCCAGCAGTCAGATGAATCTGTCCATTGTGTTCTAAGAGTAAAAAAAAGTTGATTTTGATTTGGAAACCACCAAGCATGCAGTCTGAAGCTAAAGGTTTCTGTGGTATTATGATAAAATCACTCCTGATGATATAAATAGTCAATGTCAATATACAGGAGTTGTCTTTGGCGCTGTCTCAAAAGTATTAAAAACAGATCAGATCACATACAGAGCATCTGACATTTGAAAACTAGCTGCTCAGTAGCACATATTTTACAGTGTTAAAGGGGCACTCCACAAATTTTACACATGGAGTACAGTTGACTCATCATAAGGAGTACTCCTCAGCCCAGGTAAACAGATATATAACATCATCTGTGGCTCTGGAGGGAGATTTCTAAAGTTTGTGCAAAAAAACAAACCCTGATGATGTCACCAGGACGAGGCAGTAAGGGTTTATTGAAAGACGCCATTGAGTTGCATAATTAGAATTGTTTCAGCCTTTGCTGCATCAACTTTGATGATTATTTTTTAAATCTTTCACTTGTTTCTCTTTAGTTCCCCTATACAATTTCATCTTAGTACAGTTATTGTATGATTGTTGTATAATGTTGTGTATATTTATTGCAATTGCATCATTACATAGTTGAATAAGATTTCAAACTTAACCCAGATATGCTGCTGATCTGTGTGTGTATGTGTAAAACTGTCAGGTCTACGCTGTGAGTAGGTTCAAGTTTGAATTATTTAATCTCTGAGCTCTGGTCATCTCTCATGGGATGAGTTGAATGTGAACCTTGTTTGGAAGGCTTCAGGGTCTGTGGTCTTCTATCTGCCCCGTCAGTGCTGCAGCTGTCAACTCGACATGGCGGAGAGAGCTGTATGTCACCACAAAGTAGACTGTGACATTGGGATATCTTTGGACAGAAGGGGTGGCAGATGTATTTTCTAGTTTCACCTCATAAGTCGGATTTAGAGACAAGATCCTTAGGGTTAAGAATGACCGCAGTGGTCAAATTCATACATGCACCAATGCACACATCTCCCAAGCAGGAAGTGAGGCCTGGTTGCGTCCTGTTGCGTCCTGTCTCTATTTGTGTGGCTGTCCAAAGCTGTTGCCCTGACCTGTCGGTATCTATAGCCCTGGTCCAAGATGATAGGAATGGGCTCCTAACGGCCTACTGACTCGGACAACAATAGAGCTCTATGACCTCCAGGTTATGTATATTTAGAGAAGGAGCAAAATAGAAGGATGACGATGTAGTGGGCCTGATGTCATCTTGGTGTCTTCTATTTTTAACTGCACATGTGTCCACTAATCCATCTGTCCATCTAGCAATTACATTATCCTTTGCTACCACCTTTGGATATCATGCAGCAGCAGCATTCTCTGTAATGCTGAAATTGCAGATTATGTATCTAGTGTTGATTTGTTCATCACTGTGGTCGAGTCAGGTCACCCACAATTGGCTGGCAATTTAATGACACTAACATTTGAATTCATACAGTCATACACTGGGCAAGTTTGATAAAACCTTGATATTGGACACTTGTAAAGTGAATGGTGGGTTATTGGTGTGTAATGCTCAAAGGTTAATTTGTTCCTTTCTCTCCTCCTACAGGGGTGATCAGTCAATGGCAAAGCGAGCCTAAGGAACGTGTCATCTCGCTTGTCCTCACCCATCTCCCACTGCTCAAACCCGGCAACATAGAAGCCAAGGGTGAGTACATGCGCCTGCTACCACGCATCCTGGCCCACACCATCGAGCATGGCCACCACCTGGAAGAGTCTCGCCAGCTCCTGTCCTACGCCCTCATCCACCCCGCCACCTCCCTGGAGGACCGCGCCGCCCTGGCACTCTGGCTCAACCACCTGGAGGAGAGGGCAGCTGCCAGGGGAGACTCACTGGAGAGGCCACCTCCTGCCGGGCCACACCACCACCACCAGTCCACACCTCCTTCCACCCTCAGCTCGTCAGGATCCTCCTCCTCCACCAACAACTCTTCATCAGGCAACCTCTACTCTTTGCATCACCACCAGCGCTACGGCTCGGACGACCGCCTCAATGGGTGGCAGAGCTCCAGGGATTCAGGGCTGGGTGGAGGCTGGCATCAGCAGCAGCAGGGCTGTGAGAACGGGCACCTGCTTCTTTACCCATCATCCTCTGTGCCTGCAACCATCAACACGGTTGGAACTAGTGGAGGCGGTAACACTAGTAAGTTAACTCTCCTCTGTCCTCTGTGCCTTTTTGTTTTTTGCTCTTTAACCAACTCATTTCTAATCATGTGGTGCTTTATCAGCAGTCTACCTATAGATGAAGTCAGATTGCATAGTGGCCACACAGTGCAGCACCTGATAATTTCATAAATACAATAACGTAATGTAATAGTATGTGTGACTGTAAATTACTACTTTTCAAAATGTGAGTTCCCATAGTTAGACATATATAATGTAATGATTCAGTAAAATTGCTGTTATTTAACATGAAAAGTGCTGTTCCCTGACACATCCAAAAAATATAAGGGGTCTTTTGGACACAATGATTGTTGGCCCAAACAGAAATAACATAACATACTGTTCTAATCAGTTTTAAAAACAAGTGAACTTCACTTAACAGCCATTTTATTAGTAGCTATGATTCCATACAAATTTTGTACAAGTGACAAGTGATTTCTACAAAATCTGCAAAAGAAAATGTGTAATAGTTTGTTTCTATCTACCAATGTTTTACCAACAGTAGGTCCTATGCATCAATTAATTTTGACATGAGACATAAAAGAAACAACCCAGTTAGTGGGATTCAAATTAAGTTTGATGTGTGACAAAGTGGACAGATGCAGCACATAATGCCTTAAATTAGCAAAGAGTGATGTTTGGGCTCTTAGATCTGCCCACAGTTTAGATTACTTGGTGACATTTTCAAGCTAATTCACCAATATTTGTACTCATTTCACTGATTAGCACTGGATGGTGATTTATTTCCTTGGATCACCTTATTTTTTCAGATATGAGATGGGCTGCATTCAGACTTGCTTGTGTACTTCTAAACCCAAAACCACGACACCATCTCAGAGCACCTCAGTGATTACAGCCACCTACTCAGGGCTGGCGTGATGATAGCTTCTCTGTCTGGGCTACCTGATCGCCCGCACCCTGTTACAGTTTCACACAATGGTCTCACAGCTATAATCCATGTAGCACACAACACAGACGAGGCAGCTTTAGTCATCAGAAAGGAGGTTTATGTTTTGCAGTACACACTTGAAAGACAACAGCCAGCTATAGCACAAGGTTTTTTCTGTTATAGTCATTGTGAAAATAATAGGATTGATTTTGGTATCAGCTGCGCTTGATTGGGTATAACACAATTGATACTAAGCCCAAAAGGCATCTGTATAGCATTTGCTATATAGCACAACAAATGCAATGTATATTTAAATTGTGATCAAATGCTGGTTTCATTATATTTCCATTAAAGACAAAAAGTACATTCCAAACTTAACAAACACACTCGGTACATAGTGAACACACTCTGGCAAGACCAACTCCACTCTGAACAACCTACACAGCAACTACAGAGGCTGTGTGAGGTGGAAGACAACACACAGAGAAGGCAAGGCTGTTGAAATTGAACATAACTATGGTCAGAGCAGGATATTTCCAGACAAGAATGCAAGGGCTCTGTGTTTTTTTTCTTTCTGGGAGATGAAAGAAACAGCTGAGGGTTTATAAATAAAGACACATTTAAAACCCTGCTCGCTGCTCCAAGAAGGATCCTCTTGTATTTTTGACTGCGAGCAGCTTCAGTCCAACACAAAAGACCTCCAGATTTCACAACTGATAAACTCAAGTTACCGTAGTCACCAGCACAGGATTGGTAGACACAGTGAGCAGATGCTTTTCTGATCAAATGAAAATGAGTAGAAGTGTTGAATACACAACAAGCAAACTGGAATTGATGTGTGGATATTCAGTGGTATGCAAGGCAGAGGAAGATGATTAAGTATGTGTCATCAGGCTGATGGGCACCAAATCTTGCTGAGCAAACTTAAAATTATGTATCCCAAAGCTTCTGACATTCCTTCTTTCATGTGTTCCATTGTAGATAATATTTGAATATAATCCCAGCTCAGAGTAACAAAGTAAGTCGGCCACAAGTCTTCAGTCCCCCTCCCTTCACACTGTGCTTCTTCTGGTCATGATGATGATTACAGGAGTATAATTGTCCAACCACATCAACCTGTGTGCTACTGATAGAACATCCTGTTGACCCCCCACCCATACTCTCAGCCCTTGCCCAAGCCACAGAAGAACATACCACCCATCCTTTCCCTTGTAAGGCAGCCTTTGTGGGAGACTGTATTTAGGGAAAATGGCTAATATTTAGGGACTGGAACTTGTAATGTTAGCTGGGCACCTATTTTAAACGGGGCCCATGAAGTCCTATACATAGCGCCAACAGTAAGAGGACCGCATATAGGAGGAGGAGAGAGACTGGAGTACTGGTGGCAGCTTACCCCGTCAGGGAGGCGACACAAAAAGCTCTTTGGCTCGCCACCTTTTTATTTTGTTTACCTCCTTTGGCAGTCTTGGTCAAAATCTGATGCTACAGCAGCTTTCATTTGGTTTAAAATACTATGATTCCACCTTATGAAACAAGCAGTAACGCTCAGTTTGATTTGACCTAATTAGGTCTCCATCAAAAATGAATCCCGAGAAGCACAGGTTTCATAATTATTGAAGAATTAGGTGAGAGATAAAGATGAAGGAAAGGAAGAAAGATCGTATAAAAAATATATTTTAGATTTATTTTATTACAACAGTATGGACCAAAAAAGTGGAGCTGTTGCTGGCAAATAAGATAACAGGAGAGTTTTGTTTATTCCCCGTCGTGCAAACACAGCCCCTTCCCTCCAGCTGCCTTTAGTTAACTTAGGTTCACTTCTGAGCTTCCTTTACAATTATAGCTGTGGAGATCTTATGTTACTTGTCGTAGATAAAATAAAATGTATCTGAAACCAGATACAAAGCAAAAAACGTGTCTTTGCGCTGTCCTCCAAAACACAGACAAATTTGACAGGCATGGTTGGGTTTTCTGAGGAGCTCTTCTAAATCATAAGTGAACGTAGACTAAAAATTAATGTAAATGTACTGTTGAAATAAACAAATTAACTCTCTTATATCATGTCAATCTTATAAAATTACAAAGCCAGCAGGAACATCCAGGGCCACCTCTGTGCATTTCCCGGTGTGCTTGACACATCCATAGATTAATCTGTGAATGCACGGAGGTACCTGGATGTAGCTGATAACATGAACATTTAATTATTTAGCTGTAAAAATAGTGATTCACTAAACATAGTGATCAAGCTATATCATAATACAACGGAGTGATTTTCCTCCTTTTTTAGGGTCGTGTTTAGGATTAAACATTTATATATTTCCCTCCCTGACCATCTCAAGGCAGCTGATGCACTTGTAGTCTTTAAGAAGAATCTGAAAACATACTTGTTTAATTTGGCTTTTAACTTAATTCTGTTTATGTATTTTATTATTTATGATATATATTATGATTATGATTATTATTATTATGGTTCATTAAATGTGAGGTAAAAGGGGCAAGCAAAACTAATAATGATTATTTTCATCATCAATTCATCTATCTGCCTGTCAGTAAAAATGTCAGAATAATGAATAATGTCCATTTCAGATTCTCAAAGCTGAAGGTGACAAATTGAAATGTCAAAATAAAATTACTTGAACAATTACTTGATCATCAAAATAGTTGCTGATTAATCTGTTATCGATCGACTAATCATTGCAGCTCTAAGTAGAATATTGTGTTGAGAAACAGCAAAATGAGTGCAGGAGCTCAAGTGTTGGCTGTGCCTCCTCAGGATCTTTAAACCTGACTTGTCTTGCAGTCCTGACAAGTGGAGGTGGCAGTCAGCAGCACAGTCCCCTGAAGCGCTCCGTGTCTCTCACCCCTCCAATGAGTGGCCCCAGCAATCAGCCTCTGGGCCACGTCTGGCTGTCTCAGGAGGACCTACCGACTGCCAGAGGCCCAGCCCTGGACCACGCACCCCTCTCGCCCCAGAGTAGCATTGCCTCCTCAGGCAGCGGAGGCAGTGAGCATCTGGAAGAGGCTGGTTTAGGAGGAGGTTCAAGTCTGCATCGCAGTTCCTTCCATGAAGAGGGTAGTGGCATGAGGGGTGAGTAGGAAAGATCTGTGTACAGTCAGTAGTACAGTTCAGTTTTACTAATTATCATGTTTCCATAATGTGGTATCATACAAAAATTCGTATTGAGATATGGTTCACAACTGTCATGTCTAAATGAATTACAACAAGACAGTATAATATATATAAACAGTATAATTTTTTTCCGTAATATTTTTATTTAAAAGTTTAACACCATGAAATGCAGCCTTTTACATTCATATAATATATAACACAACATAAAATTGCTGCATTAACACAAAAAAGAAACAAAAAATGAAAAAAAAACAATAATGCTCCTCCTGTTTTAACAAATGGTAATCTAAACAAAATAGAATATATTAGTTGCAATAGATGCAAAATATAACAAGTATTTAGAACAAAAAAATTTAAAAAATTCTACAGACTTGGAAACTGCTTTGTCCACAAAAATTACTCATTCAGTTAATCATCTGTTAAATCTACTGTAAGTCATTACCACAATTAATGAATGGTCTCCATATATTCTCAAATATATGCTGTTTAAGCCTTTAATGTGTAAGTTATCCTTTCTAATGGAAGGCTTGATAACATCCGTTTTATTCATTGAGAAGTGCTTGCAGCACAAGCTGCTTTCTAATCACCCTCTGAAATTTTGAATTGTAGTTTTTCCTTCCAGGCATTCAGCTTATACTGTGAATTTTCAGATAAGTAAGATGTCAGCAAATTGTAAAACTCTGATAATACATTTTCTCAAAATATCCTTTATCATCATTTTTTCCAAAGGTGAGCGTAGGGGCCTGGTAAGTGCATTATTTTGATTTACTGTAACAAAACTTCTAAACTCGAGGTTTTCTATTAAGGTTGAAATTAGACCTCAGCTCATCAAAAGACATCATAATATCTGAGTCTGGCAAATAAAGGTCATTTTAAGTCCTTTAGAGTTCCATAATTTAAATGTTGCATCTGCTCTTCCTGGTACCTCACTGATTACCTCATATTGGACTAAATTGTGATAATGAATATGGTTCTTTAAAATATTTCTTTACATCATACCATATCATATCATACTTTATCGTGTGTTTTACAATTGGATTTTTGTTTGTTTTTCGTAGTTTTTTTTTACTGTGTCTATATATATATCTATATATATATATATATATATAAATCTCAAATATTTGTTTGTTATTAGCTGTAACAAGGCCGGGATTGATTTATTTAAATTTGACATCATCAGCACACAAGGTAATTCTGTGTTCTGTCAGCCTTACTGTCATTCCACAACATTGCAGGTTTGAATGTATTTGCTATTGCGAGAGGTTCAATTGCTACAATAAGGGTGAAAGTGGGCAACCTTTACTGATTTTTATTAGTTTTCAAATATTTCTATTTGTTAAGATTTTGCAGTAGAATTTTTATATATTACCTGAACCCATTTTATAAAGATATTTCCACAGCCAAATCTTTCTAAAACATTGAAAAGGTATAAGGCCATTCGATCCTATCAAAGGCCTTTTCGGTGTCTAATGATAGAAGTGCTGTATCTGGCATTCCTTTGTTAGAATGAATAACATTCAGTACCCTTCTTACATTGTGGAAACCTTGCCTTCCCATTATGAATCTGTTTTGATCTCTACTAATGATATTTGGCAATACTTTTTGTAAACGTTTTGCTAAAAGTTTACATATCATCTTAGGTCAGAATTTAACAAACTGATGGGTCTAATGTTCTCACATTTGTTAGAGGGTTTACCTGGTTTTGGCAGTAAAACTGCAAAGGTACAGTTCATAGAGGGTGGAAAACTGTTATTCTGAAATGCCTCTAGATTTGTTTTTTGTAAATTAATTTCATTTTTTGTATCATAATTCTTTATAGTAGCCTCTAAAGGCATCATTAATTTCCCACTTTGTACATGCAGATGTCGGTGTAGTAGTAATTTCAAAGAACTCATCTGTTTTCCTATATATTTTACTAACTATTCATCTCGTAACAATGCTGAAAATGCCATCTAGTTGGGTCTTTTGTCAATTTTTTATCCACATATACTAAACAACATGCTGCATGATCCGAGACCACAATATTGTCATAGAAGCAGTTATGAATTTTGGAGTCTGAGGAAATTAAAAAATAATCAATTCGAGAATATACCTGGAATGTGTTGTGGAACAGATCTACAAAAAATAGGATCATCTATGTTGGGGCCAAAGAAGCTTACTAAATTTAAACTTTCTGATAATAGAGAGCCTTGGACTATTCAACATCTTCCCATTCAATCTTTGATTACATTTTTCACTTGAAATGGGACTGTTTCATGAATAAAGAGTCATAACTCCTCTGGCCCGGGATGAGAATGGTGCTGTGAATACACTACCCTGCCACCTCCTCCTGATCTTTTCAATGTCCTCATCTAAAAGACGAGTTTCTTGTACGAATACAATTTTGAATTCTACATCCTGTATTTTATTCATGGTTTGTTTAACTTTTCTAAGCTGTTGCAGACCTCTGTAGATCCAAGAAACAAAATTAAGATTTACTTCTTGAGACATCTCCAACAAAGAATATTAGATTACCTTGCAATATGGAAATAAACTTACAGAGAAACATGACAAACCTGGATGTTAGAACCCATATCCAACACACTGAATGTGAACAACTCCCCTTTTCCCACTTATGTGGGGGTCCCCCAAAAAACATTCTGTCTCCCGTTATCACTAATGACAGTTCCACACTTGGTGAGGATCAGTCAGTCCGCTCTTTACTTTCCATTAACCAAACATCCACTGCTGCTATCTATATATCGTGACCTCAATTAACTCATCTGCAACATGTGTAATAGGTTTGCTCTAAGTCTGTACCTTGTAACAGTTTTAACTAGTTTGTCCCACGTTAAGTACAACATATGCATAAAATGTATGTTTAATATATTTGTGTGCGTGATATATTTTTGTCCCTTGTGTTAATAATAACACCAGCGTAAAGTGTGTGTTTAATAGCCCAATGTGTATAGTGTGTATGTGTGTGAAAGTACTATATGACTGAAATTGCTTCCAAAGTACTAATGTATGCAAATTCAAAACACTGGTTTAATAGATTTAGTAATAGTCATGTCTTATCGCCGTGTTTCAGATTGCATACACTGCCATGTTCAAATGTTCTACCGTTCTGAATCTTCACAACAAACTCCTGCACCTCGGCTGGGGTTTTGAAAGTGTAGGTTCGTCCTTCATGTGTTACCAACAGTCTCGCAGGGTGAATCGCTCCATGTCATATCCCTAGGTTGCGCAATTCCTGGTGGAGTGGGTTGAATTGTTTCCTCAGTTGGTGTATTCCTGCAGTAACCTGATGCGCCAGATGGTTTGTTGCACAGAACCATCTGAGAAGTCATCCTTGGAAACTGTTTGGAAAAGGGCAGGCACTTTCAAAAACTACTTGGCAGCTGATTGGATAAACCATTTATCTATCACTGTCTATCACCATCTTACCTTGCGAGGGAGCTGGATTCGCGACATCACGCAAGAATCTTCATACAATGCTGATTGGTCCGAACCACTGGTGGTTCAAACACAAGTGCGTAACTTGAAGCCTGACAAGGTAGATTCCCATGTGATGTCGTGATCTCGCGATCTTGCAAATCCAGCTACCTCACAAGGTCATTTCCTGCACCTAAGTCCGAGTAAAACCGTACTTGCTGGTCCTTGTACCAAATGTCTTTTTTAGCCTGTGTAGCAACAATGACTGCCTGCTTGTCCTTGTAGTTGAGAAACTTCATTATTAGTGTTCATGGTGGCGCCTTTGTGTCCCTCATCGGTCCGATTCGGTGCACCCTTTCCAAAACAACTGAGGATTGTAGAGTTGTAGCATCCAGTACTTCTGGATTCTGGAATCCATTTTTCTAAAAACAAATATGGATCCCGTCCTTCATCACCCTCCGGCAGGTTTACTAGTCTCAGGTTGTTCACTCGAGATCTGTTTTCCAAGTGCAGGAGTTTATCCTCCGGAGTTTTTTGACTCCAATATGTGTACTTCAGCTTGCGGGTTAGCTACCTCGTCTTTGGCGCTTGATATTTGTAATTCTGCCTATTCTGTTTTCATGGAGCTTATAGCAGCTAATATTGCGTCCGCCTTCACACCTCCAAGTTCCCCTTCTCTGCTGGCCACCTTCTCCACCATGTCTTCGTTAGCTTTCTATGTTTCACCACCAACGCAATAGTCAGTTAGCTTCGGCTGCTTTGATGCTTTGCTCTTTTCTTTACTTAATTTGCCAACCTTCTGCATTACAGTATCCACACTTACACTATGTTATGAAGTTTTGTCTCAAATGAGAGTATTTTCAGTAGGATTTGTAATAGCTTTAGCAGACCAGTGTGAGATGCGTCTTCTTACATGGCCGCCAGAACCAGAAGTTACAAGTTTGAAGAGAAAGTTTGTTCTGGTGTGCAATCCTAAATACCTAAGAACATTATATTTTTTCCAGACAGCAGCGGCAGTGCAGTCTACTAAAAGTGAATGTCACTGACTAAATGATCAAATGTGGATATGCAACAGTCACAAGGTGATCCAATGGGGCACCCTTTAAGAACAAACCAGTGTTGCTAAATTAGCGTCCACGTCACTAGATGTTGACTTTTAATGACTTGATTTTGATTTGATTGATGTTTCATGTTGTCATCCTGCTATCATTTGTTTATTTCATTTTACAAGAGAATTGTAACACTGCAAGAAACTGTTATTGCAAGAAAAGACTCCACTGGGTGTCAAGTATCAGGTGGTGTAATAAAGTGCTTGATTTTCATAATGTTACCAAACATTGACTTCTTAAGATTTAATATTCATCACAGCCATGGTTTTGAACTTGACAGACATACAGTATACAGTACCAATCAAAAGTTTGGACACACTTTCTCATTCAAGTAAATGGGAAGGTCTGTACCAATATACATACAGAATATATCCAGTGTTTATTGTTTTAATCTTCTGAATTGCACTAAAGGGTTTATTGGTACTGCAGTTAAAAACTTGTATGCAAAGAAACAAGTAAAAAAGCAGCAGGCTTTACTCTAAACTGCAAATTATCACAGAGTACATGTCTCAACAGCTCACCATCACTCTGAGCAGCTGAGCATTAGTAAGCACTCTAGCATTTCCTGTCAGCAGTGTCTAACTAAAAATGTGATCAGTAAGAATCAGATTAGTTGATCCTCCCTGCCAACAGTGTGTCTCTGATTGCTTATATTTAAGTTGCATGTCTACATACATTCCTACTGAATGAATGATGTATTTCTTATCTCTTTGTACTGATAAGAAAGAAAATCAATGTACATTGAATGTTATCTGCTGCAGTGATGTATAAGAATTCAAGTTGACAAGTTTTCAGTATTTGTCTTTCAGCTGAGGTGTGTGTGTGTGTGTGTGTTGTCTGCCCCACAGATGTTCCTGCGTGGCTAAAGAGTCTCCGTCTCCACAAGTACGCTGCTCTCTTCTCCACCTTGACCTACGATGAGATGATGTCACTGACTGAAGAGCAGCTTGAAGCACAGGTTCGCACACATACATACACACACATACACATACAGACCAGAGGACACTGTATGTGCATGTCTATGATTGGCTATAAATGACATGACATGAAGTGTGGTACAAAAAAACTTTTTCTATGACCAAACCAAAGATCAGCATTTTCTTTTTTGGTGGTCTGTGCTTTTAATAATTTATTTTACAAGAAAGAAATGGAATATTTACTGATACCCCTGTCAAACAACAGTGATCATTACAGTATAATTAGATTAGAAGTCACAAAATTCAGTTAATTGGAGCCAGGTTGCCCTAGCAACTTAAACAAGGCATTGATAAATGTCTTTTAAAGCAATAAAAATATGAAAACATCAAAGATTTACAGCACATAAGTAGACATATTAACCATCAAGCATAACATATAAAGTTATGTTTGTATTAGTCAGGCTGTGATCAGAGACCGATGTGAACATCAGTTATAATGAGCGCTCAAGCTCTTAAAAGCTAAAATGTTGTTTAATCCGTCTTATCTAAAACAGATTCTTTCAGCTAACATTCAGTCTATCATAAAATAAAACCATCTGTCCAAAATTCAGTTCAGATTTAAATGATTGTGATACTTCCACAAAAGAATAACAACTTAAGATGGAAAAGGTTGTGCTATCTTATCAAACACATACACTTTATACCAATGGACTTATTCAGAAATTGACATTTTTTATGCAAGGAAATACTTTGGCATCAAAGGTGTCAAACAGTTCAGCATGTGGGGCATTGAAGGGCCGAAGGTGAATAAGAGCAGACATGTCAGTACTCTGTGCTAGTATTAAATGAGAAGAGACATCATAATTTATTGTTAATCCGTTTAAATCAATACAGTTGGCTTATTGCAGGGGGCATTGAATTACACTCATTGCAGTGTATAATGTATATATAAGTAGCTTTAAAAGTTGATAATGTGTTTGCTTGCATCTTAAGATGTTGAGGAGTCTATTTTGAAACAGAGGATGCAGCTAAAATTAACACAGCTCACCGGAAAGCTGTATACTTCCTCCAGGTGTTTCTAACTCTTTTTCTGTGGGATGCTAATATAATGCACAGCTACACTAAGACATGCTGAACTGCAACAAAGAAACAAAAGGGTGTCCTGTGTGAACATATATTTAATGTACCACTATTGTCTAGATCTGGTAATATCTGGATTGTCACTATCAGTTCTTTAGGGGACATTTGAGAAGTAAGTAAGATTTTATTAGCTGGAATCAATTTTAGCCTTTTGGTCTTTTCTACCACAGCTGAACAGATTACATGTTCCATTCCTAGCTTCACTGGCTACACCTCCTGCTGTGTTTCATTTCCCCCAAAAACATCTGCCTCAAAAGAAGGCAATTAGCAGTTCCACTGCTCCATTTAAACCAGCCCTGTGATTGTACACTTCACATCTCCGTATCTGAAGAAATAGGTATCTGCCTCGTAGGAATGTTTGACACAGAACTCTTTTCTCTAACAGAAAGTCACCAAAGGAGCAAGACACAAGATTGTCATCAGCATTCAGAAGCTCAAAGAGAGGCAGAACCTCCTGCGCAGCCTGGAAAAGGTCAGTGACCATAAACCACATCCCCTTACCCTTTTTTAGAAAGCTTGTTGAATTTTTTTTTTTTTTTTTTTTTTGTAATTTTTTGTTATTGATGATTGAGGTGGTAACCTTAGTGGACACCACAGGATACCGCCTCTCATTCCTGTGTGTGTGTGTGTCTGAGAGAGAGAGTGAGAGGGGTGGCCATTCTCAGTCGGTGTTACGTATTTGAGATGGCAGCTAAGGGAACACCTAATCCAGGAAGGAGAGTTTTGGACTCCTAATTTAAACCCATCCGCCCCCCACCCCTCCATTCAGCCTTCGAAGCAAGACAATGGCACTCAAGGGCACACCACAGGAGGGACTTCTTGGGCCAGCTAAATTCAGGCTTAACCTTTTCACCAACACTTCATTTTAAAATTTGTTACCGCTGCATTTGTAGGGCTGCGGAAACAAGACACCTGTTGCTTGGTATTTTGGGTTTACACACCACTTGTGTAAAGCGCTGCTGGGTGAAGGTTGGGAGGGAGGTTGATATGATGCATGTGGACATAAGTAGTGAAGACAAACTACATTTATGTGCATGCATGTCTTTTTGGTATTACTTAAAAAACAACCTTCTTCATCAATCAGTCTGCCTCTCAATATTCAGCATGTAGTTCAGAAGTAACACATTTGTCTTGCTTGATTATGTTTCAGTTTTTGTGACAGAGAGATGGTTCATCATACACGTAGCTTGAAACTGCATTTGTTATTCTTGGCATCTCTTTAAATGCCACACCAGATGTGTCACTACAGTAGGTGTCAAAGTGTCATCTCATATTCTGTGAAGAAATGGTTCACTTGTTCATTTTGTCTGATTTTCTGATCTGCTTCCCCCTTTACCTTTACTATATTTTCCTTCCATCTGCTTCCCTCCTATCCTTCACTGCCACCAGGACGTGTTGGAGGGCAGTAATCTGCGCGCCCCACTGCAGGAACTCCACCAGATGATCATGACACCTATCAAGGCTTTCAGTGGTGGTGAGGAGGCCTCCCTGCAGCGCCCCCTTCTGAGCCCAGAGGGCAAAAGCGCTGCGCCCGGCTCCCACCTGGCTGGAGGAGGCGGAGGGGAGGCTGAGTCAGGCACAAGCTTGATTGCAGAGGGGGATCTACCTGGCCAGTTCACTCGTGTCATGGGCAAAGGTGAGCTGCATGCACTGCATGTCAGTTGAGATAGTGTTCATTGACTGAGAGAGGTTTTAGTTTTGTTCTAATGCTTTCTTTTCCATCTCCACCCCATTCTCAGTTTGCACCCAGCTGCTGGTGTCGAGGTCAGACGAGGACAACATCAGCTCCTACCTACAACTCATTGACAAGTGCCTTATCCATGAGGTACACATCCCTTTTTGGAATACACACACCACAACACACAAAAAACTGACAGATCACCCCAAATACACACATACGTACATGCATACATACCTTCATTCATTCATTCATACGCACATACAAGTAAGTAAAGTTTTATTTAGTTTAGCACCTTTCACAGAGCAAGGTCACAAAGTCCTTCACAAGAGTAAAATTGTTAAAAATAAAACCATAAAATCAGTACAATAAAACATCAGCAAAAAAGACCTTAAAAACACACAAAATTACAAACACTAGACAGCACGAGGTGAGACAAAGTCTTCAGCTGCTTTTTAAAGGCGTCAACAGAGACCACAGATCGTATGTCTATAGGAAGAGTGTTCCACAGTGTCGGAGTCAGAACTTCACAGGCACGATCACCTTTTGTTTTCAGTTGAGAGTGAGGGACAACCAGTAAGCCCTGGTCAGAAGACTTAAGTGATCTACTGGTGATACAAGGATGGAGCAGGTCACAGATGTACACAGGTGCCTGAACATGCAGCGCTCTGTGAAAACAAGAACCTTAAAATGAATCCTAAATTTGATGGGAAGCCAAAGTGAAGATGATAAGATAGGTGTGATATCCTGCTGCACCTGGTCAACAGTCTTGCAGCAGCGTTCTGGACCATTTGTAGACGGTCCAGGGACGACTTGCTGAGGCAAGTGAAAAGGGAGTTGCAGTAGTCTAGCCAGGATGATATAAAAGCATGATTGATCATCTCTAGCTGAGGTTGTGATACAACAGACCTGAGTTTGAAGAAAGAGACCCAATACACTGAGCAACCTTGGAAGCTATGCTATCTAAAGCAATGATAAGGACCTGAGTCTCATCAGCTGTAAAAAGTTGTTAGTCATCCGGTCCTTAATGGCAGTCAGAAAATTGTGTAAAACAAACAGTTTATCAGTCTCGTCAGACTTAAAAGAGACATACAGCTGAATATCATCAGCGTAACAGTGATATGAGATACCTTTTTAAAACTGCTAATAATATGACTCAAAGGAAGCATATACAAAGCAAATAATATAGGACCCAAAACAGAACCCTGAGGCACACCACAGGAAAGAGCAGCAGTTTCAGACATGTTAGGGACCAAGCAACACAGAAAAACTCCTATCCAAGAGATAGGAGGTGAACCAGTCCAGGGTGCTCCCAGAGACACCCACCCACTGCCTAAGCCTTTCAGTCAGGATGCTGATTGAAAGGATGGATGATCTACAGTATCAAAAGCTGCACTAATGCTGCATTTACATGGATTCAAGCAGACGGTAGACAGCAAACCGGATATCATTTTAGGGAGGAGAGCAGGACGGTAAAATTAGGTGAGGTCGGCAGAGAACGGTAGATGTCAAAAGTTAAAATATTTTAACTTTTTGCCATCCTCCACGCCACGGAAAGCTGCATTTTATAGCTACATGAATTACTATAATAATTACATAAAATAATAGACATGAAATCATTTTATTTAATATATCTTATCCCATTCTTGTAAGCAAAACAACATCACCATAGCAATATATCTTCACGTGTTTTGTTTTTCCCCGTGCTGTGAAGGTGTTGTCCATCTGCCGTCTGCCTGAATCCATGTGAACTCAGCATAAGATCCAGCAGCACCAAAACTGAGCATTCAACCACATCAGAAGACATCATTATGTCACTGAAGACTCTGAAAAGAGCTGTTTCAGTGGAATGTTTCTGATGGAAACCAGATTGGAATTTATCTAAAATGTTGTGTGTAGTCAAGACAGCAGTGAGCTGTTTGTCAACAACTTTCTCTATTTTTTTTTTTAGATAAAAGGCAGCTTAGATGTAGGCCTATAATTTTTTTGGGAAGGGATGGATCAAGGTTGTTTTTTTTTTTCTTTCTTTCAGAAGAGGCTGAACAACTGCATGTTTAAAATAAGCTGGGGCACAAACCAGATTGCAGGGAGCTATTTATAATAGAGACCAGGAATGGACCAATAGACCCAAGTAAATCTTTAAGCATGGAAGTTATAGTAATATCTACAGGGCTTTACAAGGACTGTTAGGGTCTGATATCGATATCAATTATTAATATCAGTCATCAGTCATTTCCAATAACTGAGATATCTGCTAAAATATAGCTTATTAAAGCATTGTCCTCTAATGTTTTAGGATTGAGGATTGAGAGGACAGCATTGAGTATCATTTGGTCAAATAATATAAGGGTAAATTCTGTAAACTAATAATAATGCAATACATATATATGGCTAATTGCATTATTATTATTTATGCTGAATTTTTGATGGTTTTGATGCCTCTGTGAATGAACTAATTACTACATAAATAAATGAATACATACAGAGGCTTACTCTCATCCAGACCCCTCTCTGAAACTCAATCATCAGTTTCAGTATGATGTGGTAGTATTAACGTGTAGTTTCATGCTTTAGATTTGCCTTGTGATATTGGGGTGTAAAACACTGAAAAGTTTAATTTGATGCTAGACAGTAAACTAAAAATCCTGACTGTGTGTTCAGACAGAATGCAAAGTGAATTGAAGCAGCGAAAAAAGATGTGAAGACGTCTTGACAGTGTTTCAACTTGAGCAAAAAAAATGTAGTTTCCCGGGGCTTATGAAACATGCAGAGAGTTCAGTCAGAGGCTGAGTTGAACACAAACACACAGGCACACTTCCTCAGACATGGTCGATGTGTTCATGACTAGCGTTGTTAGCTTACAGGTAACATACAGTTGGTACATTGAAACACAAGTGGTAAAATTCATGCTAATGCACAGCGAACTTCACTTTGCTTTTTGTCTGAACACACCTCGAGACATATTCTTCACCAGTAATGCCTCATTTCATCCCTGATATGTACTCCCTGCCCCCCCCCTCCCTCCTCCCCATCAGTCCTTCACTGAGACGCAGAAGAAGAGGCTGTTGTCATGGAAACAACAGGTCCAGAGGCTGTTCCGGTCCATTCCTAGGAAAACCCTCCTTGACATAGCAGGGTACCGAACACAGAGGAGGTACACACACACACACACACACACATACAGTAGCTTTCATTTTCTGGTTGTATTGAATTGAAAACCCTTTAAATTGAACTTTAAACAACCAGCAAAGTCCAGGTAGAGAGAAAAGATCACTGATTTCTGGCTGTAAATGATCAACAGTGTTTCCTTTATATTCATTACCAGTGGCATTGTTTTGCAGTGATGAAATTATCTCCACTGCTACACTGAAGATTAAAATCAAATTTAATCCCAAAATTGATCTAAAACGGAAATCTGTTTTTGTATTACCATATTCTCAACTGTCCGTTTCCTTCCTGGTGCCACAGCTTTACTTCTAAACTAGACGAAAAGTTGCAGTTATGATGAGGAGTTTGCTGCTTGTTATCAAAATGTCTGACTTTTTTTACATTCAGATTGAAGCATTCCTTTAGCTTATCTTGCTCTTTCTTGGTCTTACTTCAGCTCATTATTTGTAAGCCTTACTGAATGCATAACTGCTCCTTTGTAAACACAGTCCCTAATACCTGAGATCAGGAATTCAACCAATGCTTGCCTGTATCTCACTTTTTGTCTCGGTCCTGCTGCAGTCGTGGATTCGGCCAGTCCAACTCTCTCCCCACCGCTAGCTGTGTTGGGGGCAGCGTGTCGGCCAGGAGGAGCCTTCGCCAGTTCCAGATGCCCTCTAGGAGCTTGCCTGGTGCCAGGCTGAGCCTGCTGACCGGCGGGGGGCTGCTGGGACCCACACCTCGCAGCTCCAGCAGCACACCTACCGGCCCCAAGCAGGGAAGACAAGTGAGTCAAACTAGCAAGGAGAGACAAGAGTAAACCAGCAGGGAGAACAGGAGGTTATATTAGAAGGTAGACAATATCTACATAGGGAGTGGGTCCCCTTCCATGGAGCCCGCCATGTTGCACCACCATGTTTCTACGGTAGCCCAGAAAGGACAAAACAAACAGTGGCAATCCACACTGAATCTGAGACAGTCTCACGGAGAACCCCGCGTTTTTTTACACTCCAAGTCTTTTCAGTCTTGTTTAGTGAAGTGTAATCTGAGCAGGCAGCTGTTTAAATCACACAAATATCCCGCTGTATATGTGTTTTCAACTTATTAACCGTATCAATGAATCAATAAATACAAACACTGTTGATTTCTTCTCGTGGAGCTGACATGCAAACTATTTTGGTTCAGTAAGTTTCTGCTCTCAGTCAGCCCGGTGAGGGCAGTTTTTGCCAGCCACTGTCCTCTCAGCTCCCCGGGAGCTGCAGCTGATGTGATAATGTTTGAGAGGAACAGAAGTGACTCTACAGCTCCATATTTCGCTTTTGGTCGTTGCCTTGGCAATGCGCATCCATGAATTTGGGGGACAGAGCTTCTGAGAGAGCACAAAGGGAGGGGTGTATTTGTTTCTCCAGAATGACTGACTCTACCTTTAATCTAGTATCAGTTGAGGTGGTCAAAGAGCTCAGATAAGGATGTATATCCTATTATGATGTATTTCTTAAAAGGCCTGAAGATTAAAGTTCTCTAATGAAGAAAAAATGTAGCTAAATTCATGGTATCATCGTGTGTGTATGACTGGAATATGTGACTAGACAGAGGAACATTTTGAAATATGTAATACATTCCAGGATGTTTATAATAACCTGGGCAACAGAATTCCTTCTTCAGCACGTATTCTGTCTGAATTAGGCTTTTTATTCCATGACATAAAAATGCGGGGAGAGGAAGAGGAGCAGCAGTGGTGTTTGGCGAATGAAGTGAGGTGGATAGAACTCGTAGGCAGGTCACCCCACATACCAGAGGCCCTGCGTCAGTGCCGAACACTGAAACAGGAGGAGATGTGGAGCTGTTTCAGGCCTATCCTGGCACATTTCAGGCCTATCCTGGCACACTTTGGTCTGGGCTGACCCATTCCATTGGAAACCTCTCTCCTCTCCCTCTCTCACACACACACTTTCATCCCTTACAATGGGAGGAAATACCTCGGTTCCTCCTCCTCACGCTGGACCTTCTTGTGTGGGACTGTAGTGTGGATGTGTAGAGAGAGGGAGAAGGAGAGGGAGGGTGGGAGGAAAATATGTGAGTCATAGTTTGGGAGAGGTAGCTGTGGTGTTGGAGGAGGAGGGGCAATGACGGAGAGAGAAAGAGTATTTATGCGTGTGTATGAGAGAGAGAGAGTGAGAGAGCCAGTCAGAGGCAGTGAGAACAGTGCACAGGCATTTCCTGTTTTTCCCTGGCCCGCGGAACTGGAGGGCCGCGAGTGTGTGTGGGGGGGGGGGTTAAAGGGAGAGAGGTGAGGGGAGGGGCAAGTGGTGGTGGTGGTGTTGGGGGTATAATAGGCAGGTTACAGTGAGGAATTCATGTGGTGAGCGTCTGAGACTGTCATTAGGTGTGGGCCAGACAGAAGCATGGGGGGTGAAAATGTTGAAGACGCTGTGGCTTTGATCTTACACTCAACTTCTTTCAAGCTTGCACATTTCACAAACCTTTTTGACCAGTGAAAGTTTCAGCAATGTGTGATTACTGAAAAGCAAGTGATGTAGGCAATGAGCATTAATTAAGAGGAGGTTCTTTGAGCTTGAAATGTGTGTGTCAAATTATATCAGATAAAAAAAATGGGGTTATCCACAGGTCATAAAGGAGACTTAAGTTTATTATTTTGTTAGCATCTAATTAAAAACTGGTATAAAACTGCTGAATAAAGTTGAATGCAGCATATGTTCAAAACAAGCTATATTGTGTTTAACTCTCTTTCTACCACAGGTGGCATTAAATATACACCCTGTACCCCAGAAAATCATTCAATTTCACTGTGGTTAATCTAGTAAATTAATATTTATAGATTACTGTTATTTTTATGGTACAAAATTGATCTTCAATTTGGGCAAAAGTGGCATTAAAATGATTTTTAAAATCTCATATATGCTGATAATTGTTGTCTAAGCACCCTTTTCTATATTAAATGTAGCTGATTGTTACTGCACTATGAAAGCAGGAATGGTAAATTGTATGTCTTACTTGTCTGTCTGTCTGTCAACAAGACAAAAACAAATTTTTTTTCTTATTGTTCAAATATTCTCCTCAGGGTCTGTGGTTTGCCAATCCTGGAGGCAGCAACAGCATGCCCAGCCGGACCCACAGCTCTGTGCAGCGGACCCGCTCCCTGCCGGTTCACACAACGCCACAAACCATGGTCATGTTCCAGCAAGCCGGTAGGAAACGCTGGGAAACACACACACACACACACACACACACACACACACACAGCCTTCAACCTTCCTGTCCTCTTATTATAGGTGAAGCCTAGAATTATTTATGCCTTTACTTTCAGAGTGGGTTACAGGTAGAATAAAGATGAGGTTTATTCTGGGCCACTGACTAGACAAACTCACGTTTGGGAGTACATTAGAGTTCTGCAGTTTTGCCTGAAAGAATCTGCATATTATGTCCGGGTTCTGACCCAATTTAGGTATGCGCACTGCAGGTTCGGGGCCTCAAATAAACATTTCACTAATAAATATATAAATATTTAAATTACAATGATACTGGAGTGCCTTGGTGGCCGAGGGGTTAGGGTGCCCAATGAACCTCAGCATCCCTGTTGCATGTTCTGCTGTGGCCCCTAATTTACTGTGGGCTATCCAATAAAGTCTTTTTTTTTTTTTTTCACAGAACCAGAATGGTGGATTTTGTCGCCCATCACTTTGAAATTGAATAGACTTGTGAACCTATCCTTTAAGCCATATTCATCTTCTCCTTGTTACTGAAGTGCTAACGTATTTTAGCACAATAATGGTGTATTGTTTCTCCCAGAACAAGAATTGAGTTATTGGCCCGGACTGACAGTATGAACCTTTATGCAAGATTAGATTACATGTTAACAGAAAATAAACAAAAACGTGCTCCTAGTTTTTGGGGTTAATTTTTGCCCCCCCTTTTAATTTACGACACTGCCTCATTAGCAGCCCTGAGACCCTCCAGTCTGGACTCACCCTGAAAGCCCCCCCACCCACAACCAGTGTCCACACAGACTCAGGTCGTGGTAACCATCAGTGTCGAGCAGAGTGACCTGTAGTAGCCTCTGCTGACTGGACTTATTGGAACAGTGGACAGTAATAGGACAAACTGGGACTTCCTCCACTCTGTCAAACACACACACCAGAAGTGTCCTCTTTTTAGAATTAAGAGGAAAAAGGGGGGCAGGAGGGAGGAGGGAAGTTGGAGGGCAGGAGAGTGAGAACTGTATGTGAGAGAGGAAGAGATGGAGGCAGGGAGGGAGGAAAGAGTCAGAGGAGTCTCACAATGAGGCTCTTTGTGCAGCGAGGACGGGGCTCCATGGCCCACTTTCCTCCCTTCCTTCTCTCCCTGACACACTCTCTTTCTTAACTTTCCCATCTCTCTCTCTCTCTCCCTCCCTCTTTCACTTCCCTCCATCTCTCCTTTGACAAGTCTGCAGAGTCATGCACACATAGCATTCACCCTCAAGGGTGGCTATAACTGGGCCTCGGCCAGAATAAGTGATTTGAAAGGCTAACCCCACCCCACCCTTCTCTGTGTATGTATTCACATTTCTCTGCCACCAGATGGATAAAGTAACTTATTAAGTGAGACACAGCAGAGAAATTGAGGGGATGAAGGAACAAGTGTGTGTGTGAATGCGTACAGTTTTCTTCAGTGTATGTTTGTCTCGCTCTGCGTGTACAGGGGGCGGAGGGGTGTGGGGGGGGGATTTGGAGCCTATAAATAGCCGACTGTGGACTACTGGGCCTAACTCAGCTTTTCTCTCTGGCCACAAGGGATTTTCACTGCCCAGTCTGTGTGAAAGACTTAGCTATGGCTGGAAGGGGTTGCTAGGCTGTGCTGTGGCCCAAATACACCCCCCAACACACACATACTCCAACCTCAACCCCACCCTCAGTCTCCACCCTGCTCACAGTTGAAGCCAAGGCAGCCAACAGCAACTCGCACCTGGGAGTTAAAAAAAGGAGATAGGGGGGTTTCAAGTCATGTGTGAAGTTTAATTTAAGCAGTGAGCATCCATTAGTTGTAATATTATAGTTATAATATTACTATAGGAACTATTGTGCACTGCGTATTTATGTGATTTCTGCCATGGAGAAGAATTTGTAATCTGATTATTTTGTTTGTTCACATTTTTAAATATATATCACCCTCTTTAATATAAATTGTCTTTGTAGTTTTTTCTACAGATGTGTTTGTGTTGAAGTAGTTTAATCACAATGATGATGTTGCTTAAACTTTTATTTTATTTATTTTTTTGTTGCTATACAGATCTTCAGTTACCAGTGACGGAGCCAGACATCAACAATCGCCTTGAGTCTCTGTGTCTGAGTATGACAGAGCACGCCTTGGGAGGTAACACACACAGTTTTTAATTGATCCTAATTCTTAAAAACATTATACATGAGATGCAGTTGTTCAAGAGATTAAATGTGGTTCAGGAACACGCAGATCTCCCCAGTCTCACTTGATGTTTACTGTAGGTGGAACAAAGAATAACGTGGTTATTCATGTCTCTCCACATCACGTTATCCCGGGTTATGATCAATGTCTGCTCTCTGCACTGGCATGTCTTTGACTCCTTGACATCACTGCCTTTTGTGTTATACTGGTACTTTTGTGATGAGTGACTGATTCTCACTTAGCCTCAACCTCATACGCTTAATGTGTAACTCAAAACAAACTTGTAGTTGTTTGTTTTCTTTTTGGATGGCAATGTTGTTCAGTAGGCCGGTCCACCAGTTTGGTCCAGACTTAAATATCTCAACAACTATTTGATGGATTGCCATGAAACTTTGTACATGGTCTCCAGAGGATGAAGGCTAGTTGCTTTGGTGATCCCCTGACTTTTCCTCTAGTGCCAACATTATGTTGAGTACAACGACAACTACAAGGCTGTATGTCTTGGGCGCACGGACTGTGTGAGCGTCTCCAAGCGCACCTGCTATTTTGGTTCATGTACTGTATGTGCAGCAGCGCAAAGTGCAAAAGGGCGATATATCAGCAGGTGTGGTGATTAATAAATACACTCTCTGCCAGCCACATCACTGATTTCGTAACTTTGAAACAGCTGTGCCAGTCACAGTGAAGCGTGAAACATTAGCTCAACAAATGGAAAGACGCTTCTTCTGGAAATCATATTGTTGTCTGGAAGGTGCAGAACGTCGTGAACACACAGCACCACAAATCTGCAGCCAAAGGTAGATAGTGGGTTTTTTGATTTTCACAATGACAAATGAAATGAATGTGGTGAAGCCATTTATATGATTGCATCAGACTGATACTATTTCATGCTATGTCTGTTTGTGAGGCATCATCCTTTATTTTGTTGGCACAGGGGAGTCTGGTGCTGTGACTTAGACTTGGTTTTTGTCTTCCATCCACACTAACCTTTCACTCTCAACCACTCAAAACTACCTTTTTGAAAATACTCTCACACATGGATTAGTTTAAAACACTAGTCCTATGTTTTGTGTGCTGATTTGTGAGTATTATGTAATGTCAGCCATCTGATTGTTATACGAGCTTCATTTACTTCATCACACTTCTAATAAAGCAGAATAAGCTTAAATGCTTAAATAAGATATTTAATCATCTTTTTCTGTTGTTTTGACATTTGGTATGGATATTATTATTATTATTAGAAAACGCTCATGTTCAACACATATAGCACTTTTAAATTAATCCACATTAAAGTGCACATAGTCTTTGGCAAGTCAGTTAGTCAGTGACCTGGGTTGCGCAGGTTTGGTGTGTGTTTGTGTAAAATATTCCAATGTACAGTGAATTTTGGCCTGGGTTAAAATCAGTGCCAACCCCCACCCCCCACCACCACCCACCCCACCCCATCCCAAAACTCGACTGAGGTGAAGACAGTGGGCCTCAGTGCTCCACACAGAACAGTGGACAAGTGCTGCTTTATGTGCCGCGTGTGTGTGTGTGTGTGTGTGTGTGTGTGTGTGTGTGTGTGTGTGTGTGTGTGTGTGTGTGTGTGTGTGTGTGTGTGTGTGTGTGTGTGTTAGCAGTAGGAAAAGCAGAGAGCAGAACTGGGCAGCAGAACGAAGGAGTTTGTCTAACTAAAGAAACTCCTTAACCAGACTTTCGCCTTTTTCTAGTCTCTTGCAGTGAAACATCTAGCTGTGGTGAACTTGAAACATAACTTGATATCTGAATCTGAACCAGCGACAGGAAAAGATCCAAAACACAATGTTTCATGGGTATAAGGAAACGGATGTTGACATTTAGTCGGCAGTTGGTCATTTTTGGAAAGCCTAGTGTAACAAAAAGAACTGAGAGCAAACTGCCTCTGGACTGATGCTCATATTCAGCTAGTGTATTTTGTGATAAAAGCCCGCAGATTATAAATTATACAGAAAATCTGTAAGACTACAGAAAAGTTCATCATGTTTAGTTAAATAGACTTAGCATGGAATCAGATTCAATTCCACATTTCCCGCTGAAGTGAAAAGTCACTGCTTAGGCACAGCAGGGCTTTGAGCTAAATGCTCACAGTGACAGTGTTGGCATGCTGATGTTTAGCAGGTAATGAATTTGTTTTAGAGCAGAGCCTCTAAAATCTGAGCTGATGTAGTTCAGGTGTGTACCAGGGAGCAGTATGGGCACATTTTCAGAGGGGCAGAAGATAAACTATCATTTGGAGTTGCTGTCAGTTAGATCTGGGAGTGAGGAGGTGCGAGCAGGAACGATTCGAGGTAATTAAACTGATAAGATCTTCTGGGTTAATGTGTCTGATGTTGCGATATGATATGATACGATGCACCCTGGATTTACTGAGCAGTAGGTTGGTGTTGAATAACACAGCTTTATGGTCTGAGATGGGTAGTTCAGCAGAGGTGATGTTACATGGTGTGATGTCAGAACAACAAACTAAGTCAAGGATATGGCCCTTAGTGTGGGTTGTAAAGTTGACATATTGTGTTGGATTGAAGCAATCTAACATTGCTTTTAAATCTTAAGTGAACATATTGTCAGTATCATCAAAATGAACTTTAAAATCCCCCATTAGGATGATATTAGGAGACATTGCACTAAGGCGGGCTAAAGCTGTCGAGAGTTCCGTGATGAAAATATTTGATGACTTGGGCGGTGTGTACAGAAGAACAATAATGATGGGTGTGGGTCCACAGAGCTTAACCACCAGCAGTTCAGAGGAAGATGGATCAGGGAGAGAGAGTCGTGTTAGTTTTATAGTCTCGCTATAGATCAGTACATGGCCGCCTCCCCTGCTTGAAGAGCGGGGTTTGCATATGTAAACAAATCCCGGTGGAGCTGCTGAATTTAGCTGTAGAAAATCATTCTGTGGCTGCCAGGTTTCCGTGAGACATAAATAGTCCAGTTTGTGGTCTGTGATGAAGTCGTTGACCAGAGGGGCTTTGTTGGTGATTGATCGGATGTTGTAGAGAGCACTTATGACAGGTTGTGTGCGTATAATCAGCTGATTTAGCTAGCGGAGTTAGCACACTGTGGTCTACACACCGGTCGGAGTTCTTCAGACACCATGAACCTGCGGACCAGAAGGAGCAGACAGTCCCAGTGTTGCCACCAATGCTGAGGTTACGACGAGATCTATGGTGAACGTACCTTGGACAGATGTTTGTAGTGTGAATGAAGTCAGTATAGTTAATTCGTTGGTTAGTAGCAGCGATGGAGGGTAGCATGGTAGAAAGTGTGATCCACAACAGCATTTTGAGGTTTACCATTATTTCAGCTTAGACCCAGTATTCAGTAAAACAAGCAAACAAAGGTCCAAATAAGCAAAACACACCAGTGTTCACTGAACTGGAAACGGAAGATGCTTTAACAGCGAGTGTATGTAGTTGAGACTTAAGTGTGAATCAATTACTCATCACAAAAAGTGCTGAGATCACAAAAACAACACATTATACAGCACAAAAAGAACAGGAAGTTTGTTTTTTCTCTGCCAGGCAACTTTTAGGTCGAATAAATGCATGTGTGAAAAAATCACAGGTCATACCAGATCCAGTTCATCTACAAACTTAAATACATTCAGTTACTACAAACATTTACTTTGGTACTGCACTATTCAGCTCACAATGACATTTATCTGCCCTTTCAGTATCATGATGGAGGCTTTATGTTTGTGGAATAAAAGCGTCCACAAGTGCGTAGCTTGATAACATTTTCCTGTCTAGCCACACCAGCGGCAACAGCTGTCAGACTGTTGTTTTTCTCTGAAAGCTTCTATCAGTATTTTGACAGATGTGTTGTTCCCTCACCATGACAGTGTGCGCCCTGGCCCCTTACTGTCCACCAAGTCAGAAAAGCTTCAGGCCTCAGTTACAAACAGCTCATGGCACAGTAAGATCACCACTAAACTTCAAATCAAATTTTATTCATACAGTGTATAAACACTCTGTAGCACAAAGAATATTACAAAAATGGTCAAAAATGATGTAGAGCCATGATAAAGAAAGCCAAGAAGAAGACAACTAGTATCTTAAAGTGACACATGAACAAAAGAATAAACATTTTGTGCCAAGCTGGATTTATATTACTTAGACTGACAGTGAGAATACTTTTCAGTAGCACAGATCTAAGTAAAGACATCTCTACTGCTAACTTCTGCTTGCCATGATCATCACTTTTTTACAGCAAATGAAAGAACATAAACACTATTGCACAGCAGTAATCTCCTGTTTAGTAATAATACAAGGCAAAATAAATACTACCTGATGTAACTCCAGTTTTATAAGTACGAAGCCCACCGTCGCTCAGTATCAACTGCAACCATAGATACCAACATGGAGGTATTTTATGGAGCATTTGTTGTCCCTGTATAAATCCAACTTAAGACAAATAAGCAGCAAGATTTTTGGTTGAAATTTGTTTCTAGTTCCCAACACAAATCTGGGAACAGGGGTCTGTTCCAAAGGCAGGGGAGAGCATTAAAGTTAAATGCTGCCTCTACATCCATGTGGCTCATAGGGAACAAGCTAATTGGATAAATAGGTTGGTGTCGGACCTCAATACCTGCTTATTTATGTTCAGGGTCACAGGAAAGCTACAACCCAGCATTGGGAGAAATGTAGGGAAACAGGAAAGGCTGATTTTAGGAGCCTGCAGACTCGAGGCTGCATCCTCACTGTTCATTGTTACAAACAAAATGAAAATGTCATTTTACTCTACATCTACACTGTTTACACTGTGTGGATACTGATGACAAGTGAAATACTAATGTTTTCTCTCCTCTGCTGTTCCTCCTCAGATGGTGCTGACCGCACATCAACAATATGAAATGAGTACCTGAGTGAGAGCAGCGGGACAGCGCAGGTTCACGAGGCTCTCTTACGATAAGTCACCTCGAGGTCACCGGCCCTCCCGTCCCCTCTCCCTGTAGCCAATGGTAGAGCTCAACCAAAGGACCGGGCGGGATCCAAGAAACACAAGAGAGCCGATCATCCAACGGCTAACACAAGCTATCACATTGGCACCGTCCATCGGGTTGCAAAAACACACTTCCTGCTATGCCAGCATGCTCACAGTCACCTGCGTCTGGGTGAGGAGAGACAAAAGCATTGAAAATGGCCTGGATGGTGTGTGAACAGCGCCCCCCTGGGGGGGCCAGAAGCATTACTACAGTCCGCTCAGCCCCAGCAGAAGGGAGACGCTGGGCTGTGGATCAGGGCCCAGTGAGACTGAGGCCCTCTCCCTCTCCGACACCCCTCTGGTCCCTGCACGTCGACCACAGCTCGTGGCATCTTTCAAATCCATAACAGTACCTCAGACACAAAAACAAGACGAGACAAGCAGAGCTACAAGGCACAGAAGGAAGCTTAGGATTTCCTTGACTGTTTTCAGTGAGGACTGAGTGTCCAGCGAGGACGCTTGTAAAGCTCGGGAAGGCATCTTGCTCAGTATTGGGTGGCAAAAATTTGTATTGTATGTATTTATTGTTTACATAATGATGCTACTTTCAAAGGGTACAGAAACATGTATGAATTTCAGGTATGAATGGTGTAATATTCTGTAAAGCCTTGGCTGCCTACCAGCTTTACGTCCCATGAGTAGCCATCACACTAGTTTACAACCAACGTGCTTATTCTTTATTTTATTAGCCAACAGCCAAGACATGTTGGCTTGAAATCTACCAAGAGAGAGTGGAAGAGGAGAGTGACAGAAGGAGGCAGAGCAGATGTGTAGAGAGGGTAAGCAGAAGAACGTGACGTGAAGAAAGACACAGAAAGTCGAAGGAAAGAATCAAGCCTGGTGTTTGAGAAGTGATACTGGAAAGGGAAGCGGATGTTTAAAGGAGAAAGACATCAGAGGCAGGACCTCCGATCGGCTGAAAATTACAGAGGAAGATGATGTCATGTCTAATCATGTTGTGAGTCTGTTCATGTGAGTGAGTGAAGCAGGAAGTGAATTTAGCACCGGTCAGTTACATATTGTTTATCCATAGCATGTACTGTATGAACTCTTTGAATTCAGAGCCTTTTGTAGGCGAGATACATTGAAAATGTAGGCTTTTATACACGTAAATGGGAGATTAATACGGCTGTATCGTCAGTGGGATCTGTCTGCATGTTCAGATACTGGGTTCAGATATGTTTTTATGTAAAGCAAGCTGATATGCTTAAGCTGCATGTTACAACTAAAATATCTTTCTTGGAGGTGAGGAAGATTGAGAAATGTGTGAAAAGTGAAGTGAGGAAGACGGCAGGAAGAAGAGGTAGATTTGGTTTCCACTCACTGTGTTGCAGAGAAGATTGCAACATTGGAGATATCACACGCTGTCAGTCCATGAAGGGTTGTTTTCCCAGAGATTGTCTCACTAGTGCTTACCTCCACCTGCTGGCCAGACGCAGTCAAGGCGGGACAGACGCTGAAGTCCATGGACACACAGGCACTCGGAAGATGCCCGCAGATCATTAAAAGATCATTGATGAGCTACATTTTGGGCAGAATCAGTGCTGGTTAATTCTTGGCTGCAGGGATTCCTTCGAGGATTGCCTATGTAACGTGGTCCTCTGGGTCTGTTCGGTCAGTGCAGGCCGACATGGAATTTATTTTCTTTTTTTTGAAATTCTGAATGGTTATTCTGTGTCTTAATATTTATCCTCAGTTTATTGTGTCTCGAATACAGACTATAGGTTTATATCGAAATAAGCTGGTTAGGAAACTCCCCTCTGTGCCCCTTTCAACTGAGCACGTGCGTCTCTGAACAATCGATGACAGGGGTTAATTGGTTATTATCTTTTAGTTTCTTTATTAGTTTGTTGCAATTCTATAGTACTTCCTTTATATCCTGCACTTGATATGATAATGTGATACACTAAAATCCAAATATACAAGACTCAAGCAACAGGTGCTGTGGAGTCGGATTGAAGATTGAAGAGATGAGATTGACACAGTCTCAGTGGACCGACAGGAGTCGGGCAGTAGAACCACGACACGTGGCGATGTTGAATCCTGCAGCTGAGACAAAAAAGCTCCTGACGCCTCTCGTTGGGATAAAATGATTTCTGTCTGATGTCTGATATCAGAATACTTTCTCTCCTCGTGTCAGTTCAGCTTGAGCTGAATCATCCCACACAGTTAAAGGACCATACCGATGTTTGTGCATGTTTTAGTCCATTTACTATGATTTGCATGTACTTCATATTACTGACAACTGTTTTCCAAAGCGTACATGGTGTTATACAGTATACTTTATATATAATCCATTGTGTTTTTCATACCTTTCAGTCAAATGCAGGCTTCCATTTGTTTCATTTCTGTAAAAAAAAAAAAAATATATATATATATATATATGTATTTTTTTGTAAACTTGACACTAATTCATCACAGTAAACTTCATGGCTGCATTTTTTAAATCAATAATTCTTGTTTGGTGTTACAGGAAGCCTTTACAGCTGCTTTACCAAACAATCATTTGGCTAAAGTAAATGCACCCATCAGCAAGCTTCAGGTCTTTGCAATAATAGAAACCAACAAGTTTTATCTACACGTTTTTAAGAAACTTATAACATCTAAAACACTACATTGCTACACTACACTACATTAAAAAAAAAAAATAGCCAGTAATCCATGCGGTGTGTGATTTGTATCAAAGGGACTAAGACATGCAGAAATTCTGTAATGGTGCCTTATTCTGCTTTTGACAGGCACATCTGGAGCTCAAGCCGCCATCTTGTTTGGTTGAATGTGGCTTCAGATTCAGTGATCTGTATTTGTGCACACTCAGACACAGAGTCTGTTGTCCAAACACACACCACAGGTAAATTGTGTGTTGTTAGTTTTACAGTTTGTGCATACACAGATTTTTGTCTCCGTGTTTTGAGCGTGTGTGTGTTTTTTTTTGTTTGTTTTTTTTTTTTGCTCTTATAGCCACTTTCTATAAGAGCCGATCTGACATCACCTGTATGTTTGTGCACGAAGAAGATTCCACCAAAGCATGAATGTGACATGAACCCATTTGAAGCCCGAATGGGGAGACTGATGTTACACCTTCGACACAGTGCATCTTTGTTTGTTCTGATGCTCCTCATTGAGAGGCAGCATCAGGATCTCATTGTATTCAGACTCTTTCAGTGTCACTGCCATATGAATCAGTACTTAAAGTAGATACAATTATTTATTCTTTTTTTTTTCATAATTGTTGCAGAGGTGATACTTTTACTCATTTAGGTGTATTATTATTTAAAGTACCATATGTATTAACATGTTATGGCTGGTGACCATACGTACATCTCAAATATTAACATAGTTATTGTTGACTTTGACTATTTTTTTCTTTGTTGTTGTTGTTGTTGATGATCTATAATCGTGTTTGTATCTATCGGTGTCATGTTGAGATTTTTCATGTGAAGCTTTGGCGTCAGAGTGCAGCCGAGAGCAGAGCCGGTCCGTCACAGATGCATCAGTACATGTTCGGTCACAAAATTCATGTCGGACGAGCTGCCGGGAAACAAAACAGGGGTGCTGTTGTAGCTTTTGGCAGGTCAGGGAAGTAGACTGGTCCAGTGCATTCTGGGACTTCCTGACGTTAACTAAGATTAGGTTTTGAGATCTGGAGTCTGAAGTTGTTGCTGTGGATGTTTTACCACCTAAATTTATGCTCCTGAGTGTGTGTGTGGGGGGGGGTAGGTAACCTGGGTTTCTAGGTGTGTTACTTTAAGATAATTTTGGTGTTTTTGTTACGTCAACAAATCCCATGAAAAGACCAAAACCAACAATGTGTTAGTCCGTCTCTCAATACTTTCTGACTTCCCTACCTGTGTCTGTGACACTCAGTCCCAAACCTATCGGTTCCTACTGAAGACATAAATAATTAAAAATGGATCACAAATATATAGTTTGATTTTTTTTTTAAAAGAAGGCTCCAGGCCTCCAGTTTCCTGCAGCATCTCCGGGTCGAAGCTCGAGAGACGTCCATGTGACCTGAACACAGAAAATACCTGTGACGGGACAGTGGAGGGTTACAGCTCTGAGGTCTGGATCATTACACATCTCTCCAAAACCAAATGCTTTATTTTTATTTTTCTAAATGCATATCAGCTCTGTGGGTGTCCAGGAGTGCTTCTAACGCTGTGCACACTGCAGTATTAACAGTTAGATACCGCCTTGATATTCCAAAAACATTTAATGTACTTTAAGTCAAGACATATATGCTGTTTTGTATCTTTATTTTTGTCATAGATTCTGCAGTTTAGTCAGTTTATGTCGATATGGGATGCCAAGACTTTTTTGTCTTTGTTTTGTTTTGTTTTTGTAAATTCAGCAGCATCCATTCTGTAACAAAGTTTTACCGCTTGACTGTGCTCCTTATTTCATTTAGTTTTATTTTATCAAAGAGCCGATGTCCTGTATTGACTGCAGGCTTACGTATATATTTGACAAAAGAATATTGTATGTTTAATAATAAAAAAACACAAAAAGGACAAAAAAGTGAGGAAAATGCTGAAAAAAGAAAAGGAGAAATTTGAAAGAAGTGTAATTTATATTTTAAAACTGCATGCACAAGGCTGGGAAAGTCATATTTAGAATAACAAATGGCAGTGCCTTTTTTGTACTCGAGACATTTACCCCAAATGTAAATGGTTTTATATGGACTTTAAAAACTGTAATGTTACAGGATGAACCTAGCGACAGCTGTGTGGAGTCACGTTCACACTGCAGCTTTAAGTGCCCTAATTCAGATTGTTCTTTGTCCCTCATCTATGCAGGATTAATAGATTTTTAGATAAAGTACAGAGAAAGAAAACAACATTGGGTTTAATCAGTTTTCCTAACTTCTTAATCATAAATCTGATCCATATCTGACCCATGTGACCGTATTATTAATGTCATGTTTCTCAGAACTGATGACTGTGCATAGATCACTTCAACATTTAGTTTGTGTTTTGAATCCTTGAATTTGAGTTTTCCTGTAGCTCTAATGAAAATACGTCATCCATCCACTGATAATTTGATCCATGTCAGGCCTCATTAGTAACAAATACAGAGCTGCCACTAACGATCAGTTGCATTTTGGATCAAAGCGACAATTCTTTTCTTGATTTATATGATTATGATTTGGTCTATAAAAGGTCAGAAAATAGAGAAACATTTCCATCACAGTTCCTCAGAACTTAAGATGACTTCTTCAAATAGCTTTTTATGTTTGACTAACAGTCAAAAACCCCAAATATTCAGTTTATAATAATGTACAACAAAGAAAAACAGCAAATCCTCACGTTTGAGAAGCTGGAACCATCTAATGTTTGGCATTCTTGCTTGAAAAATGACTTCATTTTTTATACATTTTCTGTCAGTTGATTAATCGATGAACCGTTTAACGTTCTGATTTGAGCTGTAATAATACTTCAGCAGTGAGATGCATCAGTTCTCCCAAACAACGGCCAGATGTGACGGATCCACAGTACAAACTGTTTTAAGTGTATAAAATTTATTCAGTTGCGTCGGGCCACACGCTGAATTTTGAGCACCACAGTAATCAATCGCTGGTGCGTAATATTGTTCTCTGATATGAGGATTGATGTTTAGTTCCTTATACATAGAAGTGTGCAGAGAGGAAAACAGATTTTAAATTGGGACAAAAAGCACAGATATCAAATCTGTTCTTAATATCAGCCATTTCTCAATTTTCAGCAAAATATAACAAATACACTTGTCTGTATCACCAAATCAGAGCAACGACCCAACGATCAATAGTAAAATAAAATTCTATCAGTGATATCTGGTTTATTGCTCATGCTGGACAGCTGATCAGATGGCTGCAGTTTAATTCATCATGGAGGAAAATTTGAAACCTCGCAGCCAAGTTTAAGAAACTTCATTATTCTTCATTGTATTTTTGGCCTCTGTAGTCACTAATTAAAGCTGCTTCATGTCTTGAGTTGCTTTTAAAAAACTAAATGTGGACGTAAAAAAAACAAACAATGAAATCTGAATTGAGCACTGAAGGCGAGCAGTGTGAACGGAGCCTGCGGCGGTGACGTCCGCCTGTGTTGTTTCTGTACTCTGTAGGTACTTCTTAATGCTGATATGAAGTTATGAATTATTCTGGTCTGTACAAAAAAAAAAAATGTGTGAGTGACTGTGTGTGACAGTGAGGATGTGTGTGTAAGTGTGTGTGTGTGTGTGTGTGTCTGTCTGTGTGTGTGTGAATACTGTACATTCAAGTGTTTTTCAATGTGTCTTGCTGTAATTTTGTCGCGACGTACCAGAATGCTGTGACTTGGCATGCCCCCGTTATCCATAAAAAAGATGTAACTCCTCCGGTGTGTGTTTGTGTGTTTGTGTGTGTGTGTGTGATTCAGTCTTGATGGTAAAACAGGGTTCAAATGGGCTTTAAACAAACACCTTCACAGTTGTCTTTTTTTAATGAATGAGTGGTTTAAAGTACTTTTTAAATGAAAATGAAGCATCTAACAAATTTAATATGTTATATTGTCAATCCACATTTTAATCTCTGTAATCATACAAGCGTCTTTACGACGGTCACAAGTTATAAACATAACTCACATATGATGTGAACGCAGCATAAATTTCCCCTGAGCGCTGCTGCTCTCAATTTTCATCGATTTTACACATAAGGTTCAGTTGATGACCCTAATGATGTCATAGTGACGTCATCGGGGTTATCTGGGTTTGAGCTTGTGGCTTTTAAACTGAAAACCTTTTAAAGCCAAAAGGCTGCGTTACAAACTGGGAGCTCTGGTTTAAGCAGAGACATTAAAAGTGGTTCAAGATTCTGTTCAGAAATATGTTTTCAGTCACTTTTCAATTGTAAACAAAAGATGAAGGAAGTTAAGTGTTAGAGGGCCTGCTTTATTTCTACCACTGGGGGGCGCCACAGTCAGAACATTTCCAACTCTACACACACACACACACACACGAGGACAAATGTTTTACATACAGTAAGTGATGAAGTTGATTTGCATTGTCAGGAAAAAGAACAGGGAAACACTGTAGACGCAGACATTTCAACCTTTCGTTTGAGCTGCTTCTTGAGGTCGTGGAGTTGAACGTACTGGACATTCTGCACTCGACGAACCAGATTCAAACCTGGAACGTCTCTGCTGTGAGCTGCTGGGTATTGAGATGCATGAATGAGATGTTACAAAACTTCGAGCTGCTGAGTCATGCCTCTGTCAGACATCCAGACCACGATCAGCTCCAGGCCTCTGCTGTGCACGCTGGGCTCAGGGCCAGATTAACCCTGCAACCGGCCCCGGGGCAAAAATGAGCTGGGGGCCCAATTTTTTGGAGACAGTTTTCCCTTCAACCTTGTTGGTTTTTCTACATACATGCGAGCTTATGACATTCAGCTGTGGAGATTTGACCATCAACTGTCAAGTTTGATGATTTTAACAGTTTTTAACAGTGATGGAAGAAGTATTCTGATCCTTTCCTTAAGTAAAAGTACTAATACAGCAATGTAAAATTACTCTATTACAAGTTAAAGTCCTGCATGAAAAATCCTACTACAGTAAAAGTACATAAGTATTATGAGCTTGATGTAGTTAAAGTATTGCAGTAAAAGTACATAAGTATTATGAGCTTGATGTAGTTAAAGTATTGCAGTAAAAGTACATAAGTATTATGAGCTTGATGTAGTTAAAGTATTGCAGTAAAAGTACATAAGTATTATGAGCTTGATGTAGTTAAAGTATTGCAGTAAAAGTAGTGGTTTGGTCCCTCTGACTGATATATTATTATATATGACATCATTAGATTATTAATACTGAAGCATCAGTGTGTAAGCAGCATGTTACTGTTGTAGCTGCTGGAGGTGGAGCTAGTTTCAACTACTTTATATACAGTTAGCTAGTTTAGTCCAGTGGTTCCCAACCTAGGGGTGGGGCCCCTCCAAAGGGTCAGCAGATAAATCTGAGGGGTCGTGAGATGATTAATGGGAGAGGAAAGAAGAAAAAACAAAGTTCTGATACACAAATCTGTTTTCAGTTTTTGGACTTTTTCTCTAATCTTTGATTTTTGCTGAAATATTGGATCATTTGAACATTTATTGAAATGAAACCATGTGAGAAGTTTAGAGGGAAAAATCACTATTTGGTGGAGCTGTTAACAACTCATAGACATCTGAAATGTGACCCCGACTACACACTGCTTTTTGTAAGACGTCAAAAGCCAAAAAGGTTGGAAACCACTGGTTTCATCTTTAACAATGTGTTGTATTTTAAAAGCTTGTTATATTATCCATTGTGTCAAATCTTCATCTGAAAAGTAACTAAAGCTGTCAGATAAATGTAGTGGAGTAGAAAGTACAATATTTCCCTCTGAAATGTAGTGGAGTGGAAGTATAAAGTAGCATCACATGGAAATACTCAAGTAAAGTACAAGTATTGTACTTAAGTACAGTACTTGAGTAAATGTACTTAGTTACTTTCCACCTCTGGTTTTTAATGAAGTGTATTTTCTGTGCGGTGAAGAAACTCAGTCATCGATGTCACATACAGATTTATTTTCTTTGATTAAAAAGTCGTCAAAATGAACACAGTACATAAAGTGACAATGATGGTGAAGGGGCCAAAGAACCGGCCTTCCTTCTCAACAAGGCCACAAAATCAACAACCCCCCCCCCACACGCGCGCACACACACACACACACACACACACACACACACACGCACACTACTCCAGTCACCACGTTACACCATTAAAACCTCCCAAAATCTGTCTGGGGACACTATGTTGCATTGGAATGCAATAACATGCTACACAAGTAAACACATAGTAACAAACACACACACACACACACACACACACACACACACACACACACAGTCGCCCGTCTCCACATTGTTCATCAGCTGGGATGAAAACTGTGAAGAACACAAACACACATTTCTTTTGCCTCTCTCCAAAATTTTAACTTTCAGTTTCTCAGTTTTGCTCTGAAGTAATTTTTTGGTTTTCTTTGAGGCGAGTTGGCACAGACAGACTGATCATCACACCATCACTATGATACTGGTGTCACTTTCACATGCAGACTGCAGATCATATTTCAAATGATTTTGCACTAAACTTTTAAATAATTGGGGTGTTTTTTTGTAACGCTACTGTATCGATCCTAAATTAGTGGTACAACTAATTAGTGGAAATTAGTCGTACCTTCAACTTCTGTCTCATTCAGCAAGTGCTGTGCTTTTGAGATCGGGCTGTATTCACAAAGTATCTGATCTTACTGGTCACCAGTCCTAACTCGTGCTTAAAAAGGGGTTTTCCAGTTTTTCCCAGTGGTCACTCGCGGTACTGCAGCCCAAAAAGCATTTTCCCCCACAGACCGCCATTATAAAACAACTCCAACTGAAAATAAGGTCAATTTATTGTATCTTTGTATTAGGATTAGTTTTAATCCATGATGGTTTTATATTTGTAAAACTTTCCTAGAGCCTAGAAAAGTTTGTGATGTCATCCTAAAGTAAAGTCTAAGGGCTGAGTGGGCGGGGCCAGCAGGAGAAACACTGCTGCACATATTCGGTGGGCCGCACAACGTGGAAATAAACCCAGAACCACAAATGTTTTTGGCTCATGTACCAGGTGAGCAATTTACATTCAATTAAAATTTGCACCATCTTTGAGTCTGGTATCCAGTTCCTATAATATAAATACATCCAGAGCTGCTACCCCCCCCCCCCCCCCCCCCCCCCACCCAGCTGTTTATAAGAATTTATTTTCCAAATTACTGTGAATCTGATGCTTTTATTTATTTGCCTAGAAAGTTTGTTCATTTTCATACTGTTGAGTTGTAACACGCTCTGTTTAATATGGACACTTAAACTCCACTAACAAATAGCTTTTAAAAATCTTTTTGTAAATGAGGACTGATTACTCTTTGCTCTTTCTGTAAAGTCTCTCCCAGGTGTTTGAGGCCAGCGACTGATATTTTATTAACGAGCACACACACACATAACACACGCGGACAAAGGGGTAAAGTCTGTCTAAAAGTAAACAACATGTCAGTGAACGGCCTCCAACAAACTCCACCTATACAGAAACATCTGTGAGGTAACGCTTCACATTATCTGACATTTAAAACGAGTCGGACTGAAAACACAGTAAACACTCTGTCACTGCCTTTGGTGAGATGGAAAACACTCACACTCTCTCTCTCTGTCACACACACACACACACACACACACACACAGGTAGCACGGTGGCTGGTCCGTGCAGGTGGAGGTAACCCCAGGCAACAGGAGGAGGAAGAGGAGGAGCTTCGGCCTCCTCAGCTCCTGATCAGTGTCAGAAACTCGTCGCGAGTTTTTGGATCTTCCCTGAAAACTCCCAACATGGTGCTGGTGACGGTCTTACTGTTCATCTTCTGCACGCCGCGCATCACCATACACATGTGACTGCAGAGAGGAAACACAAGGAGAGGAAGCAAAGTGATTATAGGGCAGAGGTCAAAGTTCATCCCCTTCAGCTGTCCCCCATAGAACCTTATTTCTGAAAAAATATGTACGGTAATCAACGATGAGAGAAAAAAAAAGTTTGATCCTGTTTGAATTGTGCCATTAATTACACATATGATGTTTGTCAATTTATATCACTGCAAAAAATTAAAATTTAAGCATAAAATTAGTAAAGTACCATTTAGTTTTGTGTGAATCTCATGTGTATCCTTTTATCAGCCAGGAAACAACAGAACAAGTAAGACTTGTCGCTCGCGTGACTACATCCTGGTATAAAACACACAGGCATCACGTTAACGTTAGCTTCAGTAGCTCTGGGTAGCGTCTGGAGAGAGAAAGTTATGACGTCACTTAACTTTGGGTGTGCAGTTTTTCTAGTTACGTATTTTCAGTCTTATACTTCAACTTTCTTGACTTGAAAAATTATATTTTAAATTGACAAACATCATCTGTGTAATTCATGGCACAATTCAAACAGGATCAAAAAGTTATTTGTCTCTCGCTGTTGACTACTGCACACATTTTTTCTGAAATAAGGTCCCACAGTTGTCCAGCAGACGGACTTCACCTCTCTATAAAGGAATAAAACAGGCGAGTGGGAAGAAATAAAGAGACGGTGAAGGAAAGAAGAAAAAACTAAATGGAAAAAGAATGTAAATGAAGCAATGGAACCGAGGTAAAAAGACATTTAATAAAAATAAGAAAGGAAGAGAGGTAAAAGGGAAGAGGAAGGAAATGAAGTGATAGAAATGAAAGTGATGGAACAGAAGTAAAAGAAATAAAATGAGGAGGAAAGAATCAAGAACAGCAGCGGAGGTGAAGGAGGAGATGTAACCGAAAAGAAAATAAATGAAAGGAAACTAAAGTGATGGAACAGAGGAAAAACAGTTAAATGAAAGTATAAAAAAAATTAAGAGATGAAAGAGAGTAAGAGATGTGACAGAAAGAGGAAGAGAAAGAAAAGTAATGTTGAGGAAAACAAACCAAAATATAAAAAAGAAAGAAGAGTTGAAGGAAAGGAAGAGTGGAGGAAGAAATACAGGAAATTAAATGATGGAACAGAGAAAAAAGAATAAAAATAAGCAGGAAAGGAGATGTAACAGAAAGTAGAGGAAGTGAATGAAAGGAGATAAATGATGGATATTAAAGTGATGGAACAGTGGAAAAAGAAATGAAAGTATAAAAAATAAATAAGAGGTGAAAGAACAGAAAAGATCTGACAGAAAAGAGGAAAGAAATGAACTAAAAAATGAAGTGATAGAAATGAAAGTGATGGAACTGAAAGAGAGGAAACAAACAGTGAACGACTGAAGTTTTGTGTTTTCAGTTGGACGTACGTCGCCTCGATGACGACGCCGACCCCGGTGGGCTGCAGGGCTTCAGTGATCGCCACGGCGATTTGTTTGGTCAACCTCTCCTGAACTGTGGACGGACACACAAACATGAACAAACAGATCAGAACAAACAACGAGGCCGCTTCACTGAGGAAACTGAAAACACTGAACTCTGAACAGCGTGCGGATCAAAATAAAAAAGAAGCAGAAGTTTCCTCGGTACCTTGTAGTCTGCGGCTGTAGATTTCAACAATCCTGAGGACGACAGGAGAGAGAAGAAAAGATTCAAATAAACTGATTTTTATCTCCTGCAACAGTTTGATCTTCATTAGCTTCCAGTGTTGCTGTTGTAGGAATATGAAGCCGAAAAAAGACAAAATTCTGCCTTAATTTGAAACTTTTTAGTTGATGTTTGAGGTCAGGGGTCGGTCAATTAATTGGCAACAATTTTGATAATCGATTCATCGTTTTGAGACATTTTTAAAGAAAAATGCTAAAATTTTCTGCTTCTCGCTTTTTAAATATGAATATTTTATGTTTTTTTTCGTCCTCTACGACAGTAAACTGAATATTTTGGGGTTGTGAACTGCTGGTCGGGACAAAAGACATTTTTGGTTTTATCTTGTGCTTTGTGAAACTGACATTTTTCAACCAGTTTGTGAAATTGAATGAACCAGACAACTAATCGATTAATTAAGAAAATAGTCGACAGATTAACTGATAATGAAATGAAGTAGTTAGACTCGCGAGGACGTATTTGACGAGCGACTGACATCTGAAGCGTCTTTTTAAAGATGGTGAATAATTTAGTGTTTTCTGGAGAGAAAGAAGTCAATGACAAAGGTGACTAACGTCCCGTTAACATTTTTAAAATGTCACATCAATCAACTGAGATCATTCATATGGACTTTTCTCCAGAACGTAGTAAACCTAACCCCATTCTAGGGTCCCAAAATAAACACCAAACTAAAAAACTCAGCTGTTGTCTCGTCTGATGAGGGAACAGACGGAAAATTAACCGATAAGCAGAAACGACCCGGTCTTCCCCTTCGACCTGCTGCTCTTCTCTGTGAGAAAAACCACTTTGGACAACTGAAGACCCCCACCACCTCCAAGAAAATGTCACAAGACCAAACGGGCTGCATGAGGAGTGGCAGGATGTACTCTTCATACATAACGGAGAGGCAGGACGCTGCAGGAAGAAAAGCAAATGCTGCTTCAAAGATGACAGTTTTTTACTGAAGAAGCTGCAGCACAGATCTCTGGAGCCTTTAGTGCACATGGAAATAATAATAAAACATCCTTATTTGGTCTGATCAACAGCCCAAAATCCAAAGATATTCAGTTTATTATCATAAATGACACATAAACGCTTCAAATCCTCAGATTTGAGAAAGATGCAACCAGCAAATGTTTTTCATTTTTCCTTTTAAAAATCACCAAAATAGTTGCAGATTATTTTCTGTCGTTTGACTAATCGTTGCAGCTCCAGTTGCAGATGAATTCTGTTTGCACCAGTGTCTTGCATGTTAATAATCTCCTGAAAAGCTCAGATGTGATCGATGCTGGCTGGTCGATTAGCTGGATTCTTCCAAATTAACTGCTTGTCCTGAAAAATTATCTTAAAAGAGTGACGTAATGCAACCAAAATCAGGTTTTTTTGACAAATGTGGACACGGAGTGAACAGTGTTAGACGGCCTACAGATACACAGATCTCCAGTTCTAAAAGATATAAAAGTGAAGAAGCCTCTTCATCGCCTCTAGCTTTAGTTAGAGGCGATGATGTTTTCATAGTGAAGTACAGCCACAAAGCATCTGTTACAAATCTAAACAAGCTGCAAATGTGTATTCAATATGCTTGCAAAGCAAGAAAAATGGTGGCTGCTGAAGAACAGACAGTCGCTGCTGAAATGTTTCCAGCAGGCTGTGAAACAGCGACGTGACGTTGGTGTCTGAGAAGCCTTCAAAATCACGAATAGTCGGACTCCGGACTTCCTGGATCGTATTTCAACAACACATCACCCTGCAGTGTTTGAACAGAGGGCTGTTTTCGGTCTGAGTGACCACAAAAATGAAACTGAGCACAGCAGAAATGTTGGCTGTAAGCCCTCATTGTTAAAGTGGAGAGTTGGTCTGTGAAGAATGTTTGGGTAATAAATTCATTTTCTCTTCCGCATAAGTTTAACTGACATGAACATCTGACTGCTTTTTTAGTGATGTCACCGTGTTCACAGATCTCAGCCACTCATTTGATGGTTACAGTTTTATTATTACTGATAACAAGATCCGTGTTCCTTCACTCGACCTCGGATCAGAATCACATTTTGCTGAAGCAAAAGCTTAATTTGTTCTCAGAAATGTGACCTGAGTAGCTGTTCTCGTCACTGTGTGTGCGTGTGTGTGTGTGTGTGCGTGTGTGCGTGTCCAGTACTGGGTTAGTATGGGGTGTTAGTGCGATAAGCCTAAAGGTATTGGGGTCAGCGGGATCAGATTCTACACTCGTACACACATAAACACACACACACGTTTTAGTAATCAGCTTAAATACACACTAGCTCACACACACACACACACCTAAGATGGCCAATTAAACACTACCCCAGGACAAAACACACACACACACACACACACACACACACACACACAGTCCATCATATTAAAGTAAACATCCTCACCTGGCCAGCTTGCTGAGGCCCAGAACTCGCTTGTTGGGGAGGTAACCGATGTGAACCTACACAAAGTGAAAAAATAAATTAAAGATATCAAATATTGTAAAACAGTGAAGCGTGTTTTTAGTCTGACAGGTGATGTAGAGGACCCAAAGTGTAAACTCATCTGATCCCAGTTAAAATGTTTCATTAGAGCTGAAGGCTAAAAAACAACCAGACTGCTGTGAAATCTGCTGCTGTTCTTCATGTTTTTGGATCCTCTCTGATCTTTATGTAGGTGAAAAGTTTTGTGTCTCGAAAACCAGATTTCTATAAAATTTGCTGTGACATCCCAGATGGTCCGAGAAGATGACTCCTGATGATGTTGTGACCTCTGACCTTTACTCTGGCTGCCTCGTTACACAGCTTTTATCTTTAGATGGAGCTCTGTGTGACTGATAATGTCCATTCCTCTATTCTTTCTCTAAGTAGCAGTAAATGTGATTTTAAAAAAAATCTATTTTTTAAAAAAGCAACATGTAACATAAATGAATACAAATACACACTCGTCACACTTCAGCTGCTGCTTGTAATGTTGCATTTTATATTTTCCAGGATACTTTTTGAATATGATTTGAATGATTCTATTTAACCATTAAAAAACATTACATTAAAAAAAAAGATTAATTTGGTGCTCTGGATTGAACTTTTTTGCCTGTTCTCCTCTTGTGCAGAGCACCAAACAAAAGACAGCGATGAAGAAAATATATATTCACATATTTTAGTCCAAGATCCAAATAAAACCTAATTAAATCCAAGTGATCCATAGTGAAAGTGCACGCAGGACAGGAGAATGGCATGAAAGTGAATTCTGTTAAATCGAGAGCACATATGATGGAATCGAGAGAATGAATTATTAAATTCGGGGCTCTCTGGCTCCGTACATTATTGTATAAAGAACACAGTTGTTATCGTCTTAGCTTTAAATGAAAAAACATGAAAAAACATGAAACAGAGAGACTGAAACATTCAGAACAGCGTCTGCAGGCTGCAGAGCTTCCTGCCAGACTTCAATTAGCCGACCAATCGAATTGCAGTTTAAATCTTGTCACATCTCTGATTAGCATAACGATACCTAACAAATATCCATAAATGTTTCATGTGGTTTTCTGTTTCCACCTGTGAGGAGGTCACGCAGACTTCTTCTTCTCTTTTTTTTTCTTTCCTCTAAACCTGTTTAGTGAGTCGAAATGTTTTAACCTGGATAATCAACTATTATACTTCCTTAATTAGAACTTCCTCATACTCAAATTAATTGCAACACAGCTTAAAGTTGGAGACTCTTAGCTGATATTTGTGCCTGTGAGTGTGTGTGAGGATTGTTTTGTGTGAATGAACGTCTTATTGTGATCTTGTGAATAAGTAATCTGTTCTCAGGACTCTCGCACAAACTAGATCTTGATCTCAGTGAGATTTTGTGAAGCTTAACTAACAAACAAACATTTACTCATAAATACAACAGGTGTTTTTTCTGAAAATGTGGATATTCTTCCTTAAATGTAATCGCTGAGGTAACATAACTGACAGTTTATCACACACGTTAGCTTTGGTTTGACCGACAGGCTCACAGATGTGACAGAAGCCAAAAGGAGGACGACAGAAGCTCAAGACGAGAGCCGATCGAGCAGGTGGACGAGCAGCAGACGAGAGGAGGAAGAGCCGGAGTCATCAGCCGGGGAATCAGCTGCTGCGGATGGCTGCAGGCTCTAATTCTCTTACACACACACACACACACACACACGAGCTCCACTCAAATGTCAGACGCAATTTGTTGACAAGACGAGAGAAAGGGCAGCGGCAACAAGCGTGCAAAGATCTCTTTTTCTCCTTTTCCCTCCAATTCTTTCTCTTCCTCGCTCTCTGCTGCAGCGGCCTGATATATCGACATCAAACAGGCCGACTGTGACGGCGGCTTTTTCACTTATCTGCTCACACGATTCGTACTTACTGGCACATGCTGTGAGCGACGAGAGAGCGAGGAAAAAATAACACTAAAGAATGAAAGAAATCATCATGGTTGGAGAATAACTGAGAATAGCTGAAAAGTTTCCTAAAACCAGAAAATCAACTAGAACAAGTGGGATTTCCTCTTAGATTAGACCTTTAAATTTACCCTTAAAGAGCCACTAATCAAGGTTTTACACGTTAAATCAAACATGTACTGTGATGTATGTGAAAAGGGAGATTTACCACCTACTCTGCTGCTCTACGGAGCTTTTCAGCCTATTTTTTGGTTTTATGACACATTTCCTGGTTCAGTCAGAACATGAGGAGCTGGTGGAGACCAAAACAAGAGCTAAAGAAGAGTGAATATTAGACTTATATTCAGCAGGTAGCCACAAAAACGACTAAAACTGTAGATGAAATATTCTCCATCAGCTTTAGAGCTGCAATGATTTCGATCGATTGATAGAAAATTAACTATTTTGATAATCGATTAATCGTTTTGAATCATTTTTTTAAAGAAAGTTCTCTTATTCCAGCTTCTTAAACGTTAATGTTTTGTTTTATTTAGTCTTTGATGAAAGTAAACTGAATATCTTTGGGTTGTGGACTGTTGGTCGGGACAAAAGAAGGACGTCACCTCGGGCTTTTTTTAAACAAGAGCTAAAAGAGAGTGAATATCGGATTTATAACCATCAGGTGTCTAAAAACACGGCTCCAAATGAATGATAATGATATGCTGGATGAGTAAAGAGAAAACTGTTTATATTGTTTCATAGCTCGGGTTGCTGCCCCCAAGTGGTCCAAAAAATTAACTAATTCAGGTTTGAATTAAGTTTTGTGAGTTTGAACATCGTCCATCTGAAGACAGAAGCAGCGGTCAGTCCAACAGGTTCTACAAATAAAGAAAAAATACATCTTAAACCTGCATTAGCTGATTTTTTGTCCACTTGGCGGCAGCAGAAACAAGTTGTGAACACAACACTGACATATTGTCACCTTTTATGTTGCTGAACTTGTTGGTTGCTTATTTAAACATCCAGCAGTTATGGAGCAACATTATCATTCATTTAGAGTCGTGTTTCTGTCCAATATTCACTCTCTTTTAGCTGTTTCTGCTCTCTACCAACTCCTGAGGGAAATATCTGGCTCTTTAGCTGCTAAATGCTCCACTATGTTCACCAGCTAGTCTACAGCTAACTGTGTCTGTTTGCTGTTTGCTGCTGAGCAGATATTATACATATACATACATTGGTATTATAAAAAATATTGATTATAGCTGCCTTTATAGACTGAATATGAGACCAAAGGATAGATGTTTTTGCAAGTAGTTTCCTCTCCTGAAGCTCTTAGCAACTGATATGACAGCAGCTCTGCTGATGGCAAAGTAATTGACAGTCTGCAATAAACGCCTGTTGTCTGATCAACATCGAAACAGTTTATCAAGCAGCCAGCGGCTACCTGCACGCCATCTGACCAACAATGGAGGAGGAGGAGGAGGCGGTCTCGCTCCATGTGATGAGTCACAGAGACACAACAGACAGACAGATGAGAGAAGCTGGATAAGAGGCAACGCTGCTGACGATGACGAGGGGAGGGAGGAGGTTTAGGGACGTAAACAACCACCTGATGGCCACCACAAACACACACACACACACACACACACACACACACACAGTAACACAGGAGGGGTGGTAATTGTGTGTGTGTGATTCACTGCTGTCATCAGAGCCCATTTACACCGGTGGAAAAGGATCAGCTGCCAGCCCCTATTGTCTTAAACGACATGCACCTGCAGGCGAAGATGGAGGGATAAGAGAAGCAGAGAAAGACAACGCAGAAAGGGGGAAGTGGCCAATCAGGTTTAAGCAGAGAGTAATGATGTCAAAGGCACAGGCCAGGAGGAGGACGAGGAGGAGGAGGAGGAGGAGGAGGAGGAGGAGGCTAAAAACAAAAAAACAAACACAGGATAAACAGATCTCAGCTAATCTTATTGTTTCTCATGTTCTCCGTCTCTGTTTTTTAAACCAGCGGGCCTCCAGATAAATGGCTTTTTAGATAAACATCTGTTTCCATGTTACAATATTTGTGACAATTATTACATTTTTTGTATGACGTTATCAATATTGCAGGGCCTAGTCAAAGAATACTGTCAAAAATCAAACACATCAGTTGCTGACACAGTTAAACATGTTTCTGAAGGTAAAAGATTCACCACAAACTCTTAGAGGGTTCAAATTAATAAAACACAACATTAATAAAACTAGTGATGTCCCAATCAGCCCTGATCCTGAATCTGATCCAATACTGTTATTTATCTGACAGAGAGCTAGAAAGAGACAGAGAGAGAGTTTCTCTGTTCAGGGTCAGACTCAGGTGCTCTCTGTAACACCACCCTGCTGTGTGTTATTGTGTGTGTGTGCAGCTCTCACCCTGCCGAAGATGGGCACCAGGTGATGTTCACACATGGAGAACATGTCGATGTCTTTGACGATCACCATCTCGTCGTGGTCCTCGTCGAAGATGGCGTCGTTCAGCACGTCTGTGGAGGAGAAACACAGAAACGTAAGCAAGTTCATGTTTTAAATGTTTTTTTTTATTTAAAGACTTTAAAGATTTATTTACTCATTTCATGAGTAAATAAACCTGTTTCTTTAAGGATTTACAGTATGTTTTTATTTTTATGGACCAATTAATTTCATGATTATCTATTTTTAATTCACTTCACTCACATTTCTGTCATTTTTAACAGATTGCTTAATTTAGGAAGTTAATTGTTTGCGATTAAGTTATTTTACTGTTTGTTTATGTTCTTTTTTACGTTATTTTCTGACATCCAGCTCTTTATTTTTTATATGATTTGCTGCAGACAGACAGAAACCACAGCAGCCGTGTCAGAGGTCGCAGTGCTGGGCGTCTGTCTCACCTCGACCGCCTCTTTATCGTCGGCTCCGGTGTTTCTCTCTGGCAAACACCACCTTCTAATTATAGCTCTGCTTCCACACGCTGCTTCCTGTTGTTGCTTTATTGCGTTTTTCTGTTGCCGGGGGTTCAATAAATCGCTTTATCTGTTTGTGGCGACGCAGACGCCTCTCGCTCTTACTGCCGCACTTTTTAATTTCCTGACTGGCTATCTGTTAGAGAGAGAGGGAGGGGTGGGGGGGGTGAGGGGGGGGCAGGGTCACCGAGCCCAAAGAGAACAGACTGACTTGTTGCTTCAGTCTCTGCTGTGTATTGTATGAATGTGTGAAAACAAGGTAGCATGTAGCCTGAGTTTGAGAAGATAAAGAGGTTCTTTTAGAGTCTTTTCACCATGTTTGCTGTTTGTTTATGACGCAGTTTGAGTGATGATGTTGCTCTTCATCATGAATATTTTTCCCACCAGCACACAAACACGAGTGTTTTCTTTTGAGATGTCGGATGTTCTGTGACATTCGAAGGAAACCAGCTTGTCTTCTGCACGAGAAACCAGTGAAGAAGTCTGATTTGGTTTTTGGACAGATCAGGTTCAGCCTCAGACTGTATTGAGCGCTAAGATGCACAATATTCATTTTAAGTCCATTTACTGTAATAAATCTTTCCATTGATTGTTCTGATAGTTGCTGTTCCTGAGCAGCTGGATGTTAGAAGCCAATAAATATGAACTATTATCTCACATGTCCTGGTTGCAGCAAATGTTCAGATTAAAGATACATAGAGTGCTTCATTTATCCCCAAAGGGAAATTTCAGTGTTCATATAAATGACAAAAACACACACAATGATGTGTGTGTGTGTGTGTGTGTGTGTGTACTACCAAAATATATATATACAAAAGTACGATACTAAATAAAAGAAGTAGAATAAAGAAGTAGAAGAGAAATAGAATAAAAATAGAATTTTAAACAAGATATTGCTGCTGATGTGTGATGTAATTAAATGTAAGATGTGCATTTCCACTCAGAACCAACATTTGCTAATTAGCACTAAACACATCTGAGACTGACGGGAATGTCATTATGGCAATTTTAGAGAAGCTGATTATGTTAATGATTAAATCTCATGAGCACGCACCTCCTCATGAACAGGTGACATTCATCAGGCTGAAACAAGCCATTTATAACAAGTTTGGGCAGTTGGTGATTTTCTTTATTTTTCTCATCGTTAACAAATCTCACATGCAGAGCCAAACCAACAAGAAACTACTAACAAGTATTGTGTGTGCATCCAATGTCTGATATTTCTTATTCCTCTGTGCCGTAGACCTCCACTGTTGTCTAAAAACGATTAAAACACGTCAGTGAGTCACACCGCTGCACCGGGTGACATGTTCCTTCACCCCAAACCGCAGGAAGACGCCACCGCACAGAGAAATTTACAATGTCTGAGTCTGATCAATACCACGAGTGTTTACTATAAAGAGGAAGAGCGGTGGCCTCTTCCTGACACTGAAATACTTCCCAGAGAGTGAAAACATGATCACTGTTATTAGTCTTTGGAGCCGTTTCTAAACAAACTAACGTAACCAAACTCTTCATAATGAAGGAACATGTCACCCAGTGCAGCGGTGTGGCTCACTGACGTGTATTTAATAGTTTTTGGGACAACAACAGACAATACTTGTTAGTAGGATGAGTTTATTGTTGGTTTGGCTCTGCACATCAGCTGACAATAAGAAAAATACAGAAAATCACAGCCTCATCCTTTAAGAGGGTTTGTTGAATCTTTGAACACTCATATGAGCAAACCTAGAAAAAGTCAGAGATTTTTAAGGAAAAGAAATTGTTCTTGCATGAGGCCCAATGTCTGGAAACCATGAATGTCTGTACAAAAATTCATAGCAATCCATCCAAGTTGTTGAAATATTTCAGTCTGGATCAAAGCGGTGGACCGACCGGACCCCCCTCCCTACAGCCCTGCTGCTTATGTGGCTAAGTGGAATTGAACAAATCTTGTGACACACCTGGCCTCTTCAAAGGACACCTTAGGAACAACTGCATTAGGTCTGAGGTCTGGGCGACTAAGAGCAAAATTGCTGTCGTTTGATACAGTTACTGGAGGGCAAAAGTCAGAAATGTACAAATTCTGAACATAGAATCCCGTCTATCTGAAACTCTGTTGGATCGACACCACAGTTTATCTGTGTCTTTGTGCAGCCAGCTCCTGGACACACTTTCAACCTTATTGGCCCACAAACAAGAAAAAGTGATCCAGGATGAAGCTCGCCTTCAGGTAGACACTGTAATAAAGTGGTAATCCTGTTTTGAGAGTTTTCTAATCAAGAACAAAGTTAAACTTTGTAGCTGCTGATAACAGTTACCACCAGGTTCTTGCCTCGCTGCATCACATCCCTTCATAAACACAGTCACATGTGGTGTTGCTGTAATCAGGAAGACCTTGTGTTTACAAAAATATCATCTACTTAAATGTATTCATAACGCAGTTCACACCAGAGGCGCCTAAACATGCCATGTCAAGGATGGTTTTCTTCTTCTGTTTACTGACTTAAAGACCTTCTGCTCTGTTTCTGTGTCACCTCGAGTGTTTCTGATTCTTCCACACGAGACCTTTATTCATATAGTCACTGTGGTTCTGGAGGAACAGCCATTTTAATTTGGGTGTCATTTTAGGTGTTTTTACTCAAAATAGGGAGTGGAAGAGGTTAATGATCTGCGAACATGGCATCTTACCCGTTATGCATCTTAACTGGATTTTGTCTATAATCCTGTATTGCATATTAACTGGATATTGTGTTCACTCGTTTGTAGCGTGTGAATGTTGTATTTGTCTGTTTATTTCGTTTGTATTTAATGATGTAACAATGTTTAAGCTGCTCTCTTGGACACGTCTCTCTTGAACAAGAGATTTTAATCTCAGTGAGACTTTTCATCTGATTATATAAAGGAAAAGACAAAAAGGTTTGTTTAGAAACCTGTCGGCTCGTCTGACTGCTCGCGTTCGTTGTCCAGTTGGACGGTTGTAGTAATGTCACAGTGTTCAGTGATCTCAACAACTAACTTTGTACAATGTCATTATTATTGATAGAAAAAACAAAATTTTCTTTTAGGGACGTTTGAAGTCCACAACATCTCTGAGACTCTGCCCACCTGTCTCATTACAGCTTATTTCGCCACCAATTACAGTGATACATGCATCACACACGCACACACGCACGCACACACACACACACACACACACACACACACACACACACACACACACACACACACACACACACACACACACACACACGACCTGAAGGAAAATATTGTTAAGTCAAGCTTAACTAAATAAAGGGCAGCTGGTGAGGACCGTCGGTTCAGACGCCCTGGGTGACAGAAAAGAGTCGGGTATCAGGTAATGACAGTGTTACTCATCATCAGCAATTACATTCAATAGCACTGCCTCCTCTGTGTGTGTGTGTGCGTGTGTGTGTGTGTGTGTGTGTGTGAGTCACAGAGTGAAGAGGCCACATGTTGACACGTTCTGAATGAAGCAGGAAACGATGGAGTGAATGACTAAATAAACAAAGTGTATTTATTTTTTTAAACAGCCAGATGAGTGTGTGTGTGTGTCTGTGTGTGACACACACACAGACACACACACACACACACACACACACATGCAGCTCCTATACTTAGTCCTAACCCTAGGCATGTATTCATGAGTCACTCCTGTACATCTGCCTTCACATGCACACAGAAACATACAGTTTGTATTTTGAGCAGAATTTATAACAAGTTGTCCACTGATGGAGGTTATAACCATCATCCACCCCTCCTCCTCCTCCTCCTCCTCCTCCTCCTCCTCCTCTGACATTTACCGACACACATAGACGTCATCTGAACTGCACCACTGCGGCCACTAGATGGCATCTGTCACTCGAACGTAACTTGTTGGGCGACGTTACGACCTGCTGTGTCGTTTTTCTCTCGTTATTCTCCGAGAAACACAAGCAGTCAGACAATCAGAAAGGTTTTACACAAACACTCAGGTTGGCCAAATTTATCTGGCGGAGAAAATTAAGGAACGATATAATTATTACCAAAACTGTCTTACTGACTGAAACATCCATCACAGCTTATAGACTGACTTCCTGGTTCAACTTTAACATACTTTACTTGCTGCAGAAATTATTACTGACATGTTGGTCAAGCTCACTTTTAGTTTAACTTCCAAATAACGTGATTTAGACAATCTGCCTAAACTTCTTGTTTACAGCACGTCTGATCGTACAACAAATATATCTAAAATAACGAGCGCTGGTGATTTGACAGGTTGTACCTCATTTATATTTATGTCCCACATCTCTGAAGATTTATTAGTGTGGAGATGTTGGCGGTGTTATATCAGGCTGCCGTGGTTCCTGCAGTCTAGATAATTTTATTTTTTACAGCCGAAAATCTCAAATTTGCCTTTTAGGACATTAAAGATTTACAATCTGTACAGCATACACTAGACAGTCCCAGACAGCACTGCAGAAAGAAACAGGGAGCACAAAGCAAAGCAGGCTGAAGTTTAGAGGTTGAGATTTGCAGAATTTAATGAATAAATTCAGGAATTTACATAAAATTGCTTAATAATTTTAGGTCAATCTTGGATCAATTTAGCATTGTTAGAATTCTCACAGGTACTGTGATACGCACTGTGACGTATCGTGTGTGATCTGTGGCCAGATGTGTCAAAATTAACAGAAGAGGAAATGATCTCATGTTGCAAATTTGGTGAAACTGGGCCCGGGTCCTCACAATGCTGCACCCTGATTGGCTGACAGCAGCCGCCCCCTTCAAACACTGGTGTGATGGATTTCTTCAGAGACGCAGCCAATCAGAACAAAGTCCGGCTGTGACGCATTTACAGGACTCACTCTCAGTACAGATTTCTCCTGCTTGGGATCAATAAAGTTTAAGTACCTTATCATTTAAATAAAGGTCTCATTAAACCTCATATGTGCATAAGCTTTATAGTTTATAGTTTAATATGCTTAATTTGTGCTCAAAATGCAGGCAAAGTTTACACCTTTCAACAAGGCAACTTAGCTTAGCTTGTATCTGAAGCTTCTGAAGGTTTTAATGAACTTAGGAATAATAGTTTTTATAGTATTTGCTGTATTATGTCATAACATTTGTTATTTGTGTGAGATATGAAGCTTTCTGGTGATTAAACATTCATTTAAACATCACAACCACAGGTGGAAACCACATGTTGGTGCGTGTCGTGCATTAGCATTATAATATGAGCTTGTAATTGCCCATTTTTCTTTGATATGATGGTGATTATCATTGTTGTCTTCATGTGTTTGTTTTATGTTTATCATATGTTGCATGTATTTCCATACATTAGCACTCACTGTTTATTTACAACCTGTATATACTGTCTATTCATATCTTACACATTATTTAAAGCGCAGCTATTTATACTGTTCATTTATAACCTGTATATGTTTATTTATATTTCACACATCAGCATTCAACACTATTTATTTATAACCTGTACATATATATCACCTATTGTACAGGCTTATAACTACTAGCTCAACCTGCACACTTCTCCTTTACTGTAATACTGAACTTTAGGCCTAAATTGCAGGTAGCTGCATCTTGTTAAGTACTTTTACTTGTTCAGTGACAATAAAGTTGATTCTAATCTATTTGTCTGGACAGGCGGAGACGTCGGCCTCACGAGGAGGATCTGGACATTGAGTAGAGGCAGAAAAAGACACTTTTTCAGTGGAAAACATAATAAAAGATTTGAAAAGAAATCAAGAGAGCAGATAAACATGTGATGCGTTGAGCTTCGCCTCTACGTGCCTGAACACATTAAAAACACGTTTTCACTTCTCTCCGTTCAATAATTCTCATCTCTTTTCTACGTCTTTACATTCATTGTTGTTTTCATCTAATTTCAACCAGTTTCAACGTTTAAATACCAATAAATTCATTTAGATTAGAGCTGCAACAACTAGTCGATTAACAGAGTAATTGATCAACAAAAAATTGATCAACAATTAATCGTTTCAAGCTAAAATTACAAAAACTTAGTGGTTCCAGCTTCTCAAATGCAGAGATTTCTGTTTCCTATGATAGTAAACTGAAAACATTTAGGTTTTGGACTGTTGGTAAGACTGTTCTGATAATCTATAGACCAAACGATTAATCAAAAACATAATTGGGCAGACTTCTCAATAATTTAGGGCTGCAATTTAAGATTATTTTCATTATCAATTAATCTGATTATTTTCTCGATTAGTTGTTTTGTCCATAAAATGTCAGAAATTGGTGAAACATGTAGATCTCTGTTTCCCAAAGCCCAAGATGACGTCTTCAAATGTCTTTTGTCCACAACCCAAAGATCTTCAGTTTACTGTCACAGAGACTAAAGAAACCAGAAAATATTCACATTTAACAAGCTGGAATCAGAGAATTTGGGCTTTTTTTCTTAAAAAATGACTCCAAATGATGAATCAATTATCAAAATAGTCGGCAACTAATCGATTAATCGTTGCAGCTCTACAATAATTAAAATAATTGTTCCTAATGCACACAATTATTTTTATTAATTAAAGGCAAATTGTACTAAACAGGATAACTACACTCACTGTAACATTTGTTTAATCTCTGCATAACTTTTCCTCAATACAGTTTTACTGGTCATGTGCTTGTCAACAAGAGGATTTTAGGCTCAAGTTGTGATGAAAGCTGAACCCATGACCTGCACACGCACACACACACACACACACACACACACACACACACACACACTAATCAAACAGTGTGATGCTTCTCTCTAAATGCTGTAACTCTTTACAAACATCCAAGCCGCAGCCTGAACCTACATGTGTTTTTTGTGTGTTGTCTGCTTTCCAACAAGTCAAAGGGGAGGCTCCTGTGACAGCCAATCAGCAGAGAGCCAGAGCACCGCCACCGCCTGAAGGGCAACACACATGTATACCATCATTATCTTTACCACTGTCCATCCTCTGCTGTTCAGAGATGAGATGAGCTTCATGAAGCACCAGTGTTCAGGTCAGAGGAGCCTTTTCAGGATCAAACATGAATCCTCTCACTGGGTCCGCTCATATTTTTTCTCTCTCACTCGGCTGCATTCCTTTCTTTTAGCGTTACAGCTTCATAACACGCAAAACAACCCCCACTGCAGCCAAACTACCTCCAGATGGGCTTCTATAGGGGCAGATCCCCGGCTCCAGCCACTCCAACGCGTCGTAGCGCGGAGAGGCCGGCACATGTGGACCTGACACAGCGTATCAACCGGTCTCCAGGTGCTCCCAATAACCACCTCCCCACCCCGCCCGCCTGTGTGTGACTCTGCAACTATACAAGCCCTCCCTGAGAGTGACATGGGAGCAGCAGACAGGACAGTCTGGCTGAGCTGAAGAGCAGGTTCTGCCAGCTGAGGAGTCTAACGCAGTGATTTATTGGTCACTTTAGTCTCATGACCATTCCTTTGATGTTCGCCTTAAAGCACCTTTTCGACAGGTTTCACAGGAACAAGACCGGTTAGATCTGCCCGAATAAAACTCACAAGATGATATGCAACACAGCACGTGACACGTGACGACATGCAGGAAAACCACATTTTTCACCTTGATGAATGTTGAGTTTTGGGCCTTTTTAAATGGGGATTGCAGATTATTTTCTCGATTAATCGTTTTGTCTGTAAAATGTCAGAAACTTGTGAAAAATGTCTGTTAGGTGACGTCTTCAAATGTCATGTTTTGTCTGATCAACAGAAATTCAGTTTACTATCATGCATGAAGACAGAAGGGCTTTAAACCATCACAACCTCTTCAACTCCACCGGCTCCATCCACAGCTCAGCGATTGATATTTTAAATTCTAGTCCGCATCTCCAAAAAATATGAAACATGTCTGGCTGAATTTTGGAAAAATGCCTCTTAAAAGACACACAGTGTATCTAGAGGGGGCATAATATTTACACATTTCATTCATTATAAGCACACTACAGCTTTGGAACAAGCTGATACAGAACAGATGTTACATGATACACTCACCCAACACTTTATTAGGAACACCTGTCCAATCTGATGCAGCCAAATACAACAGCGCTGCCACAAATTCCACTTTTACATTTTCAGTTTTTGTTGACACTGTCAGAAAGGTGATGATTCTACTTTATGTTGAAGAGTGTTCCTAATATTTTGTCCACTCCATTAACATACACACTCATTCATTCTTTCACTTTCAGTCAGTGTGTCATGATTAGTGTAAACAAATGATTCCCACTTAATAAAAACAGTTTAAAGTAACCTTCTGGTCAGTTAAAAGTCTGAATTTTCATCCACACATCAGATTTTTAAAAACTGCATCAACTCTTTTATGCAAATTAAAAAAAGATGAACAGCAGACAGTGAATTTTGGGAGGTGTTTACTCTCCTCTCTGTCAGACTTGCCACCTGTTGACCGCAGCAGGACAAATCCCAACCGCCTCTGAGCGGCTTTGTGGATTTACAACTCACCGATAATTTTCTCCTGGTAGCCCTTGGTGAAGAACTGCATGGCGGTGGCGGCCCTCCAGGGGGTTTTGAGGAGCCCCTGCCGCTGCGGGTCCTCCCCGAGCCCCCGCAGGATGGTGGTGTAGGCTGCGGCCAGGGACGGCAGGCTCATCTCGTTGTCCTCCACGCTCCTGGTGCGCTCCTCCTTCCAGCTCTCCATCACCGAGGCTGCCGGCCGGTGCGAGCCGGACTCCGCGCCCGGAGCCTGGGGAGCAGCGGTGCGCCCGGTGCCGCCGGCTGACCGCCTCACCATCCCGTCAAAGTGCCCGTTGAGCACGGAGCTGCTGTCCCCGGACTCCTTCTCGTTTGAACTGTACTGTGTCTGTTTGGAGTGCTCCATCACTTCTTCTTTCTTTCTTTACCTTCAGTTTCCTCTGCTGAGCACCTGTTGGATCAGTTCGTCCTGCCCACAGTTTGCTTTGATGGGTTACTCGTGTTTTTTAGTTGAAGTGGGCTCCTCTCGCAGCTTCAGCATCCCCAGGCTTTATAAGAGCAGGATAATCCAGGGAGAGCTCCTATTGGCTGGGAAAGACCGGGGGGCGGGGCCACATCCCCTTTGACTCCCACATGGACCCAGAAGATGCAGATCTGCAGGAAACATCATTTCCACTCCAAGTCCTGGTTTAATACAGTCTGCAGACAGAACAACATACCAGCTTATAATTGATCAAAAAAGTAAACATCCACTTCTTAAGATCTTCCTTTTTAATCTTTAATCTTTTAATCTTTTAAGGAGACTGTTTAAATTTGTATAACTGTGCCTATTTTATCAAATCTCACAGAAATATTTTCAAAACCTTTTTTAGTTTTATTGTATTTTTTATTTATTTTTATAACTTTATTTATTCATTTTAATATGCAAAATAACATTCATGGTTGGGAACCACTGGACTAAACTAGCTAACTGTATATAAAGTAGCTCCACCTCCAGCAGCTACAACAGTAACATGCGGAGACTTTATTGTCCCAGAGGGAAGTTTGCCTTGGACACACATGCTGCTGCGAAAAGAAAACAAAAGAGAAAGTGTTTTTATCCTTTAAATAAATGTGCAGTCAAGGAAACTTGTGATTTGACTTTAGGCCACACAAACACATTAAACTAATTCTTTAAAAAGTGTGAGATAATAAAAATACTTGAAACGCTAAAAACTGGCAACACAATCCATCCAAAACTGTGACTGATCAACCGAGGAATTTATAAGCCTGAAAAAAGTGTTAAAGTGTTAAATAAGGTTTTTTAAAAGCGTAATAGAAACACAAGAGTCACTATTATTTTTCAGTTAGACTCTCCTTAGAGGAGATATTCTGACATATCAAACACAGGATGTAACTAATAATAATTAAATGAAGTCTAGAAGTGAATGTACAGCGATGTTCAGACTAAAAAGTACATATTCAATGTAAAAATGACTGAAACACAAGTAAAATTCCTTCATTCAAAATATTAAGTACATTTACAGATAGTGGCAGCAGAATGTGCATAATTATCCAAAAATAACTTATACAGACTTTGTGTGTAAAATTATTGTTGTTAATATTTAAAGAGTATTCTAATGTAGCTGATCTAAGTGGAGCATATTTAAAGTACTTTATGTATCATGGAGTACTTTTATCTATAAGATGCATCGTTTAAATGAGCATATCATGTTTTGTGACATCTTGTCTGTGATGTAACAAGTAACGTCTGCTGCAACTCTCAGTTCTTCTAAATCAAGGCTGAAGACTTTATTATTGTCTTTTATTAAATCAACTTCGAGGCTTTTGATTCATACCTCACACTGTAATTATTTTTATTCTCCTGTTTTTATCTTATTAGCTCTTTTTAATTGTATTTAAATGTCTTTTTATAATGTTTCTTTTACATTTTGTCTGGATGCCCTATATGTTCTATGTCAAGCACTATAAATTTACCTTGTTGTTGAAATGTACAATACAGATAAACTTGCCTTGCCTCAGTGAGCCTGCTGGTCTGCGGTCAATAAGAAGCTAATGGACATCAGGTAGATGGATGGGTTCTACCTTCTGTAGTAAAAGGTTAATAAAATGATTTAAAAAAGCAAAAGCAAAATGAAGCAATGTCTCTTTGTGACCATTTGTAGGATTTACAGCCTGCAGGTTTTAGGTTTTGTCAAGAAAAAAAAGCAAAATTTGGGGAAAAAAAAAACAGTTTTTCTCTCATATCCCTTTGATCATCACTGTTATCTTTTCAAAAGTCATTTACAGAACAGAGTGTCTCATATGTATTTAAAAGTTTATCTGAAGCTTCAGCATCCAAATGAGTCAAATCAAGTAGATATCTTTCAACGTTACAGTCTTTTTAGTGCCAAAGTCCCTCTTTTTGTTACTATACTTCCACCACAGCTCAACAGGGAAACACTGTCTGAGGAAACACAAAGAGGGAATTTGATGCTAAAAAGACTGTAAATGTGGCAGATATCCACTTGATATGACTAACTCAGACTGCTGAAGCCTCATATAAGCTTCACATCTACTTTTAAATACATTTTAACTTTTTGTAAGTGCATTTGGATCTTCTATGAACAGGAGGAATGATTATAACCAGCAAAACATGTTTCAGTGTTCATTTGGGCTCCTGACTGTTGTTTTAGGACAGACTTAAAAAATTGTGAATCTATCCTTTAATCCACAACTGAAAAATAGTCGCGAACAGAAGCAGTATTTCACAGTGCCCAGCTGTTTTAGGAAATTACTGAGTCTTATAGTCAATATATAGTCAGAGAAACTATATATTTAAGACCCGTATTTAAAGATTTACGCCTTCAGTAGGAACCACTAGGCTCAGGGTTGAATGCCATAGGCTGAAAGATTTGTTTGATTTGTTGAAAATAATAAAAATATAGAAAATTACAGTCTCATCCCTGAAAGAGCTTCTACTGGCATTTCTCCCATTTCACTGCATTAAGTGAAAAATAAAACAGACTAAAACATAAACTAACAAACATTTACATTTATTCAATTGTTAAAATACAGTAAAAGGTTTAACACTGAACAACAGTAAACAAAAACAATCACACTTGATTATTAGAAAGAGTTGATGAATGATCATCACTAACTTTAAAGGTATTTAAGGGCTTTAAATGTTTTTGATTAAGTGCTTTAAAGCACAGAGAACATATAGTGAACAGATTTAACACCTGTGGAAGACAAAATACAATTTCAATGATCCTTTTGTTCCCGCTGTCTGAACAAAAATCACCAAACTATTAAATGTTTAGTTTTTGTTAAAAGCAAACGCTGAAAGCTTGGAGGAAGGATCCAAAGATTTTTTCTTCTTGGCACTATTTTCATCTGCTTCCGTTTGTCCGTTTTCATTTTCCGCACCTCCTCCTCCTCCTCCTTCTCCTTCTCTTTTCCTCTTCTTCAGATCTGCTGCATCTCCAGTCTGGCCTTTTGCTCTTTCTGTCCACGACTGAATGAAATTAAAAAAAAAAAAAAAAAGACATGAAATGAACATGTTAATTATCAGACAAGTGATGGAAAAAACAAAACAAAAAAAGGGAAACTGTCCATTGTTCATCTGTTTCTATCCGGGCTCCAAACACCTACATGGACGATGACTAAACGCACACACGTACTCAGGCGTGCAGTTTGAAATTGCCTCCTGTCATGTATAATCACTATTGACAGGCTGCATCTCTTTTGGCCTGCTGGCTCTTTTCCTCCTCTTGCTTTTATTTTTTTTTCTCCCTTTCTCTCCGAGCCGAGACAAAAGGAAGCGCTTTCCTGGACGTAATGGAGCCGGGATGAATCATCAGGCCTGGTGAGAGGACTGGCAGCAGCAGAGGCCACACACACACACACACACACACACACAAATAAACACACACTCTTCACCTCCAACGCCCGATGAAGCACTGCCATTAACCCCATGCATATTCAAAAAAGGCAAACACACACAAACACCACCATTACAGAGCTGGTAGATGGGACAAGCTGCGACGTCTCGCTATTCAATTGTCGTTTTATTGTATTTGCACAGAATAACGTGATTAGGAAGCCACACACACACACACACACACACACACACACACACAATCCCAGAGTCAGACATTAGCAGGGTAAATATGCCCCCACAGGATCATTATCTAAGCTTTCTAATAACACACTCACAGCTGAAATGCAGCGCAAAAGCGTGAACAGTCACTGAATTCCATTAGAATTTTTTATTTTTTGTTTAAAAAAGGAGACATTATGCTTTTTGTGGTTTTCTGTTACAAATATACTGTTATAATGTCAGATATCGAGGCTAAACATGGTCAAAGTTCCAAAACTTGAGGTTAAAATATGTAGAAATGCTCCCTGAAAGTCAAAATTCAACGCTTCATTCGTTTTTTTCTGCCTTGCTGACAAGTTGACGCCGGCTCATCACGTGTGCCTGTAAGCTGCCGTCTGTTCCTTGATTGTTAAGGATGTTGCTAAGGTTGTTCTATGCGCTGCTCACTCTCATATATCGGATCGGATTTTCGGCTCGAACATGTACGAATATATTTGAGAAGTTGACGTTTTGAAATCTTACTACTACTGACGGAAGTTGGCCATGACGCAGCTTCCTGAAGCTGACCAATCAGAACAGAGCGGGCTCATCAGGAGGGGGGCCTTAAAGAGACAGGAGCTAAAACGGCCTGTTTCAGACAGAGGCTGAACTGAGGGGCTGCATAAAGAGCCAGTATAAGATAAATGAGGAGTTTTTTGGACTGTAAATCATGAAAAGATATTCCAGTAGAGCCCCAGAATATAAATATAGAGCTGGAAATGTGCAGAATATGTTCTCTTTGAATAATCTGCAAGAGGTTGTGTTGGTTGTGGGACGTTGCAACAGGTAGAGCTGAGAAGATGGAAAGAAATCAGAAAGTCCAGTTTAAAGTAGAGCTGCAATAATTAGTTGATTAATCGATCCACAGAAAATTGATCAGCAAATACTTTGATCAAATAATCGTTTCAGTCATTTATTAAGCAAAAAAACTGAACACCTGCTGGTTTCAGCTTCTCAAATGTGAATATTTTCTGGTTTCTTTAGACTTCTATGACACTACACTGAATATCTTTGGGCTGTCAACACAAAATGAGAGTTCAGGCTGCATCTGGGGCTTTGGGAAATACTGATCGACATTTTCTGAAATTTTAGAGACCAAACTAATCAATTAATTGACAAAAAAATCAAATTGAGTGTTCGTTAGCCAATATACACAGCAAATGTATTCAACAATACTAGCCCCCCAAAAAATAAATAAAAATTCACATCAAGGCCTCAAAAAGTGTCTTCTAGGAACATAAAACTTAGACTTGATTGAATTGTAGTCAGTGTACGAAGGAGTTGAACATTTCCCAACTTTTGAAAGTGTTCTGATATTAAAAACTGTCTGAATTCAGTTTAAAGTGGTGAAAAATCTTTTTAAAAAAAGAGCACAGATGCTAAAACTGTCTTTTAAAAACTGTATCATGATAATTATTCCCCTGCAGACCGACCGTCTCTCTCACAGTATTATCATAAGATAAATGCTTTGTGCCCTCACTGCCAAAACACACTCGACAGGGTTCCCAGGCAACAGGCGTCCGTCCCCTTCCCCCCCTCCTGCTTCACATCCACTTCCTCTTGTGTTTCTTTCTGTGGAGTGTCATCCAGCTTTCTGCTGAGAGCCTTGATGTATGCAGGGTCAGGACCAGGCTACTATACAAACCCACAGACTGACGTCTATCAGCACTCAGGTGGATGAAAGGATGAGGTGTGTCATTACTGCCCTCATTTAGTAACCTATCGACTGTCTGCAGCTGACATGGATGTGTGGGGGGCAGAAAATTTGGGTTTGAAAATTGGTTTAAATTGTTCCTGTGGCTGTTTTTCAGTGAAAACATCTTAAATCTGCTATAATTAGATTTTATTTGCCACTTTGGGGGAAGCAGAAAAAAAATTGTTAGCAAATAGTTTATTTCCACATCCGTGATTCAACGTTTATATTTGTTTCTATGGAGACATTTTATTTGGATCTTTCAGCAGAACACAAAAGCCGGCTGCAACTAGCAATTATTTTCATTATTGATTAATCTGTATTATTTTCTTGATTAATCAATTAGTCGTTTGGTCTATAAAATCGTGGAAAATGTCGGTCACTGTTTCCCAAAGAGGTGACGTCCTGCTGCTTTGTTCCAGCCAACAGTCAATCATCCAAAGATTTTACTATCATAGAAGACAAAATATTCATTCATGTATTTATTTGAGAGGCTGGAACCAGAGAATGATGGCAAAAACAAACAATCGATTATCAAATGAGTTGGAAATTAATTTTCGAACGATCGACTAATCGTTGCAGCTCTACTTGTGTGTTAACAAGCTAGATCTTCAAATATTGTGGCTTTAAAAATCAGCGGTGCGCCGGTTAGCAGACAGCCGATAACAAAGTCCAAACCAGGTTAAAAGAGGTTTTTACATCGATGGCGTCTGTGTGAGCGGTCTTTAGGCTCGTGCTCGTTAGCGCAGAAACACAATGACAGTCACAGTTTGAGGAGTGAGATTTATAAAGTGTCAGACAGTGAGTGAGCAGCTGGGCCGTGAATCGACTAATTACAGTTTTGGTTGACCGAGACATTTGAAGTCTGTTGTTTTTTTTAGGGGAAATAAGTTATTTGTCATTAATCATTCAATACATTTACATTCCCACAAGAAACCAGGTTACTCAAATCAGATAATATTTTTCCACTTTGCTGTCACAGTGATACTTTCACAGTCTGAAGTCTTTCTCGTCCACATGCACACATGTAAAAAGCCGATTACAATTATAAACAAAAGCCAAGACAATTATCCGATTATCAGAATAGTAGATTAATTTTCTGACAATTGTCTAATCAATCATTCAACTAATTGTTGCAGCTTTAATTAGGTTACCAAGCATTCATTATGTATTTATACACCAGTAACAGTTATAGTTGTGACAAATACCTTAATAAACACTTGAAATGTCCTTTTAACTGCTTACAACCATATTATAATGTTATTATGTGTTATAAAACATTTATTACTTGATGTCCTGCTAATAAAGGCTAAAAGGTGTTTTCTGATCACAAATCAAGACTGTGTCCAGGTTTTTATGAACACAAAGATTTTATCTGCTATTGAAATTGTGCTGTTTTCTAATAGTTTCTTCAGGTGTGAAGCAGCAGCAACATAATATTAGAAATATAACTGAAAATTGAGAGGATTTGACTGAAACAGCCGAGTGCAGAGTGTCTTCAGGCTGCTCGGTGAGGACGGGGTTAATGGATCAGCAGCTGATAATCAACACCATCACAGAGTTTAATTGATGGGTTTCACTGGTCAATTTACTCTTCAGGGAAAACTACGTCAAGGCAGGATGAAGTGGTTTGGTACAACAAAAAAACATCGTCTAATCACAGAGACTGTGATTTTTTTAAAGTTTTAGTTATTATGTTAAAAATAATTTTAATAAACAATTTGAAGTTTGTGGTGCTGTTTATTTGTTTTGTGTCATACTGAGAGGTGTTTCTATTATTTTGTCTACTGTCAGGGTTTCTGTGGGGATACGTTAAATTTGAGACTTTTTAAAACCTTTTTTACCACATAAAGCCAAAGTCATGACGTCACATCTGTCACATTTAGCATTTCTTTCATTGGTCTACAAACTACAAACATGGCAGTGCGGGTACTTAAGTCACCATAACTTGGTCATTGATATAAATGGGGTGGACAAAATATTGAGTGTAGTATACGTATATTCAGTATAACCCCCCCTCTGTGAACCCTGCCCCCCCCCTCAGTGTTTCATACCAGCCGCTCCTCAGCTGACAGCGTCCTGAAGCGTCCCATGGCCTCCTTGATGACGTCCGTCTCCTGCAGGTCAGGGTGGTCGGCAACGATGCTCTTCCTGTTCTCCTCCAACCACAGCTGGAAGCCCGTCTTCGGTCTGAACAGACACACGACAGTCAACGACAAAGTCACAAGAAAGTTTATTTAAAAAAAAAAGAAAGAAAGAAAGAAAACTAGTCTGCATTAAAAAAATAACTAACTCAAGGGCCACTCATTGGCTTTTCTCTGGATGGTCAAGAATGATGCTTCAGGCTCTAATCTGCCTTTTTTTATCCATAAAATTCATCTCATTTTTAAGGTTGAACTACTCCGGTCTGCAGGCTGATGGTTATGTTCCAAAAAGACAATAAAGATTCAATCTTTCACCTCTTGTTTTCTGTGTTCTCTGGTGAGGCTGGAGGCGGGATGTCTGGTTTCTTCTGCTGATCTGCAGCCGGCTCTGTGTTCGCCTGACTCTTCTTATTGGCTGCCTTTGTGCTGGTCATCTGCAGCAGAGTCGACTGAGTCTGGACAGAAGAAACAGGTTTTATCAGCAGAAAGCCTCCAGGTGTAAAAATGTCCAATTTTACACTGAAGTCTGGCAGGTGGATGCATGACATGCATGGTGCTGATCTAAAGTGTTTAATACTTTTCAAATTCAACTCAGTTTATTGTTACATGCACAGAGCAACAGGTTACACTGTTATGAAATTCTTACTTTGCAGGCTGTCTGCATCACCATTAAAGTACATTAAAAAAGAAATAAAATGGATCTATCAGTTTATTAATGTATGCATTAATACTGTATCTGTATCAGTGGTAGACATCTGAGGTCACATGACCTCAAGATGATATTTATAATATTAAAAACTACATATTATGACAGTACAAACAGTTAAAGGGGACATAACATGCTGAAAGCAGGAGCAGCATAAAGGACCAATATGAGATAAATAAGGAGTTAATTGATCTGTAAAACATGAAAAGATATTCCAGTAGAGCCTGAGAACATAAATATGGACCTGGAGATGTGCAGAATAAAAATCTTTTAGTTTGCTGTTTGAGTTGGGAGAAGTTTGGAGATATGATACCTTTGTTTTGGGTCTGGGGGCCAGCGGTTTGAGGACAGGGTTTTTGCTCGATTTCCCTGCAGAACTGCTGAGTGGAGCCAACTTCCTGCTGGACGTCATGTTGTCCAGGATGTTTGTCACTCGAGGCTGACCAGCAGCAGCTGAGGGTTTCCCCGCACCGAGAACCTGCATCCAATCCAACCTTTTACCATCAAAGTCTTTCTGACGATTCACATCAAAATAATCAGATCAAGAAAATCAAACAATGTAGCTGAGAAAATATCGAGTCCTTACCTTGAAAGGGTTTGCACGTCCCACTTTACCAACTGCAAAACAAATTTGAGACATCAGGTGCTCGTTCAAATTTAAAATTCTTTAATTACCGTAAAACAAAAGCTGTTTTACAGTCTGTGGCTGATATTTGGTTTTATCAAATACTGCACATGGATGTCTGACGTCTGGATTTTAGATAAACGATCAGTCTCATATACTGTAAACAGGCAGGTACAGATGGTACAGGACAGTGTGTCTAAGGTGAATTAGTTTAACATACATACAAGTAAATAAACGTATATTTAAACATACTATGGACTGTTGATTGATGAATGTTTAAGTGTTTACTCACCGGGTGTCAGAGACGGCTGTACAGGTGAGCCTGCTTCTTTAGCAAACGGATTCAGACCTAAAGTACGAGAGACATTCATGAGACATGTTTGCTGGTATTATGAACATGAGAACATACACATGCACAGAGAACTCGGAGCTGGAGAAAAAGAAGTAGAACTGACGTTTTCGGGCTTCTGCTGCCTCCTCTGTCTCCATCTCCTGTCCGTCCTCTTCCTCCCCGAGCTCTTCTCCGCGCTCCTCCTCTTCCTCCTCCTCCTCCTCCTGAACGTGTCTGTTGCTGTAGCGTTTTCCTGTGTCCTCACGCCTGCCGTACCTGTTCAGATAATAAACTAATGAATCACATGATTTTCCCTTCTGTTGGAGCACAGTAGCTTCGACATAGTAGAGCATATAAAAAATTGCAGCTATGTTTGAGTGCTGAGTGTATGGTGTCAAAAAACAGGAGCAAACTGATATCTGTCCCAAAGTTTTGTGGGTCATATTTATATCATCGCACCAGTGAGCTACAGTATAAGGCTGGGTATCATTTTTTTAATACTAGTGCTGTTATATAATGTACAGATACAAAAAAAGGTTTTCTACTATGCCTTTTTTTTCATTTAACAAAAGAAGCCAGTTTACAGATATTAAATGTTGTTTAAATTAGAGCTGCAACATTAGTTGATTAGTCGATCGACAGACAAATTTACTATAACTGGTAAATGGCAAAAAAAGAAAAATGTAATGCATGATAGTGAACTGAATCTATGTGTTTTGGACTGTTGGTCAGGCATCGAGAAAATAATCTGCCAATAAATCAGTAATGGAAATAGTTGCAGGACTAGTTAACATACAAGCAGCGATACAAGAACTTTGCCTACATAAAACACTGTCTAAAAGTGGTAAAAGTGTGATTTAAATAAGTAAATATCTGATTAAAGAATCAGTAAGTACTGTCAAATGAATGTCAGCTTTTGGTTGTTGACAGTTTTCAATGCTTTCAATGCTTGGTGCTACAGACTTTTCAATTAGTACCAAAAGACAGCTGAGGTTCAACATCCAGCCCTAATTAGCTACAGTTAACATTATTGAGTTATAAAACCATGTAAGACAAACATTAGCGAGCTAAATTAAGCAACTTGTTAAGCTAAGGCTCCTTGTAACAGATTTAGATGAAGACTATTGGTCTGCTGGTGTCTCTGCACACTGAACAATAAGTCTTACAAGTTCATTGCATGTCACAGTGTGTGTGTGTGTGTGTGTGTGTGTGTGTGTGTGTGTGTGTGTGTGTAATGGGTCTAATAAAATCTTGGTTGCACCTTGTGTCAATGTCCAATTAATTACTGGTGAATTGTAGCAAGAGTAAAAATATAATTTTACTCAACTCACATCATTCATCTACAACTTCATCAAGAAATGCCAAATTTTCAAAGTGAGTTTGAGGTAAATATGGGTAGCTCACTAGTGTATTGTGTGTCATTTCATGGCCTATTGGTTAGTTTTTGGTCCTAAATTTCTGACACTGTCAATTTTTTTCCACCACATTTCCATCACATTTGTAAATGTTTCTTCTGGGACAACCTAAAATCACACACAGTAAAAGGGCCTTTATACACCTTCAAATGCTTAACTCAGTTTGATGAGTTGTGTGTGCCACACCAAGTTATCGCAAGTGTGTCACCTGAACATTTCTACATCATGAGTGAGCTGAGCTGTCCAGTCCTGCGACTACAGCAGAGTCTGTTGTAACTTCACTTCATTGGTCAAAGGGACAGATGTATTTTTACCCAGATGGGGTCCGCCTGATACTGGAGTAGTCTGGCTCCTCTTCCTGCTCCTCTGGCTCTTCTTCCTGGATCTGATTGGCTTTCTCCAGGGCGATTTCACTGAGCCGCTGGGCGAGGGCCATGCGTCTGGATCTGGAAGCGTATCGAATGGCCAGAGTCACCACGTTTTGGGTCATCATCTCGGCCAGCTCCACACAGCGAAACTCTCTCTCCAGCTTACACGACAACTGGAAGAAAACATCAGATTCATTCATCAGGAGAGTCCAGAGAGCACACAAGAAGCAACTGCCACAGCTAAAGATAAGAAGAAACACTTATACATCTGATTATAGTATCAACTGAAAGTCTTCAGACTCACTGCAAACATCTTCATGAGCAGCTCCTGCTGCTCCTTCTGGGACTGACCCTGTCCATCCTCGTCTATCTCGTAACCGCTGGAGGACAGGAAGCTGTAGTGGTTGTGGAAGAGGACTGAACGCCAGAACTGCTCCTGGAGGACGACAGAGGAGAACAGACTGAACGGAAACTCTGTACTTCAAATTCAAATTTAAGAGAAGTATGTAACTTTAAACCCTCTGCTGGTCTAACAACAAACTGGATCTTTGTGAATGTGTTACATGTAGTTCATTGGTGAGAAAAAGGCAAAAATCATTACAGGGACGCTCAAGTGATGTTTTTAAAAAGTATGATGTACTGTACCAGAGTTATCTTATAGCTAATTTTCATCTGCAAGTTATCAAAGAGATAATTAGGAATCTTTGTATGCAGACGACCTCCATCTTTATATTTCTGATTTACTGTCATTCATACCGGCAGCACTTTTGATTCTTGAATCTTTTGGCCAAATTTCAGGTTACAAAATTAATCTGAGAAAAGTGAAATATTTCTTTTTCTGCTTTTGAGGGAAACCCTGCTTATGTTTTAACATCTGTGCAGTTCATTCGAGCGAGCTGTCTCACTTCTGTTTGGTGTGTTTACCTCCATCTGTCCTTTCTCTGTGGTGGTCTGACACAGCGGCAGCTTGAAGGGCAGGATGGCCACAGCAGGTCTGGGCAGGGTGGGGGGGTACCTGGAGCCTTTACATGGAATACACCTGACAGGAGAAAAACAGAAGAAAACAACCTTCAGTCCAAAATATATGTTTAACCAGCAAAAACAAGAAGATTACATCAGGGATCAGATCAAATACTTTAAAGCAGGTAGGTGTATGGTGTTTAAGTCTCAGCCGACAGGAAGATAAAAACAGTGTTGTGGAGATGAGACGTAGCCGAAAGTTCACCTGAGCTGCTGAGGGTTCTCGTGCACTCCGACCACCCAGTAGTGGTCCGATTTGCTCTTGCAGGTCTCTCTGGTGTTACACACTGGTGTCCATGTGTTGCCGAGGGAGCGATTCATCATCCGCACCACCCCCTCCGAATCCACGTAGCACGGGGTTCCTGAAAAACCACAACCTGGTTGTCATCTTACAATCCTAAACTGAGAAGTATGAAAAAAACTATGGTGTAGTCGGTGGGAAAAGCTGTTAAGATTGTTTGCTGCTGCTACTTTAAAGGGCGGGTTCCCAATTTTTCAAGTGTCTTAAAACAACAGTGAGGTGTCCATATGAACAGGAGGAATGATTATGGAGATTTAAAAAAAATACTGTTATAAAAAATTTTCATGGGAAACTGACAAACTTACCCTCAGCAGTGAATCCGAGCCAGGACAGGTGGGATTTGTGAGAGAGTGGGAGGGGTTCGCCGTTGATGGTTTGCCTCTTCCTTCGACCAAACTGCAGCAGCTGGACTCCCAGGGCCTGCTCTCCATCAAAACCTGTAGCTGATGACATAAAATGAGACACATACAACAATGTAAGGACTAGTCAAGGCTTTAAAATAACAAAAGGAAACTGCTGTGTGAGGAGTGATGCTTCAGTAGTTTAATTAATACAGTACATATTGTATAAGGTGATCACTTCCAAGCAGGAGCATTTGGGCAAAAAAGACTCATATTTATTACCTACAAATTTAAATTTTTAGGAAAATTATATTTTGAAAATCGATTATTATCGTTCAGATTTAATGGTTATCAGGTTCGTAAATGTGAGAATTTGCTGCTTTTCTTGGTGTTTTATGATAGTAAATTGAATATGTGCAGGTTTTGGACTATTTACTGGACAAGACAAGACATCTAATGATGCTCTAGGATATTGTAGCAGACATTTCTCACTATTTTTTGATGTTTTATAGATCAAACAAATAATTGATTAATTGAGAAAATAATCGACAGATTAATCGATGACGAAAATAATAGTTACTTTAATAGTTATTAAACCAGTACCTATGCATCTCAACAAGATATTGTGTTGTGCGAGTTGTCTTAATCAGTTTATGTTGTGTGTGTGTGTGTGTGTGTGTGTGTGTGTTTACCCCGGTGGTAGACTATGAGCAGCTGCTCTCCGTGTGCGGACATGCAGACCACGGGCCCCGGCAGGCTGAAGACTTCTCTCTGGACTCCTCCGATGGAGAAGAGCCGGAGCATCAGCGTGCTGGTGGCGACCGCCGCCCAGCCTTGGCCCAGACACAGCGCCCGCACGTCCTCGCCCTTCGGCAGGTCCACCATCCACTCCTTGTTGGTGTCCCACGATGAGAAGTGAAGACACTGCAGCTTGCTGGGAAACAGACGAGAGAGGAGCAGGTTGATGGATTTTTTAAAACAATTCAGTGTTTTATGAGGCCTGGAATACGCAGACAATTTAATTGAATTTTAATTTGTTGGTGTTTCTAAACAAATATTGGAATATCAGTAATTAATTAATGTGTAGGGAGGCGATGCTTACTTCAGATAAGAATACCAATGTGCCTGTATCAGTAGGATTTCTGATAGCTATAAATATTTTTTGCCACATGTTTTCATAATGAACACAAAATGAAGTTGAGGCAGTTTTTTTCTACAAAAAGTGTCATAGTTTGATAGTTAAAGGGTTAAAAAATGTGGAACAACAGAGCATGGCTGCCTTTTACATCTGTCCTGTACAGGATTTAGAGCTGCGACAAATAGTCAATTAATCAATTGGTCAATCAGCAACTATTTCAATAATTGAATAATTAATAAATAATGAAAATAATCTTTAGTTGCAGCCATGACTTAGTAGACATGAGTCACAGTCAGGAAAAGAAGAAGGTGTACCTGGCGAGCTCGTCTGTGCTGGGGCAGGCCAGTAGCACGGCCTCCTGGGAAACATCAGCAATGGTGTGACCCAGCGAGTTGGTGAGGTGCATGGCATGGTGCACAGCTGTGTCGTGAAACTCCACATCGATGGCGTTGTCCTGCTCGTCATTGTAGCCTCGCACTATTCCCACCGAGTTCCACATCTGAGGCACATTTTGGCTGTTAGTACCGTTATTAGACATGCAATCTTCAGTAGTTTTTTTCCTATTCAGCTCAAAATGAAGCGTTATTTTACAAAGAGTAAGTCCTCGATCATTCATGCACACTCACAATGACAATAACATGCTGATGTTAAAGGACAGGTTCACAGTTTTTCAAGTCTGTCTTAAAACAGGAGCCCAAATGACCATTGAAACATGTTTTGTAGCAATACATCTAATAGTCCTCCTGCATTTAAGCCCATGAGATGGATCTGCCAGTGCGTCCTACCATGAAGCGGTGAGTGAGATGAGCAGGGGTGGAGCCCGGCTGAAAGGCCTTCTGAGGCGGCGTCGGCAGGGGTCCCTCATAGACGGGACGCAAGGGCACCAGCGGGGCAGCTGCTGGGACTACGGCGCTGCCTGTGTCATCATCGTCCCCATACATATCCTGACCGAGCCTCAGGGAGCCCGTGTCTGAAGGGTGGAACATGTAAATATGGAGTCAGCGGAGATATTCTCATTTCACCAGAGCCATAAATTCACACTGTAACACACAAGTCTGCAGAAGTTCATGTTGATTTCCTACATCAGTTGTTGTTTGGACATGATTAACAGATTAGCTGCTGGACAGAAAATTAATCTGGAACAATTCTGATAATCTGTTATTTATTTAAGCAATTTACATACCAAACATTTGTTGGTTTCAGCTTCTCAAATGTGAGAAATTGCTAATTTTTTGTTTTATATCTTTGTAAATGGAATATTTTTGGGATTTGGACAAAACAAGATATATGAAGGGGTCTTTGGCCTCTGTGAGGTTGTGATAAACATTTTTCACTCTTTTCTGTCATTTTATAGACCTGATGATTAAAAAATTTATCAAAAAATAATCAATAGTTGCAGCCCTAAAGAGAAGTTCCACTTGGGAAGATGTAAAATCTCGATTAATCGATTAGTTATTTGGTCTTGTTCTGTCCTGACCAACAATCTATAAACCAAAGATATTCAGTTTACTATCAAAGAGAACTAAAGAAAATATTTTTTCAGATTTTCTCTTTAAAAAAAATTACTCAAACTAAATCAATTTACGGAATAGTTAGGGATTAATTTTCTGTCGATCAACTAATCATTTAATCGCTGCAGGTCTAATTTGATTCTCAGCTTACAGAGATTCAACGTCTCCTCGTGCTTCACTTCTCTGTCTTTGCTGTTATGTAGCAAGAAGCACGACAGCTCAACCAAACAGAGCAGAGCCAATGCAACATATCAACCAAGTCGCTCGAATTGGGTCCAGTGAGAACGTCAGATCACATACAGAAGAGCGAACATTAAAGGAAAAGACTGAAGAAACGACTCACTCACCGAGCGAGTTCTCATCATCCAGGATCGCCCCTCTGTTCCTCACCCGCCCCGTTGCAGGCATGAGATCATCGTCGTCATCGTCTTCGTCCCCGGCGACAGCTTTCTTAGCTGGGGAGTTGGTGTCACTCTGTCCTTCATCCATGAGTCTATCGTCATCATCATCAAACAGGTCGTCATAGTCTTTTTCTGGCTTTTTAGCCGGCGCCTGATGACAGACCAAGACAGCGTAATTTAGCAGCACAATGGCAGCTTGACGTTAATGATAGAAAAAAAAAGAAAGAAAGGATGATGTCATTTAAAAAAAAGCAAAAAGTACAATTTTAGAAAATATCCATAGTATCTGCATGGTTTGGACACAACAGAGGCTGAAAATCAGCTACTTGTTGCGTTTTAATTCACCATTCTGCAGCTGCTACGGTTGAGTTGAAAGACAAACTGAGGTCCAGTATTATCTGTGTGGTACCTTGGTGGTGGTGCTGGTGCTGGACGTGGAGGTGCTGAGTCCATCCAGCAGGCCCAGGCAGCCCTCGGTGTCTGTGTAGGCGATCTGGCTGCCTGACGGGTGCCAGGCCAAGCCGCACACTGTGAAGCCCTTCTCATGCTTCTGCCTGCAGCAGAGAAGAGACAACTTAAGTGATCCTGAATGTCTGTTTACTAATGTTCTGTCAGCTTCACCTTGGGCCCTCTAGCACATCCAACCATGTGAGCATCAAATCTTGTTTTAACTTTATTCAAAACAGTATGAAAAATGTAGAATGCAGACACCACACTGACCAGCTGGCACCAAGATGCTTTGAACACTTTATAAACATTTTTAAGCATTTGTTCATCACACACAAACTCTAAACTACTTTTATAATTTCCGTTGCGTACCTTTCCACACACAGCTTGCTGTTCACGTCCCACACTGTCAGTAAACCCCCCACGCTGCCAGCTGCCAGGAACTGCCCACATGGAGACCAGGCCACCACGTTGATCGGCTGGAGAGAAAACAGGTTGGAAAAAGTTATTTAAAACGAAGAGAAAAAAAACAAACCGGTTTCCAGCAGAGCTCTGATGGATGATTTCAAGTACAGTCTTTAAAGCACTCGTCATTTCTGTGCCTTCAGATTGTATCAAGATTAGACATTTACATCACGATGATGACTGTTACAGAGTCATTAATGCATTTTATGTAAGAACATCAGATAAAGAGAAAGAAAGAATAAAGAATGGGACAGAAAAATAACACAGGAGGTAACTTTAGCTGAATGAATGAGATGGAAAGTGTTACCTCACCCTGATGAGCTCTGCCACAAAGACTTTCATTCTTTATATACAGCTGCTAGAGTGTGTTGTGGTTCAGTGAGTTTAATATTGTACCAGCTAATAACGTCCTAATAATCACCTCATCATTTCCAGTATAAACAACGTAAGAACAGTCCAGGGGGCTCTAAAAATAAGCAAACTCTGCTTTTAAAAAAAAGACGATTACGATACCAAACTTTATTTCTAATGAAAAAGTGGAAATGTTCTGTCACAATTAACGTTACAAGATTTCTATGTTTGGGTTTCCTTTAAAACATCTGCATCAAGCATCAGAATTATAGTATAACACAGTGGTTCCCAGTCACCCCAAGGGGTCATAAGTGGAGCTACAACGATTAGTTGAGTAATCGATTAGTTGCCCACTATTAAATTAATCGCCAACTATTTTGATAATTGATTTGAGTCATTTTTAAGAAGAAAATTCTGACTCCAGCTTCTCAAATGTGAATATTTTCTGTTTTATTTAGTCTTTTACGACAGTAAACTTTGGGTTGTGGACTGCTGGATGGTACAAAAGACATTTGAAGACATCGCCTTGGGCTTTGGTAAACACTGATCTGACATTTTTCACCATTTTCTGACATTTTATTGATCACAACCAAACCAATACTGGACAGATTAATTGATGATGTAAGATAACGGGGTCATGAAATGACTAACAGCTTTGGAAAGCAGAAAAAAAAGGTTTCTGATCATCAAAATTCTGTTAAAACTTTTTTCTAATCTTTGCTTTTTGCTTGTGAATCACTCGATAATTTAATATTGTATCTTCAGGCTGAACATATTGTGTAAACCTCGAGGTCATGCCCTGCCTGAAGATGAAGTGACCATGAACACGTGTGTGTTCATCTGGACCTCACCTGCGTCAGCAGATCATCAGACAGCGAGGTCACATGATCCCAGGACCCCCGCTCGTACAGGTGCACCTTGGTCTCCACAGGAACTGCTAAAAACTAACAGTACACACACACAATTATTTGTTATTGTGGGATATAGGTATACTGTTCTGGCTCATACATTGATTAGATTATAACCAAATAATCTGTTTTCTATGAACTGATTAAACACAGCAGGCTCGGCCAATCAAGTGAACAAAGAGTTATGTCACCGACCTTTGCCGTCCCGGGCTGCCAGGCCAGTCGACACAGAGATTTTGCATTACTGACGTCATTGGTCTTCTGCAGCAGAGGCCAACTGATCACCTGAGTCTGTACATGGACACAAAGCAGATCAGCGTCTGACAGACTGGCCACACAATAAAAAATAAATAAATAAATATATGTTGTTGTTTTTGTGGATTGTTTCAGTTGAGAGCAAGATGCTGAAACAGTCACGTACCTGCTCCTCGATATTCCACACCACGACGGAGCCGTCACAGCTGGCCGACGCCTGGCAGAGAAACAAGACAAGGTTTTCTTTTATATCAAAACAGTCAAGTCTGTGCTGTTTCTACTGATGAGACAGTGAAATACAATCCAGGAAGTCAAGTTGGATCTACAGATTAATGCATTTAAGGGCTTATCAGACAACAAAACACTGCACAGCGGTTTGTAATGCTGCTCACAGGCAGGATTTTACAACTCTGCAAAGTTATCAATGCAGCAACTTTTTGGCATTCATTTTAAAATACTGGTGCTAACCTATAGAGCCGTGCATGGTCAAACACCCCAGTATATTGCTGACCTCCTCCTCCCTTATACGCCCAATCGAGCTTTTAGGTCTGCTGAACAAAAATTACTGGCTGTCACTCAAACCTGCTTTAAAACCAGAGGCGACTGTGCTTTTCAAGCTGTCCCCTTATCGCTGCGATCCCTAGACTCCTGCGACATCTTTATGAAGCAGCTGAAAACGTTTTTATTCAGACAGGCTTTTGGTTAGCCTGTCTGAATAATAAGCCCCCCCCCAGAGACACTTTTTGTGTCTCTGTCCTCATTTGTTTGTTGTTGCTGTGATTTTAACTTGTCAGCCCTGCGCTATTTGTCTTTATTGCTATTTTTAATATTGCCTTTAATTGTGTATTTTTCATTAATGTGAAGCACTTTGTGATTTTGTATCTGTGAAAGATGCTATACAAATAAACTTTACTTACTTACTTACTCTCTCTCTACTGGCTGTCAAATAAAGGCAAAACTGCCAAAACAAATTATCTTAAAAACAAAAAAAAACAAAACATTTGCTTAATAAAAAAGTTTTACCATCCTTTGGCGTTTGTATTGGTGCAAATTTAAGACCAAAATCTTCATAATCACGAGCACACAAACAGAAAACAACCTCTCTTGTATTTCTGCCATTCAGAGAAAAAGGTTTTACCCACCAGGAAGTCATCTTTGGGGTCAAAGGTGACACTGAGGACAGGCGCTTCGTGGCCTCTGAGCGTTTTCTGTTGGCTGCTGTCCGACACCTCCACCACCTTAACCATGAAGTCACTGAGGAAAAGAGAGAAATAAGGAGCACATGTGCAAACTGGCGTGTGTGTGTGTGTGTGTGTGTGTGTGTGTGTGTGTGTGTGTGTGTGTGTGTGTGTGTGTGTGTGTGTGTGTACAATCTGTGCTCACGCGTGAGTGGCTGCCCATGAGCAGCGGCAGACTCGTGGGAAAGGGCACGTCAGCTGTGAGCCGACACGCGTGCAAATTGTCAAATCGATGAACAAGAGAAGCAAAATAATCCTCCAACGTCCGTCAGAATGCAGATGCCAAATCAGCCTCAGATGTCTGAATTTTTTCAATCAATATCACAACAGAAATTACCAGTGTGAAAATAGCAGCATCAATAAAGCACCATGCTCTGTGCTTTTATTGCTGTGATAAACCTGCTTAGGACAAATCATTTCTGTCAGCGAACAGACGTTTATCTCCAATCAACGCTAATCATAAACCGATCCAAAGTGCTGCTGTGTCTGCGAGGTGGAAATATCTTCCAGGTACATCGCTGTGTGTAGCTCATTCTGTACTGGAAGAACAATATTGAATGTAATAAAATCATAGTCTGGTTTAGTCATAGTACGCACGACACCGAACACAACCGACACGTTAAGCACGGCGGCTTCACCGGCTGCCGCGGGAGACGCCGGAGCAGAGCCGACGTGCACGGCTTGACAAAATGAAAGTGACATTCGCTCGTCTTTCAGCTCTGGTTCTTCTGAGATCACATCACTGGTGGAAAATATCTCAGGATGAACCCCAGAATCTGCTCAGGCAGCTGGACATCCACACAGGAGGATTAAAAAATAAATAAATAAATGAATTCATTTAAGTAATTACTTAGTTGCAGCCCACTTAGCATAAAGACTGGAGGCAGGGAGAAACAGCTAGGCTGATTCCTTCCAAAGTAAAGAAATACAACTGCCAACACCTTTAAAGGACGCTGTAGGTCCTTTATTTAATCAGTACACAAACAGAGCTGTAAAAATATCAATGTGTGGACAATGTTACGGGAAGTTATGTCCTGGAACAACTGGGTTCCCGGCTTCCAGCTTTTAGTTTAGCTAACGCCCTCCTGAATAACTCCAAGCAAATGTATTTTCCCAACTGTTCCTTTAAAGGCTGCAAATCATTCTGACGGACAAGTCTGTGTTGAAACCACCTGGGGCCTGATGCATAAATGATGCATACGCACAAAAACCATTCATACGCCATTTCCCGCACATTAACTGTTATTTATAAACGCAGAATTGTGCGGTGAGAACGCGGCACGTCACGCATTCTTTAGAGCAGGCGTACACATGTTTGACGTGATGAGGTGGAGATGAAATCTTTTAGTAAAACATTGTTTAGATATGAGCTACAAACGAATCATTGATCACATTTCTGAGGTATCACTTTTATGCATCTGGTCCCTGGTTTGTGTTATTTAGGTGCATCTCCACACGTTAAAGAAGCTGTTTGAGCAAATCAATTGAAATATGATTTTCCAGTGATAACATTAAACTACAGTTTATCAAAATTTCTAATAGCTTCAACCTTTTGACAGATTGGTACATGCTGAAACTAAAATTTCCTGTTTTAGGTTTATTAACAGGAGATTTTGTCAGGGACAGAATGATTAAGTCCCCAGTGTTTTCCCATATTTGCATCATCATCATCATCATCAACAACATCTCTGCTTTCTGAGCAAACCTATGATACCCAAAGAGAATCAAAGAATAGAAAACGAAAGGTTCACTTCCGTAGAGGTTTCCACTCTGACTTTTAAGATGCCAAACACAGTGAATATCAGTCAGTGTAGCTCAGATCACCTTCCCTTATACCAGGCTCACATTACCACGAGGTAATCCTTTGATATTCATCTTAACATTTGATTGAGATTGAAAGAGTACTGCATTACTCTCAGAGATATTTCACAGTTTATCTCAAACTGCAAACATACAAGATAAGAGCAGTGCATCACACTGCATTAGTAAGATTTTCTTGCCAGAGGGCACCTGGTTCAAGTCCTTACTAACTCCTCTCTTTTCTGTTCCTTTACTATAGACAGATAGCCTTTCCTCCATCTAAGCTATCCAATTCAATCCCCAGACTCATCTAAACTTTGATCATATCTGGCCGACATTTACGTGGATCCTACAGCGTCACAGATTAAACTGAACAGCAACATCAGAGCTGAACTTCAAGGTGAGGGGAAGCATGTCCTGTTAGATTTATGGTCGTTGTTTAAATCATAATAAGGCCACAATACTTCGGGAACTCCTGTCTCTACTGCCATCTTTTTTCTGATGAAGCTTGTTCACCTTCATTTAAAAACGTGTCACAGCTTCTCCAAAATAATTTTTATCTTGATCCATTGCAATCCCCCTATCAGTATGAATACATTAATATAACAGATTCATATTGGCCTACACATGCATGTCGTCCCCCTTCTTTGTCTTTGCATTTCCTATCCTGTAAAAGCAATATACCAAAAAGAAAAGAAATCTTTAAAAAAAGTTTCACTCCACCCTTTATCATGTAGCAGATTTTCACCCATCTGACAGATTAAAGTGAATACAACCCATCATTTTGTTTTTCAAAAGTGACGATACTTTGAAACATGTCCGGTGTTTTCCAGCTCAGATTAGTGGTGTGTCTGAGTACCTGGAGCCGGCAGCAACTCTTGAACCGCTGCTGTTGAAGGTGACGTGTGTGGCGTTGGTGGTGAACCGGGTCAGGATGCCGTCGGGATCCCCGTCTGGAAACGTGTGGATCTGCACTGTGTTGTTGGAGCTTGCAGTCACAAGCTTGTCATTCTGCGGAAGAAAGGCCAGAATTACAGAACACATCTCAATCAATAACTGACAGCCAGTGGTGGCTGATATATTATTATATATATGACATCATTAGATTATTAATACTGAAGCATCAGTGTGTAAGCAGCATGTTACTGTTGTAGCTGCTGGAGGTGGAGCTAGTTTCAACTACTTTATATACAGTTAGCTAGTTTAGTCCAGTGGTTCCCAACCTAGGGGTCGGGCCCCTCCAAAGGGTCAGCAGATAAATCTGAGGGGTCGTGAGATGATTAATGGGAGAGGAAAGAAGAAAACAACAGTTTTTGGACTTTTTCTCTAATCTTTGATTTTTGCTGAAATATTGGGTCATTTGAACATTTATTGAAATGAAACCATGTGAGAAGTTTAGAGGGAAAAATCACTATTTGGTGGAGCTGTTAACAACTCATAGACATCTGAAATGTGACCCCGACTACACACTGCTTTTTGTAAGACGTCAAAAGCCAAAAAGTTTGGAAACCACTGGTTTCATCTTTAACAATGTGTTGTATTTTAAAAGCTTGTTATATTATCCATTGTGTCAAATCTTCATCTGAAAAGTAACTAAAGCTGTCAAATAAATGTAGTGGAGTAGAAAGTACAATATTTCCCTCTGAAATGTAGTGGACTGGAAGTATAAAGTAACATAGAATGGAAATACTCAGGTAAAGTACAAATACTATAAATTGTACTTGAGCAAATATATTTAGTAACCTTCCACTACTGCTGACAGCTGCCATTTTCATAAATTACATTGACTCATAACAAAAAGTCTAGAAATCAATCAAATACCACGAATCCCCAAAATGACCTAAATCTACCAGACAGCAACAGAAAACCAACCTTAAGTGCCAGAGAGTAAGCCTTTTCCCCGACAGTGATGAACTTTGGGTCGTCATCATCCAGACCCTCCCATATGCGAACATCTCCATCATTTCCGCAGGTTACAATGAACCTAAAGGAAAATTTGATCGTGGTCAGATTTGGGCAATTTTGTGCAGCAAAAGGAAAAGTAACAAAGTGTCAAACTGGTTGAACAAACTTAAAAGGATTGTTTGTAGAAAGTTAGGCTGTTTAATCAGTTTACTACTGTTCAACAAGAGGATTGAGAGCTGTGTTAATTCAGCTTTACTAACAGCTGAATCACTTAATACAACATTATTACATTTATTAAAGTGTAGTCTATGTGATTCAAATTATCAATAAATGCAACAATACTTGTTAGTAGATCAGTTCATTGTTGGTTTGGCTCTGCACATGAGATTTGTTGACAATAAGAAAAAATATAGAAAATCACCGGACTTATCCTTTAACAGCTCAGTAAATAACCGTCAACAAAGTTAATCATGATTGTTTCTGTAGCTTTCAATTAAGCAGTAACATACTTTATGTCACAACTGAGCTGTTTCAGTCACCAGTGAGAGGAGCTAAACTGCAAAAAGCTGATTTGATGTTAAATTTGTATAAAGAGGCTGTAATGAATGAACATGAGATACTGAAAGACTCCAGTGACACAAAGACACAGTCAGATCACGTTAATCTCAACATCAGCTGTCAGACAGACAGTGAGGAGTTTATTAGTTATATAAAAGTCATGATAATAGAGAACATACTTCCCAGTGTCATCGAAGCAGACCTCGGTGTGTCCCTCCGAGTGTCCGTAGCGCATCGGCTTCCTTTCAGAAGGCATTTTAACAAACCACCAGACTGACGAACAGGAAGACAAAACAGTGATTAACACGTGAAGTTAGAACATTTCTGACACATCTGTACACCACAGGTACCGTCTCCTATTCTTCAGATGGCAGCTAGCTGAGGAGCTCGGCTAACAATAAGCCAACGCAGCAGGCTGAGCTATTTCAAACTGAACCGTCAAATTTAAAAAAAAAAAAAAAAACCGTTTACATCATATAGGCGCGTTTAACTCAGATTACACGAAGAAGTCAGAGCTAACTGACAGGTCATGACTTGAAAAATAAAAGTGTTAGTATAACTTACTTCTTCCCCGGGTGACTCCGCAGACTTGCTGCTCTTCTCCTGAATCTCCCGCGCTGCGTTGAAAACAAGGAAACGCAGCGTCACAACTCCCGCCTGCTGCGTCATGACGCAACATCCGAAACTTCTCCTACATTTGAGGCGCGCAGGATAAATCAGATTCAAGGTTTCTTTCTGTCCGGATTAAAATCTGGATAATTAAAGCACACACTGTTATATATGACTAGATTTAACTTATAAATGTTAATGTGAAGACAAAATGAGAAATTGTATGGTAGCAAATGTAAAGATCTTAAGGTGATTTTCAGTGGTGCAAAGTAACTAAGTACATTTACTCAAGAACTGTACTTAAGTACACTTTTGAGGTACTTGTACTTTACTTGAGTATTTCCATGTGATGCTACTTTATACTTCCACTCCACTACATTTCAGAGGGAAATATTATACTTTCTTCTCCACTACATTTATTTGACAGCTTTAGTTACTTTTCAGATGAAGATTTGACACAATGGATAATATAACAAGCTTTTAAAATACAACACATTGTTAAAGATGAAACCAGTGGTTTCCAACCTTTTTGGCTTTTGACGTCTTACAAAAAGCAGTGTGTAGTCGGGGTCACATTTCAGATGTCTATGAGTTGTTAACAGCTCCACCAAATAGTGATTTTTCCCTCTAAACTTCTCACATGGTTTCATTTCAATAAATGTTCAAATGATCCAATATTTCAGCAAAAATCAAAGATTAGAGAAAAAGTCCAAAAACTGAAAACAGATTTGTGTATCAGAACTTTGTTTTTTCTTCTTTCCTCTCCCATTAATCATCTCACGACCCCTCAGATTTATCTGCTGACCCTTTGGAGGGGCCTGACCCCTAGGTTGGGAACCACTGCACTAAACTAGCTAACTGTATATAAAGTAGTTGAAACTAGCTCCACCTCCAGCAGCTACAACAGTAACATGCTGCTTACACACTGATGCTTCAGTATTAATAATCTAATGATGTCATATATAATAATATATCAGTCAGAGGGACCAAACCACTACTTTTACTGCAATACTTTAACTACATCAAGCTCATAATACTTGTGTACCTTTACTGAAGTAAAGGATCTGAGTACTACACTGGTGATTTTACATTTGAAAATCTGAAATTTAAATATTTATATTTTTATGTATTTTCTGTGAGTGGGGAATTTGCTCCCAATATAAGAAAGTATCTTTACAACATCTCTGACTCATCACATTTTGTATTTAAAAAACACTTTTTCACACTGCAGCAGCAACATAAGAGACCAAGTCTGAGGGTGAAAGGTCAAACCCATGCCCAGAAACATTTATTCACTCACTCTTGCGTTTCAATAATTTATTAATTAAAGTATCTATTAATATACAGTTTATGTACCTCTTGACTCCTTCTTTGGCCAGCGAAGATGACCTGCCATTGGCTGACTCCACCCGCTGTTTGAGCGGCGTCTCAGGGGAGAATTTGATTAGTGCAACAGGAAGTACTCTGTTGGCAGACAGCTGGGTGTCTAAATATTACATCACTGAAATCTAATAGTATACAAGATATGTGTGTTTTTGGCTACACGTGGAAGTATGAACCAGTCCCAGATGATATAAAACCATAAAAACCATTGTTTTTTTTCTCCGATTTGGATATCAAATGTATCATAAATCTAATGTAACACTAGACGTTGGCTTTGAGTAGCTGAAAATTGATGCTCACTAACCAGATCATACAATACAACATTAATATTTCATGGATGTGGTTCGGGAAAATCAATAGGGGTGGCTCCTGACTCCATTGTCCATGTCCATTGACTGAGTGTTTATATGTTAGAAGGTCATGTCTCAGTCAGAGGGATCAAACACAAAGACAGACTTCGACTTAGATCTGACACGTAGCAATCAGATATAGCTTAAAGTTCATTAGTTGCACAAAGCTGCCTTGTTCTTGATTACTTACTTAGTATCACACTTAATAGGACTCATTTTTTTAAAATGGTCACAATGGAAGCTGCAGAGGTATCTTGACTTTTGGTCCCTAATATAGGTGAAGCTTAAAAAAATGCTGGAAAGCAACGAATAGCAAAAGTAGATTATTTTTCCAAGGGGTTCCTGTAGTCTCTTTCCCTGGAAAACTCTCATTTCTTCCCATTTCTTCACCCCCAAATCACAAATTGAGTCATGTTTTCCTCAGTTGTCAGCAGGTGTTCTTGAATGTTGCCATGGAAGCCCAAGTCTTACATTAGATAATTTGAAGGTAGGATGGCTAAATTTTGAGACTAGTCTAATAGTCCAAGTCTGTAGCCCAAACCAGCTCTAATTACTAGAGCAGCAACAATTAGTTGATTAATCAATCAGTTGCTACCTATTAAATTAATCAACTATTCTGATAATCAAGTAATCATTGTGAGTCATTTTTTAAAGAAAAAAAGTCAAAATTCCCTGATCCCAGCTTCTCAAATGTGAATATATTGGTGGTTTTAATCTTCTAGGATAGTAAACTGAATATCTTTGTGTTGTGGGCATTTAAGGTTGCACTTTGGGCTTTGGGAAACTGTGACATCTTTAACCATTTTCTGACATTTTATGGACCAAACAACTAATCGATTAATCAAGAAAATAATCGGCAACCCTCCCTACAGTATGTCCAACTGAAACAGTAAGAGTAAAACGGGATATCCATGAATGCAAAAGCAGCAAAATGAAGAAAGAACATGATGTAACAACAGACCAGTCAATTAACTCAACCATGTAAAAGTAACAGATGAATACTGAACAGTAAAAATCTGCCTTTTGTGCATGAATATGATGAATATTTCATGCACTGTTTTGTATTCATACAACAAATCACCTTAGGGCAGATATTTTTTAAGACAGCCATTTGGAAAAAGAGGGAGAGAGAATGAATGACACATGAATCAATTGAAAATCTGAATTTCACCCCTGTTATGGGTGGGAAATGGTCTTTTTCATGTCCTTATCTCTCCATTTGCTCTGCTGAAGCGCTGGCATTTAGAGGTGTCCTTTAGAAAGGAGTGGGGTGAATTGTTTTCAGAGCGATACTTCAAAAGCAGCATTTTCCGTACCATTAGCCTGTCTAACTATGCCACAGCCCATAGCTGCTTGAGCAGACACGGGTAAAGCATGCCTTGTGCTGCACCATTAAGTCGATCCAAAGATGACAAAACCTGAGGAACACTCGTAATACAGAGGCAGTGTAAATGGCATTTATTATCAATGTGGTGAATACAATATATGCCTAGAGGGGGCATCTCAGTGATTCAAATATTTTAGGACAGTGGTTATAGGCTCATAGTGAAGTGCACTCCAATTCACCATGTAAACAGTTTTAAACACCAGTTTTGAAAGCTGAAAAAGCACAAAAGATGCTAAAACACAAGTTATAGAGGAGCCTTCAGCTACAGGTAAAGAAGCAGTTGAGCAGTGAAGCAGGTTGTTTTCCAAAACCTCTGATCAGTGCAGTTGTGCCGCCATCTTGTGGCTGCAGAGAAGAAGGTAGTCCTGTCAAAGTCTTGTCTTGTTTTCCCTAAGAAGCTGGCATTTGTATTTGTTAAGAAGTTTGCAGTTTTTCAGTCTTATCTGAACTTGGTTATTACAAATCTCTCTTTCCCTTTATGTCTTTCTCTTTCTCTCACTCACATTGATTACCAACCAAGTTCTTGAATTTTTCTGAAGCAGACAAAAGTTCAACTGGAGAAAGGCAGACCACAGCCTTCTTGTGTTCAGTTTGCCTCACTCTACTTTCCCATGAGGAGATAAATGTGTTGAGTAATCCATCAGGCACAGTTCAAAACCTCAATCTTCACCCAAAGTCTCTGGAGAGAGATGAGTTTTGAATTTTGTGATTAGTTACACTACAACAGCATTTAATGATTTTGAGCTATAGTATATGGCGATGTTGGAAAGAACCACTTCATCCTAAGGTGAATAGGTCTAAAGAGGTCTAAAATGTTTCTTTAGTTGGAAAGTTGATGTAGAATTAATATCATAAGATGTGGTTGGAGTCCTTTGTATACCTCTGACTTGGTCCAACACCTTTCACAGTATTGGTTGTGTACAGGACGAGGCCATAGCAAAGCAACTCATCTTTATGGCATTAAGGTACATGAAAGAAGGTTTTGTCTTTGCCAGATAGCAACTATCATGTAAGCTGCAGTTCCTCTAGTGGCCACTAGATGCTGGCCCACACAAGACAACTCTGACTGTACTTAAGTCAAAAAATGCTCCTTAACTTCAACAGTTAACATTACACAAGAAGTGGTTGTCAAGGTCTTAATGTCTTGGTGGTGGTTTGAGAGAATCTTTGTTCCGTTTAGGTTATTAAAGCTTATGTTTTGGGGTTGTGTTTTCTTCTCAGTGTATCACAGTCAGCTGTAGTGGTTGCTTTCTTGTCCCATGAGCTTGACCACTGGCTACAATAATGACAGTCAAGATGGCGCGAAGCAGAAAGCCTAAATCCAGGCTTCAAAGCGTCCCTTTAGTACTAAAGGATGACATAACAGACATTACATCCATGATTTCCTACAGCAGAGGAGGCTGATCATCCTTTGTAGGTTTGCTTGTTCTCTCTCCTAATGCATCAAGATCAATAAAGATTTAAAAAAAAAAAGATCTTGATGCATCAAGATCAATAAAGATCTAAAAAGCAGTCAATTGTTTGCTCTCCAGTTCTGCACCTCTTAGAAGATTTGCAACAGCAAAGCTAACTGGAATTCGATGACAATACTCTTGCTTCCTTGACAAGTGAAATTGCCTTTGCTTGTCCCATCTTTACCCTCCACGGTATGAAGCCTGCTGTAGACTCACACAGCACAGGCCCCATCACATTTGATATGATACTGTTGGAGGTAGTCCCTGAGCTGAGGCGGCAGCGGCAGGTTCTCTATGCCCTGGTATGTGGTGCAGCTACAGATCACAGCCCTGCACAGGTGCTGGAGGGAGAAAGGAAAGGTCCTGGGTAGCGGCTGGGAAAGGAGGGGCTCAAAGAAGAGGCAGGTGGCCGGGTCGCTGTAGTGTCTCAGCAGTCCTGTCACACTGGGATCCCGGTACATGCATGGGTCACGCACATCAAAGCTAAAACGCTTGCCGTTCTGCTCAATGCGCGCGTGCAGGGAGCGGCTGTAGCGTCGAAAGCTGACTGAGAAGAGGAACTCATCCTGGGCAGAATCTCGGAGCAGGAAGGTTCCCTCTGGTTGACCCTCTAGGAGCTCCTCTGCCTCAAAGCGATTCAACACCCCCCAGTAGCAGGGGTTGTTGTTAATCTGGAGGAGATCAGGAACCAGGATATAGTCAGTGTGGCTGCAGCTGCCGTCTGCTCCCCTGTGAGGACAAGAAGTATCCCTGTCTTCCAGGCTGGTGCCTACAGGCCCAGGGGAGCAGCAGATGTCCTCCCAGGAGAGGGGTGTCTGTGGTGGGGAGGTGGAAGACGATGAGACACTGGATTTGAGGGGAGCTTCCAGGTCCTTAAGGGCATTCGGGTTGGTGACATGATTTTTTATAAGGTGCCAACAGCGGGCAAGTTCAGATTTGGGTGAGAAGGGACACTTGTCCTGCATGAGCTCTGAGACGTGGATCTTACGTTTGGACCAGAAGAGCACTGATAACGGACGAGAGGAACCTGGTGGATGGTGGTGATGATGATGATGGTGGTGATGGTGAGAGCGCAGAGGTAAACACTGCCCCACAGCATCCTGGAACTTCTGCCGCAGCGAGCGCCGGGACAAGGCCTTTCGACACACCACATCAATGTCTGCAGACGTCAGCGCCTCCCCGAGTGTGCTGCAGCTACACTTTCTCTCTCTGCGCCGCCTCGGACAGGATGCTGACCGCACGCCCAGCTCCTCCATCCCCTCTGCCTCAAGCCCTCCTGAACTCGACCCATTGCGAGAGCTTCGTGAGCGCTTCTTCCCTCGCCAAATATAACTGTCAGCACTCCAACTGCGGAGGCCACATTTGGGACGAGTGTCTGAGCCCCGTGGCTTCTTCTCTGACATGGCTGCTTCCTCTTCTTTCTCTGTGACACATTTAAAAACGGACATCTGAGTCACAACAGGATTATAGAACCTCATGTCACTCACACATTTACGAAATACACATTTAAATACCAGACATTTAAAATGTAGCCTATTGTCACAAGCATAACATTGTAGCTTTTGCCCATAAAAAGTACAACTTTGTACCCTATTTCTCACCAGAAAGAGTCCCTTAGTCCCAGAAAATATCTCTTAAGGTTTACACCATTGCAAAGTCCTTTATGGTGCTGGGCAGACCCCTTCTCTTTAGCACTATTGTCTTCTCTCCTGGCTTATGGTGCTATAAACAACCTGCATGCATGACATGCTCTAAATAATCAAATCAACAGTATTTAAATTAGTATTTAGAACCACACTGGATTCTTTATTCAGATTTTTGTTTCTCTCAGTCATTACAGTCATAATTCTGACCCCCCCCCCAAAAAAAACCCTTCAAAAACTTTGTTTATCCTGTTTGTGCACATGACTGTTATCTAATCATTACAAGACTAATAGGCTGATGTTGCAGATTTTTTTTTGTTTGTTTTATGAGTGTCTCCAGTGGCAATAAATCAAATTAAGACTGCGGATGAAAATGGACCAGTTCCTGTAAAACCACAGAAATTGGTTTAATTAATTGGTTCTACTTAGGCTACAGATTTTTCATACTCTGAGATGGTTTTGTTGGAGTTTTGTTACGCTGCTTCCAAAGCTTTTGTTTTCATGAAGCTTCGTAAAGATTTTGTTTGATATATATTTGTTATAATGACATTGATAGTTTGTAGCAGTTTTCTAATCAGGCTGAACAGACTGTGAGCAGCAGGAGGTTTAACAGCACAAGCCGGTAATCACTCACTGTTGTTATTAACTCTTTGAAGATTAATGCAAGAGATTATCTTACCTTCCAAACAGTGTCAGAAAGACAGCTCCACATCCATGCTATGACCAGTTGTTCATTGCAGCGGACATATGTGACCAGCCTGCAGTCTCTCCAGCTCTAACAGACGGCAGACTGTTCTGCTTCCTATATAATTATGATGCCAAATCCCAGAGGGGGCAGCAGCTTCCTCCCCGCCAGGGCCGGGTCTGAATGAACGAGGGGAGGTGGAGTGGGGTCGAGTCGGGAGAGGGAAGGGTTGGGTGTAAGGGGAGGGTGGTCTCAGGTTAATGGCAGTGAGGCATCCTCTGCCCTCCCTTACATCTCCTTTACTCTCTCATTGACGAATTCCCTCCCTAAAAGAAGATAAAAGACATCCAGAGCAGCTGGAGAGAGCTTTTTCATTCACAAAGCGAATTATTCGTGCTTGTAATTCAATTTCTGAATGCTGATTTGAGTCATTTTAATGTAATCAGAGGCCAGAGAGCTTAACTTAAAGCATCAGAGCACATTTCATGGGAAGAAAAAAATCTGTCTAAGTCTGTCTGTGGATGACTACAAATAGATTATTCCTCAGGTTTACTAGCAGCCTGTGTGGACTTACTCACTACCTGCTCAGCAGACTCTGTCCAATTAACAGTTCAGCCTTAGTGAAAGAAACAACAAAGCTTTCAAAAAAGCTTCACTTATTGATTGAACAACCTTTGAGTTTCCCAGTAAAAACTTCCAGCAAGTGCTGCTGAAAGGACTCATCTGTCAAGGTGATGTCATACACACAGTGTGCGTGTCTGAGCAGGCTACTGGCTCTGGATGACATTTTGGAAAATCTATAATTCATGAAACAAATAGACTACATCTATCAGACAAATAATATTACTCCCAGTGGTTTTAGTTTACATGCTTGTGTGTGTGCTCTTTCAGCTCTAACAGATAAAGGATAGTCATCAATAAATGCCTGCATCTCAGATAATGTAGTGACACTCAACTTCCTCTTAACTGAATATTTAATGCCCTTCACATTATCGCACAGCCCAGCAGGATGATAACAGCACATGTTCTGGCACACAACCAGATCAATTTATCTGAGTCCAAACTCTGAAAAAAAAATAAGAAACTGAAACTAAACAGTCTGAATTTTCAAAAGGATTCAACACCTTCATGAAAAATTGATTCTGATAAGTTAACAAATGCAGATTGAAGCCAGTGTCTCATTTCTTAATAACTTTATCGTCACCTTGGCTGCTTCAACATGTTGTCAAAATGTTTGGGCTAAGACGGGAAGAGTACATGCCAGTGTGGGTGAAACTTACTTTTCTGTCATTTTGATGTCTTAAAATTCTTATGAATAATAATAATACTCAATTTGAATGTAGTCTAGAGCTGAAACAATTAATGATTAATCAATTAGTTGTCAACTATTAAATGAATTGCCAACTATTTTGATAATCGATTCATCGTTTAGAGTCCCTTTTTAAGAAAAAACGTCAAACTAAATGAAAAAAGCATCCTCAAATGTGTGCAAGAATCTTTTTAATTAGTGAGCTGGTCTCTGATCGAAAGCTTGCTAAAGAAAGTTTAAAAACTCTACTTTTTTCGTATGTATCTGATCTTCCTAGACAGGTCTGTTGCATTTAGTTGTACTTCATAGACTATGTAATCTGATTACATAAAAGGAGGACTGCTGTTACTAAGCAACACTTCCATCATGCCATTCACAGATTCTCAGAAACTCACCATTTACCGCACAGTCCATGAAACATTCAACCTCTCCATGAAACATTCAACCTCTCCTTTGAATGAGTAGTAAATGGGTTGGAGAAAAACAGACACACACACACACACACACACACACACACACAGTCAGGTGAACCACCAAGAGGAACACATGATTTGAAGTGGAAGACTTAATTTACCAAACGAAACAAAAAGTAAAAATATATATATATATAAGAAAAGAAAAATAAGCTTAAAGTTTGCAGAAATCTGTAACAATCTGAGTTTTCATCAGTCACAACAATAGTCTGTTGTTTAATTTTATGCAATACTGTACCTGTACTATACTTTAATCCAAATAACCAACACTACAACAGTCACTCGCTGAGCAAAGTTACAACAGTTGAGTTAGTAGTTAGTTAATAACTGAGTTGATTACATTTTGTTTTTCCAAAAAGGTGACAAGTACAAAAGTTATACAGTTTCTTATTAAAAATAGAAGTCATAGTCATTTAAGTCAGCCATACTGGTTGTCACATGCTTGTGCCACCTCAGCTCCAAAGCCTTCGCCCACATTAGTATTGTCTGGCTCCACTAAAGGACACAGATGGAGAAGAGCAGCAAAACTAAACTCCAAGCTTCCAAGCTTTCCTGCAGAAGTCTGTGACGTTACAGATATTATGTCCATCATTTTCTACAGTTTAAACCAAGCAGAAACAACCACAGCTTGAGGTTGAAGCCAATGCAGAAGTACTTTAAAGTGACTCCCTGGCTCCAATTGACTCCCATTCAAAAAGCATCAACTTCTCTCTAGAAATACATAAGTCAATCATTTTTTTCAACAAGTCATTATGGTCTTAATCACTAAATGTGGTGTGCTGGTGGTTGTTTTGGAAATTATTGCTCCGTTAATAAGATTTGAAGACTTATAGTAGGTTAGATGTCTGCTGTGTGGGCGTTGGTTGACAGCTGTGATTGATGCGTTATTTTGGATCCCACCGCTTTTCTTGGCAAGACACGGCCTACTCTGCCTCTGATTGACTAGTACGTGTTGTCTCCGTTGGTTGTGTTGGTTAGGTTTAGGCATGAGGAGTGAGATTAGTTAGGGTTAAGGTAATAATATCAGGGTAAGCCAATCAGAGGCAGAGTAGGCCATGTCTTGCCAAAAAAAGCAGTGGGATTCATAATAACGTGTAATTGACAGTTCGCTTGGTCTCGCCAGCTCCGGGACTCACTGAGTTGGTCTTTTGAAGCTTCTGTTTAAAGAATAAACAGATATTTTTCTCCACGCAATTCTACTGTGTTTGTGGCTATCGAGTTACACTAACAAGACCCTCACAGGATGCTGTGTGATCCCTGTTGGCACAATTTAGCTCAAGTAGCTAACGTTAGCCCAAGTGTACACCGCTCGGTGTTCCCAGTAAGCTATATGACCATAAGCTGCAACTCTGGGCTTCAAGCCAGCTCCAATGCAAACCAAAGGGTGACGTCACACCCCGTTACGTCCATTTTTATATACAGTCTATAGTTTAAACATATTTGATGCCTGCCTTTATGTGCTGTGCCTACATAGACACTTATAAAGTGTGTCAGTGGGGTGTGGTGCAGAGTTTTGCCCAGGAAGTGCCTCCAGCAGCGGGTGAAATCCAGTCGGCCCATTAACCTGCTGTAGCCAGGACTCGACCGGGGCCTTGTATCAATCCACATTACAGAGGCATCGATCCCAGGAGCAGCACAGCCGACAGGAGCATTTATGAATAATTGATGCAGCTCTGAATGAATGGAGACTCTACTCTGCTTGTATTTTTGTATGAAGGCTATTATTATCCTTGACATGTATGCAGTCAGGGGGAGCGAAGCTGCAAAATGTGTGCGTTGTAGTTGTACAGGCAGTTCGTTTTCAGTCAGTATTTAATGCATTATGTCCTCTAAAGTCAAACCATGTCATTTAGTTTGTATAATGTTTTTAATAACTCAGTTTGGGTGCATTCTTTTTATTTTAACACCATCTCCTACTAGGATGCACTTTGGAAGAAGGAAGGAAAGGAAACAACAGTAGACAGACATGAACAGAGCTGAGCTGACCTGCATCAGAAACATCAAACAATCACAGAATTTTATAATTACAACAATACATTAAAATCTGGGAACTGAGTCAAAGAACAATGAAAGCTATGAAGTTTGTTACCTTTGTCCTCTACAACTTTGAATTAAATAATACAATGTTCTTTATAGTCTAATTGATTAGATTAATTGGCTGTGGGAAGCCAGTGAGGGATCATTATTGTAATAGTGACTCCTACTTATTGGTCAGCTCACCATTACTGCAGAAAGGGAGGCCTGAAAGGTTCAGCATGAACCTCCCATGTGTTAAATCTTCCTGGTGGAGCTCATCACCGTCAGGGGCACAACATTTTGCATCACTGCAGTTTTTCAATTTACTTTAAATGAGCCCAGCTACTGCTATTCTGTTTGGCATGAAGTCCTGTTAAATAAGACCTGACAGCTGTTGTACATGACTGAAAAGAAACGGAGCACAGAATAAAGTGTTTTCTGCTGCTGAACTTGGAGTATTCGTTGAAGAGAAGACACTGCAAGCATGATCATCTGCCAGGAGGAAGGTTGTATGTGAGGAAATATTGACTATTATATTGCTTTAGGTTGTTGCATTGCTGCTCTTCTGTGTCATGTTGCTGAATGAAAAGCTGTATAAGGAAACCTTATGTATCTTTTAATTTGCTGCAATATTCTAAACAGGAACAGCATAAAATACATGTTGTCATCCTTTGTAAATATTTTGTCTGTTTGCAGCCCTCAGGGCAACAGGAGAGTCAACGGCATTTAAAACTGGGAGAAAACAAGGAAATAAATATTTCCTCATAGGATATTTTTGTGCTTAATTACATTCCTACATTGTTAGGACAGCTGACAAGATGGAAGCGGGGGGTGGGGGTTTCTATTTAAGTTAAAACTTTATCTAAATGACAGAAACTCTGCATTTGTCAATTATTTTATGCATGCATTTGTCCTTGAAACATTGCACGAGAGCCTCCGGTCAGATGATGTTGTGTGCGTGTTTGTGTGTGTTTGTGTGTGTAGGCTGAGAGGCAGTACGATCATGTGAATTACAGAGATGGTAAATTGAATCAGCAGGGAGTCTCTGGCTCCACTGGTCTCAGTTGTTTCCATTGATCTGTATCAGAAGACTCCTCTGACCAACAGCAGCGCTGCACCTCTCACTTTAGATACCACAGGGTCTCATTACATCTCGATTAAAGAAATATTCCACCTTTCTTTTTTTTTCCAACCTGAGCTATTACACATTTGCCTCAAAGCACAGTGGATGTACGACTTAAAGATTTCCCTCTGTGGAGTTTGTTGTTGCTCTGATTCTTTGCATGCAGCTTTATTCTTCGTATATTGCACTGATGTTATTATTGCTACTTTAAAGGATATGGCTGGTGATTTTCCATATTTTTCTTATTGTCAACAAATCTCATGTGCAGAGCAAAACCAACACTGAATTGATCCTACTTACAAATATATACAAAAGATATATCTTGTTCCTCTGTGCTGTAGACCTCCGTTGTTGTCCAAAGAGTATTAGAAACACATCAGTGAGCCACACCGCTGCACTGAGTCACATGTTCCTTCATCATGAAGAGTTTGAGCACGTTGGTTTGTTTAGAAACGTCTCCAAAAACTAATAACAGCGATCATATTTTCAGTCTCCAGAGAGTAGTTCTGTGTAGACTTTAAAGTTATTTACAACGTACAATGTAGTACTTGTCAAAGTTTCCTGTTGTGACAAGTCAAAATGTCTGAATCAATAAAAGGGTCTATTTATTCTCTTTTGATTGCTCTAATGATTGGTTTATTCTGTTTCCTGTTCCTCTACATTATCTATATAATAATCTTTTTTAAATGACAGTGTATGGAGTGTACTCTTGATATCTTGTTCTTACTTGATGCACAAGTCTTTGCAAGTTTAATTTTGTACCATAATTAGAGCTGCAACGATTAGTTGATAATGAATTTAACTACTAAATTAATTGGCAACCATTTTGATAAATATATTTTTAATCGTTTTGAGTCATTTTTAAAGAAAGAAAGTCTAAATTCTCAAATGTGAATATCTTCTGGTTTCTTTAGTCCTCTATGCCAGTAAACTGAATATTTTTGGGTTGTGGACTGTTGGACGGGCCAAAACAAGACATTTGATCATCATGTTGGGCTTAGAGAAACCGTGATCGACATTTTTCACCATTTTCTGACATTTTGTGGACCAAACAACTAATCAATTAATCAAGAAAATAATCGGCAGCCCTGCTTGCAGTATGTCCAACTGAAACAGTAAAACAGGATATCCATGAATGCAAATATATGTATGTATATATATATGTATATATGTATGATGAATACTGAAGAATAGAAAAATCGACCTTTTGCGCATGAATATGATGAATATTTCATGCACTGTTTTGTATTCATACAACTGACAGATATAATCGACAGATTAATCGATAATGAAAATAATAGTTACTTGCAGCCCTAACCATAATGCCATGAAATTAAATTAATCTGGATGATAGGGAATCATTTTACAGACGTATGGTAAATAAGATGTGTGTACGGGAATGGGCTAAAACAAAACCACTAGTATAATCTGATTAGTTGGCACAGATTCTACAGATACGAGGCTGTTTCAGAGTTTAGTGAAGCTGATAATAAACAGTCTCATGTTTTGCTTCAGCCTGCTCTGACACGGATCCAGACACAGTGCATGTACCGTGATACATTTATGACTAAACACTCTGGAGAGTGTTTCATCCTCATTAGAAGAGTAAAATTGACAATCGTCTCTCCTTTGTTGCAGTGACAACACCAGAGGCCAGAGTACTTAATATTACTGTACTTCTGCTGTACTGGTTCTTTAGTTAAGTGTTCCCATTTTGTTAGACTTGTATTTCACTGCAGTACAGATACTTTACCTGTAGCCTTCCTCTGATTTTATCTTTCTTTCTCTTTTCTCTTTCTCTTCTCTTTCCTTTTTCTCCATTCTTATTTGTTCCTTTTTCATTTCTTTCTTCTGTGTCCTTCCTTCTTTCCCTTTTCTTCATCTAATCTGAAAAACAAACTTCACTCTTCTTCACGATGAATGCTTTTCCTTGCTAGACTTATCATTTCTTTCTTTTAATTTGCAGTTCTGCAGTTTGCAAAAATGATCTTGCAAAAGCTGCTGCAGAACGGACTTGGCAGAAAAGTATGTTTTAATTAGTGTATAATCACCTGAAAATAAGAATTGTTGTGTTTTCATTAGCTTAGAATGAGCCCTTTATATCTACATAGGGAGCGGGTCCTCTTCCATGGAGGCCGCCATGTTGCTACAGTAGCCCAGAATGGACAAACCAAACACTGGCTCTAGAGGGGGCTTTTTGTGTTTTTTACGACTTTCTCCTCACGCTTGGAAGGGGAGGGTGAGCGGAGGTGTATTCATTTGGTTGCAATTTGTAGTGTCACCAATACATACCACTAAATCTTACATACTGGTCCTTTAAGTAAAATTGTTGGAAACTGTTGGAATGAAGTACTTCCTCTGTGGTACTGCTACTTTTACTTTAGTGAAGGATTTGAGTACTTCTTCCACATGTTAAGACACATATTAGACACAGCACATGGTTGTGTGTATCATACTGTATATGCACATTGTTTTGTAGCCATTAAGATGCAGACAGGCTTGGATATTCATCTGCTGTGGACATGCGAGCTGCTATATCGACTTTCCTCAGGGGAGATTTATTTATGTCTGCAGCCGCTCTGCTTCCCGCAAGCAAGGTGCATCCAGAGAGGTTTCTGCTCTCCGTCGCATTAGAACGCGCGTAACCCAAGCCAGGCACACACAGACACATGGATATACTTACACAAGTGCATACAGTATATATGTATGTACTTTCTTGCAGTGGCAGACTGGTGCAGTGTGGTCACGATCCAAAATGGTGCCTGTTTACCGCCACTGTCGACTGACTGTTAGTCCTCGCTTAAACAGGTGTATTGTAACGCTGTCCCGTTCTTCAGCAAGCAAAACTTATGTTGTACAGACGAGTATTCGTCAAAGCCACAAAACTTTATTTTACAGTAAATTTTAGTGGAAATCCAAAAGTTTTCAAAAATATCAAATATGTTTGGCTGAATTTGGGGGGAATGTGTAAATGTATAGAAGGTATATGAAAGTATAAAGTATGTAAAGGTGGAATCACAAAACTGGCTGTACTGGATATGAATTATCTGCTCATTAAGGGTGTTAAGTGGGAACATCAGGGTTCAAGTGGTTAAAATGTTATGTCACAAGGAAAAATTAGAAAATTAAAATCAAAGCATCGCCATGTTGTATGAGAGTTTTTGTTTTTAATGGGAATGAACGGTTTTCACTGAATCTTTATTTCATATTTGATCATTTGTGAAAGAAAGAAAAGACTTATATCCATAATTTTGCAGGTATTAACTTGCATGTATAATCTTCCACTTTCTTATTTACAAAGCAGATTTTTAAATATTTTGAAACCTGTATTCCTGTAGTCAGAAGAATAATATGAAACTGTTGGTAGCGGTTTGTATTGCATCACACGAGTGCTTGCACATGTTCTACAAAATGGGGACCAGTGTATCACAACACTGCTCCATATCACAACTAGTGGTCAAAAACTCCACATGGTACCTTTAACTCATAATTTAATATTCTAAAAAGTCCTTAAAATTAAACAAAATACTGATCTGATTCCACAATTTTGCAGGATGACATAGTTTGTTAGTGCTTCAACTGCTTCACAGTTGTAAAAATAATCTGGATTTACACAGCTATGGTTAAAGTTTGGTAAGGTTTAAGTGCAAAAACTACAACTACTACTACTACTTCTACTACTACTACCACTACTACTACTACTACTACTTCTACTACTGCTACTAGGTTCGGGAACAATCATGGTCATGGTTGAAAGAAACCAACATTGAAATTGTTTCCCACCGACAAAGTCTGACGTTTTGTTGGCCCATCAAACCACCCTGACCTTCTCTGCTGTGGACTTTGTGGCTCTACAACATTTTTCATTTTTCATTTTGCTCCTGACGAACAAGAGTCATAAATCCTACAGGTGCTAGAAGGTTTTGTCACTTGAATGTAGTCGTTCTTGGGGAGATAATCTCCAACACAGATGACTGCAAGCATATTCTCAGTGACGTTAGTTCCAGTTTCTACATATCCTTAAATAAAAATGTAGGTATCATATTATATTCTTTGTTTCTTTGCCAAAAAATAAATGATGATCACACCTATTTAATTGCACTGTGGCCCCACTTTTGGTGATAATTCTGTGTATTTACTGATAAAAATATAACATTTATTTTCATACAAATAAACAGGAATATATACACAAACACATCCTCAGTGCTGTAATTACACAGTTTGTCACTGTGATACGATAAACTGAGACCGGAAGCAGCAGCATCTTTTTCCCTTTCATGGCTGCTTCACTTGTCTTTTTGGGCGAGACAGCAGGATGTGAGTCAACACTGTTTGACACTCTATCAGCTCATCATGTAAAGACGCCCCGACAGGACATCACAGCAGTGCATCTGAATCAATATTAAGAGGATGAAGAGGATGGGACTCCAGCAAGATAACACAATTACTTCTTATTACTGCCGCATGTCACTGAATCACAAGCGCATGAGAAAGCAGAAATCTAGTTACACCTCGTTAGCATCACACTCCCTTCATATTAAACATACAGCCTCACCTTAAGATGAATGCTTTTGCTTTTTACATAATATAAAGTACAGTAAAAGCAAAAATAAGAACTTTATAGAATGATTACAACATACTGAACGGAAATAAGATAAGAGAAAGAGAATGAGGGCAGTGGTGGTAAATGTATATCCTTGAGCAATCCGCTGTATAGTATTCGCCTTAGTTCAAATGAACAACCTGCCGTGGAAATCCAACAATGTGACAGTGAGCCTGAGAAAGAAAAGTAAAGATTCTGTGTTTCAATTTCATTAAAGGTCTTAACTGAAACTGAAAATTTGGTGAAGGAGAGGTACTCTCCATCGCTCTCTCTGCCTGAGGGATCTCTTAAGTATTAAAGACCTTCCCAAGCTTCCCCAACAGTCAAACCCTGGAAGAATGAATTCTGTGTTACTGTAAAACATCATCAGACAAATACAGCAGAGGGTGAGATGAAGTCATTATTAGTCATGTGAAAACTGAAGCACTGAAAGAAATGCAGTGAAACAGAAAACCTTCAAATCTTTAAGCTCAATATTTTAGCTGAGTCATGATCTGATGACTGATGCATGTGATGCTTCATGATACTTGCATGAATCATGATGTAATCTGATGATCTGTTGACATTTCTCAATACTTTCTGATATCTTCAGTAAAAGCTATTGTGTTTGTTGTGTTAGTGTTGAGTTTCCTTTCATTCTGACCTGTGCAGTAGGGTCAGTGTTTGCAGTGTAATAATGTGATGCTGTATTGATCCTAAAAAGGAAGTTCCTCTCAGCCTCCAGGGGGAGGTCAGAGGTCAGAGTTCAAAGTCAGCTCCATCATGTAGCTTCCTGCATCTTACTGCAGCACCACAGCTCATGCTTACCTCATGTTAAGTCAGTCTCTGAATGCAATGAGTGAAACTATAATTGTGTACTTTGAAGCGTACGCAGGATATGTTTCAGGATTTAGGCCACAGTCAAATAACAGGGGAACTTAAAGTAAAGTGTACATCGTTCCGTAAAGTGTGTACTATAAAATAAGCACTATGAACAAACACACCCGTTCCTGATAAACATGCAAACTCACCTTCATAACCACCGTCAGTGTCAGCAGCCAATTTTGTACGACTTAGGCAGACTTTACCAATATAGATACTCAGTGTAACGGAGGCCTTCATGGAGGACTGGTGGTCTGAGCAGGTCTTTCATAATTATACTTCAGCCAATTACCATTAGAAGATACACACCAGTGGCTGTGTGGTTTGCTGAGTTGTGTTGTAAACCACAGGCTGAGTATCGATTAACTGCAGATCTAATTTTGCACTTTTGGGAGCTCTTACTACTGTAGCATGACATCATATCCTGCTGCACACATCCATGATAGAAATGTGATTTCAGTCACACCAATGTTTACATGACCTCTGCTCAGAAGCATGAAAGAGAAGCTCCAACAGTTTTCCCTCCATGCACGTTGTCAGACACTGACGGACTGACCACCGGAGAGTCCCTGACAGCCTTTCTGTCTCTCTGCAGCTTGTTGGCCGGCTCACATCCTGCATGTCTCCTGACCTCTAATGCATGGAGGAGAGCACAGGGGAGTCGATCATTTGGAAAAGCTTGTGTGTCTCTTGCTAGTCATGTAAACATTTGCAAACCCCACCGAAAATCAATAGCGGAGAGGAGAAATTCCAGTAATTCTGCGCCTGTGCACGCGGCTTGTCTTACAGCGGAAGCGTGGGCCCCGGTGACACAAACACATTAGCATACAGAGCCATTAAACATGGTCAGGATGTACACTACAATTTAATCAGTCTGATGTGGCCTGAATTTAACTGTTTGATTAAGTGAAATCATATTTAAAAATCTGGTTAGCTTTGTATCAGTTACAAATGGATTTGTAATATGAACGTCACTTGTACTGAGAAATCTACAGAGAATTATCACCAATTCAGCATGTGTACAGAGCTTTTAAGCCTCTTCTAGCTCGTGGTTTTGGTTTTACGGCACATTTACTGTTTGGTTCAGTCTCAGTGCTCCAATAAACCTCATTTCCAGCAGCAGGCAAACCCACTGTGCTCCACCTGTCCAGCACCAAACGACAGGCAGACAAAGTTAGTGACTAGTGGAACATTTAGCAGACAGATATTTGTCTCAGGAGTTGGTGGAGACCAACCAGGATTTTACAGAATTGTCCAATATCGACATTCTTGTCAATACGATCGTCCTTTCTCAGCCAGGAGAAATCAGTTGCTGTTCATAAGTTCAAACTTGTGAAGTTAAACATGTTTATGAGGTGAGGTTTTATGCATTTTTGCCTTTTCTCAGAAATCCTAAATCACAAGATTTGTTGACAATGGTAAAAATCTAGAAGATCGCCAGCCTTATCCTTTGAGGTTAAGCAAATATCATGGTTATGGCAAGAACTCTGGTTTTTATTGGGATTGCATATAGTTGCCATCAGACTTGATGGATGCTATAAATAAGGTCTTTAAGTATTCTCCACATTGTTAAATACTTTTAACATTGGTAAGTTAGTAATAATAGATTTATTCATATAGCACTTTTCAATACAAAAGTTACAAAGTGCTTCACATGAAAAGCACCAAGCAAAGCATTAGCTACTGTCCAAAAATCTAATTATCAATCTACAATACAAATGTTTAGTGAGAAAATAATGCAATAGAGGGCATCAGGAAACTGTTTATTGTCACTGACTGTTTCCACTCTTGACTCATCCTCAGCTGTTTGCATCTGTCATCACAGCAGCGACGTCACCATCTCTGCTGCTGCTGGAGCTCGTGTTCGCTGCAACCGAGTGTGTTGAGCTTGGAGGTGATTTGGGATTTCTCTGGTAGCAAACATTAGCAGCAGTTTATTCTTTGATGAAACCAGGTGTCGACAAAGCTTTTATCTTTCTTCTCTCTGTTTTGGGTACATTTAAAACAGTCTGGTCTCTCTGCTTGATCAGCAAGAATCAATCATCTACTAAACTAATTAACCTGATCATTTTTCACTATTTAAGGCTATCACCATCACCAAGATAAAAATATATCAATACATTACCCAAAAGGACCCTGAAAAATGTGTGAAAGTAATATAGTTTGTGATATCTGATTACATTTACTTATCATTATAGCTTGTAAAATAAGTTTATAAGGCAAATTTAACACATCATACACAGAAAAGTATGTACACCAGCAAAATGACATGTAATGATGCATATCACTGAGTCTGTTTTTCATTTGATCTGATAGTTGTTGTTGTTTCACTAAATTAAGGGCTTGTAGTTAAATGTAATGCAGATTTGTAAGGAGTTCTCTTTTTGCTATAATATAGTATATTGTAGTATTGCTCTCTACCTTGAGGATGGACACCTGAAGCTCTGTCCTGCCAGTAAACTCCCCCGCAGCCATCAGCACATCTATGAGCAGAGGCTACAAGCTGTTAATCACCACTAAAACCATTACCTATGCTGTATTTTGGCAGCAGGTGGTAATCTGCAGGCCAGTAGTCAGCATGTTGAAGATATAAAGAGATACTAAGGTAGAGATGATGATTACTGTCCCCAGGTGGCAAAAAATACTATTCAGCAATGCAAAGTAAGTTGGTATTAGCCATAATGTTGTTTGATCTGTTGTCTTCATGCCTCAGTGAGTTTTGTTGCCATCTGCGCAGAAAAAGGCTGTAGGTGCAGAAAAGGAAGCAGGAATATTTACTTATATTCACAGACTTGGAAAACAATTTTACATATACTTCAAGAACAACATTTCCTCCTTAAAAGTTACTCAAAATGCTCTTCTGGTGTCCACACTGGATATATTTCAAATGTTATTTCACACAAAGCCATTCCACATGTACTTTAGTGTAGGAACTGTGCTTGTTAGCTGTATCCAGTAGATGGCAGCAGTGAGATGTGACTGAACTCTGGCTGATGAACGACACTGAAAGGTTTTATCCTCTTAAATGCTGACAGAGTTGGATATGTGATTAGCTCTGCCCATATGTTTATATTTTAATATACTGTCATTTGTTAAACGGCCTTGAAGGCTGTTGTGTCGTGTTTAAAGCTGCAGCTCCACTAAATGCTTTAAAATGCACATTTTTAACATTGTAATACCCACATTACAAATAACCTAACAGCATAATGTGGGATATTAAATAAACACAGGATGAAAGGAACTTTTGACTTACATTCACTAGGGAACAAATCCTAATTCAAAGTCAAATTAAATGTCCCTTTTCTTGAGTTTGAGGGATAAAACAACTGAATTAAATGACCAATGCGAAACACTAAATGCTGTTTATTATTATCAGTCTGCTCTTACATTAATGATTAAGTCGTAGATATCCTAATTTAAGATTTATTAAAGGAACCTGTCCTCAATCTTGGAAATCAAAGGACGTTTCAGGCATTCATTTATCAGATTTTCAACATGTTATGAGTGATTAATAATTCATAAAGATGATGATAATGAGCAGTTACTGAAAGCTGGGACATCACAGAGTTAAACTGTCGACGACAAAAACAATAAAACATCACTAAAAATGGTGCTTGTTTTCTTGGCTTATTAGAGTCTTGAAAGATATGGAGTAAAAATACACATTTTTGTTAATTTTGATAAAAGAACCACATATTTTCACGTACTGTAAATCTGAACACATTTCAAACAGGAAAAGCCAGGAAACAATCATTATGCAGCTGTAGTTGCACTAGAGTGCAGAGGCTGCTGTGAAGTCGGTACATTTGTGTGCAAAACAAAACAAAACAACTTTAAATATGTAGCTCAGCTAGTGAGAGTGTGGAATGAGATATCAGTTGTTGTGTATAGACAACCCGCCTCCAAAAACAGCCTGCAACTAAACTTCACATTCACTTTTTGGCCACTTAGCTGCTTTACCCCTATTTATGCACTTACAACTTCTAAAAACAGGGGAAATCAAAAATTCATAAGAGCTGTTTTTGTGCATCTAACTTATAAAAAAACAACAGACAAAATGCACATTTAAAAGGATTTATGACTCTGCATGACTGTGTGGGAATGCTTTGCCAGCTCTCCACCCCCACTGACCGAGAACAAACCTCACACCTACTCATAACCAAGCTGTTTCAACCAGTTTCATCATATATTCTGTCCTTCAACACAAAGTAAAGTTGGATTTGTTCATCCTGAAACACGAGCTGCTGGTAAACAACCTGTAAATGAGGTGCCAGTTACAATCAATGAAATAATTCAGTACAGATCAAGATGGAGGCAGCTTACATTGTTCATTCATTCATCATGTTCCATTCCCACTTCTTCAGTTGAACACACACAGGGAGCTAGAGCCAGTCCCAGCATGCGATAGAGGCAAAAAAGGAAGGAAAACACTTGTGCACTGCAGGGTGACCACATTGCAGTCACACACATCTTCAAAACTCTCCAGTCCACCTGCACTGTGTGTCTTTGGCCAACACAAGGACAACTGCCTGCAGAAAGGAGCAGAATAAACTCAGTACTGTGGCAGCAACCGTATCACCCACAGCCGTACAGTTTATACTAAAGCCAATAGTTTTTGAAGAGAAAAAAAATCATCAGCACACATTTTTAATTTTGGGTGCAGCAGACCTTAAACAGAGATATTTTACATTATCTGTTCAACATCCCCTGATTCAACAATTAATGTTAACGGTGCTGCATTTCTTTTCTCGTACTCCGTTGACTGCTCTGACCACAACAGCTCAGCGTTACAGTCTGCTTTTTCCTCGTTGGCCATCTTTTAGACATCTCTATTTGACATCTTTTAACACATCTTCACGTGGGAAGCTCAGGTGCTTTTTGAGTTTGCTCGGGTTTTGCTCTTTTAGTTCATGTCCAAAAACGCAGAGGGCACTAAACGCTTACTTACTGTTGTTATTGTATCATGTTTGCATTCAAATTAGTCTCAAACACTGAATAAATAAGAATATCAGTCAGTGCATTAGCCATATCAAAGTGTTACTACTAGAAGTAACTACTAGAAGTTGGACAAATAAGCCATTGCTATATTTTCATCTGGGTCGCCTGCTTGCCTGGACATTTAAAGCAGAACCAAGATTTCAACCAGATTTTTTCAGATTTCTTAGCCTCTTTTAGCAGGCAACAAAAAAGCTCTGTTAAACCCTCTATATGCTATCTTATACTCACTCGGGAGTTGGTGGAGACCAAAACAGAGCTAAAAGAAGTGATTATTGTCCTTACATCTGTCAGGTGGACACAAACAGGACTTTAAATTAATGCTAATATTGTTCTGTGTCTGCTGGATGTGTAAACAGGCAACTGTTTGCTAACACATTCCTCAATTTTATGAGGCGATAATATATCAAAAGCTTTTCTGCTTCTTACAGAGTTTTCATCACCTTGAATGCCTTGAAAAGATGACATGACTCTGGCAGTTTTCCAATTTAATTAGCTCAACTACAGAAGAATTATTTTCATGCTCCCATATGATTATATGAGTACAGTCTCAAATTTTCAAAGACATCCTCTTTAATTACACCCTCTTTTCCTTCTCAACATACACTCATACCCGCACTTTGCCAATAATATTATCATTATCACCATTAGGATTATTATACTTTCTGTTGCTTGTGATTTATGCCATTATGTTTTGTTCCATTCCTCCCTCTGTTGGATCTGATGAGCGAAGTAAAAGCATTTTTATGGTTTTACTTCTCTCATGAAATGAAAGGATTTTTATTAAGTCCCATGTGATTCTCAACCCGAGATGTGATTTCATGTCCTCTCTCTTCATGTTTCAAGTGCTTTTGATTTGATCCTTTATGAAATGAGTTTACAATCTTGGGAAAAATAACGGGCACAGTTTTTCATTTTCTTCAAAATGTTTTATCTTTGTTTTTTATGTCATACGGTCACGAGGAATTTGTGAATCATTCAGTTTAATTAAATCATTTCAAAGATTAAAAAGGTCATTATTTACACAAATCAACAAATAAATTATCATTAATTGTGAAAAACACAAACCTCTGCTATATTATCACCTTATAAAGTTGTTTTGGTTAAAGACAAGAAGAAATGCATCTTTTCTGTTTGGATTCAGCCAACCACAAGCCTTGTAAAAAATATGTGTTTTTTAAGTCTGTATTGTTTTGTGATGCTGTTGGCACATGTAGTATTTGGTTCATTGTCCCGTGTGAGCCATCGATTCAAGTCAGTATAAGCAGCATGTGCCATTTTGTGTGCCAAATTTAGATGGGGTGGAAACCATGACCCCAATCGACTGCTGGCATTGTATCAGTCAGGTTTCGCAGTAAACCCAGTAGTATTATGACAATGGACAGTTTGAATTTGTGTCAGTGGAAAAAGTGACGCTGAGCAGACTTTTATTTCAAAAAGGACATTTTGAATGACCAATTTTAACCATAAAATTGAGTTGATTAGTGAAAGTGGAAAGTTTCTCTGCACTCACTGAAAATGTGAGTTTAAGGGGTGGGCCTATGAGCAGGATTTGTGACATCACAACTAGTTTTTAAGCCAATCCTGGTCCAATATTTAACTCACACAAGTGTGATGTGGAAACTTGAAGCCTGCAGTGCACAAACACTGAGAATGGACTTTACAGTGAAGGAGGAGACATCTTGTGTCCAGCAGTTAAACTGTATCTGAAACGAAATACATATTTGCACATTCATAGATTCTGGATTTTTAATGAGGGAGTTGATGCCATTTAAAGGATTTTAACATGGTAATTATACTTTTTTTGTGGAAAAACCATATGAGACACACATTATTGTTCAAAGCAGAGTATTTTTATATGTCTTAATATATGTCTGCAGGGGATTTTTGAGTAGGATTTTTCATGCAGGAGTATTTTTATTTGCTGTATTGGCACTTTTACTGACAGTAAAGGATCTGAATATAATAATAGAGAATACTGTCAGGTGGATTATAAGGGATCCACCCAGAGAGATGTGTGTGTATGTATATGTGGCTATGCATGTGTGTGTGTGTGTGTGTGTGTGTGTGTCTGCGGGGGACGGCGGACTCCCATCACAACCAAGATGGCGGCGGAGCGGACAGCCGGCTCGGCTCGGTGACTGACAGAAGACGCCTCGCCTGGTTGGACAGCTAACGGTTACATTCAGAGAGAGAAGAAGAAGAAGAAGAAGAAATAATAATAAAACCAACAGAAGCGCACACAGACAGACTGACAGGTCACCTCACCTCCTTCTTAGCGCTGTGATGCAACAACACCGGTAGTCGAAGTTGTGTGTGAGGACTAATTTACCGTTCACAACCGGGGGTAAGTACGGAATGATGAACCGTTACAGTGACTGACCGACCGGTCGCGGAGGGATTTACCGGCTAGAACAAGCCAGAAATCCCGTGTGCTAGCTCTGTCACCGTATGTGTGCTGTCGTGTTTGTTTACACTTGTTTTGTGGTACAAACTGCCGCTAATGACAATTCTGCCCTCGTCGCATTTGGCTCGCTGCTCATTCCTGCAGCTAAGTATGTGCCACAGGTTGTTTGCAATCAGCGCCAATTCGTGAATATTTGGCCACCTGTCCTGCGTGTAAATGTAACAGTAGTCACACCACATTAAACCCTCTCAGGTCCACCGGTGATATATACATGTCTGTTTTACCCACTAGCCCTAAACTAGTCATTTAGAGCTAAAAATAACTAAAACACTGCCCTGTCCGTGTGCAACCCTGCTGCCTGAGGATATTTTAGGTTGTTAGTTAACCCTGATTTTCAGCAATGACACAATTCATGTCTTTGTTTTGTGACTGTAAGGCTGTCAGTGGTTTTCATGGGTTTTTTTTTTTTTAACTGTCTGGTGGTGGTGGTGGTGGTGTAGCTCAGGGCAGAGAGTTCGTCACTGGGGGGGAAAAGATGGTGAGTGTATGCTAATGCAGCCTTGCATAAATGATATCCAAAATTTGAGGAATCCCTTCATGATATTGTCATGCATCACTGCAAATATGTCTGAGAAATACTGCCAGTGCAAAGCGAATAAGCTGAGCTGCAGGGGTTTAAGGAATCGAGTGCTTCTCTGTATTCTTATTGATATTCCTCCTTAATTTCAATTGGATTATTTTTATAATTGGGTGCACCAGTGCTTAAAGGATAAGGCTGGTGATTTTCTGTATTTTTCTTATTGTTAACTAATCTCATGAGCAGAGCCAAACTAACAATGAATTGATCTGCTTACAAGTATTGTGTGTGTGTGTGTATCCAAAGTCGGATATATCTTATTCCTCTGTGCCATAGACCTCTGTTGTTGTCCAAAAACTATTAAAAACACGTCAGTGAGCCACACTGCTGCACTGGGTGACATGTTCCTTTGTGACAAAAAGTTTGACCACATTAGTTTGTTTAGAAATGGCTCCAAAGATTAATAACGATCATGTTTTCAGTCCCCTGAGAGTAGTTCTGTGTAAGGCAGAAATTTACAATGTAGTACGAAGTCAAGAGGTTGTAGCACAACAAGCTTGTGAAGCACTGTAAACAGAACCGCGTCCTGCACATGCTCACTTGTGTTTGCCTTACACAGAACTACTCTCCAGAGACTGAAAACCTGATCGCTGTTATTAGTCTTTAAAGCTGTTTCTAAACAAACGTGCCTGTAATCTATAATAATCATGTCACCCAGTGCCGCGGTGTGGCTCATTGATGTGTTTTTTAATAGTTTTAGTCCTTTAATGAGCCCTTTATTTATTTATTTTTAGTAAGGTTATAATGCAATAGGCTACTGTTGATTTACTGGGAGGGAGCAAGATTACTGTGTGATATCTAGACTTGTCTATTTTACACGTGTTGATACAGGAAAAACAACACTCCTTCTCCAGGCAGAGGCTCATGTGTTGAGAGCAGTAACTCAATAAACCTGCACAGCTGCTTCAAAAGCAGTAAGTCAAAATTTGTGTTTAAACATTTTGAGGTTGACTTGTTGCCTTATTCAGGGCATCGGAGACGTTCACCAACTCGAGCCCGGGTGAGTGGACTAACTATCAGTGAAGCAGCAGGAAATCTTTTCTTTGGTACAGTTAGCCCACTCTTGAGAGCATTTCAACCTGTCTGCTACACAGTCCCCAGAATGTAAACACACCCATGATGTAACTGCACACCACTAATGAATGCATCATCACGAGTGGACAGCTAGATGTAGGAAAAAGAGTTAACCTAACAGTAGGTAAGGTGAAAATACCTTACGTTAAAGTAATTAATGACATTCTAATACAGAGAGCAGCACAGACTGCTGCAGGAGCTCATCAGTATGCCGGTTCTGACCAATCAGGAGCTGGTACCAATTCGGTATCCATTTCTAGGGGGTGTGAACATACCGGCAGTCAAGCCATGGCTGCAGTGGGGAGGTTTACTTTCCAAAAATTCCCTTCATATCATTTAGTGGTGTCGCACAGGACAGGCAAGTCTAGTCAAATCACACATGTGACAGAAATACTTTCAAGCCTGTCATTTGAAAACCTCAGCTCCACATACCAGAAAGGTAACCTACACTGTAACTTCACTCATCCTCTGCCTGCTCTGCCTTTTTTTTGTTTTTCATTCAAGTGTTTGCATATTATGGAATTTCTCATGGTCAGAGACCTGAGATGTGTTGTTGTGCACATGATGGATGGGATGTTTGTATTTTGTCTTATTGCCTTGTCTGTTCTTGTTCGGAGGGCAGAAGGCCGCTGTATTGGAATGCCAGAGAGGAAAAAGAGTCATAGTTGAAATGAAGGCACTGTTGTCTTGCTCATGTGAGCCAGGATTGGGGGCTAGGCCGGGTTGTGCAGTCCTGTGCAAGTCCAAGAAGAGGATTTACGGCAGGGAGTAAAAGATGAAAGGACAGACAGCTCGCTGGTGTCTGCTTAGCTGATTGAAGACTTCAGGTACACTCAGTAACCCTGGTTCCTCTTATCCCGACACCAGCCTCAGGGTTAATGCTTGCTGTCCACATATATCTGAGACCAAGTGTCCCCTCCTGTGGCAGTGATGGTTTTAATACCTGAGGCATGCTATTCCCATCATCTTGCGTTTAGTGAACACAAAGAGTCACACTTCATAGAGCTGACAGGGGTGATCACCCTTCTCATGCTTGAGGAATGTCCGTGTATTTCTGTGTAGCCGCTCATGCTATTGTAGCCTGCTGGAGAAGGTTTGATTGTTTCCTTTCCAAGTATTTCTCGAGTTTTGGATGTCTATGGATGTCCCTGGAGATTCACTGTGGGCACTCTCAGCTAGTCTGGTGTTCACATAACATAAAGGAAAAACACTGCTGAGTTCATTTCTTAGCAGGAGTTATTTTGTGATGAAGCTGTAGTAGAGATGTGAGGAGACTGTTTTTTCCCCCTTTTTTTGCCCTCACTAGCATTAATGCAGGGGTGAGGTGTTTTGATGTGGAGGCTGCAGGCTACAGCAGCTTACAGCCTATTCCAGCTGTTGTAAAGATTAGGTTACATTATAGTCAAGTTAATGATAAGGAATGTTATCACCTGATTTAAATTCGTTTTGTACCTCTACCTCTATCTACCTCTATTTCTCCAAGGACATGGAACAACAATTTCACACTGATGCTTTATTCGTGTCTGACCTGAGTCAAAGCAGGTTATTAATGATTCTTTACATTTTCACATCATGTCTTTCAACAGCAATGTGTTGGATTCAGCAGTGATTTATACGTACAGCTGGAGGGAGTAATAGCGATGATGGCAGCACAGAAAAGCAACAGAGCGAGAGGATGTAACTGGTCTATGTCCTGCCCTTCTGAGTGTTCAAATTGGTCTCTATGTGTTTCTCTGATTACTATGTGACTGTTGAATGGAAGAAGAAAAAAAGAAAGTAGTAAGGAGCTCTATTTCTTTTAGTCCGAGGGGCTCATACTATTCTCTGTTTTACATCAGTGAAACATTTTCTGTTGTTAAACTTCAATAAAGCTGCTGGACACAATGTAATATTGTTTACAATATTATTAATATAATAAACAACTTGGGTGTTGTTTTTCAGTCTTTGGTTGAGATTTGGTCACATAGAAATATTTATACTGAAATGTTGAAGCCCACTTGAATCACATGACAGTTGCCTTTTTTAAAGCCTTTTAAAAATGTTTACGCTTCGATACTTTGGTTTCAGTACAAACACTAAAAGAAAAAAAAAACTTTCTGTACTTTTCTTAGTATGAGTTTAAATATTCTTTTCTATGAAAACTCTCTTTTCTGTTCAACAATACAAGCCAAACTTCTTAAATGCTTCATTGTTTGATGTTTTTAGAGTATAAATTATCAAAATCAACTAAACAAAATTTGATTTAGAGTTTTTATACGTGTTGCTACAGGCACAACCATAATGATGCTAAAAGTATTGAGGCTTGATACCTAGTTCTCCTTCACTGCAGATTATGACATAAACTTAATATTTTAGTAGCAAGATTTGTTGGATACAGAACGGATTATCTATGGCGGCTGGAAAGGAGCACAAAGACTGTTCTCTGTGCATTTGACAATAAAGATTTGATGTTTCAGTGATGCGAAGAATTCTTCGATAAAAGCAGGACTTTGTGTCAGACTGAAGGTTACAGCACAGCGTGGTCTCTGTTTTTATGCAAAACGTGGCCAAAAGAAGAAGACACTGTACTGGAAAAGAAAAGCAGCTATAGATTTGCATGCAGAACAACGGAGAACAGGATTACATGTTCCCAGGGAAGACTATCCACAAACACTAATTAGCTGTAAGCTCAGAGTATTGCCTACAGAGAGAAAGGCAGGATGTCTCCACAGTTGGTGGGTGGCATCTGGTGTTCGAAAAGATGAATTTGGGTGTTGGGAAATGATGTCATCATCTAAAGTGAGATTCATAGCACCTAGTGATGTCATCTGTTAGAACACAAAAACACATTTCACTGGGTTGTGTTGTTAGTGCTGTTTCTCTGTGGTAAATAATGATGCAGTATGCAATATGTATGAATTGAAAAAATAAAGTTTGGTTCAGTCAGGGGTAGTGAAATAGTTTTAATAATAATAATAACTTTATTTGTATAACACCGTTCATACAAGAAATGCAGCTCAAAGTGCTTTACAACAAAAGACATTACATGCACCAAGTGCTTCACATGAAAAGGACATAAAAGCATGTAAACAACATTAATGTAACATAAGATGGAAAATAAATCCCACTTGATAAGAATTGATTGACCCTTTAGACAGTTGGACAGGCACTCAGACTGAAAGGATAGACGGGAAGTTGCAAGTATAGCTGCTATGTGTACCATTTCTTCTGTCAGAGGAAAGTACTTAAGCAATGAAATTAGCAGAAATAGCTACATGGGTAAATAGTGCATAACTCAACAAGTACATAATTTGATTAAAATTGCAGGAAAACTACAAATAGTAAAACAAACAAACAAAAAAACAGGTTTGGGGGCCTGGAGGTGTTCTTTTTGCTAACACGTCAGCTAAAATGCTACTTATAAACCTGCCAGAGACACAGCAACATGGACACCCAACTGAAATCCTCTTTCTCTTCACCTGTCAAATGGAAGTCCAATACATTCTGGTTTGGCTCAATAATCTAGGAGATAAATATTTGGTCTGAAATACTGGTTAAAGCTGCAATAATCAATATTTTTATATTAACAGTGAGTCAAGTGACTGTGTAATGAGACCAAAATAGAACTAAAAGGAGATGTAGATTTGTCAGGTGGTCAAAAACAAAACTCCAACATGATTATAAATGTTGGTCTGAGTCTGCTGATGTGTAAATAGGCAACTGTTGCCATAATAACTTTATAAGGTTTGTCATTGTTGTGTTTACACCTTGTTCTGCTGCCCAAAAAAGTTTTTAAAAAATGCTGACATTGAGAAAGGAACCATTCTCATTCAGAAATGAAAAAATAAATAAACCAACAAATAATGTCAGTTTTTGAATGATATGGATGTAACTGCAATCACATGCACTGAAATATATATGTATTATTTCTAGGCTAAATTAGACTTAAGTCTGATTTTCCACTCTGTTCCACTTTGAGGAAACTTTAAGTTCAATAATAACTTTAACTCTGTTGGATGTGGGCCTGCCACAGTCAAGGCTTCACTGGTGAAAGCTGTAATTGTCTGATTCTCACATTCTGCTGCTGCTGTGTGGTCTACTAGGTTCACAAGGGTAAAGGATTATTCCCCACTGTCTTCCCTTTCTTCTCATTGTTCAGACAGAAATTGGCGTTTAAAGACGTCACTAAATCAAAACTGCTAGACTTCAAAGTTAACAAGCTGCAAATAAAAAGAGGCCACACAGGAAAACAAATGTGTATTTCTCTACAAATCACTTTGTCTGACTTGAAGGCACAACAGCAGCCTTAAGAACATTTTTCTGCCAACAGGGGAATTAAAAGATCAGACTGGGAGAGAAGGCAGGTCGGTAAGATCGGGTTTCCTGGAGACATGGTATTAATTCCCACGGGGAATTAATACCTCTCTGTGCTAATACACAGAGCCAGGATGGTAACATCTTGTATACGGTTGAAGACCAGGAATTATGATCCTGGTATTAACCTGGATATCGGTTTACTGAAATATGACGTTGTTACATTTTGTCACCCTCTAGCTGTTTCTTCCAATTACTTCTCTGCCTCACAGTTGTTAGCATAAATATCACTAAGATGGAGGGCAAAATCTGTAAATGAAAGGTATGCTGGAGGTTAAATAAATAACTTCAGCTGATATCCAAGCCTCTATACTAACATTAGACTGCAGAGGAGCATTCAGCAGCATCAAGTGCAGACAAAAAGATGTACTGTTAGCACAAACAAATAGTCCTAGGACAATACTCCTGTATGTCAAACCAGCAAAACAACTGGATCAGACCACAATATCAATCTATATCAGCCTTAAAAATCCAGTATTGGTTGGACTATGTGTTATGTTTATCTCCCTGAGTTGTGTTGTTCTAATGGAAGCTTATTTGTTCCACCACTACCACGGCTTGAGGCTGAAGCCAATGCAGAGGTACCTTAAAGTGTAACGCTACTGACAGCTGCTTGATGCTCCAGCTGACTCCCATTCAAAAAGCATCATCTTCTGTCTAGAAATACTAAGTCAGTCATTTTTTTCAAAGAGTCATTATGGTCTCAATCGCTAAATTCAGGCCCTCTAATAAGTGTGCTGGTGGTCAATTTGTAAATTATTGCCCCGTTAATAAGATTTAAAGACTTATAGTAGCTTAGATGTCTGCTGTGTGGGCATTGATTGACAGCTGTGATTGACAGTTGGCTCACTTGCTGCTCTCTCTGGCTCCAGGACTCGCACTAGGTTGGACTATTGCCCAGAGCTGCAACTAAGGATTATTCTGAATATCGATTGATCTTCCAATAATTTGTTTTGATTAATCGACTAATCATTTGGTCTATAAAACATCAAAAACAGTTAAAAATGTCCATCACAATGTCCTAGTGCCAAGGTGGCGTCATTAAATGTCTTATTTTGTCAACAATACAAAACTTAAAGATATTCAATTTACTATCATGTAATACAAAGAAAAGCAGCAAATTCTCAAATTTGAGAACCTGAAACCATCAAATATTTGGCACTTTTGACCTAAATAACTAATCGATTGACAAAATAGTTGCCGATTAATTTTCAATTGACTAATCAATTAATCGACTAATCATTGCTGCTCTACTATTGTCGAAATGTTTCTGTAAGTTTATTGTTACTTGATTATGATACCTGCCATGTTAGTACAATTTAGCTAAAGTAGCTAACTGTGCACTGTTTCAGTAAGCTAGTGTTAGCTTGGGTCTGAGGTAGCGTGGAGCGTTTCCAGAGTGTGAAAGGCAACACCCCGCGCTGCTTATTCAGAAGATCCCGGCTTCAAACGGAAAAGATGGTGCCGACCAGAAGCAGCAACTCTGGGCTTCAAACCAGCTTCAATGCAAACCAAAGGGTGACGTCACACCTCATTACGTCCATCTTTATATCTATGGTTCCATGAGATGGAGGCGTCAAACACTGGTAGTGAATATTACCCTTTAGACTGCGCCCACCTCTTTTCTGCTTCGTTTATTTTTCTCGATGTAATAAGAATGATGTTAATAGGATCACTGGCTGACAGGTGGAGTCTGTCACTGCTCTGTCTCATGATGCTGCATCACCATCCATCATGGTTTGTGCTTAATTATCCATAACAAACACATCACAGTCTTCCACACGCACCAAGAGGGAACGTTGACTTAAACTGGAGTCGAATTTCAAAACACCTTTTGATATTGAAGTCAAGAACTTGTGCAAAGTTATTAAAGACACTTTGTATGCTCACCAATGCTTTTCTGCCGAAGCACCTTACATTACCATTAGCATATTCATGTTTGGTGTGGGTTAGTCCCAGCAGGGCACAAATTGCTAACCTTGACATTGTTATTTCTCTGATCTTCCCATTGATCCTGCTTGCTGCACGGTTAAAAAGCATTGTGATCAGTCACATTAGTGAGTTAATGGATGAAACCTCAGTGTCTGACCCTGAGCCTCCTCCTGCTGCCTTGACAGGCGCTTAACTTTGAAGATATAATTTGAAGTCATAAATTATTCTGGAGTCAAAAATAAGTGAGCCTCTAGAGTGGAAATAGAGAGAGAAAATAAAATTTAATGCTTCTATGGTGTAAGATATTTGTTTCCCAAAGGCATTTCCTTTAACTTTATGAAGCTGGAAATGTAGACAGTGTCAACACTCCTTGAAATGTTGTTGATAATTAGTACTATCTCAAAATTCTGAAGTAAAACCTTCATCTCACAGCGTTAGTTCTCCCGTAACTTTTCAGTTATATAACACGAAACATGCCTACGTTTATATGAGCTGCAGTAAACAAGAACCCAGAAAGGATCTTGAAATGAGTCTCTTGTAAATATAAAAAAAAAACTGGTAGCTGTAAGTCTGCTGACATCCTCCAAGCAGAAAGAAAATGGATTTGAGGATTCATGACTAACTTATCCAAACTGATCCTGACGCCTGCTGCGTCTTTGATTTCATCATGTGGGTTGCGAGTCACACATGACTTTCTATCAGTGTTGCCAGGTGCATGATAATTATTGCATTTATATGATAATTTACCGCTTTGTCCCAGTCACATTTTTTACACATTAATTAAAGGTTATCAAGCTGATTTGGAACCAGCCTGACTATCCATTGTACATTAAATACTCTGTCAGTAATGAGCTACAGAAAACTGATTATCATTAATGATCAAATTCAATCTGATGAGATCTCACTCACAACCTTGTTTAAACTGACTGTATTTCAAAGCTTTTCATTGGGTGTCAAAGTGTTTTGTTTGTTATGGTTTATAGTACAACAATACTTCAGCCTGTAATCTATTGGCTGACGTGCATACAACACAACATATTTGCATATTGTCATAATAAATGCTGGCCTGTAGTCAACCTGGTGAACTCATTGATGTATCGTGACCTTTATCCATATAAGTTTCAAAGCAAACAGAGTTCTGTTTGTGCCGCAGCTTCGATTTAAATGTACAATAATCTGCCCTGAAATATGATAATTCTGTTATTTGGTTTTCACACCCGGCAACACTGAGGTCAACCATTATTTTCTGATGAGCAGTAAATATGGTGTTGTTTATGGGCAGGCAACTTCATTTCATTACACTGTTCATAACGACTAAAGGACTCCATCAACATCCTCCACTATTTTACCATCTAATTTATTATGTGTCTGTGGATCTGGCTTCCTTTGTTGTCTATTCATCCATCTGTCTTTTGCATCTGGCATCTTGACTGAAATTTGACATAACAAGAGCATAATTGCATCTGAGCGCTTGGCTCTGGAACTTTACACATTGCTTTGCACCTGAAAACTAAAAAACAGTATACACCCACTGTACAAGTCTATTTTCTTTGTGACATTGATTGGCTGCTGTTATGTAACAAGTACTGACTGACTCAGAGGGGGAATGCATGATTGGAATTTGAATTTGTGGGAGACGCCATGTTTATTGTTACCTTGTTAGAAAATGAAACACCAATATAATGATGTCTGGTTGTAAGATATGATTGACTTTATTACTCCCTGAGGGCAAATTTCACACTGAACAAAGCAAGCCAAGTCAATTTTATTTACTGTATATAGTGCCAAATCACAACAGAAGCCATCTCAGGGCACTTTTCACACAGCGCAGGTCTAGACCGTACTCTTTAATTAACAGAGACCCAACATTCCCCCATGAGCAAACACTTGGCGACAGCAGCAAGGAAAAACTCCCCTTTAACGGGAAGAAACCTCGAGCAGAACCGGGCTGTAGGTGGGCGGCCATCTGCTTTAACCAGGGGAAGAGGGGAGAGAGAGAGACAGAGAAGCACAGCAACAACAATAATAACTAATAATAATAATAATAATAGAAATATGACTAATAATAGCATTAGCAGTGAGCAAAAATTACTAATAATAATATCAGCAACGATGGGCGTCAAGCTGGATAGCAGTTGGTCCGTAGCCGAAGGTCTCCTGTGAGTCAAGAAAGCACAAAAATTCTGGCGAAGATGCCAAGTTAGTAACATGCATTGAATGCGTACAGATGGAGAGGGAGATGAGCTCAGTGCATCATGGGAAGTCCCCTGGTAGTCTAGGCCTATAGCAGCATAACTAGGGGCTGGTCCAAGGCGAGCCTGGGCTGGCCCTAACTATAACCTTTATCAAAAAGGAAAGTTTTGAGCCTACTCTTAAACATAGAGAGGGTGTCTGCCTCCCGGACCAAATCTGGAAGATGGTTCCACAGGAGAGGAGTCCATTTTACTTTTGGAGACTCTAGAAACCACAAGTAAGCTTGCAGCAATGATGCTTAAGAAAACAAACAAAATAATACAAACTGAAAGCAACAAATGGTCACATACCTAATTTAAAATACATCTGTTGACAAAGGTTAATGCATCCTAAAATCCTAAACTGTCTCCTGGACGCACACACACTGTGACTACTTTTCAAAAGCAATTAAAATACATCTTTAGTGCTCGTTGTTGTGTAATTTAGTTGACAAATAAATTACACGGTAAAGTGGCCAAAGCAGTTGGGAGTAGATACACAGTAAATATGCACTTTTCTTGTTCCCTGAGCTGGCAGTCTAAAGCTTGTTGCCACTTCTTCTGTGGATATACTGTATAGCTTCCCTTCATGTCTGTGCTTGCAAAGGGCAAATAATCTATAACTTTTTTGAGACTCTATTAACTTTTTTGGTCTTCCAGCTTATTAAATTCGAGAATTTGCTACCTTTTTTGTCATGTATGATAATTTAATGAATACCTTTGTTATTTGGACTGATGTTTGGACAAAACAAGCAAAACAAGACATCACTTGGGAGAAGATGTCGGTCTGGGAAGTTGTGAGGGAAGTTTTTCACAACTTTTTGACACTTTATCAACTAAAGGACTAATCCGTAAATCGAGAAAATAAGCAGCAGATTAATAGATAATGAAAATGATCTTTAGTTGCGGCCCTAAACCTTTTTGATTGTTGTTTTAGGAGCTGGGAGTTTATAAGACGTAGCTACAGTACGTCAGGACCAGCAGTAACTCCATGTTGGTGACATTTCACTCAGGTGTGTCAAAGATGTTTGGCTGCAGAAACGTAGAACGCTTCGAGTTGAGTTTCTCTCAGCAATTGGTTGAGTAAGTTAAATAACAAGGTCAGGTGTAGAGATTGCAATTTGGCATAGAAAAACTCCTCATTTCTCAGAGGGGTCATCTTTCCTCCAAGATCTTACATGACCTGATGCTGTTAAAAGGCAGTGAGCCAAACGCCCACTACTCTGGGCTAACTAGAAGCAGATGCTTGGCTAGTGAGGTTTCCTACTGGCTTGTGTTTATGTTTTTGAGCACATTCCTTTTCACCTCCTCCACGTGTCTGCCCTGCTGTGGCTATCTCTGAGCTCAGTGTCTATACAGCTGGAGCCCAGAGCAGTGACTGGGCCATCAGAGCCTCGGACGAGAGTCTGTTTGGTGAGTTTCATTGGCCCCAGTTCTCCTTAACTCGAGACAGCTGGAAGTCGTTCCCCTGTCACGTTGTCTTAAACAAGCCCCTTGTGGAAGCGACTGAGGGTCTGGACATCTTATCGAACTCCTCCCTGAGTTCCTGCTGTGGTTATAAGTCAGCGAGTTTGGGCTGGGAAGCTTTGTCTACAGCTCTGGCAACCGGCCCTTCATGTGGCCTAGTTTCAGGTTTCTGGGCCTGTGGTGCTTTTCCATCAACTCTGTTTCTTTTGCTTCTCTTGCTCCCACACCACTTTCTACCTATCTTCCTGTAGAGTGTCAGACAGAACCCAGACAATCTGTGCATCTAGCTGCGTTCTGGCGTAAAGTGTCTTAAAACCATGTTAACCACATCATGAGGTCTTCCATAATCAAATGCAAAATCTTGGGGAAAATCATATCTTAAGGCATTTGTGCTGTCAATGAACACACGTCATAAATGATTCAGAAACACATAAATATTTTCTGTAGTGCCTCAGGACCACTGTGAGGAGCTCTGTAGTAACCTTTAAAGAGGCTTGTGGCCTGAGCACATCCTCTCTTAAACATTCACAGCTTTTTAGGCTGAGAGGAATAAATCGTGACTCCTCTCTGGGCGTTTACCTCAAGAACCAAGGCGAGACTTCCCTTCCAGGCCGGGGGAGGTAGGGCAGCCAGCAAATTAAGATATTTGGATTAGACCACTTAAGATGTCATGCATATTTTCATTCTTATGTATCAGGCACAGTGTGAGTCACAGCTCTGCATCTTCTGGTTGCAGTTCCTGGGAGGGAATCCAGTGATGATCTGTGCTTGAAAATAGTGCTGTTGTGCCTTCTCAGCATATCTGATGCATCTAGATTCAAGGCTGTCTGGATGAAGTATATTTCTGCTAAATTTGTGACTGTTGCTGCACAGATTGAGCCTCTTTTATTTACATGAAGTGAATGTTTGTTTTGTTTTCTGGTTTTCTGGTATCACAGCAATGCAGCATAGTCTTAGAATGTCTCTCAACAGATCAGCTTTTGTTGTGTAACCTATAAATCCTCACCTCGCTATCACCTTCAGATTCACTGATGGCTCAGTGAAACTAGGAACTGTGAAATACAGAATTCATTTTTCATCCTGCCAACTTAGCAATGTTGATTTATTCTATACTTGAAATATAGGGCAGGCAAAGAGAGCAGCATAAAGACAAGAAAGGCAGTTTGATTTCAGTAGGAGTTCAGGATTGTCCCACATATACAGTGTGTATATGTAATCCTTACGTAATGTGTGCCACAGTACCACTGCTTTGGTTAGCTTTGTATTTTTAGCATGCTGACAGCATGGCATGGATGAGTGTCATTCTTTGGCCTGTCATGTGGCTCTGTAGCCAGCCTAACGGGGGGTGGGGGGGGGGATGGTGACAGTACTCTGCTTTGCATCCGTGGGACTGCAATAAATTAGGTCAACATCTTTTTTTTCTTACGGGTTTGTGCTAAGTGAGGAGTTAACTGTACTTACTGTGTGCTCCATGAAACAATACCCAAGTCTGCTTTTGGCCAGTTGAGACTCATGCAAAATCCCTCTGGGTCAATAAAGCAGCAGTCATTTGCAAGAAAGGAGATAGCTGCTGTGCTGGCCGACACCCAATGCAATTCCATCCTTTCATCCTTTCAGCATACATTGGATATGATATTATAGTTAATTTTAAATATAGACTCTGTAAGATTTGAAAGTTTGCCAATGAAAAACAATAAAACATGACTTTGGCTTTAGAGTTTTATATGATTGTCCCGGCCTTGACAAAACCACACGTGTTGACCACGTTGGTCTCTGCCTTTCATTATGCCTGTGAAATACAGGAATGTGACCCCAGGACCTTATGCTCTCTCTCTCTCACACACACACACACACACACACACACACACACACACACACACACACACACACACACACACACACACACACACACACACACACACACACACACACACACACACACAGCTACATATACACACACACACACACACAGCTACATATACACACACACACACACAAAACTCTTTATAGCTGTCTCACTTCATGCTGTCTTTCAGAGGCTTTTCCAGACACATGCTCACATGCAGGCTTTTAATGGCAGAGTGTTATGAGCAGACATGAGGGTGCAATGATGGCAACGTGTGCATCTGTCCCACCACTATGAGCTGGCCTTGTGTGTAATTTTCTGTTTTACATTTGCTGTTGTTTTCCATGTGCCTCGGTGGTTCTATCACTCCAACAAAAGCAGGAAAAACACTTAAGAACCAGGGTTATTGTAATAAAATCTGTATTTAGGATTGGTATGATGATGTGTTTGATTTAGAAGATGTGAAGCTGTGTGTCCTCTTGCACAACTGGACCTGTTTTCATTTTGTGTGTTTTGTACTGTGTTAAATTCCCATGTAAACATTTGTGAAAGTGAGCACGTGTTCCACATCCTGTCCTTTGGGTGTTTAACCAATGAGTTGTAATGCGAGCATCCCAGGGTCATTCATGAGCCTGCTCTATGTGTTGGACAGGAAGCTGAAAGCAGATTGTGGTCCTGGACTCAGGATGCTGTGCAGATGTGCGGCCCTTAGAGCTCCTGCAGTCACTCTTAGTTTAACCAATTATTCTCCAGCTGATAACCAGAGGAGTGCTGCCAGTATGAAGGTTGATTGGGATGTCGGATTAGGACTGAATGTCCTGGTGCCAGAGGCCGGGGTCCACCACACACCCTCTGCCTTATCACAGCTGACCAGACATCACTTGGCACAGAAATATAGCTCAGTCTCAGCTCAGACAGTCTTCTCATCAGTTTCTCGCAGTAAGGGAAGTGATGAGGTGAGATGCATTTCTAATCCGAGTATAAGAGCCAGAACACGGTGAACCAGCTTTTTCTCGCCGTCTGTCAATAGCTGGAAGTGACAACCACAGAAACCAACACAAATTGCTGTTTGTTTGTATATAAGCTTGGCTCATTGACCTTGCAAAATAATTTCATTATGCCAATCAACACCAGGCTTCAGTTAGATTTATGTGAAGAAACACTTTTCTTTTTTCACCAACTGTTGTGTGTAAAATTATAGATGACGCCACTTATTAAATCACAAAAGAAAAACCTGAACCTGTTAACAAAGAAAATCCAGAAACAAATGCGGTTCATGCTACATCTGCTAATGCCTGCAGCCTTTATGACAAGAGTCTCAGTCTCTGTGATCTGATATCGAAGACCGTTAGTCCAGCAACGAATCACAAGGAAACTCATCGAAGACAATGAGCAGAAATCCCAATGTGCAGATGGAGGACATTCACAGGTAGAGGTCAAAATATTACTACTAATATTAGTTACTTTGGTCTCTTCTGGACTTATAACAGTCTCTGATGGTGAGGGTTATAAAAGGAGGTACCAGCAGTGGTCTTTGTAGCCTCGGTAGCAGCTGGAGTCTTCCTAGCATAGCATCACACAGACTGGAGCTGGCAGCTTTTTCACCTTTCCCCTGAGCCAACACATTTAGCTTAGCTAACACACCCTCCTTATTAAACCTTTCTCCCCACACCCTCTTACTGCATATGCTTGGAATCACAGACCTTGTCCAGTGGTATTATTCAGAATTAAACTGAGCAGAAACAAATCAGGTTGCGATGAAATGGCTGCCTGGGTCAGAAATTCTCACTGACTGTGACACTAACTTGGTCATGTTTTTACAGAGATAAACCAGCTTTCTCCACAAAAGGTTTCACATCCTCTATAGTATTTACCATCAGTGCATAACTGTTTTATGTAAAAGCTTCAAGACATGTTTGAGTCGTGCCCCGTTTATTGTATCCAGTTTTGCTGTGCATGTTTCTCACACCACCTGATTTCAGCTGTCACGAACCCAACGTGTTGTTCTGTGACTGACCAGGAGAAGGGCGAGAATACTGGTGGGGGTCAAGTTTCAATTTAACCCACGGAGACACACTTGTGTCCCTAAGGCTCAAGTGTCAAGAGGCTGAGTGATGGATTTGGTCACGGAGGCAGACTGACTCAACATCACCATACCCAGAGGCTGCAAAAGGATGAAAAAAAAAAGTCCACTGTAAAGCAGAACCGACTTACAGTATTTCTTTGTTGTTCAGCACTTCAGCATTGAGCAAGACTGTTTAAAGTGTAGACCTGCTTTGTAAAGAATAAATAGGAAGAATATTATGTAGCATGTCTTTACCCGCATACTGTCACATCAGGCTTAAGACAATAATGCCTGTATACATTACTGTAGAAAAATAATTGGCTAAAAATGGCTACAGTAATAAGATTTTTGCATTTTTATCCTTCTCACAGTGTTTTCTGGAGGTGTGACAGATACACATGTATTCTTGTGTGCAGGTGATGTTGTGAACTGATATATTTTTCATCTTTATGCTCTTGCAGAGGAAATTTGAGCATTTTCTTTGATCAGAAAGGAGCTGAACACGCTGCCTGAAGCATTACAGATGCCTGGTGTTACTATTTATGTGACACACTGAGTAATGCTGGTTTGTCTGTATGCAATTGAAACACATTATTTCACACTTGATTAAAATGGAATGAAATGGCCTCATAATGGAAACAAACCCCTCCTAAAAATCAACAAAGAAGGGAAAAAAAGTGCCTTTAAAAGAAAGCAGCAACACATATTTAGCAGCGACACTTGTTAGCATGTCGGGTAAAGTCTCCAGCAGCTGCTTTTTTTTTTTTTTTTTTTTTAGATATGCCACATTTTCTCCTCACGCCATTAGTTTTGTTCTCAGTTGTGTCTTTGGCCCAAATTCTTTTTCATAGTTTTTGTGTCAGACTCTGACCTCAGTGGTCCCGTCTCCTCTGTTTTCTTGAAACGGTGCTGTGATCACAACACAAACGCAAACAATCCGTGGTGAAGTGCTGTGTTGCATCAAAGTAACACTGAACTTGAAAAGTCACTGTTATCCTCAGGGAGAGTCTCTCCCTCTCATGTGTCTGAAACAGAACATGCACTCCTGTTGTTTGGAGTTTCACCCCATTATTTTTCTACTAGAAAGTGACATTTTGTGTGTTTCCATACAGTTGACATGTTTAACCACCCATGTTGGTAACTTTCAGCGTGTGCCTCTACAGTGAGGCTATATGATGTTGTTCAGTCAGGAGATGTCCTTCTTAGGATAGAAACTACTGTTTGGCTTTTATTACCCCGCTTAATAGGCTTCATGATATCACAAGCCTTCTAATCAGCAGGTTTTTATGTGGGACCGGCCCGTAATTAAGGCAGAATGTCAAGTGTGAAGAAACACCTCACTGCTCCCTTTTTAAAATGCACACTCAGGTCTGTGCTGGCCGCCAGGCTTAAACTGTGTTTTTCGCTTTTTAGAATGAGAGAAAGGTTCAAAACCCTCAACAGCAACAATGTTCTGTCCACTTCAGAGCCACATGTTATTTCACAGTGTCCTTGAGCCGGGACACTGAACCGATAGCTGGTCATGTGATCTGAAGCCAGTCTGATCAAAGACCGTCAGCTAACTGCCTAAACTGTAAATGGCTGCCTGGCACATAATCGTAGCCCCTCTGCTCTTCACATTTTTACCCCCCCCTCCCCTTTCAATTTGCCCTTCTACTGGCCTCCCCTCAGTAAGATTTATGACTGTCAGATTTTGTATTTTACTGCCAAAGCAAAGGCGCAAGAACCGTCTGTACCTGCTACCACAATGAAAATTAATCTCCCCTCCCTCTCTCTCTCTCTCTCTCTTCTTGTCTGTGTCTCTCTGTCTGTCTTCCTCCTTTCCTCGGCTACCGTGCAGGCAGTCGGTGGGGATGGGAGATGATGGAGGACAAAGGCCCTCGTGTAGCCGACTACTTTGTGGTGGCCGGTCTGACGGACCCGTCCAAGCCGCTGGACCAGGAGATCCACTTTGACGATGTCTGCCACAAGACGGCCAAGCCTAAGGCGCCCATCACTGATGTGGCGCTGGTGATCCGCTCGATGGGCGAGGAGGTGCCACCAGGGTTCACTTGCATAGAGACAACACCAACCGGCCATTCAGCTGATCTTAACAATGGCGGCCTCATGGCACCCCAGATCTTCCTGTGCTACAGGCGAGGTCGCGACAAGCCGCCACTAACTGACCTGGGGTAAGTTACGAAGGAGCCTTAAAGGTGCGCTGTTGGACTTGTAAACAAACAAAAGTTATGTTAAATCAGACCTTATAAATAAGAAGCTGAAACGAGAGAATAAAAAGTTATTGATATAATTAATCAATTATTGTATAATGTATAATGAAGTGCAGAGTCTGAGCCTACTTCACACATATGGACATGTACTGTATGTATTACAACGTGTTGCTGTATCCATTGTTTTCTCATTCCTTACGATCAGCTGCTGTTATCAGCAGATATTGTGGCTGCTGTCGTTTCTACTTTCAGCTTTCTGCTTACCATTAAACTTTGTCCTGCTGTCCCTTGCTATTGTGAGTGAGGTGTCCAGTTCCAGTCTTAAAAGTAGTCCATTATCATGTCAGCTCTGAAAAGCTGAAGTGCTGTCAACTTTATAAAGTGCTCTGCTCTGCCTGAAAATTCCTCCTGTGCAGCAGTTTTCCACGGCAGCCACTTTCTGCCTGCCTTGCAGTCATTCCTCATTGTGATCTTTCAACAAAAAAGTGAAAAGAGTGTGAAGTGCGCTTACAGGTGTCCTCCTCAGCAACATCTTTTGAACCGGAGGAATTCAATAGTGTTTGTTCAGTCCTCTCTCACCTCTGGCTGGCTGAGGCAGGTGGTGACAATGCTAAGGAGGCTAATACTGGCCTCTGACACTACAGAGCGCAGTGCTTATCAGGCACTGACACAGAGGCTCTGCTCAGACAGTATCAGCAGCCTCTGCATGCTGAAAGACCAGAGGGGTTGCACTTTTCAGACACTGGTAGGACTAATGGGAAGCTGAGGTGTGTGTGTGTGTGTCCATTTTTACTTATTGCTCCATGTGATAGTGATAACACTTGCACTTCTTGCCTCCTCATGACTTTAAATTAGTAGATGGCAGCTTAAACTCATTAAATATGGCATTTTCTGTGTGAAATAGCTTCTCTGCTCTTTTTTCCCTAAAGGTTAATGTTTTATTTCCTACATCTTTTAATGTTTTATTATGTTATTTTCTAGCAGAGGAGGCCAAAGCACCTGAAATAAAGCTCCTTTAAAAAAAAATACTGTGCAAAACCCTGACCTCCTCACACAACTCCAGCTGTTTGGAGAGGTATTCAAAGCAAACAAGTGAGTAATTGGTGAACAGGCATAAATATGATTAACAACATTTGTGCTGCCGTTAAATACAGCACCATACAATATGTACCCACCCAGCACTGGCTTTTCATAGCAAAGCCCACATGCAAAAGTAAACAAAGGTGTAATTTTTTAAGTCAGTGATTACGTCACCACAAGAGCTGGCTGACAGTTTAAGTTTGAAGGCAGCTGGAGCTCCTCACTTGATGACATTAGCTTCCCTGTGATGTCTGTTTATGTGCTGGCATGTTATTACTACTTGACATGGAATATGGCATATGCAGCACCGTCTTTCTTTTACCAGCAGGTATCATTATGATGTGTTACGAAGTTTCCCTTCAGTCTTCACTCATGTCATATAAACCTTTGCTAACAGCAACTCAAGCTCTTGTGAGTTTGTCCAAAGTTATTTAGTTTAAAAGTGGACTGTTTGCCAACTTCAAGGCCCATAAATCTTACTGTTTTATCATAAATTGCGTAAAATATTGCTTCACAGGTCATGAGGATCAGCTTCATTCTGTCAACCGTTAAAAAAGTTGGTGAAATGTTCAATGTTATGCTTAAACTTGGAGCTCCACCTAATTGGGCCAATGAGATCATAACTGCATATTGTGTTCATTGATCCCACGCTTGCATCACACGCTGATGTGGAGTTTGTTTGGCTGACTGCTGAGTTCTGCCTCGTCCCACAGCGTCCTGTATGAGTGGAAGGAGCGACTGAAGCAGGGCTGCCACATAATCCAGACCACACCCTCCGGTCGACCGGCCAACATCAGCGGCAATTCCTCCCAGCGCATCTACGTCACCTACCGCCGGGCGCCTGAGAGCCAGCCACACGCCGCCCTGGCTGTCACAGACATCTGCATCATTATCCCAAGCAAGGGAGAGACGCCTCCCCACACCTTCTGCAAGGTGGAGAAGAATCTCAACAGCAGCATGGTGAGAGAGAAACTGATTATACAAAAGTCTATCCAACACTAAAACACTACTGACAGTGTTTTTTTTTTTTTTTACATCTGAGCCCATTTTGTTTGGTATGATGCTTTTTCGAGGCTGCATGTTTCTAGCAGCTGCGCTGCAGCTTTTATACATCAACATTAAAACATCACATTTAGGTGTCAAACCATCAGAATCAAATAAGGGCTTCTTTCTAGAGCCACCATTTTGCAACAGCTTTCAACAATCATACAGAGGGAAATGTGTTGCAGAAGAGGTCAAGACACCAATTTCCAAACCCAGAGTAGCAGGATGGATACATGAGAGCGCAGTGCCGACACCGCGTTGATGAGCAAACTGTACTTGTGTGCCCATATGCCAAACTTGAAATGAAAATATAAAATGTGAAAATGTAGGAAACGGGAAAGTGTAGCAGACGAGTCAGGTTGAGGGTAAGTGGGTACCCCAACAATGTCAAATATTTCATCACAGAATAAGTCTTTGAATGTGTGGAACATCACAAGGTATTAACATACTGTATGAGGGTGGGTGTCTTTCTTAAAAGTTACTCCATGACATTTTGAATTTAGCCGGAGCCTCCTCTGAAATTCAAAATGTCAAGACGTACTTGAGTCAGAAGACTTGAATACTCAACTCCACTCCAAAGCCTCCCTTCCCGCAAATCCCTCTCCACACGTTGTAAAGAAGAGACTTTAACTTTAACTAAACTAGCAATGCAAGATGACACTGAGCCTTATTGCAATGACTATGAGGAAGCTTGATCACTCACAATTAATCTGCCGTACTTTTCTCAGGTAAAGAATCTGAAATGATGAACTGTGTTGGAAAAAGTCTCAGACTTAAACAGCCTTGAGTTAGTGCAGGACAATGAATAAAAAATAGACTGCAGCTCATGCTTTTACTCTCCTTTTCAGTTCACTGTGGTTTTTCAGTAGTTAGGAGAGAGATTTCAGCTCCCAGGTGATGTGCTCGAGCTCGCTAATGCATCCAATTATGGAAAATTCTGTAAAACAATCCTCTGTTGCCTCAGGAAGTTTTCTAATGCTGCGTGTGGTTATGTTTTTTTTTTTTTATTCACCATTTAGTGCATACATACATATATAAAGAGTATGGACGAATACAGAGGCAACATGAGATGATATTGGTTTATAAAAGACAGATCGGTAACAGGGGACAACATGTGAAGAAAAGACAAAAAAACAACAAAAAACAAAATGATTCAAAGAAATAAAAAAACATGATCTGTTTGGGTTTGGATGCATTTCAGGCGAGTTTTGCAGGATGGGTTTGTTTTTTATTATTAATTCTTTCTGTACACACACACACACACACATTCACATATAACACAAACATCCTTTTCTGCTTTTTCCCTTTCCTCTCCCCAGTTACATGCTTATATATTTACATTTATACTTGTGTTGTGTCGTCAGCGTGTGTGTTTGTTATTTCAGTCTTGTTTCATTTCGAGGAGGGAAGCAGAGTCTCGAGCTTTATGGCTTCTGCTCCTGTGTTTGGTTTCCTCTCTTCACTCAGTATTTGTGCTCTAGAAAAATCTCTCCCTCTATCCACCTCTGGCCTGTCATGTTCTCTTCATCTCTCTCTTCTACCCACACACACACTCAGATATTATTTTACTGTAGAAGTCCTCGCTCTGTCAGGTTGTTCTACATTTGGCGTTTCATAGTACAGGCATCATGTGTCATGACGTGTGTTGTTGCACAAGTGTCTTAAAATCTCTGCAAGCAGAGAGCAAGTGTGCCAGGAAGGGTTTAGAGGTTGTACATAAATCTACAGAGACTTGTGAGGCATGAAGATGAAATTGAGGTGCCTACAATAAAATTGGGATTTAGCTACTAGCTGCTATGTAGCTAATTTTTCAAACTGCCTAATGTAGGAGCTCTGAGGACCATTTAATATATCCGTACAGCACTTGAAGCATACTTCATCTCAAACTCCTCACTGTGGAAGATTGAATGCAAATAGAGCAGATTTCCCACAGCGGCTTAATGTCATAAATACGATGTGTTTATTTGATGTATCGTTGCTTCTCTAATGGTTTAGTTAGGAGATGAAACTGCCTGGGGGAAGGTGGGCTCTGTGCGCTATTTTCCTGTTTATTAATTGTTACATTGACTGGCCTCACGGGGGCTTTAAAAATTGAGGTTTAAAATTTTCACCTCTGTTGTATTTTTGTTCAACATATTTCAGTGTTCTGGTGTTTAAAGGACCACACTGGTGGTTTTTTTTTATTTTAACCACAAGTAGTATTTACTTTTATCGACATTATTGATAATCATGTTTCAAATCATACTTTAATTTTGTAGATTTGTTTTTTTTTGTAGCTTTCAGGCAGCTATTGGTTTCCATTAATTCTATTGAGGTATAGAAATGATCTCACAGTGACTTGAAACTTGTTCCTGGTACGTGGTTCATCACAGTGAACATTACATGATGCTTTTCTGTTATCAAAATGTCATTTTTGTTGCCTAATAATGTTGCAAGCAGAAGAAATTTCAAAGTCTCGCCTTGGTGGTGCATTCAATACACACTCTGATAATCAAAATTTCAATGTTTGCTGCTAAAAGCATTGTGTTCAAAGAAACATAATCAGAGATCAAGGATGACAAACGATAAGCAAACACGGACTGAAATTAATTTGGTTTGTTGTTTTTATGTTCAGCAGCTGACTAAACTCTCTCAAATACTGGTGCCTCCTTGAATGCATCAACAAGCAGAGATTTCAAAACAGACTTTAACCTGGTATTAAGTCATAATTTGGCGTAAACATTCAAATCCACTTGATTGATCCTTTATAAACTAGTCTGATTTGGCTGCTCGTGAACTTAACTTTGAAACAAACTGGACAACTGGTCCAAGTTTAATGCAATTTGGGATGATGAATTTTTCCTCTGATTGGTCCTGACAGCGGGTGTGTGCATCACTGATGGAGGACAATATACTTACTTTTTCCATTATGCTCTTGTTTTCAGTGGGGTTCCTCTGTCTACTTGTGTTATAAGAAGTCTGTGGCCAAAACCAACACAATAGCCTACAAAGCAGGTAAGCCTTCCTAATCCCATAACTACCGGTGCAGACAGATCCAAATACTGACGTGTACCTCCTGTTCCCGGTGACACAAGATATCAAATAACCATGTTGTCTGTAAACACTTTCTCTCCTTCGTCAGTACTTCTCAAATCACTGGCTTTGTGTGTGAGAAAAACTGAAAAGTCAGTGAACGAGGGTCATTTAGATAAATTTGGAATGTTACTTTGTGAACAACAAATTGGACCAGTTGTAGTTAAAATGATTCACAGTGAATTTTGAAGTGATAAACATTTATTGCATTGAACTTATTGCCTGTTTTTCTCTCTATCACATCTGCCTGGTGTTGCAGAAATGTCTCTAGAGAGAGGAGGGTCTGCTGCAGAGTAAACTGGCTCGAGTTGTGCTTGCATGTTCAGGCTTGTCGAAGCATGTTGATGCTTCAGATTTTGAGTGATGTGATAACTTTCTGCACAGTGATGTTCTTCTCCTTTTTAAAAGGTTTAAATGGTTGCCATATTGTTGATAGTAATATGAGGCTCATTTCACATTAAATTCATTTGCCTGTTTGGTGCCAAAAACACTGACAGAAGAGCGTCATTTTCTGATAACACTGTTGGCTCAGCGAGGCTGTCTTTGGCTCAGCCTTAGATTGGCTGGCTGATGTTTTGTTGTACATGTCTTGAATATGCAGCAGACTGTGAATGGAGTGATCCTATCTGTGTCTCACTAATGCTTTAGATGAGTCAGCTCAGCAAGCAAAGTTTATTTTCAACATTTCAGGCCAGGAAAAATCCAGCACACAGTTTTGAAAACAGACATGTTTTGCAACATCTGACTTTATAGATTGATGCAGAGCTGAGCGAGTTAACTTTGTTTAGTTGGTGGATATATGTTTTTTTTTTTATTTTGGAATAAAATGGCAAATATGTGTAATATGAAAGGGATCACTTGCGATGATGAACTTACTAAGAATTACCACAAACTCTGCAGCTCTAAGGAGCCTTGTCGCCTCTTCTAGCTCGTTTTCTTGGTTTAACACACATTTACAGTATAGTTCAGTCTCACTTCTCTCATCGGCTCCATTTCCAGCAACAGCAGGCAGCTGTTTTTAGCAAAGAAGCTCACCAGAACCGCACCAAACAGCAGACAGACAAAGATAGCAACTAGGTGCTGAAGAAAGTGGAACATTTAGCAACTAAAGAGCCAAATTTTTTTCTCAGTTGTAGACCAAAACTGAGCTAAAATTAGGTGGAAACATAGATTAATGCAGCTTTAAGATGCTGCTTTGATACGTATTAAGATTATTTATTGCAGGTATATAGTATTGCATTTTAATAGCTACTTCTTACTACAGTATAACAGTTGATTGATATTTGATAGTGACCCAATGTATTTTTGGCCTACGTAATTCTAAATATTCAGAACAAAGCTAACAGACTTTTCTCCAGAGCCTGTCGGTCAAACAAAGCAGCAAGTTGGCTCCATTTCTCGCAGAGCTATTCTCACGCTATGCTTGTGACTTGCTGGTATACTGCATTTTGAAAATAAGAACATTAAACGATCTGGGTTGATAAATTACTTGAAGTCAAGTCAAGTCAATTTTATTTGTATACCCCAATGTCACATCATAAATAACAAATTTGCCTCAAGGGGTTTTACAATCTGTACAGCATAAAACATCCTCTATCCTTAGACCTTTGATTTTGGAAGGAAAAACTCTCCAAAACAATCCTTTTAATGGGGAAAAAATGGAGTATACCTCAGGGAGAGCAACAGAGGAGGGATCCTTCTTCTAGGATGGACAGACATGTAATAGATGTTGTGTGTACAGACAAGACCAGATAGAAATACAGCATGGATAAACAGGATGACAAAATTATGGATGGATAGACTTTAATTAATTCGAATTTTCAAGGGTGGAGCTAAAGTGTGCTAATCCCACTGGTGCTGTTAAAAATATAGTGCTAAGGTGGATCAAAATGATGCTGAGCAACATTTTAGACATTTTAAATAACTGGTGTTGTGCAAAATTCAACTTTTGTCAAGGTTTTCCATCACTGCCATGTAACTTGTTACTGTAGCCATAACAACTGCTTCTTACCCCCCCCCCCCACCAAAAAAAAACAGACCAAATGGCAAACAAGTGAATCATTTTGCACATTTATTCTTTAACACTGGTGGAAATAGTCTAACTATCATAGTTAGAATTGCTGACCAAGTCTTGATGACACAGCAGTTTTTGATTAGTTATTCCCTCAGCTGGGCTATAATTTAGCTGCACACTTGCAGATGCTCCCATAATGAATAATTGTGTCAGATAATTTTAGTGTGAAGTGTTTAATGATACAGGCTCTTGGAAGACATGTTTATTAAAATGTGCACAGCAGTTTATCACTTGCCCCTCTGTATGTAAATGTGTACTTTAAAGTCCAACATTTAACATAAATATATACACAATTATATATATATAAAATTAATACATAAGAGTTTTTTTTAACTATACAAAGTATTTTCCAAAAGCTGTTTTCGTGTGCACGAAATTAAATCACTCCTTCATTGTTTCTCATTTGCATCTGTTGACACTAATTTCCCAAAGGCCCCATCTACAAGCACTGATTACTTATTACAAAACTAGGCGTTTCTACTGAAGCACTGACTCAATAAAATCATATTATCATTGTGATTATAATAGATTAGTTGTGTTTCATTTTAAGCCTATTGGAAAGGCGGTTTTGCATCTACATTAGCTCTTAATTGGTAATCACAGGGGGGAGGTTGCACGTAGCAACTGTTTAAATTGAGTTCTCTGTTTGTTTGTTTTTTCCTGTTAGGTTTATTCAGCAGATATCCAGAGGAGGACTATGAGTCATTCCCGCTGCCAGAGTCTGTTCCTCTCTTCTGCCTTCCCATGGGGGCCACAATTGAGTGCTGGCCAGCTAACACCAAATACTCCCTCCCTGTTTTTTCTACTTTCGTCCTGACCGGAGCCTCTGGAGAGAAGGTAAGATGGATGAAGGGATAGATTCACTCTTCTACTCCATTGTTTTCTCTTTCTCTCTCAGTCTCTCTCTTCTGAAAGACTAGCAAACATATCAGTAGCATCATCTGACTCAAAATGCTGCCAGTGACTGTTGGACCCCATCAACAGACTGTAACTGCCATCTACACAGCTGACACGACCACAGACCAAAGCACTACAATGGGGCACAAGAAAACCACAATGCTCTGCATGCCAGAAGGGAAAGTGGGTCAGGTGTGCATGAAAACCTTGTAACTCCACATTTAGTCCAACTGAATATACATAGACTGTATATAAAGAAGGATGTAGCGAGGTGTGACATCACCCCTTTGGTTGGCATTGGAGCCGTTCGGAGCCAGGACCTCCCTATTAAGGAGTGCGGGGTGTTACCTTTCACACTCTGGAAACCCGTCCCGCTACCTCGGACCAGAGCGAACGCCAGCACTTAGGCTGTTGTTGGCTGCTTCAGCTAAATTGTGCTCACACGGCAGGTATTATAAGTGTCAAGTAACATCAGACTTAGAGAAATGTTGCAACAATAGTGTGATTCAGTGCGATTCCCGGAGCCGGGGAGAGCAGCAGGTGAGCCAACTGTCAATCACAGCTGTCAGTCAACGCCCACACAGCAGACATCAAAGCTGCTATAAATCTTCAAATCTTATTAACGGTGCGATAATTTCCAAAATGATCACAAGCTCACTTATTAGAGGGCCCAAATTTAGCAATTGAGACCATAATGGCTCGTTGAAATAAATTATTGACTTAGTATTTCTAGACAGAAGTTGAGGCTTTTTGAATGTGAGTCAGTTGGAGCCAGCATCGTCTTCCACACTGGCTTCAGCCTCAAGCTGTGGTAGTTGCCTCTTGGCATTAACACGTTCATTGTAAGGCAACATTGACCTTTGAGGTTTTCCCCAGACAACAACAATGCATAATCTCTCTCTTTGTCTCTCTCTGTATGTGAGAAGCATTGATATGTTTGATTGCTAGAATAGTGTATGTTATGAAGAAGAGAAAAAGATACTTTAATTAAAGTTAAATGAATTAGTTAAATATATAATTCGTTGTATTATAGTGATAAATATGTTGTGTATGCTTATATTACTACTACAAACTTCCATAAAACTAATAATATTAGTAATAACATTCATATTTTTATGGTATTATTATTAATAATGACATTAGTAATGATAATATAGGTTGTCACCCCCATTACAATTAAGACGATGACAATAATAACATTATTATGACCATCACTACCATCATTATCATCAACATCACCACAATTAGAAGTGTAATAATATTAATGAGTGATGATCAGACTGGATCTCAAGAGTAGCAAAACCGCAGGAGCCCCCGCCCCTCCCTCTTCGACTTCCCCTGTCACAGCCACCACAGTCAACGCACGCAAAACGAGCGCCCTGCGGAGCAGAATGATCCACGTCTCCCTGACTCGCCTTCAGTGGTGACAGCCAAGTAACGGTAGTGTTTGCCCTAAGCCCCGGCATTGTTTGTCATTTGTGAAATTAAACCACTATTAACACATCAACTTAGGCAATAGCAGCAGCAGCCCACCAATCAGCTTAACAACAGGCAAGCTGGTCTGTGAACTCCGGTAGGCTGGTTAGTTCCTTTGTCAGGCAACTGAAACAAATAAATATACATTACATGGTTAATACTCTGCAATCATGTTTGGATATCTCTCCTCTCCTCTCTTCTTCACTCCTTTCCTCTCTCCTCCTCTCCTCCTTACTCTTTAACCCTTGGTTCCCCCCTCCTCTCCTCTCCTCTCCTCTCCTCTCCTCTCCTCTCCTCTCCTCTCCTCTCCTCTCCTCTCCTGTCCTCTTCTCCTCCTTTCCTTTCCTCTTTCTTCTCCTCCTATCCTCTCCTCTCCACTCCTTTCTTCTCCTCTCCTCTCCTCTCCTCTCCCCTGTCCTTTCCTTTCCTCTCTCTTCTCCTCCTCTCCTCTCCTCTCCTCCTGTGTCAGCAGCTCTTCTGTTAGCAGCAGTAATCAGGCTCCAAAGGCTTTTGGGGGAGACGGGCTTTAAGATGTCACCGGAGCAATTAGCGGCAGGCTCTATTAAAGTCCCCCCCCTCACTCACACACCTCCCCCTCCTCCCCCTCCTCCCCCTTCACATCCTGCACTTAAATCACACTCTGCCAGCCATCTTTAAGGTGGTATGACTCCTCTTCCTCCTCTTTCCATCTGTCTCTGTCTGCACATTTCCTCTCTGGTCCGGCTGAAGCAGGACAACGAGACTGATAGCTTTAATTTTTATTCTCTGAGGTGTTTCCACTCTGAGAAAGAGTCTGAATTTATTGGTGAGCAGGACTCAAAGGTCAACCTGATGAACTTTTACTTCCCGAGTGTAAAAGTGTAGATTTAGATCTAGTTCAAGTTGATTTTATTCTTAAAAAAACTGCAGGATTTGTTCTGATGAGATGCAGTTTGACAGTTTGATTGATTCCCTATTGATTGTATTCATGTATGCAGTTATCAGTGACCCCAAAATGTCTGTGCACGGCCCTGCATGCTACCAACATCACACTCATGTATGAAGCAACTGGCAGAAACTGTCCTGTCATACTACATTATCCACCATGTTTGCCTGAATGAGTTATAAACACACACCCGCTGTACTGGTCTGTGAGTTTGGAAAGTGGTCCAGTTGGGATGAGGCTCATGTTGACACATATTAGCGAATTATGTGGTGAAACAATTGTGATCGAAAACAAATAACATCCAAAGCCTGCTGATGTTTAGATAGCAGCAGCTCTGCTGAGCAAGGCCACTCAGGGGTCAGGAGCGATCACCGGTGCCAAACCCTCCGCGGTTTGCTGCTGCTGAGTCAAGTTAGTGTGTGCACAGGTGTGTGTGTGTGTGCATGCTTGTATGTGGGTTTGGAAGTCCTGCTGTAGCACATGCAGGGGGATGTTTGGTGAGGACAATGTGTATGCTGACTTGTGTTTTACTGGCCAAGGTCAGAGGGAGAATCAGCAGGGCTCTGGCACTCTGCAGACTCCATGTTTAACTGAGAAGTCACCTGTTGACCCATGTGTACACACACACACACACACACACACTGTCTTTCCTCTGTTGACTACATTAATTCCCATAATCCTAACTCTTTACATGCGTAGCTTTAATTGATTTGAACTTTTATGTTCTTCAGTTTAAAGGGCATTGAAACCCCCACACACAAACAACACACACATACAAGCACACAGGCATCCTCCGTTCAGTCATCAGCAAACAAAGACACGGGGTTCATCAATCCCTTTTGGGGTGAAATTTAAAATCTGACCCACACAGGCGGCCTAGCCGGCCAGCAGATAAGCCGGTTAGCTTTGATCTATGCATGAATTGAGAAAGTCTCAAATTTCCAGGAAGCAGAGGGGATTTTTTTCGGCCTAACGCTGCCACCGGCTTAGCTGACTGCTGTTTGTTTGGCCACAGCTGGCAATCATGGTATTGATGTTCAATAAAGGTTAAACGGTGTGTTATACTTACTTTATTTCCACACTTATTGATGTTTGCATTTATTTAAGAATGCATGGATGAGTAAGAGCACTGCATAGAGGTTTCTAAACTGTCTGCTTCTTTTCATTATTATTTCATCTTTTGGAGTGTTTTTTTTAAAAATTATTGTTAAACAGTTATTTAAATTACATTTTGTGTGTGTGCTTGTATATATGTGTGTTATGTGTTCTTGTACTTCTGTCTTTGTGTGGACCAATAGGAAGTTTAGACGTTGTTAGTGAGGAAATGTGGGGAAAGGGAGCGCATTTTGGTCCTCACTTCATCAAAGGGCTGCTTTAGGGTCAGGGTCAGGGTTAGGGGTTAAGACTTGGTTTTAGGGTTAGGGTCAGGGTCAGGGTCAGGGGTTAAGACTTGGTTTTAGGGTTAGGGTCAGGGTTAGGGGTTATGACTTGGTTTTAAGGTTAGGGTTAGGGTCAGGGGTTAAGACTTGGTTTTAGGGTTAGGGTTAGAATGGGGGTTAGAATAAGGAAATTCAATACATAAAATTCAGTGGTGTGGGAGTGTCAGGTCATAAATGTATAATGTATATGTGTAAAGAAGAGTTGCTGTGTGTTTTGAGGCACTTCCTGCAGTATGTGCATCCTGACACTGCACTGACGTCTTAGTAACACTGTACTGCGACAGACATGATACATGTGCAGGTGGTGAGCTGTGTACTGCAACATGTCTCTTGTTTTCAGGTGTACGGTGCTGCCATTCAGTTCTATGAGCCCTTCCCACAGGAGTGTCTGACTGATCAGCAGCGCTCCCAGCTGGGCCTCCTAAACCCGGATCCCCACAAACCCTCCTCCTCCAACACTACTACAGCTGCCGCCACCACCAACACCACCACCCCCCGCTCTGTCTACACCAACAAATGTATCTGCCTGCTTTCCCACTGGCCCTTCTTTGATGCTTTCCGCAAGTTCCTCACATTCCTCTATCGCTACTCCATCTCCGGCCCTCACGCCCTGCCCATCGAGAAGTGAGTCCCCTCTGTTTTGTCTTTTACTTTGACCTTTGTATTTTCTGTATTTATTATTTTCTTACACATTGTTCTGTTATTCAAGGCAAAATATATCTTCTTTCTCACTGAACGGCTGCATTACCTTTTATAATTTTTAATGATTCCTCAAAGAGAAATATATTAACCTCACCGTAGCGACGGAGTAGGCTACAGCGGAGGCTATGACGCAAGCATGTGTTTTTGTAATTACTCTCACTGCCAGAAGGGGGAGACAAAAGTCCCGTACTTCAGCTTTAAAAGACATAAACTCTTGTGATGTTCAGTGCTTCTGATGGACTGAAAGCAAAACCTGATATTCACTGTAAATGTTATAGTTTGTTTTTCAGATGTTCTCTACATTTAGGAAGAAAAAGAAAAATACACCAAATAATAAAATCAGTCACCAGTAGGGGTTAGGTGGTGTGTGACAGAATATTCATGCTTTTTCATGTTTTACTGCTGCTCACAACTCATATCCGTCTAAGGTTGGTGCGTTGACGGATTATTCGGCTGCCCACTGCTGTTATTTTTGGCCTCACATCCCCCTAATTCTTCTTCCTCACAGGCACATCTCTCATTTTATGCACAAAGTTCCCTTCCCTTCCTCTCAGAGGCCTCGCATCCTGGTACAGGTAAGTTTAGGTTGCAAGAGTACAACATTCCCTGTGTTGTTTTGTCACATGATGGTGTATTTTAGAACTGGGTAATTATCATTTTGTAGAAAATAGTGTTACCTGTGGATTAGTTTAGCTCCTTCATTATACATGACAGTACAGACATGTTTTGCTCGGTTGGCTTTATCTCACTTTCCAGCTTTTCTACAGCTTTCCCCTCATGACAGTCTGATGTTGAGCCAGCCAGTGTCTTCTCCTTTACCGCTCAGGTAAGAGCAGCTGTGGACAAAGTTTTTCAGGTGATGTCTGACACCACTAAGTTTGTGCTCAGATTTAAAGGGATGACACATTTTTGTTAGTGATTGACACAAAGATGCAGTGTTTGTGCAAAACAACATGCTGTATTTCAGATACAAATCTTCAGAAACTCTCCAAAGTTGAGTTTAAGGCTTGTTGAAGTCAGTTTGATACCTTTTTTAAGAACAGGTCTGAAGTACTTTACTGTATATCATCTTTTCTATATTATCAAGTTGAGCTTCCTTCATACACTTGAATATAGAATACAGAGAATGACAATATATGTGAAATGTGTTCAAGGGCCAGAAAAGAGACCCTTTTGTAGGACATTATGCCATTATATTTATTGTATTTTAAACATATATGTCAAACATGCAAAACATAATAATAACAAAAGAGAAACAAAATATAAAAAACTATATAAAAACTAAAACAAGTCCTCCACAGGGCTCTTTTTCAGGAAGTCCATAAATGGTGCCCATCTTTTTCAAAGTCCTTGGATTTTCCCATTAATGCAAATGTTAATTTTTCATAGATAACGGGCTTGAAAGTCCTTTTAGCCTTTGGTTCAGAGATATATCACTTTCTTCCAAAAATCTGTGATAAGAGGACATTCCCATGAACAATGGTATAATGTCCCTTATCTTTGTTACATTTAATGCACTGATCTGGATTGAACTTGTGTAGCCTTTTGCAGGACATCATAGAAATATTGTGTATAGTGTGAATTTTGTTGAACTTTTGTGTTTTCTGTAGTGGCGGTCGATTTTCCACGCTGCTCCAGAACCTCGGACCAGAGAACGCCGTCACCCTGCTGGTGTTTGCTGTCACTGAACATAAGATCCTGGTCCACTCGTTACGACCCGCCGTACTCACCAGCGTCACTGAAGCTTTGGTGTCTGTAAGTTACCGCCGTCAGCTGCACAGAATGGTTTCCCATCCCCTAAATGTCCCTCCAACCAGCCGTGTATCCCTCCTTCACCATGCAGGTTTTAAGCAGAAAGCTTTTCCAGCCAGTTTAATTTATGTCATTATAATATGGTTTTGAGAGAATGTTTACATAACAGGAATAAACCATGAACATATAACATCTTTTAGTCATGGAAGCATCGCAACATAGTTCTGGAAAGTCACTGGATAGTCATGGGGCCACATCTTACTGTACTGTCCTTTTCTCATCTTCATCCTCCTCCTCCTCCTCAGATGATCTTCCCCTTCCACTGGCCGTGCCCGTATATTCCTCTGTGCCCCCTGGCGCTGGCTGATGTGTTGAGCGCCCCGTGTCCGTTCATTGTTGGAGTGGACTCTCGCTATTTTGATCTTTATGACCCCCCACCAGATGTGAGCTGTGTGGACCTGGACACAAACACCATCTTCCAGTGAGCACAATACACGAAAACACCCCACAGCTGTGGAGTTATTTAGCCAAGCTGTTGTAAAATTTACAGACTTCACTTTTCAGTTGCCTTGTCATGATGAATATTTTATTGCATCATTGTGTGTGAGGCTAACTACAGAGCGGGGAGCAGTACATGTTACCATGCAGCATTCCAGCTAAGAGCATTTGCTGCATCTTGTTTTTTTTCCCCACATAACTACCAGATCATGAGTTCTAAATTTAGACTTCAGGCCACTTTCGTGAAGCTTGGGTGGAAATGGTTATTTTTGTAGTGTCAGTCTTGTTTTAATATGAAGAGAATGCAATTTTCTGGTGTGTCAGGTAAGCTCAGTAATGGTTCACATCATTTTTGGCCTCATTACCAGCCAGACGCAGCGTTAGGGTGGTCTGAACTCCCCTGGCCCGACCGCGGTGCGTGTTGGTTTTGGCCTCTCAGCCTCTCCAGAGCTCAGAGTACTGTATGCTTCTGCTTTTCCAGCAATGAAGATAAGCGAGCCCTCACATGGAAGATCCTGCCAAAGAAAGCCTGTAAAAACCTAATGAATGTGCTGAGCAATCTCTACCAGCAGCTGGTTGACGGTGAGTACCGGGCTGATACATGACCTGGTGGAACAAACGATTGTTAAAAAATGTATACCGTTTGATTTTGTTGTATTATTTTCATGATCTGGTCTGATCTTTCAGGTAATTCAGTGGTTCTTGCTATTTTGTAGTCTTCAGCTGAATAGACCTGAAGAGAATTAATCTCTATTGTTTTGTTTTCAGACTGCTTTACTGCAGTACCTTTTCTGACACTCAGTGTAATCAATAGTAAAAGAAAATATGTGGCTAATTAAGGTCCTCACAGAGCGTGTTATGCTTCATTCATCATATTTAGTTTTGGACTCTGGACTGTTTTATCGTATTGTCTTTACAATTAGTTCTCTATTCAATCTGTACCGTTTTGCTCTCCATATAACAAATTGGAAGCCAGCAATAATCCCATCATAGCATAATTTCCTAATTACCCGTCTGCCCTGCTGTGGTGCTCGTTGTATTATTGTCAACTTTCTCTGCTATTCCTGGAGCACGCTCACTGAGAGACCATGAAAATTGCTGCTTATTGAGCTGTAGAAATTGAATAAATGAATTTTCTGATTCAGTGAAGTTGAAAATCTTCCCAGTCACTGCTAGAAGTGCTGAATATTGATATGTCTGCCAAAGGGTTTTAGTTCAGACCTTTAAGCCTCATGGAGCTCTGGAAACTTGGGTATCAATATGAGTTTATTTATCCTAATCACAAAATTCTTATCCTAATCCGAATACTTACTTAAACACCTAAAGCAGTGGATAAATGCAAACATTTTCAACTAAAACCTCAGTTTGAAGTGATGATTCAACCTTTGTGTTGATGCTGATACGATGTGACAGCTGCTTCTTTATGTGTCTTCAGGTCAGTACCGGCCTGATGGGCTGCTGGAGCTGAGCATGAGCGATTCATCAGAGCTGAGCTGCGGGAAGAGCCTCCACACGGTGGAGCTGGAGATCCAGGAAGCCTTCCTGCGCTTCATGGCAGCCATTTTGAAGGGCTATCGTTCTTTCTTGCGACCTATCACCCAGGCACCCTCGGAGAAAGCCACAGATGCTAGCTCGCTTTTTGACTTGCAAGGTATGTGAAATAATGTCACCGTGTCACCACTTGTAGCCAAAACACGGAAACTATCCGTCCGTGTGCAGCGTGTCAGCTGGATAACGAAGTCACAGAGGAAAGAGGATCAATCCAGCTGTTGTTTTTCCCAGCAACCTCCTCAAACTCCTCACACTGGACAATATCAAGTGCACTATTGACTGCAGTTACATGAGCCATTTTTTCTCTACAGAAGAAATTTTTCTGAATGATGGTTTCCACCAAAGTGTTTATATGATCGCAGATGGCTTCCTGTTTAACACCAGTAATCAGAAAGAAGATCATGTGCAAGACCAAATTCAGCTGGTCCACCATCGACTGTTAAGAGCAACTTTTACTCCTGTGGTTTAGATTGATAGATTGTAAAATGAATGCAAAAGCTTGTAAGTGGACCTTGAATTAAGATTTTTTTCAAGGTCAAGAATGAACTTTAGCACAGAGGGATTGTAAAATGTTTAAGCCAACCCTTTCAAACAGAATCATATTTCTATTAAAGAAAATTAGTTTTTGCAGATAAATTTTTTTGCTTGCGCTGATTTTAAACTGGGCATTTTTTAATCTGATTGAGGTCTTTTTCCAGTTATTAGTGGAATAAAGGGCTCAGTGTATGTCAATCAGTCAAGTTTATTGGTATAACCCAGTCGCACATATAGTCTAATGTCTTGAATAGCTCTACATGTCCCTGACAGCATTAGCTCCCAATGCAGTCTGAGCTCTTTGAGAAATGTCACTAATGACATTTCTTCTCGTCTTTTTTATAAACATCTACAAATCACTTAGGGGTGACGTCTTATCAGTTCTCTAGATCACCTCTCTGTCAAGGTCCTTGAGACCAAACATTGGGCTGATTTTTATTTAAATCATCTAATGAGGGACTGATTAAGGTGAAGTAGTGAAGGGAAATGGAGAAAACCATTAATACTCTGAGTACAGAGGGCCAGTGTTTGTGTTTTGAGTGTGCAGGTTTTAGCAACACATTGACCACCTGGTGATTTAAACAAAAGACCGGTATGGTCAGATCAGTATGGTCATCCAAGAAAAGTTGAGTTTGCTTGACTTTTTAATCATTATTTAGTCGTCAGCCGGGGCTGTGAAGGCAGCGTGAGCCACAGTTGTACAGTTACAGTACATGATTAACGCTAATGAGTCGATGAATATATAAACCAATACTGCGTCATCTGTAGCACCCTCCTCTCCACAGCTGGCCAGCCTCAAAAACAGATGGTGTTGTTTAATACATGAGCTTTCATAAGTGTTCATCCCCATCTCTAAGTAAATACGCACAGGAACAGTTTGAGTAAGAGCGCTGGGGTTTGAGAAGATGCTGGGTTTGCGGTTCAAGGCTGTTTGAAGAGTGAAGGTTAGTCAGTTAGCATCGCAGCTGCTAAATGTTCCTGAAGCTTTAGTCTGGCCTCTGGACTGCAGCCCATGAACGCTGGTTCACATCACAGCTGAAATAAGATAGGGTGATATCATGGCTGCTTCGCTGGAGAATAGCTGTTGCCAAGGTCGTGTCCAGTGTGAGTTATATGATATAGCAAACAGAAATGGCTCTTTTTAAAAACTGCTCTAGTACATTACATAATGACTTGAGGAAAGATGTAACAGCTTGTGCATCATGTGTATGAACTCCTGGCCGTTTGGAGGTTATTGGACTCAATAACCTTAATGGTACAAAATTACTCAATGTGAAATTACAGAATAACCTTATAGACTATCCTTTATTTTTCCCTGCTGCCCTGTAAAAAGGACAGCTGCCTCCACGATGTGATTGTTATTCTCACACATCTGTGATTACATGCAAACTGCATCTTTATTCACCTTTTCTCAGACAGTCCCAAGAAAACCCCGAAGACAGATGATAAACGAACATAAACAGATGTACGAATTTTAGAGTAGTAAACTGTTGTTAATCAAGTGCCTTCTAGCATATTTGTCTTTGTTTCAAGTCCCAACAAACCTCATAATTACAGGTTCTGTTTTTGTCTTCAATGCTGTATCACCACTGTCTGTGGTTGTGAGCTGTTGGTTAATACAATAATAATAGAAGAATCTGGCACCTGACAGATAATGTACATGTTTTAATATGGTTTGTGGGCTCTATTGTTGATGCTTTAAACCTTGTCATTGAATTGTAAATCTTTTTTCTGAGCACTTTAAGGACTTCTTGTTCATGTTGGCTTCAAAGTTCAAACTTCAAACTTGACCTCGGGAAAAGCAGTTGACAAAACAATCTCACCTCACTTAGTCACTTAGTAGCTGTTCTGGAGCCATTTTATTCCACGACAACTGGAAAAAATCTGCTGAGGAAGGCTGTTTGATTTGATTGAAAGCTCCAGAACAGCTACTAAACTGACCTTGAGGTGAGATTGTTTTGTCAACTGATACTAATTTGTTCTTGTTTGTCAGTGCAGGCTCATCTAATGCACCATTACTATTTTATTACTATTACAATTTTTAAAAAATATATTTAAAAAAAAATCGTATTGATTTTGACTCAGATGTTGTCAGTTTCTTACAAATTCTTCATTACAGTCAGCAAAAAACATAAAACATGCATTTGGCTCTTTTTGGGTTGATGAAACTGCTTTCTAGAAATACAGGCGCAGCTGTACAGTGCAGCAAATGAGAGAAGATCACTCAGAATCAGTTGATGGTCCAGGTTGCAAGCAGGCAGTGTCGGGATTAAAATATTTATCAGCTGTGGGAAGTGTTTCTCAGCAGGAAAGCACGCCAGTGTTTGGCTTCCATCTCTGTGCTATGAGCCTGTGGCGATCCATCCTGTTCTCAGTCTCACAGCAGCAGAGGCTTATCAGTCACTTAAGCTGCTTTCAGCATCTATTAAGGAAGCGATCCACCCCGTTGTTGTACATCCCAAATTGGCCATTATACTAATAACATTGTGTTGGCTCGCATTATCCAAACCAAGATAAATGGAAGTCATATGTGTGCTGTGTATAGAGCTTTTTATGGGATAATGGATTTTTTAACCACAATATTGCACACCTCAGGAAGAAGTCCTTAAGTAGTTCTTGTGAAGGCTTAGTAGATGAAATGTTGAGCAATGTAAATAAGTCTTCTGCTGTATTTTAAACTAAATAATGATCATTTCTCCTTTTATGTCAGATAAGAAGAGTCACAGAGAGCTAAGATTAATGTGCCACTTGTAAAGCCTAACGTAAACGTTTACGTCCTCCTCCAGGTTTCTTGAAGAGCCGCGACCGCTCGCACCAGAAGTTCTACTCACTGATGACCAAAACCCAGATGTTCATCCGCTTTATTGAGGAGTGCTCTTTTGTCAGTGACAAAGACGCCAGCCTGGCCTTCTTCGACGACTGTGTGGACAAAGTGAGCTTGTTATTTAATCATAGAAAACATACTTTATATTTTTATTTTGATGCAGGGGAATTAAAAGGTTAGGTTCACAACTTTTCAAGTCTGTCTTAAAACAACAATCAGGAGCCCAAATGAACATTGAAACAGGTTTTGCCTGCTGTAATTATTCCTACTGTTCATACTGGCCATTAGAGGTTCCCCTTTAAATACCTACAAAAAAGGCATCCTTGTCCCCTCAGTTAATTTTACACTCATCTCAGTCTTCCTTAATTTGGAGTGTCTATATCTATATATATTTTCCCACCACCATTTTCTCACCACTTATAGTAGTATTGGTAGTTTCCACTCTCTCCTGTGTTACTTTAACTGTCTTCGACCAAACCTGCTTCTCTCCTGTCCTCTTTACATTTCTTGAGTTTTTCTTTTTCTCTTCTTCTCTTCTGCCTCTGTTTGCGAGCAGCTCTACAGCTCAGAGCGGAGTGCAGACAAAGGAAGCAAGGTAAGTCTGTTCTTAAAGTATTTGGTTGATTCTCACCTGTTCTGGGTACATATGGGGGATTTGTGCATGGTGCATGATACCAGCAACATTACTAAAGATCAAAATCTCCACCCCTGCAGCTTTCATATTATTGCTCCCACTCGAGTAAGTTAAATCAGTTGCTTATGATCCAAAAGTCTTCCTAAACTCAAACTCTTTCCATATTAAATGAATATTGGATTCAGTGTCCGCATCAGATTTGCTGCAACAGCAATTTGTCCTGAGATAGTGAAAATACAGTTTCATATACGCTCCGTGCACAGTTTCTCAAGATTTCTTTACTCAATTTTTCATGACTTGAGTGAGTAAGGGCTTTTAATGCTTCAGTGGTTTCTGGAGTACTTTTTTTTTTTTTTTTACATCCCCTGGGCTCATATCTCCGAGTGACAATATGAAGAGGCATGAAGAGGCTGTCAGTGTATCTTCTGTGCTCCAGTGGGAGCATTTTGAGTGGTTTGACCCCACACGCTCACGGGTTACTCTGTCTCTATCAGACTGTGTTTGTATGTTGAAGGTTAAAATTTCTGTGTTTGCAGTCTTAAAGTCTGCGCAGTCACTCGGTTCCCCGGTCACATCTGTGGGTCACGGGTTTCTGCAGGTGACATTTATAACAGACTCTGAAATAGACTTTGCTTTCCTTCTATTACTTGCGTATGTGTGTGTGTGTTCTGCCTTTAATTGAGACACAGTGGAAGTGAATCCAAAGGCCAGCATCCACAACCTTCCCTCCCTGTGTTCCCAGGCCTGCGGTGGGGCACGGGTCATCCTCCCAGTGTGTCAGCTCCACGGGCGATTAAATGATTCTGCACCGTGGCTGGATTACATTATGTCCTCTCTAGAGAGAAAGCACACCGCACCACTCTGCTCTCACACATGTCACACTCTACCACACACACACACACACGCACGTGTGCACAGAGCAGGCCAATACAGACAGATAAGGTTAAGATATATTAAATCCTGAGGGCAAAGTATTTCATGGCAGCAATAAAACTAATTGAATCCAGCAGGGGAGCAAGACAAAAGACAAACTAATCATACAAATGAACTATAATTAAAACAATTGAAAGCGGTAAAAATTACAAATGAAGCAGTGAAATTGAATTTTCTAACTTGCATAACTCTGACTGTAATTTAAAGGGCCAATTAGTAATATTATGAAGATACAAATCACAGGTTTACTTGGCTAAATAATTAGCTAAAACAGTGAGATGCATGACAAATCAGAAAAGTATGTGTCTCATCTGACCATAATTGATGATAACTTTAGTTGTTGTCCATTATTAGTCGCTCTATTGAAAGAAATTCACAATTAATGGACACTAAATGGACTGCACTTATATAGCACCTTTGTAGTCTTCCGACTGCTCAAAGCGCTTTTACACTACAAGCCACATTCATCCATTCACGCATGAATTCATACGCTGATGGCAGGGGCTGCCATGCAAGGTGCCAACCTGCTCATCAGAAGGATTCACACACACATTCACAATCAGGAGTGATTTGGGGTTCAGTATCTTGCCACTTTGACATGTGGACTGGAGGAGCTGGGAATCCAACCGCCGATCTTCCGATTAGTGGACGACCCGCTCTACCTCCTGAGCCACAGCCCCCCCCCAAATCTCTAAATTTTCGGTTTTGACTTGACACATTTCACAGCTGTCAAATGTGAACGAAAAGAAATGTTGGAATCAGGGGTCTCTATATGGCGCCATAACAGAGACAGGAAGTGTATCTTTAAACATGCTGTTGTTAGATGGTTTTGGCTGAATATGTTAGGGAGGAGTGTGGATAACTACCAGGTATAATCACAGTTGTCTCTGCATTAACTAACTTTACAAGTTAATCTGCAGTTTATAGGCAAACACTGGGTGTCTCTCCCTCTTCTGTTCTTAGTCTCTTGTAAAGTTTCCTGTCTGATCCAGATGAAATGTTGTTGATGGGTGTTCTTTGGGAGATGTTTTCATCTCACCGGTCTTGTCTGGTTGATTACTCTCAGGTGTCTGAACTGACAGCCGACCTGCTTTTCAGACAGATTGCCTCTTTAGCATCACAGCTGTCTCAAGTCACTGTGGAATAGTCGAGGCTGTCTCCTACTAAAAAACGAAAAAACTCCTTGCTCAAATATCCACAGGTATAAATTACATTGTGTTCATGCATGTGGGTGGAAGACTACAAAACTCTCAGTTCTTGTAAAAAAGATAAACAACTAAGGTAATTATAAAAATGAATTAGTACAGTAAGGAAACTGGCTTCATTAAAGTATGAGCTGGCTGTTAAATTAGTTCCATTGTTCATACGGGGAAAAAACAAAATATCATCTATAAAGATCAACATTAAGTCCTCATAGGAAGTACAACACTGTAATTACTCCAGTAAACATACACATTGGGTCAGCAACAGTAATTTAGTTATAATGGTTCAGCAGTTACTTTGAATCATGGATGTATTTAGAGAGCTCAGCTACTCAGCCTTGCTGCCGATTTTTCCTGGTGGCCACTTGCAGTATTGCAGCAAAAAAATTCCCGGCCCAAAAAGCATTTTCCTCATAAACTGCCATTAATAAGAAAAAGTCCATATAAAGCTGTTGGCAGGACATCTCAAACAGCAAATGAGATCAATTATTACTCTTTGTATTATGAATTTTTAATCCATGTGGGTTTTATATTTGTAAAACTTTCCTACAGCTTAGAAAATTTAAAATTCATGACGTCAAGTTTATGGGCTGAGTAGAGGACAGTAGCGCAACCATAAATGACAGCAAAACGCAGCAGAGACTCTCACACTGAGCTGAAATTAAACAAGTGCACATAAATTTGGTAAATAACATAAATAAAGACTGTCTCTACTGCGTTTTGCTGTCATTTATAGTCCCCGTCTCGCTGCTTCTCTCCTCTTCTCTGCTCTTTCTCAGTGCGGGCGGGGCTGCTCCCTCCGTGTGTGTGCAGCACTGTAGAGGAGAGACAGACAGCAGTGTGATTTGCGGCACAATGAAATAAACGATAGAGCATAATATAAAACGATAGACGTTTTTCTCTCGTCACACGTTATATATATCGTCATATCGCACAGCCCTACTCCACATGGAGGTATCAGATGCCTGAACTATCTCTACTGACTCCCTCCAACGCAAAGGAGCAGTAGTTCTACTCGGATCTAGATATTGTACTTTGGGTTTAGCGCTCAGAGAAACATCACAGAACATTATATTAGTGTTTGATGTGCTGTGCTCATCAAAAGAGAATCAGATTTCTCAGCCTAAAAAGCTTTCGACTGCACCAAAGAACAGACGTTTTAGTCCCCCACACTTTACTGCTTTGTCTGAGGTCATTATCAAACTTTAATCACTATCAGACTAACTACACTGAATTATGAGCTTTCAGCAAGTGCTTCACTTCCCTTCCATGCACTATTAATAAAATCATTGCTTGCACTGTAGTGCTAAAGCCTGTCATTAAGCATTTCTCAATTTATGATACTTCCCTCCATGACCCTTCATTTTTTATATCCACCATAAAGCTCCGACCACTGTCTAATACTAAATGTTTTCATCAGACGTGAGCAGCAGAGTCCTCATGCCGTTCCCCCTTATCTTCTGAGCTTTGAAGTAATTTAATGCTCCCACCCAGTTGCTTGCTGGCTTGTACCTGCCATGTATTAAACACACATACAAAAATAGATTGAACTAATTTACTAATTTAATTTAAACACAAAATACACTGATTTAATGATGTGATATGATGACTTGTTAATCCTAATAGGTGGCAGATTGACTGTGGTTATGACATGTCTCAAAATTGTTTGATTAAATATTATTTATAGCTGTTTTTATAGTTACATCTACCTGCTTTTTCTAGAAAGAAATGATGTTTAATTCTAGTTCAGCTATACATATAAAGTGGAGTTTCACTGTGCTGTCAAATAGTTGTAAAAAAAGTACAAATCCACTCTGAAAACTCTGAAATCCACTCAATATACAGTACAGCAGCAGTGAATACATGGAAATAAGCACCAGCTGATTATTTCCATACAAATATGGGTTTTATATATTCTCTCTACTATCGCAGATATCTGCAGCAGAATAAACTTGCTGCTCACACACTGGCCCAACTCCCTCGAGGTGCAAACTTAGATTTATGAAGTCGACACACACCGACTGGACCTATTAATATGTCCTCCAACTATACAGTATAAATCCTCTCTGTGCTGTTTAGATTCTCACAGTTTTTGACATTTCTGCTCTTTTTTTTTTTACCTTAAATCGCTGATGTCAGTCAAAGCCTGTTATTTTCTCACACAAGCTCATCACAGCAGGACTTTGATGGGATCTAATTTCTGTTTATTCTTAAAAGCTTTACTCACTCCACTCATTTTACATGTCAAAAAACAAAATCAGTTTACTAGTCACGGGAAGACAGTTATATAAAGTCTTCTGTGGCTCTGCAAGAGATTTGTCAATCTAAAATAATTAATAGTGACCCAGGTATCTCAGGTTGGGCTTGAACACTGGAAAGTTTTACAAAAATGCACGATGGAGATCAGGATAATTTTTTATCTGTCTCTTCCTCCCAGATGTTGTATTGCATATATACATTTTGAAGTTGTATTGATCATCAATATATTAATTTTGCCCATAATTTGTACCCCAATGTCTTATAGTACAGTACAGTATATATTTTGTTTTGTTGTGGCATTTAACTTTTACAAATTTTATTGAAGGCAGTAAACAAAATATTGCACTATAGGAGAAAAAAAGAAGGAAGATGGAGAACTGAATTGCACAGGCCCTTTGTGTGAATGTGGTGATAAATGGAGGCTGCAGAGAGGGAGAGGAAGCCTCAAACAAGAGAAAAAAGAAAGAAAATATGAAGCGTGTTCACATGGGAAAACTAGGTCACCTGCTGTCACCCTCTTTCAGCTCTCCCAGACTCATTTTTTTACAAATCCTGCTATTAGAATGACAAAGAGTTTTCAGAATTGTGCCTCAGTAAAAAAAAATGTTTTTCAAAGGTGAATCGTGTCAGGAATGTCAGGTCACAACCTTTTCTATACAAACACTGAAAAATTTATTACAGGGCATAAGGTCAAGTACTGTGTTGAAGCTCCAATGGCATACTCCTTGTTTCTATCAGCTGTGATAGATGAAGGGTCACGGTACCCCCACCCAAATATCTCCATTCGTGTTTGTGTGCTCTGTTCTGCAGGTAGACAGCGACAGGCCAGAGGAGACCAGGCTGATAGAGATTGATGAATCCCAGCGTAGTGAGCACACGGTCTTCATCACACCTCCAGAGCTGTCTCCTCTGCCTGAGGGGGAGGAACATCCACTCTGCTACAGGTAAAAATAGAAAAATGGGAGAATAGATATACATTTTCTAACTTCTGTGTTTTATTCTAGATACATTTTTACTGTACCATACCATACCATACCATACCATACCATACCATACCATACCATACCATACCATACCATACCATACCATGCCATGCCATGCCATGGTGTGGATGGGAGGAGAAATGGGGTAGGGGTGATCCTAAAAGAAGAGTATGTCAAGAGTGTGTTGGAGGTGAAGAGAGTGTCGGACAGAGTGATGAGTATGAAGCTGGAAATTGAAGGTGTGATGATGAATGTTGTTAGTGCCTATGACCCGCAAGTTGGGTGTGAGATGGAAGAGAAAGTGGAGTGAGTGGATGAAATGGTGGAGAGTGGACCCAAGGAAGAGAGAGTGGTGATTGGAGCGGACTTCGATGGGCATGTTGGTGAAGGGAACAGAGGTGATGAGGAGGTGATGGGCAGGTATGGTGTCAAGGAGAGGAATGTGGAAGGATAGAGGGTGGGGAAAAGGATGGAAATGGCTGTGGTGAATACGTATTTCAAGAAGAGCGAGGAGCACAGGGTGACATATAAGAGTGGAGGAAGGTGCACACAGGGCTATGTGGACTATGTGGAGGTGCAATCTGAAAGAGACTGGAGGCTGCAAGGTGGTGGCAGGGGAGAACGTAGCTAGGCAACATCAGATGGTGATCTGTAGGATGACTTTGGAGACCAAGAAGAGGAAGGTGCAGGATATGTATGAGGGCAGTGTGACAGCGGTGGTTCAATGTGGAGATGGGATTACATCGAGGATCGGCTCTGAGCCCTTTCCTGTTTGCAGTGGTGCTTGACGGACAAGATCAGGCAGGAGCCTCCAGCAGGTTGAGGAGAGCCTGGAGAGGTGGAGGTATGCACTGGAGAAAAGAGGAATGAAAGTCAGTAGGAGCAAGACGGAATACATGTGCATGAATGGGAGGGAGGACAGCAGAATGGGGAGGATGCAAGGAGGAGAGGTGGTGAAGGTGAATGAGTTTAAATACTTGGGGTCAACGTAACAAGGAGTGTGGAAGAGAGTGCAGGCAGGGTGGAGCGGGTGGAGAAGAGTGTCAGGAGTTATCTGTGACAGAAGGGTACCAGCAAGAGAGAAAGGGAAGATTTACAAGATGGTAGTGGAGTGATGAGGATGGACAGGATTAGGAATGAGTATATTAGAGGGACAGCTAAGGTTGGATGGGTTGGAGACAAAGTGAGAGAGGTGACTTTGAGATGGTTTGGACATGCTGGTTATATTAGGAAAAGGATGCTGAAGATGGAGCTGCCAGGCAAGAGGAAAAGAGGAAGGCCAAAGAGGAGGTTTATGGATATGGTGAGGGAAGACATGCAGGTAGTTGGTGCAACAGAGGAAGATGCAGAGGGCAGGAAGAGATGGAAACGGATGATCCGCTGTGGCGACCCCTAATGGGAACAGCCGAAAGAAGAAGAAGATTATAGATTCACTTTTATGTTTTAGTTACATCCTAACTCACTTTTTACAGTGGGTCACTGACACCAGAAATTGCAAAAAGAATTTACTACTTACTCGTGACATTAATCATGTGCTAAGTTGTTACTTTAATCATCCAACAGGCTCCTAAACTTTTTAATCTCAATGTGAAACTTGTAAACAAACAAGTTTAATAGTATTTCTAAATGGAAAAGATGTACTGCTGCTGTTTAGTGCCATCTTCCTTCTTGACATCTTCCATGAAACTAACCATACACAAGACTGACATTCAACAACGGGAATAAATTGAAAAATCTGAATAATAAATCGAGATCAAAGTTTGTTAATTAATTCTTGGAATAGCTGATTGAGGACCAGCAGGAGTCCAGCTCCCTCACTGGGACCAAACTGAGCACGACTGCTGGACTGAGTGGATCTTAGAATATGTGCAATTTGTATTCTGCAGCCATGTTTCACTCTAAATAATTGATGCTGAGAGATTTTTCAGTACCACTTAAGTTAAGCTCCCCTAATAATCCATAATGACCAACAGCTTTCCAGAATTTTTTATCAGCTCTCTTTGTAGATAATTTCACGCCAACCATATTAATGATCACTATAACCTTGGAAGGAGTCATCTCATGTAAGATTGTCAAAATTATCAGTGCTGGTTGACTCCTCTTGATCTTAAACCGAGAGCTGATTTAGTAGAATATTTGCCTTGTCTCACTGTATGTCTGTGTGTATGTTGTTCATCAGGTATGACGGCTTCCCAGTTTTAAGTCTTGACCTGTTTGACCCCGTGGAGGGCCTGCGGACCCCCTCCTCTCGACTCGCTGCTCGACACAGCTGTCCCACCAGCCCCGCACCCATGTTTAGACGCACCAAGCAGGTCAGCACAGCTGTAACTCACTACTGTCACACATGAATTTATTAATTTACCTGTTTAGGTGTTTAGCTGTTTAGCTGATGCTCTTCTCTATAGTTTCCCAAAATGAGAGCAATAATACAAGGTTGCCAAACTTGCATCGAGATAAAAGTAGAATCTCCAAAACTGCACAAGGGAGAACATTTTTATTATTTTACAACTGACAATCTAACATACATCGAGAACTGCCAGATGGAAAGTACATGTTTAAAAGAATAGATTTCAGCCTGAAGATTTTTATTTGACTTGCGCACACACACACACACACACACACACACACACACACACACACACACACACATTATCTCCAACTGAAAGTCCCACATATCCACGAGCCTGAATTGTGCATTAAATAACTTCTTTTCCAAACCCTCCTCTTCATCCACAGGAAATCAAATCGGCCCAGAAGATAGCCAAGAAGTACTCATCCATCCCCCAGATGTGGTCCAAGTGCCTGCTCCGTCACTGCTATGGCCTGTGGTTCATCTGCCTGCCAGCATACGTGAAGGTGTGCCACTCCAAGGTGCGGGCGCTTCGCACCGCTTACGACGTCCTTAGGAAGATGCAGGCTAAGAAACTGCAGCCACCTGACGAGGTACATTAGACATTCCCAAAAATACCAATTTATTCAACCAAACAACCAGATGCATGCTGTATTTGTAGATTTTATTATTTTGGACTATTTTGCACTCATTTTAGATTTTAGAAGTGGTCACTTTTTTAAGGGGTTGTTGTCATCCTGTCAAAACAATCATACATGTGCACATACAGGTCTGCTACCGGGTGCTGATGCAGCTGTGTGGACAGTATGGCCAGCCTGTCCTGGCAGTCAGAGTCCTCTTTGAGATGAAGAAGGCCGGAGTTCACCCCAATGCCATCACTTATGGCTACTACAACAAGGTACATACACCTTTGATCATAGTGAAGCCAAACTAAGTTACGGTATAGATGGGTGATAAAGTGGTGTGATGTAAATCTGCCAGTGAAGGTCAGGGCTTCTTATTTATGACAGCAAATAACTTCAGAGACAGGATGTTATTTCTTTTGGCAAGTCACCAGAAGCACATATGTGATTTACACTATTGCGTATTCTCAAAAAGAGGTCCTGGTATAAGGGTAAGTGTTTGGTGCAAGTGGCCAGTAACTACCCAGTGCAGTGCAGTTTTATACAGGCGCTAATAAAAAATATATTGGGAGTTCCAAGTACTAGCATGGTGTTCTTGAGGTGGATTTGTTATTAATATTCTGCCGATTCTGCTGCAAGTTTGACAAATATGTGAACACACCCATGACAGGCAAATGTCAAACAAATCTCTGGGAAGCCTGTCCAATGGGATACTCCTTTTACCATCAACTGTGATATATGAAAACTGAGTTGGAACAAAGAGCTTTAAAAGTCTGGAGGATTGGCTCCTATTCAAATCAAACTCCCTATACTCTTATTATAGTGAAAATACCATGAACTCTCTTTTGAATACAAGAGAAAGTGTGATGCGGCAGGCATAATATGATATATGATGGAAAAATGACGAAGTCACTATAAAGTCAATATTGTAGAGCTGCTACATTAGTCCATTATTCGATTAGTTGACAGAAGAAGAAGAAGAATTTGAGGACAAGAAACAGTGACATATTTTATCATTTTCTGACATTTCATAGACCAAAACCATTAATCGATTAATCAAGAAAATAATCAACAGACTAATGGATAATGAAAATAATCTTTAGTTACAGCCTTACAATATTGATACAGAGAAACATCACGACCTACTGTAGGATATTCTAAAATGTCAAGTTAACTGACCTCTAAATGACACCTAAAGACACCTATTAGATGCAGTTTCTCAGAAAGTCAAGCCACACCCTTAGAAAACTGTATGACATATCATAGCACTCTGTATGACATATCATAGCACAGACTGAGTGCAGCCTTGGATGTTGATTGTTTATTCATGATGCACAATAGCTGCATTAAGTGCTTGGTTGCTTCATCACCAAAATTCATTCCTCTCTGGTTGGTATTTACCCGGCAGAGACACTACATCACAGTAATGTCTCTGCAGACATTTGGCTTTCAGATAAAAAGAAACATTGGTGGCATTTGCAGTTCCCCCAAGGTTGTTTGACGTTGTGTGTGATCACACCCAGGTGTCAGGATGAATCGTGGCTCTGTTATCATCGCAGCCTGTCCCTGATCTGGCAACCCAGGGAGCATAAAAGTAAATTGGCTGATGTGGGACCAGCCTGTCAGGAGACAAGGCCGTGGTAAAGGTTACTCCAGTGTGTTTTGATGCCTCAGAGGATCTTATTTCATCTCAGTAATAGAAGGCTCGGAGGCACAAGATGGCTGATTTCTCCACAGACAAAAACAACATCCACCGTCCAAGGATGGTTGAGGGAAAAGTCTCTGAGCTTAGCTTTAGTAAAATGAACTAAACCATACTAGGAGATACTACGGTTGATATGGTCAGCAGCTCCTAAAAAACTGACATAAAATTAATCTAAAATTCCTTCTGAAATAGTACAGAACATAAAATGTATTTAAGAGTTTAAGTGGAACTAAAATAACTTTTATATTTCCTGTGCAGGGATCTCCATAACAAAATCATGAGCGTTTGCTGTAGTTATCTGTGGCTAAGGCTGCCTGTCGTTTGCAGTTTAAATATACCTGTTCCCTGCAGAACAGGACTTAAGGTGAAGCACAATGTGAGCACGACTCAATGCAAATTAATTTCCACAACAGCATTGTTAAGTTTCTTCACTCTCTAGCATTGAGAATTACTGCAGTTATAATAATGAAGAAGAAAGCTGAAAAAGAGTAACTTCTGATTATTTAGAAGGAAAGAAATAAAAAAGTGACTTTCACTCAACATAAAAGGTTTTCAAGAGACATTACAAGAAAACACAAAGCTGCCAAATAACCAACCAAATATCAGCTTATTATTAAATGCAGCTCAAGAATGTTAGAAAAATAAAACATAGTAAAACATTTCCACCAGTCATGGAATTTCTTGGATATTGATGTATTTCATACTTTCTTATATCTACTTATTTCTCACATTAGACAGTATGTCAGAACAACTGCAGTGGAAAAACCAGACAGTTGAGTCATGAAGAAAAACAACAATAACAAACAAACATCATCATCATTAGGTCAAGGCAGTCCTTGGTGAGGGAAAGTCATGAGTGTTCACATCACAGCAGGAAGCCGTAATAAATATCTCCTTTATCCAGTTACATTAGGTTTCAAAAACACTACAAAAACAAACAGTGCTGTGACTTGGATGACAAACCGCACTGTAATGTTTCTGTGTTATCAATGGCCCTTTTGTGCACATTTGTGTGTGTGTGTAAATTCTGCACAACAGAAGGCTTTTTGCTTCCTGATAAGACAAGAAGTCAGGCTCATATTTGTTTTTTATTAAATATAAGATATTGACCAGTTTTATAATCCACTTCTGACGTAATGGAGGTTCACCTGTAACTGGAACTGACAAACCTGCAATGGCAATCTTGTCTGTGCACTGAACTTCTCATTCAATGGTTAAAATAAAAACAGTGTAATTTAAAGAAGCAATGTCCTACAGTCAGGAACGTCCATCACCAGGCTCACCGGAGCTGTGGCCAGCTTGCTGTTGTCATCACAACATTACTTGCAACATCTTGAGGAGGGCAGCTTCATTTCACCTGCTCCAAATCCTGGGAGCCTTCACACGGGAGCAGCCGGCATAATAAACCCTGTTCAGTGGCATACCAATCATGTTTTTCTCAGGAGGCTTCTGAAGTGTATTTTAGGAGCAGACAGAGACGGTCGAACGTGACTTGGCCACCAACAGCTGCAGTGCCTTTCTTTTTCCTTTTCGGATGCTGAGTGTGACTGTGGATCTTACACCACTGCAGTTTAAAGCCTTTTGATCAAAAATTCCCTCAAGATGATTTTAAACGGGCCAGGTTTGTGTCGGTTTTCGGTTCGCTGACTTCAAAATGTTGAGGGGAAACTGAATGAGAATATTTTAATATTAGAATATTTTATGGTGATCTTTGAAATACAAAAACATCCATACGCTTCATAATTTGAATTAAAAATTAAGGGACTCCAACACTGCCACAAAAAGTGGAGTCAGGCACTTTTAAAACATTTTTCCTTCAGTCCTCTGATCTTCGTCTCCTCACCCTCCTCCTCCTCCTGCCATCCTTTCCTAATATTCCTCCTCCTCCTCCTCCTCCTCCCTGTGTCCAGGCAGTGTTGGAGAGCACGTGGCCCTCCAGCACCAGAGGAGGATACTTCCTGTGGATGAAGCTGAGGAATGTCGTTCTGGGTGTGGCCCAGTTCAAGCGGGCGCTACGGAGACACGCCCCCCTCACTCAGAGCCCGCTGTCAGGTAACGATGATCGATAACGGTCTGCATGTCATCGTTGATTTACTGAACTGTGTTTGTTTGTTAATTAAGAGAATCTGATGCATCTGATGACCCCCACAAACATGACAGATTTACAAAGCTGCGGTTTTTATATTGATGGTATTTACTGCAGAGGGTGTAAACAAGCCTGTAGTTTACTTTTCTGTGTGAAACTTAATACCTCGCTTTAGCTTGTGAAGTTCACAAAAATAGCATTCAAACCCAGAGCCACAATGACCACTATTGACTGAGACCAGAAACAATTAGAAGTATAATAAAATGACTGTACATATGATTTAGTTACTCTCAAATAATTGTACTTCATTTTATTGATGTAATTAGGCTGTTAAGGTTAAAACTGCCTGACCACATATGAATTAAGATACTTACTAATCCCAGTGCCTGTCCTGTCTGCACTCTTTTCTGTAATTTGCACACACTGGTTAAGAACATATCAAAGATTGCTGATTTGAGCAGTAGTCAAGCCTGCGGTTTGGTCTCAGCACAGTTTGCTATCTCCTGCTATCAGATGCAACATTTGTCCCTACATCAATAATTACTGACAATTTTTGTTTTCTTTTTTGTCGTTGTTCAGAAAGACAAAGTCACATGTTCAGGTGCTCGCTGTTCCATCGTTCACACCTGTCAAAACTGCAGGTGGAGACACAATTTCAAATAAATGCAGAAAGTTTTTAGGGTGGTTTGTGTGAATTTGGGGTTGATGGGTTCTTAAAAAAACTCAAAGTTAAGACAAGTCAGTGATTATCTTCTGGTAAAGCTTTCTTACTAATGTTACTGCCTGTTTGTAAAAGTCACCTGCGTCTTCAGACATTATTAGTTAACTGCGGTGAAAATTGCAGGCAAATGTGCGTAGTCAATTAGAATAAACGAATTAGGCTAGCTGCATAATGAGGCTAATCAAATAATCTGAAGAAGCATTTAGATGAGTGGCAAAATGTCTAAAAGAATCAAAAGTTCAGTTGCCCCTTGGTTTAATCGTTAAATATAATGTAAATAAACTATAGTCAAAGACAAAGGATCTGAAGAATCTCAAGTTCAGTCACTAAATGACCAGCAGACTTGAAAGGTAAACTATGAAACACATCTGTATCAACATGTGTGATTTAACTCCCCTGCATGCTAGTGAACACCTGCACACCCAGTGCATGCTAATCCATGTCCTGCTAATCCCCGCTTTTTTAAAGATGCTCCCTCTTACCAGTCATAAGCATTGTGCTCTTAAAAGCTCCTCAGCTGAGTTCAGAGGTGTAAAACACATCATATATACACACACACACCACTAAGAGATTCATTTTTCTCTTAAGTATTTTAGATTGCTACTGATGACATAATTTATAATGAACTCCCCAACCTCACACACTGACCCTCTCTCCACTCCTGTTGCACACATCATATATACTGCGCTTTCACAGGGACACATATGGTCTCAAAATACTGGTCAACACTTAATCTTGCGTGTCCTGTCGTTTTTTAATAACTTCCTAGGAAAGAACTTTGTATTTTGTCAATTTTAGGAAAAATAGAGAAAGTTAAAGACTTAAAAACCTGACAAAGATCCATTTAAACCCAAGTTGATATTCATTTGTTATTGGAAACTTGATGTATAATCCTCCCTAATAATTGTAGACAGATTTCACATTTGTGCATGTTCACCTGACCTGCTGTGCACTGACACTAAAAGAATCCCTAAGCTACGTGACCAGTTGATTGGAGATAATTAATTGGAAGTGTACCAACTGAGTCAGTCTCTGTCTTCCCTGTAATTAGTACCAATTTACAGTCGCACATCAGTTCCATTCTAGGAAATGAAACTATGAGACACAGAAATTAAGTTGTGACAACCGCTGCAGGAATTTATTCATTTTGAAAAATTATTATTCATTTCGAAGAAATTTGTCACATGTCAACATTATGCAGAAAGTTTTGACCTTTTAAACGATACTTTCTGGTGTCATTTATCATCCTTTTATGTTAGTTCAGCTGGATTTTATCAAATTATAAAAGCAAGGCAGCAACAAAAAGTTTCTTTGTGACTTTAAAAACACTGTTAGACTCAGACTCACTGGCACAGTTCTTGTCACCTGCTTATCAACATAAAAAAACAATTTAAGAACAGATTAAAGAAATAAAAAGAACAGTTAACCCCCCAGTGGAGCAGAAATGGCGACTGGCTTCCTTTAACGCCTTGTTGTTTTTGGGCAGATGGCAGCGACCTGGATGCTGTGAGTCACGGCAGCCTGGATAGCTCTGCCGACACTAACCTGGCCGAGCAGGGCCCCTACGCCACTGACTCCGTCAAAGTAGACCCCACTGATGATAGATCTAGCACAGGTACACTTCAAATGGCTGCTGCTTGACTCCATCTTTTACAGGCAGCTGTCTTGTTCTACATCCTTTTTCTTTTCTCGCAATGACTTTTTTTGTCCTTCCTCATTTGTCCCACTCACCGACCGGCCTCATCCTCGTTCCCCTCTTCCTATTCCACTGTCTGTTTTTCCACTTTCCTTTCATCCCTGTTGTCCATCCACGTCTCTCCCTGGTTTTGCGGCTGTGGTTTCTGCTCTGCTCTGTCCCTAACCCTGCCTTTCACTCTGGCCCTGCCTGTGTTGCCCTTGCATGCAGTCGGCCGTGGGGGCGGCAGCGTGGGCGCCAGGGGCCTGGTGGCCCACTCACACTGGGGGGGCTCTGAGCTCAGAGAAGCCACTCTCCACCCAGGTAAACCTCTCTGTCAGTCTGCCTGTCTGTCTCTCACTGTCTCATCTTACCTGCTCTGCAACGTTTTTATTTCCTGACTTCCTCAGCCCTTCCATCATCACGCCTTTCTTTTCTGTATCTGCCTCAGACACTTCTGTGATCTCTTTCCTCCGCTGTGCCATCTCTCTCTCTCTCTCTGGCACATCAGTCTACTGCTCCTCTCCTTCTGCGCATCTCTCTTTTGCTTTTCTCTCTCACTTTCACTCCTCGCTTCACCACCGAGTGATTTGTTATTGTCAATTATGGTGAATGATTACCCAGAGGCACATTTCTTTGATTACGAAAATCATTTTAATCATGGAGATGGCACCTCGGCAGGAGACTATGCATCATGCACAGAGAGACTGAGAGGGAACCACAGCTCACAGCACAGCAGGAGGGAAGGACCTCAATGTGCAGTTCATTGATTATTATAGTCCTTAAATGAGTTTTGTCACTTGCCATCAGTTGCATTGTATTACAGCCGAGCCGTGCAGCCTCATGCTTTATTTAGAGATGACGACCAGCGAGGTTCATGGGAAAGATGAAAGGGGAGACCAAATCAGCAGACAGCTGGTTGCCTGGAGACCCGGGGAAGTTTTAGAGACAGATGGAAGAGTCAGCCTGGAGTGATGGCAGCCGCCCCCCCCCATCCGCCCCACAACGTCAAGTCTTTACAGCCGAATTCATTAGCAGCTGTGAAACTGCAGCTAGTTTCCTTACAGTTACTGTAGGTCTCTGCATGTAACAAGGATTGTTCTATCCTTCACAGCTTAGCTGTGTTTTCTCTTCTCTCCCTGCAACAATGATGTGCCTCCCAGAACTGAGAGGATGAAAGGGAAAAACATCTCACTAGTTTTCTCTTATGTTGTTTAATTTAACTCACCTATCACTCTCTCAGCATAAAGGTACAATACGTTCACATTATCCCCAAAAAGCTTTTTTGTTGTGCAGTAGATACAGTGAAAATAAAGAACCTGGCCTTCAAACCTGAACAGTTTGTTCAGTAATAGGAGAGGTGTCACATACAGCGGTGCAGCTCTTTTGCAGAGAAAATGTGCTGTCTTGAAAAATTTGTACTTGAATCCTTCCTCTGCTGTGTTGCATAGTTCTGTGATCTTGTGGTTTAATATCAAATACTTCAGTCTACTATTCTCATGTATTTCATCTGTTTCTTTCTCTCTTTCTCTCTGTTCTCTAGGAGATCAGTCAGATTTGGGTTATAACTCGCTGTCCAAAGAGGAGGTTCGGAGAGGAGACGCCGGTGCCCAGGACTCCGCCCCTGACAAAGATGACAAGAAGGAGAGCGACTGCAGCTCCTGTCAGTAATCTGATATCACCTGATATTTCTGTCTACCTTGTAAAAAATTATAACTTGGCAGCCTTGTAGCCACACGGGATTTCCCCTTCCTCTGCCTTGATCTTTCTGTCTCCTCCAGAGACGATTCATTCTTTTTGGTTTCTCATGCACATCAAAGCATTTCAGCGGTGTGTTGTCCTTCAGTGGATTTTTCCAAGCACAATGCTGTGTTTCAAGCTGTGCACATAGTAAAAAAGAATGATTTTAAATGATAATTTCTGTGTTTGTAGTGTCAGAGTCAGAGAGTGCCAAGGGAAGTAAAGACTGCCTCCCTCAGTTGGACATGGAGGTCCAGTCCTCCTTCAAACCTCGTGGCATTGTCCGGAGCAGCTGTCCATATGACGATTCAACCTGTAAACCCAAGAGCTCTGTCAGCACAGGTAAAGAGGAAACGTTGGTTTAACAGATCTTGATGTTGGTTTTGGTCAAACACTGCTGGCCAACACTTTTAATTATTTCAACTTTGTGTCTGAGAAATCATGTTTTTTTTTGTCAGTTTGTTAATGAGGATGGCTACTACAATACCCATGAGCCTCAGCTGCTGTTGCTATGGAGAACAGTCAGAGGCATGAATCAGAACTGTAGAAAATTCAGAACACTTCACTTTTCTCTAATTCTAAAAGTAAACTGATTTAAGTTTCTGACAGTATTATCAGATTTCTACAAATCGTAATCTTCAGTTTCAGCTTGCCATCAGCAGCCCACTCAACAGAATTTTAAACACAGTAATTGGGTGTTTTCTTACTAAAATGTTCTGTGGATGTAGTTAATTTATGTACACAAGCTTGAATCTTTGACTTTTGATCATAAAACCAGAAATTTTCAAACTCTTCATATTTTTTATTAATAATTTAACCAGGACAGTTTCATGTCCATCCAAGCCTTGAATTTCTCCAACAATCAATCACCTCACACTGTCTATGCAGAAAGTGAGCAGGACCTTTACTTCTGGAACTCCTCCCACTCATGTCACATCCTAAAACAGACCCCCCCCCCCCTCTCTCTCAGGCCATGTTGCAGGTCTCCTCTTCACTTCCTCTCTGGATGAGATCGGCGAGGTCCAGACCAACAGTTTGCTCAGGAGACACAAGAGCGCTCTGGAGGACGTGGTGGGCAGCGCCAGCAGTGGCTCTGCTCTCGACTGGCAGGGTGTGAGGGGCCGCCGGCTGAGCGGTGACACAGTGGGCAGCAGTGGCAGTGGCACTACCGTTCTCGGCCTGGGTATGAGCCAGGGTGAAACTGACCCAGATAAGATTGCGGGACACCTGGGCGCAGATGCAAAAATTCTCTCCAGTGCCAACTTCAGTAAGAGCAAGAGGCCTCGTTCACTGGCTCTGGGCGGCTTAGAGGAGGCAGCTGCTAAGGCAGGTGCTGCCAGAAGTCGGGATCACAGGGAGGAAGAAGAGGGACAGGACTCCAGTGATGAGGACAGAAGTAATACAGAGGCCATTTTTGATTTGGAGGACTTGGATTTGGACAAGCCTGCCCAAGAGGCTAGAATCAGCTCTCACAACACCAGCAAATCTCATAAGAAACCGGTTGAACGCAGTGCTAGCTACTGCGGCGTGAGCACTGTGACGTCCAGAGGGGCTGTCAAGCGCACAGGCATCGAGACAGGCTACGACCCCCTATCCCTGCTGGCAGCAGAGTCCCAGTCTGAGCAGCAAAATGAAGATGAGTACCCAGAGGGGGATGAGGCCAGCACGCCAAGCGCCCGTAGGAACCTGGCCAGAGAGATCGAGCTCTACATGAACCACATGGGCAGCCCACTGAGAAGCCGTACACCCAGTCTAGACCTGCAGGACCCAGCCAGCCCCCTCCTCCTCCACCCCTCCTCACTCTCTGCCCCCCGCAGAGCTAGCTTGCCCCACAGCTCCCCCCTCAGGACTGCTGGAGTACCACGTTCCCGCACCTACCACCCTCCATCGCCCTCCCAACCCATCTCACGCCAACGTCTGTGGTCGTCGCCGCCCCGTCGCAGCTCTAGCACCACCCCCAGCCCCAGCCCCCGACCCAGCCCCTACAGGGAGAGGACAGACAGGATGAGCCTGTCATCGCCTTCGCCCTCCTCCTCCTCTTTCGCTCTGGACACGCTGCTCACGCCAACGCTGGATGTTTTCAAGACGAGTGTGGTCTCTGCTGGGAAGGGCGTGGCAGAGAAGGCTAGCCGCTGGTATTCCCGTCTGGCCACGTACACCACACCTACCAAGGTACACAGCCTGGTTGTCAAGGTTTTTATTCTTGTGTGGTAACGCAGGTGGAAATACAGATTAATCTGAGAAGTGTGCGCCGCATTACTATGCAACAATACATTTTATATCATACAGGAAGTGAATATAAAGTAATGGCTGCCTGGATGTTTGGCAAGAGAGTCTGAGATGTGAATGTTACTGTCATGTTCTGTTTTTAACAGCACAGTTGCCTCCCAATAGTAATAGTGATGTAATTTTAAACCTACACATATATCAGACATATCTCAGTCTTTAAGTATTCAATAATGCAAAGCAAACATGAGTTGTAGTAAATCACCTAAAACCTTAATAAACAGTCGCATGTTCCTATTTTAGTATTGTAGCAAATCTGTTTCAGTAGCATAAGATTTTAAAATGTCATATGAACAGTATTTCAGGACGAGCCTGAAGTTGGAGTGCTGCTGCCATCTTGTGGTTTTTTGAGTGTCTGATAGTATGTTTTCCTGTCGATGAGGTATAAGAGCTTCACTGACTAACGATGTTGATCAGGTTTGCTCTGTGGAAGTTACTGTTTACAAAATCCATCATCAGCAACAACAAAAAACTCCACTAGTACCACACAGACAGCACGTATCTTCAGCTCTTTCAGGTGGATTTTTATAGTCATTGATTAATAGTCAGTGCCAGAGCTCACCTCCTGCCTCGTGTAAAAATGCTTTATATCATAGGCCTGTCTGAGCTTTTATGTGGTACTGAAAAACTCTGGTAACATGACTCTCTGTGTGAACTTGTCACTGTAGCTCCTGTAATGTGCTGTATTTGATATGCTCAAATAGCCAAATACTGTTTGTTGCCTTTTACAATATGTTTATATGTTATATTTGTATCTTGTGAGGAGTCTACTGTTGCTCTGAGTATTATAGTTTTAAGATCAGACACCTGTACAGTCCATGACAACGTTAACCTGCCTGCTCTCCTCTGCTCATCCAGGACGGTCACTGTGACCAACTGGGTGTGTCCTCCTTCGGTGTCGGAGATCCAGACTGCTCCTCCTTATTAGATGAGGAGGACTGCGGGGAGTCAAAAAGCTCTGTGGTCTCTCCACAAAAGAACGGCCCTGTCGGCCTCTTAGGGCCCCGCAGGAGCCCCAGACGCAGCCCCCTCCACAGCAGACTGGACAGCCCCACCGCAGGCTCCAGCCTGGGCAGACCCACATCTCTGCTCCCTGGTAAGACCCAAAATCTTATAAGGCATTAAACATAAAAGCACCTAACATACTGAATGTCCCACACAGAGAGATGTCCCTAAATCTTTATTAAAGAATGCCAGTCATGTCTTCAGTGTTTATGGTTGTCTCTAAAAGGTGTCAAGAAATATGTAGGTGATATGTAGACTTTCTGTGTATTGTCACATACTCTGCAGGGTGCGTCCTCTCTCCTCCTGGTTTCCCTCTGCCAGATAAGTCGGACCTCGGCTCTTCACGCTACACCAGCAACACCAGCATCTTCAACAACTACGCCATGGAGGTAACCCCAGATGGAAGGCAGAAAAGTAAAACTCAGCAGTTGGGTTACAGTACTTCAACACTGGACGCAATAGTCAACAAACCAGGAGTAACTGATAGATACAGAACTTACACTTTGAACCAGTAATGCTGCAGCAGATGTGTGATATGAACTATGGGACAGTATATAATGATAATACACTATCATTACATTGTCCTTCACCTCCAGACTTACTCAGTTCGGCAGGTTTCCTGTTGTTGTGTGAGACATTTTGCCCTTCGTAATAGATTATCCCTAACATTGGTTTCTAATTATTTGATATGCAAATATAATGCTGAGAACTCCCCTGATACAAATCTGTTTTTTCCACCTTTTACCTTTAAAAATGTATTTCTGTACTTCAAAAAGGGAGCATCTTTGCCATCAACAATTTTCTTGGTGTTTCTTTGTCACTCAGTGGACGCTGGCTGATTTTAGCAGGAATAAACTTTTCATGATATTTCAATTGAATGCATAGTTTCACAAACTGCTTTCACAGCTTTTTTTGGCAAACTACTCTGCAAGCTAAATCATAAATATTCTCCCTCAAAATATTTCTTTACATTTAAATTTGACCACAACAGTACAAGCTCACAGTATAAGTTGTCCAAAGTGCTTTACAGACAATAAAAATATCATATTTAGATAAAGGAAAAGGTGATAAATGTGAGGCTGATTATATTAAAATGTATGATGTGTCTTTTAAAATCTTGATCACCTATCCACACTTCTCAAAACGAGCCATGTACAGTACCGAGCTCTGCCTCTGTGTGTGCGTCTGTTCCCAGCTGCTGATCTCCAGCTGTTCTCGCTGTAAGACGTGTGACTGCCTGGTGTACGATGAGGAGATCATGGCCGGCTGGACGGCAGACGACTCCAACCTGAACACCACCTGCCCCTTCTGTGGGAACCCCTTCCTGCCCTTCCTCAACGTGGAGATCAGAGACATGCGAGGACCCGGCAGGTAAAAGACGACACCTCAGTACTGAGCTGCTGGAGGTCATAATTACATTTTTTTAATATATTTCATGTGTTTCTGTGTGTTTGGGGGGATGTTGTGTTCTTTTTAGGAGCAGGTCTGTAGAACACATTCTCTTCTCTATTCTAGACGCTTGATATTAAGTTTTTCCTTCCTAAGACGTATTGAAAATAGAGTCATAGACACCAATAAATCAGCTATTTTGGTCAACAGGGGTCAGCAGTCACACTGATGTATTCATATTTACAGTCGTGAAATGAGTTTTTCTTCTTTCTCCTTCAGTTAGATGTTTGAGCTTCACTGTTCAGAATGATGTATGTGCAGAGTTTGTTTTCACATTCAAATTTCTTTGTGCTCACCTTGAATCTGACTTTAAGCCGTGTACCTACGAGCATGATTTGTGTCCAGCAGTTAAACTTTTAAAATGAAAAATATTTGCATATATTCAAAAATTCTGGATTTTTCTAAGAGGGAGTAAATGTACCTTTTAAGAATTTTTATTAAGGTAATAGAACTGGAGGCGATCATAAAAAAATCAACACAATTTTAATGTGAACAGGATGAAATGCTAGAAATCAAAACATTGCCTCTATATAGTTAGAATACAAAAAGGGATTTTATAAAAGTATATTAAAAAGAGCATTTTAGTGATGACGCCTTACTAACCTGCTGTATGATAAACCAAACCGCCTCACAGAATAACAAACCAGTCCATGTAATAAAATAAATAAATAACCTCGGTTAGGATGTCAGTGTAATCCCTCTGTGTGCCCTCTTTCCTCTTCTCCTCAGGCTGTTCCTGAAGGGCAGCCCGTCGGTGGACGAGGCAATGACATCATCGTACTCTGCCTCCACAGGTTTGGACACGGGGACGTCCACATTGTCCACCCCCTGTCCCACAACAGCTGTCTCCCCTCCCTCCCCTGTGATTGCTGTCCAGGAGTGCTCAGGGGGCGGCAGGTACTCACTGTCTGTCTGCGTTACACCACATTCTCCATTTCTGACTTCTTCTTCTGTATTGAGCTGTATGTATCTAATTATTTGTAGTTCAGTCAGGGAAAAAAATAGTCCTACGAAAACACAAGACAAAAGCTTTGGTGGTGACTCCATCAAAGTAAGTATTTTATATACGATAAACCATAAATACTATCAGACAACTGTTAAACTGACAGAAACTCGAGGTGATAAAGGGTTCAGTATGCTTGAAATGAACTACAATGTATGACATCATCCGAACATGTCTAAAGACAAAAGTGACAAGGCTCTCGTAAAAAAACAAAAACAAAAAAACCCTTTTTAATTTAACTGTGCGGGACATTTTACAGTTGAAGAAGGCGAGGAGAAAAGTCTTTCTTAACTACTTTACTGTTACAATTGCTACAGTATATTCTTATACTATACATGCTTGACTATATTATAGTGTATCAGAAAATATTTTTACACACCCCTCATGGATGCTTATAGAAGCCAACAGTACCTCTTATGAATTTTATTAATATGCAAGTACAAATTGGCAGGAAATTAAAGGAAAAACCTGAATAAATGAGCAGAGAAATATAATGAATGCAGACTCTTCCCTGCAGGGCGCGAGGGGTCACTGAGTGGTTCAATGATTATGAAAATGATGTGAATCAGTTGGTTATGGCCATCACAGTAACCGGATCTCAACCTAGTTGAACACGTATAAATGGGGATGAGGGCGCACTCTTTCAGACGGTCTCTTCTCAAAGGCATTTGTGGTGTTGTTCTCTGCTGTACACCTGAAAAATGTGATTGGGGGGGGGGGCTTCATCATCATCATTACTAAACATGAGGTGAAAGGTGTTTGGGTGCTTCACTTTTTACACACCTCCCACAATCATCTTGTAGACAGGAATAGCTGTACTGTGCATCACCACAAATGCAACATGTGAATATGCAGAATGTCCTTTTTTTATAGAATAACCCCCAAACATAATATCTCACACACTTACTTTGTTCTCAGTAAAAGTAATCAGAACCTCTTTTTTTGTTCTGATCAGTTTCCAATTTATCAACTAAATTGTCTTTTATATTTTCACTTCTACACACAAACAAAAAAAAGTTAATCTCTGTGATAACCACCTGATGACATGATGGATGACATGATAGATGACATGAGGCCTGAATCAGTGCTGACAGTCATCATCGCAACTCCTTTAAGGAGAAAACCGGACAGAAAAGAAAAGATAAAAACTTTTTTGTTCTCGTGGTGGATTCTCAGATGAGCTGCGTGATATTTTTTTTTCCGGACTCATCTTCATGCAGCTTCCAGTTTGTCTGACTACAGAGTGCTTTTGAAGTATGAACCTACTGTAGCTGCATCCACATGGATCCCCATCTGCATTGTAAAACAGCAATGTGAGACGATCTGCAGCACCTGGTCCTAACAAAGCTGTGTGTGTGTGTGTGTGTGTGTGTGTGTGTGTGTGTGTGTGTGTGTGAGAGACCATGTGCTTGTATAAACCCCCTCATGAGGTTATCAGGATATCAGGCAGCACAGGATTTTATCTTTCATGATCTATTTTGTTTATCTTTTTGCTGAATATTGTTAATATGATTTAAACATCTGGACTGTGATGTTTTTATGATAAAATAAAAATACATCTCACCTTGATTTACTGTTGTTCAGACTAAAAACACCTTTCCGTCTGAAGCAAAGTTGCAGGCTCTTGCGATGTGTTAAGTGAGACCATCCCTGCTGTGTCTGTCTCCTCAGGGCTCGACCAACCAGGGTTCAGGGTATCGACATCCCCGCGGAGCGACGGCAGGGGACGCTGTGCCCCGGAGCGCCCATGGCCCGCAGCGTCAGCGCCTTCGGGCCTCTGGGCGAAGCGTCCCAACTCAACCGCTGTGTGCCGACCTCAGGCAGCCTGCCCAGCCGCCTCAATGAGACCACTGTATGTCCCAGCACAAATCACTGATACCAGAGTATTATTTTCAGTGTTTCCCTCTTTTTTGTCCTTGCCTGGGTGAAAAAAAATCTCTCTTGAAGCTCAATGACATTTAAAGGTTGGTTAGCAGATCTGTAGGGAGCCACAGGCTTCATAAGTTTTGCACACAGATACCACTAATGCTGGTCAGTTTTTTTGGCAGCTGATATATCAGTGTGACCCAAATTTAGAACAAGAAAGCAAAAAGCTGTGTGGATTTTGAAATGAATGCAGAAGTGGAGGCAGAGACTGTTAAATATAAACACAATCTCACTTGGTGCTGCTGTTGATGTTCCCCTGGGTCGTCTGTATCAGGCTTGACTCTAACTTGACTCCGTCGCTTGCTTCTTTCTGGCTGCTTTATCTCCAAAAAGTGACAAGATGGGAATTCAGCAAGTTTCCCGGCTTCATCATGCCAATAAGAAATCTCGCCTCTGTCATTTCTGTCCCCCACAGGACCCACTGAGTATGGACTGGCGGCTCCACAACCCCGAGCCGGTGACGGTTCCCTACCTGAGCCCGCTGGTGCTGTGGAAGGAGCTGGAGAGCCTGCTGGAGAACGAGGGCGACCCGGTGATCACGGAGGCCGACATGGTGGACCATCATCCCATCATCTACTGGAACCTGGTCTGGTACTTCAGACGTCTGGATCTGCCCAGCAACCTGCCGGGCCTCATCCTCACCTCCGAGCACTGCAACAGAGAGTCCCAGGTGAGACACAAACACACAACCCCAAACATACATATGGTACATAATGATAATTATAATAATCGACATTTCTCTCTCTCGCTCATCCCTGCAGGTCCCTCGTCACTGGATGTCGGAGGACAGTAAACACGTGTTGATCCAGATCCTGTGGGACAACCTGAAGCTGCACCAGGACCCCCTCCAGCCTCTCTACATCCTCTGGAACACATACAGTGAGTCAACCTGCTCTCCTCTTTCAAACTGGTCTGCAAAACAGACCAGTTTAAAATTCATCGGGTAGCAGGATAATTTACTCGACTCTCACACGAGCACTGACCGCTGCTGAAACAGGATCCTGCCAGCGGGAAGGTTTTAGAAACATTTTCTCAAGAAATGGAGGAATTAAACTTTAATGATCCTTGAAGCAAAAGATGGAAAAAAAACACAAGAATAACAGAAAAATGGGATATAAACAAAAATGTAACAAATGGGTAATATACGCAGAGTGAACAGAAGGGCGGTGTGTGGGTTATGGTTTTATTAGGCTTTAGAAAATAACAGCAGCTGTGGACTGAGATAAGGAAAAGAAGGCAGAACGTGTGTGGAATAAAACATGTCATCTGTGTGTCTTTTATAACTTGTTCTTCCTGTTCTCAAGAAGCTGGAGCATCTCTCATGCATACTAAAGGCAGGGACAGAGCGCTGGTCCAAACACACAGACAGGGAAACACAATCATAACTACTGCGTGGGCAGTTTGGTTCCCGAAACTAAAAAATTGCAACCAGATTGAGCTGAGTATGTCAAATCGTCTGTCAAAAAATGTTATTTTTTATTCTGATCTCAGCTTTGATAAACAGATTGATGTAGTTAAAAGACCAGTTTCCTCCAGCTGGGCAGAATTTCCAAAATCATGTTGTTCTTTTCTTGTTATTAACACCTTTTTTTCCTGTTGCCCGGATGACTGTAACTACTTATATATCTGTGTTAGTCTTCTGTTTCATATCTGCACCTTGTTCTTAGGTCCTGTCTTTTAAAGGACAAGTTCACAGTTTTTCATGTGTGTCTTAAAACATTAGTCAGGTGACCGTATGAGCATTGAAACAGGTTTATCTTGCTGTAATCATGTTAATACTGTTAGTTATATTCATTAAAAGATCCCCTCCTAATGCACTTCCACTGTATGTGATGGGGGACAAATTTAACAGTCCTAATTCTGTAAAAAAAAACATTCAACTGAAGCTAAAATGGAGCTTCAGCAGTCTGTCAGGCAGATAAAGTGGGTATCTTCCAAAGTTACAGTCTTTTTAATATAAAACACCCTCTTTGTGTTTCCGTGGACTGTTTCTTTGCTGAGCTGTGATGGAGAGATAGTAACAAAAAGAGGGAATTTTATGCTAAAAAGACTGTAACTTGGGAAGATATCCACTTGATATGTTGGCTTCAAGCAAAAATTTAAATACATTTTTGCACAGAACAAAGACTGTGAGTGTTGTCCCCCTTCACTTACATTGGAAGTGCTTTAGGATCTTTTAATGGTCAGTATGAACAGGAGGAATTATTACAGCAAGAAAAACATGTTTCAATGTTCATTTGGGCTCCTGACTGTTGTTTTAATACAGACTTGAAAAATTGTGAATCTACCGTTTAAGATAAAAGGAAGAAAGAAAAGAAGCAGGGTTCAGTTGTGATAACCAGCTTTATCTGTTTCCAAGTTGGTAAAACATTTATGGTTAATTTTGAGAGAAAACTGTGTTTTTCTTTTTAGATGCTCATTAAAACTCCTCTGGTCATTATCAGACCAGTTCTACATCCGACAACCTGAACCTCCTATTGAATAAGAAAAATAATATCAGCAGCAGTTTAGACAAGTTTAGAATATTTAGTGTTCAAGAAAATCAGTTTGCATTTCAGCTTGTTACAGTGAATCATGAGAACAACTGCACAGCAGCTGTATTTGTGAACGAACAGACTTGTGTGCCGACACATCTGTTGCTTCAGCTCAGTCCACAGTTATTGATGGTCGAATCGAGAAGGTGGCGTGGAGGCAGCCAGCTCCTCCTGGGAGTCGGCTAATCCTTCTGCTAACAGGCTCTGTCTGCTCTCTGTCTTCCAGGGCTTAATTGTACTCTGTTGTTAGAGAGTGAGTGTTCATCTCTGCTGCAGACTCCCACAGATGAGTCCTGTTGTTTGTGCTCTGACTGTACTGTCCGAGGCCTGCTCGCTCTCTGTGTCGTGTGTTCCCTGCTTGATGCTTTGTAGTGTCGTCTGTGGAAAGTCGGCCTCTAACTTTTCATGGTTTCGCCATGTTTGGAATGAAAGTCTCTGTGCAGTCTTATGATGGTTTTGACAGGGGGGTTGTTTTTGTTTTGTGACACACTGTTGACATGGAACGTGTTTGTCTATGTGGATGTGAATGTATGTACATTTAAAGTGTGTTTAATGTATAGATGTAGACGTGTTATGCAATGTCAACACAATATTTTTTCAGTTCCTTGATATGTAATGTCTCCTCCATAATGAAAGCAAAAGGGAGAAAAAACAACAACATAAATTTGGTCACAAAAACAAAAGAACGTGTTTGTCTCAAATACAGCTCTGCTCTGTATTTGAATGTGGGTTTCATCTCTGGTGAATGTCCGCTGTGTTATTTCACCCGCTGACATGGACATTATGTTTTTAAAGGCAGACATTGCTGTAGTACTTAAAGGGCTGGGTACTTATCACTAACCACATCATGCTGGTACTAGTGTTTGTATTTTAGTGGTTAATTATCTTTCATCCAATCACAGCTGATTGATCCGCTTGTTCTGTAACAACCTCCTTGCTCCTCCAAAGAAGCACATAAAACACACTATGTTGACCTGAACTAAGACTTAAATAACAGTATTTTAAAGGATTTGGCTGGTAGGTTTCTATATTTTTCTTATTGTCAACAAATCTCACATGCAGAGCCAAACCAACAATGAGTTGATCTACTAACGAGTATTGTGTGTGTATCCAAAGCCACACCACTGCACTGGGTGACATGTTACTTCATTATGAAGATAATAGGTACCATAAGTTTAGAAACGGCTGCACATGAGATTTGTTGACAATAAGAAAAATATAGAAACTCATGTGCATAAGGTGCACAAAGGTGCATAAATGAATAAAGCTCTCTAATTAATGATTTGAGAGTCTCCATGGCACCTGAGCTTCTGTACAGTATAAAGGTTTTGACATGCCTGTAAATATTTTTTTTTAATTCAGTCTGATAATTATAGTTTTAGCAATAAATCTGAGTTGAATCTGAGTTTTGATTAAACTAAAATATGATTTTCTTTTATATGAGAATATTGTCACCTGGACAAATAACTACATTTTTCATGATGTAATGTAGTATCCAGTTTAAGTGATTAAAAATACATAAAATATAATTTATTTAAATGTACTGGGTATTTTATTATTATTATTATTATTATTATTATTATGTGTTTTTGATGTCATACTAAAAGATCATAGTGAAGCAATTCAGGCTGTTGTTACTACATATCAAGCATACAGACTGTCCGTCTTTCTTTTTTTATCAGAGCCAATTAGGTAGTTTTTTTTAGAATATTTTTACTTTTACTAGATGTTATTTAACATCAGCATCAAATGAAGCACTGCTTGCTGTATACCAGTCCAGATACCCAGCCCCAAGTACTTTTCATTTGAGTGAAATCCTGTTCTTACTGAGATAAAACCACCATCATTTAATCATCTTTGTTGTACACACTAACAAAGAGTCCCCCGCTGAACTGTGTGTGTGTGTTTTGGTAGATGTGGGTTACCCTCTGTCCCGGCCGGTCCCGGAGGAGGAGAAGCCGTTCACTGAGGAGCTGCTGCAGAGCGTCGTGAAGAGCATCCAGAGGAACGACGTCAGCAGACCGATGGCACAGCTGCTGCAGCTGCTGGGCCAGACGCTCGGGGTCAAAAGGCAAAGGTCAGCCGCTGCTTCATGTTTAGATGTTATATATATTTATTTATTTAAAGGATGTGGCTTAATAAATTTGATTATATATTTGATAAATTTAATGAGAAGAGCTAAAGCAGCAATATGTTCGTCTCCCCGTACTTTCCTTAAGACATACACGGGGTCACAAAGACATTGGCTGTGTCCAAAATACCTCATTCACTACTAACTAGTAGACACTGAATAGTTTACTCAGTAGTGAGGAGCAAATTGAAATTTCGGGCACTTATCATCATCATTTTGAGTCACACAGCGGTAATTTCCGCATCTATAAAATGTGGTGTATTACATTGTGTGATTGTTAGCCTAAAGTAGTTTACATGCTGTTAATGCTACTTACAGCACAGCATATATATTCATTCCATTGTGGGGATTTTTGAGAGCACGATAAATAAACGTTACGATACATTTACACACTCAAATAAAATGTCTGGGGATAAATATAAGAGCTGCAACGATTAATTAATTAATCAATCGGCAGAAAATTAATCTGCAACCATTTTGATAAGTCTTAAGTAATTTTTCAAGCACAAATGGCAAAATAATGTGGTCCAGCTTCTTAAATGTGTATAAATATGTATATTTTCCTCCTCCTCCTCCTCCTCCTCCTCAGGAGTTTGTACAGAGACATCCTCTTCCTCTCCCTGGTGGCTCTGGGAAAAGATAACATTGATATCGGTGAGTTTTTTGTGTTTTAATGATTTACATGTTGTATTGTATCATATTCTAGTGTGAAAGGAGATTTTATTCATATGTTACCTATATACCCCTTTTTTACATGAGAGTTGTTTTTTTTAAATATTTTTAAAAAACTTTTCTTCCTTTTTGTTGAGTTTCATTGTAGAAATTAATATTTCAAGTTGCTCCGAGTGAATAAAACTTTAAGCTTTGTGCAACAGTAAGAATTAACTTTAAACTCGCATTAATTGATGTTTTGGCCACTTGGAGGGGGGGGGGGGGGCAGAAACAAACTGTAAACACAATTGACATTATCATCAAGTAAAAAAGTGAGTAAAATATGCCTTTTTCACAGAAGACACTATGACATCTCACAGTAGGAAAAGCAGGTATAAATAATAAAATAAATGATTTCAGGCTCCAGTCTTGTGCATCCTGGCTCACTGTCATTGTCACTATGACACTTCAATAGATCATCATTATCATCGTTAATGTTATTAGTGACATCTGTGCTTTTCCCGCTCAGTCAAAATGTCTGCAGTGAAACAGGCTGATACTCCACCCACATGTTTTTGGGACTGTACTAATGTCGATGACCTTCTCTTCTTCCCTCAGACGCCTTCGATCGTGAGTACAAGCTGGCGTACGACCGCCTCACGCCCAACCTGGTGAAGCTGACCCATAACTGTGACCGTCCTCCCAGCACGGGGGTCATGGAGTGTCGCAGGACGTTCGGAGAGCCTTACCTGTAAACACTCACCGCCCAAGTCATTGCTTTAAGACGAGCTCAGGAAAACCTTTTGGAAGACTGTGAATGTGCACTGCGGGAATGTTTCGTTAAAAAAAAACTGCGATCAAAAAGGTACCGTTGACAGCCGTCAGCGTTATGTAGCCTGACAAACACATTAAAAAAATGACAGACTTTATCTGAACTAACTGGCGATGGAAACACCACTCACAGCGTTCATAAACACCACTTCATGCAGCGTTGTTGATTGAGGCTCACTCGGTTTCTTTGGAAATCCTGTGCAGATTATACAAATATACTGTACATACACAGCAGTAGAGGATTTTTTTAAATGCATTTATATTGTATAGTCATACAGCATATGAAGACTAATATTAGCAATATTTTAACTTGAATTCTATTTATACAAAGTAAGCTTTATTTATTCTAGTGTCTTGTTTTGTCGGGCGTAGTGTTTTTGTGTTCTGTGTGATCGTCTCGCAGTTTAAACCAGGACGACCTGAACACTCACCGCTCATTTCCACCAAAATGTGGAAAGTCTGTTTCCGTATGTATTTAGTGTCTGCTGTAAGTGATGACTAAGTTTCAGTGCTATAAAAAAAAAAAAAGTTTAAAACCACTTAGAATGTTTTAAGCTGCCTTTAATGTTAAAGTCCAGAGTCTGAAGATAAATGTCCGCTGTGCAGCCCAAACAGTTAAAGTAGTGCTCTACGTTTAATTTCATTTAAACTGTAAAGTTTACAAAACAGTACACAGAACGGTACATTTTTGGTTCGTTTTTTACGTCGAGTATTTTAGCATCATATGAATAACTTTCTTTTTGTTTTGTGTACCAGTGGAACACGGCGCTGTTAGTCACAGAAGCAAATATCAGTATTACTGTTCGTCTTTGTACTAAACGTGCTGACTGAAACACACACACACACACACACACACCTGTGATGATAAAGGTGTAGTTTACATTAACTTCTATCATTACGAGATCAATTAAAGGTCGGAAGTGAGCTCACTACAGTACGAACAGTTTATCCTGAAAATACAGAAGCTGCTCTGACAAAAAAACAAAACAAAACAAAACCAAATAATTTGCCGGCACAGTCGCGTTTCTGTTCGTGGTCACTGTCCGTGCTGATAAAGAACACTTTCAGGTGATTTAATACACGTTCTGGTGGCCATACTAGCCTGTTGCATTTCATAAATGAAAATAATTACACTGTTTTCATAGTTTTGACTTCATTTCAGTCAGTAATTATAACATTAAACTCAACAAAGTAACAGCTGACATCTGAGAACAAGGCAACATCGCTACAGCAAAGTCAGATGGGACAAGAAACATGAACAATCAGACGACAGATACGTTTATCCAGATTATCTAAAACTGAAAGTGAACGATCCCACAATGTAGGTAATAATTTATGGTATTAAATTTTTATCATAATCATTGAACAAAGTTTCCCAATAATCAAACAAAAATAGTGAATAAAAATAAATTGAAACCAAAAACAAAAACCTCAAAAGTAAAACTTACAGGAGTTCTACATTTGATTACAATATTCTCACTTTTTTCAGTTTCAGTTCTGAATTTTACAGTTTCGCTGCAGAATTTTTCAGTTTCAGTTCAGCTGCCAACATTTGAGGTTTTTGTCAGAACTGAAACTGAAAAATTCAGCAGCGAAAATGAACAAAGTGACAAAGTGAGAATTATTGAGAGTATTGAAAACAGTATTGTGATCAAATGTAGCACACTTGTATTGTTGTTTTGTAAGTTTTGTCTTTGAGGTCATTTTTTTTTTTTTTTTCTTATTTACTTTAATTTTTTTTTTTATTCTTGGGAGATTTTGTTTAGTTATTATGACACAAATTGAATCCCATAATAATCCCTCATTGCACAGGAAAACTGCAGGAAAATGTTCTCAAACTTGATATCTGAGAAAAAGAAGCCTTTACCCTGGCTGTCACATGTTTAGATAAACATGTTTGTCTTTATAGTTTTCTTTTACATCCGTGGTACAAATTGTAAAACCAGCCTTTGGTTCTACAGCAGAATATCTGAATGTTTATCACACTTGCAGACACACGTTAAGTCTGCGACGGTACTGAATGAGTTTAAATCACAGAGCCTTTACTGATAAATCCGACTGATGGTGTATTTCATTATTAATTGAATGCTACAAACTCCAAACATCAAGCTGATGAGCTCTGAGTTATTTTTTTTCTCTTGCACCAGAATGTAGTTTCTGAGAGTTCTCATTATGTGACTGGGTGAAGAGGCAAAAATTGTAAAGCAGTCCGATAAGGTAGAAAAGCGCTATATAAGTGTAGTCCATTTACCATTATAGAGTTTATGTTTGTCTGTGGGTACCCATTTAGAAGTCCTGTAAAAAGCCCACAGTGCAGCATAGTTTGGGGGAAGATTTCAGGGAAAATGTTGGAAATATCCCCCAAAGTATCATCCAGTCAACTTGTTCCATCAGCTCCTGTATAAACTTTAAACATGAGCTTTATTGCAACCATATATAAAAAATAAAAACGAGTTTAGCAAAGAGGAGATGTTATATAAAGGAGTAATGATGGTACTGAACAGATGGTAGGTTATTGTTTTTTCTAGGTAAAGTTGCCCTGTGGAGTTTTCTTGTAAACAAGCAAACGTTATGTTTACACTCAGTGTTACTCACACATACACATTGTGTGCATGTTTGAGGTCTAAAAAGTGTTGAATGCATTTCCTTCCTCAAAAAACATTTGCAAAGCCAGTTTTCCTTTAGATTCTGCACTCTTTACATCCGTCTTTACTAGCTTGCAGTCTTCTTCTTCCCTGACTTTTCCGGTTCGTTGAATGTGTATCTTCACCTGTGTCCACGAGACAAACAAAACAGGGACTCGCTCATAAAAAAAACTGCTCCATAGCACTGCTAGAGGTTAGAAACTCCACAGGGTACCTTTGTTTGCTTTGCAGATCGAACAGAAATTATATGACTACATCTACATTAAGTCGGTTAAATTCTCAAATGGCGTTTTCTTGCAAAAACAGCATGCTGCCAAACCGTTACCATACACGTTTCAGCTCATAGCTACGTTTAACTCTAAACAAGCTCTCAAAGTAGACAATAAGGAGAACACGTGAAGCTGTTTGCCATTGTTGTTGTTGTCATTTCTTCTTCTTTGTTTTCCAATGACATGCTGTACTGCTGCCCACGTCCGTTTTGTCACCGATACAACAGCGTTTCTACTAAGCTCCAATCCCCGTACACACTACAACGCCAAGCCAGTGTTTTCAGATTTACACACTCTGGAGGCTGTTTTAGAAAAGCTCCACTTTTGTTGGAGAAAAACACTGTTTTAGTCTGGATGGAGAGCCAAAACAGAAAAAGATGCATTCACGAATTTAGCCGGCTTAGTGTGAACATGATTTTAATCTCATAGTCTGAAGCAAATTCAGAACCTCAAGTTCATGTCCAAGTGTGTTTAATCATCACAAAAACTTTATCAAAACAGGATGCTGTTACCACCCACCCAACTCTTACACTTCACAATCTGATATGGTTTCAGTTTTGTTGTATCTGTATTTGTTTTTGCCCACAACTTGTTCAAGCAGCTTTATCTGTGGAAAACCATTTCCAGGAAACCAGCCTCCACCAGCATAACGACACTGCTGATGAAATAAAAGAAAGATGTTTTATATCAGCTGTGGAGGCTGTGAAAGCTAGGAGAGGTCAGATTGTGTTAAATTGTCCTCTGAGGGAAAGGACGTTGGTCGATCCCCAAAAAAGTTTGGACACAAAAGAGACACAGATGTTTTTATCCTAATTAAATGTTGACACTAGAGAAATTAGATTCACCCTCTAAGCATTTGGTGTTTTGATTTAACATTCACTTTGAGGCTGTTAATTGTAAAAGTATGGAAAGTAAATCAGGACTTAAAAATGTGACACAAAGGTGGGCTGAGATTTGTAAATGTGTATCTTGATATTTGCAAATGTATGTGTCTTGTATGTGTACAACAGTTGTTTTCATCTGGTTCCATGTACAAATCTCTGCACACATTTGCACTAATGCATTTTTAATGCTAAAGTTCAGATTTTATGAGATTTTGTGGGGGGAAAAAAATCCTGGATAGAACTGGATTTTTTAAACAATTAATTATTGCTTTCATGTGACTGTTAATCAAATATGATGACTGGCAGACTGATATGATGGTTGAAGGAGGACCTCGAGTCTAAATTCAAAGGTCTTATGAATGTCAACCACATGTGAAACCGGTCCTGGAAAAGTCAGGAAGTCACACTTTGCCCCCCCACAAAAAAGTGAACTAACTGCTTCGAGCTTGAAATTCTCATTGACCCGGCAGGTCCAGGAGAGGACGCATCGACTTCGATGTCAGCAGCTTGGAAAAGCTGCCATTCATCTGTGGATTTTTGTTGTTAAAAAAGTTGTACAAATGAATGATTTTACAGAATCTGGGGCCCTGTACATTTTAACTCGCCCTTTGTAGAAATCACATTTTATAGCAGTTTATTCACACATGTGCAAAAGTCCTTTTAGATGTGGTGAAGGTTCTGTACAGAGATCAGATCTTCAGGACTGTTTAACTGTAAATAAAATCACCTACACTCTCACTTTTGGTTTCTTTATTAAACTTTTATAGTACTGTAGTTGTGTAACATTTTACTTTTTCAGACATGCTAACAGTTTGTAGCTGCGGGGATTAAAAGCGCAACCATGAGGCCAAAATTTCCTCTTGTCCAACTCTTAAATTATAGTTAGCCTCTGTATGTTGCTAGCATGCTAAACTTAAGCATGTAACCATGCATACTGTATTCATTGTAACACTTGCATGTTAGCATGCAAAGCAGGGATCTTAACAGTAGCATTTTAATAATGCTACTGTTAATAAAAAAAGGATAGGTTCACAATTTTTCACTTCCATTGTAAGTGCATTATGAAGGCATCTTCTAATGGTCAGTATGAACAGGAGGAATGATTACAGCAAGAAAAACAGGTTTCAATGTTCATTTGGGTTCCTGACTGTTGTTTTAAGACAAACTTGAAAATGTATGAACCTGTCCTTTAATGTTAGATGCTAAATGTCAGCATGATTACCTTCGATGGTACACACAACACTAGCATGCTAAGCTTAGCATGTAGCGTGAAGCACAGCTAATGCAAAATTATTGCCATGTCAGACCAGAAAGTGAAGCGGCCAAATTAATCTGTGCATTCTCACAAAATGGGTGGTTCTTGATGCTCGGTGATGTTTTGGCTACTTGTGGGGCTAGTTGGTGAGCTACTGTAGCCAACCAAGATAACTGGTAATATGCTAGCTAGCTGGGACTATGCTAGCACAAGCCAGCCATAATAGCTGGCCTACTAACTGCCGGCTACCATCGAAGCTGGTTTGCTTTTGTTCAGCTGCAGGAATTTGCATGTCAGAGTCGACCACTGGTAGTAAAGATCCTAAGAAAAATTTTCATCAATCCAACCAATTTTGTTTTGTGTGTGTAAATAAGCATTACAGCCACTCAGGGCCCCTAGTGAGCCTTTCACTCTAGCTTTCCAATAAACTGCACAAAGCTGAAGTTCACTGTTAAAAAAATAATTTATTGCAGCATGGAATTTTAATTTTAAATATTGATAGTTTTCCTATCAATAATACACATTTGCATCCACTTCAATCCGACAAGAGCATTTTAACAAGACAGTAACATCTTTACAACATGACACCTGTCAGGTTTTTCTCACAGCTAGGACAGTCTGACACATTTACCTGACACACATACAATCACTGGTTCTCTCCAACACAGTTATGTTGACTCAATTAAATTTTTTTTTTTCCCCACACAAAAATTTTCTTTACACACTGAACACGAACAAACACTAGTTTGGTTGAATACAGAACAGAGTTTTAGGGATACAGTTCAGAGAATACTGAACGTACAAAACTGAAGTTGCATCCAGTAGTTTGGAAGTGCTGCACAGTGAATCTGTACCGTCAACGGTTAAATGGACATAATTTATTTAACCTAATAAAGTCACCTCACCTCCAGAAGCATCATGCTTACAAGGAAAAACCCACCCTAACACAGTTGCACACTTTACTAAAATAGTCAGTGGCAATGGTGATGTACTGTATGTTGCATTTTTATTTTTGTTGTAGAAAAACGGCCAGTCACCGTTCATGTGACATCATTATGTGACAGATATTTCCAGCAGCTACAGTGGAGTCTGACAACTGGAAACATTATAAGCGAGTTAAAACAAGAAGCTATGATGTGGCGTCAATCTCCCCAAATCAAAGAGCGAGGGCTTCTTTCCAGAGCGTTCATAGTCATACAAGCACAAATTAATTGTATAAATGGTGTAAGTACCAACTTCAACACCCACAGGAACAGGAAAAAGACAAATGCACTGCAGGTTACATTTAACTTTAATTTTAAATATAAAAGGATAACACTAGTGATTTTCTATATGTGCGGCGCCAAACCAACAATGAACTCCAGAGCCTGATATCTTATTCCTCTGCGCCGTAGACCTCCGTTGTTGTGCAAAAACTATTAACAACACATCAGTGAGCCACAACGCTGCACTGGGTGACATGTTCCTTCATCCTTGAAGAAAGTGGTTACTTTAGTTTGTTTAGAAACAGCTCCAAAGAGTAATAACAGCGATAAGATTGTAAACCTAATGTGAGAGGTTCCTGGTACGACAGACGGCACAGAGCATGAGCGGGAACGTGGTTTCGTTTACAAAGCTTTGCTAGCTTGTTCTGCTACATAAAACAACTAAAAGAAAAGAAAAAACACTACTGGAACCAGCGGCCCCTCCCACTTCGCAACTCTGGCTGCAATCCATTGTACTCGGAAAGAAACGACCTCCAACACGGAAAAGTGCAATGGAAAGGTCATTCAAGTCGGAATTCCAAGTCAGAAACTCGGGCACGATCCATCTCGCCCGAGTTCACAGACAGAAACACACCTGATGTCACAGCAATATGTCGGCGCACACAGTGAGCAGTGGGCAGAATGACCTTTTCATCAATTTTTATGTTGTGAAACATGCTGTAACAACTTTGATTTGTGCTTGATAGAAGTCTTTGCGAGCATGTGGTACTAGCCTAATGTCGCTGTGGTAATTGATAGAGATCCTCAATAGATGCTCGTGAAGTTCAGAGACTTGCCATTCAAAACATCAGTTTGCTGCAGGCGTCCATGTTTTTCCAAGCAGATGCACTCGGAAAACATTTAGATTGGAAGTCGGGAATACTGACTCAGAACTATCGACTTCTGACTTGCAATGGATTGCAGCATCTGTTCAGGCCCCCCTCACAAGGGATTACATAAATGCATTCTGGGAAATGTAGGAAACCAATTACTGGAGTAGAGTTGTAGGAAATTCTGTACACCAGTGCTGTGTCCGAAATCACTCCCTCGTTCACTACTCTGGATTTAACTTGTCATGGACGACACTACTTTTTTGCTACCATTGTGGGAGTTTTTGAGAGCATAGTGATGATTTTCACAGAATTCAGACACTCAAATAAAATGGTGAATACAGTGCACAATACTGTAAATATAGAAAGAAAATTAAATTACAACACAGGTATGTCAAAGTAGCAGCTGGAAAATGTTGAATATCACTGACTGATTATGTAAAGCTATGTTGAGGGTGGATTTTTCCTTTAACATCACTGGTCGTTTAGTCACATGTCTCTACCACATGTCTACCTGCGCCAGATTCAGCCAGTTGACATTAGGTTTGGTTTTACTATCTAAATATCCTACTTACAGTATCGACCCTGTCTGCACGTACTAAGTCATGTGCAGCGGTGTTGTGCGCTCTCCGCCTCGACTCGTCCGCTCAGATCGAAATGGGGCAGGTGAGGACGCGATCCTCCAGCAGGACGCTGAGGACGAGGAACACAAAGTACAGTACGAACATGGTGAGGCCCAGCATTCGGCTCATCTTCCAACGACAGATGGCGATGGAGATGATGACGAAAAGGAGCATGAGGAAGAGCAGCACGATGGCGCAGAACAGGCCGTTGGAGCTGACGGTCACCGGCTCACCGTTGTGTAACAGAGTGTACATGAGCCACGGGACTGGCAGACTAAAACCAGAGAAGACAGACGTGATGTGTGTCAGTTTACAGTTCACATACAGTTTGTTGGGAGGGTATTGCTGTCACTCACCCTATCGTGATGTCAAAGATGTTACTGCCCACTGAGCTGGACACGGCCATGTCCCCCAGACCCTTCCGGGCCACGATCACACTGGTGATGAGGTCGGGGATGGAAGTCCCGGCCGCCAGGATCGTCAAGCCCATGATTTCCTCCGAGATGCCCACAGTCTCACCCACCTGTAAGAGGATTGTTAAATTAGGTTTGTTTTATTAATAATAATAAAGATAATATGATTTACCAGTCCTCTCGTCAGATGTGAAGAACGAGCTGAACTGCTGAAAAGTTGGTTAATTGTTTAAATTCTTTGTGTTTAGTTTACTCTCATAAAACCTGCGTCTGTGTCGTCTAACTTCACTGGATGAAACATTTTCCACAATCTGTACCAAACAGCAGCGTCACAGTACTGCAGGTTCCTGTAAACATGATGTGTTTGAACAGACCACCGACCTGATGAGCCCACCACACCATCATGTAGGAGAACACTCCGATCCACAGGATGGAGCCAATAAACGTGATGGCAAAGTATCTCCTGGACGCCTGGAAAATACAAAAGAGGTTCATACTAATTAGATGTTGAGCCACAGAATATTATGACCTGTCATGTAAACATCTGGCTGCAGAGATTTGGATCCAGATATATTAGCGGTGCTCGTTAGCACACCCCGTTAAACTGGGACAGTTTAAATACCAGAGCCAAATTTAATTCATTATTAATTGTTGGACATTCAGCACCTGTCGAAACCTGCTTGGCAATAAATAAATAAATTAAGTGCAGCAGTCTGTGTACTTTTTGTCCTATACTGAACATCTGCATGTTTGATGAGCCGCTTTTTTATTTTAGCAAAGGTAAATACATCACATTGTATTCTAAAGTTCGTCGAATAAGAATAACATCAGTTCCTGAGCTTTTTTGTCTGATGTAACCAATCACATGAGCTTAGTTAGCTCTGTAATGACACCACTTCATGTTATGTGTTAATGTGAACTTAAACTGAATATTTACTGTACTACTATTAATAATATGAAGGCAGATCTTGTTATGAGTATTATTTTTATAAAAGACATAAGATGGTTTCGTCTCTTTGCATTCATACTATCAGAGTCCAGAAGTTGGAGGTTTCAAACTATTATTCATTACTTTTAGCTCCTAATTTAGACTTTTCTGCTCGTTTCCTAACTAGTTTTTACACACTCTCAATCACAGCATGTAGTGATAAAGGACGGGTTCATAATTTTTCAAGTCTGTCTTAAAACAACAGTCAGGAGCCCAAATAAACATTGAAAGTGGTTTTCTGGCTGTAATCATTCCTCCTGTTCATACTGACTATTTTAAAAAATCGCTTTGTAATGCGTTTGTGATGTGGGACAAAATCTACAGTCCTCATTTTGTGCAAACATGTATTCAAACATTTATCTGAAGCTGACATGAGGCTTCAGCAGTCTGAGTTAGTCAAATCAGGTGGATATCTTCCAAAGTTACAGTCTTTTTAGTATAAAAATCCTCTTTGTGTTTCTCTGTTGAGGTGCAGTAAAGAGATAGTAACAAAAAGAGGGAATTTTATAATAAAAAAAGGCTTTAACTAGCTGGAAGAAATCCACTTGATTTGACTCAGACAGCTGAAGCTTCACATTAACTTATTATATTAACTGTGTGGCAGAGAAATCTCACAAATATCTCAGCAGATAAACATAAAACTATTTACATGATGAGATTCTAGCAAGGAGTAAAACGTGTTTGGGTGAAATGACCCTTTAATGTCATTCTTTTGGGTTGTTGAAACCACCTACAGTAGAGTGAGGTCAGACACTTGGCACAGTTTAACATACCTGTTAAAACCACTTGGAAAGAACCAGTTTCACACCAAACCCGTTAAAGTTTCACCTGGATCCAGCTGAAAATCTGCGCTGGTCTAATTAAAGCTTGAGTTTCTATAATTGAGAAGTTTTTTCATTTGTTCATTTTTGTTCACCGGCGGGCCTCTTTAATGACGAGGCTCTGGTTGCTACGGTTGCTACGGTGATGATGAGGACGGGTTGTTACGCACCAGGTTGCGGACGTCCGGCAGCGTGAGCCACAGCGGGAACACGATGGGCAGCAGGAAGAGATAGGTGGCCTGCTTGCGTGGGGTTTCAGGCCATTCTAAAGACAACGGCTCATTCTCTTCCTCCTCCTCCTTTTCCTCTTCCTCCTTATTTCCATCATCATCAGTATCGCCTCCTTCGCTCTCGCCGGAGTCACCGCTTTCTTCATCACCGCTGTCGTCCTCAGAGCTGCCCTCCGAGCCCTCAGATCTCCCCGTTGATGCTGCCGCCTGCAGGAAAGAACAAAGACAGTGTGTTTGTCTCAACATTAACATATAAATTCTTAACATCAGGGCTGAAGTGCTCGAGCTGAGTCTTCAAGCCGAGTCAACATTTGGAGAGACGGATCATTATTTACCTTCTCTTTGTGCACAAGCCTGAAAATAACACCCAAAATAAAAAGGTTACTGCTCTTAAACTCTTTTGATTACATGACCTGATGAAGGCAACAAGCCGAAACACATTAGTCTCACAATAAAGTTGTTCTTTATAATAAAGTGTTGCTGGAGTTTTCTTCAGTATTAATAATCTAATGATGTCATATATAATAATATATCAGTCAGAGGGACCAAACCACTACTTTTACTGCAATGCTTTAACTACATCAAGCTGATAATACTTATGTACTTTTACTGCAATACTTTAACTACATCAAGCTGATAATACTTATGTACTTTTACTTAAGTAGGATTTTTCATGCAGACTTTTACTTGTAATGGAGTATTTTACATGGCTGTATTGGTACTTAAAGGATCTGAATACTTCTTCCACCACTGATTGCAGATCATGTGCTGTTTAATATGTACATGAATGCTTGAAGTAACATTTTGGAAATAATGCATCTACACATTTGAATCTTTTAAAATGTTCTCTCTTTCTGTGCTAATGACGTATCTTAAAATGCACTCGAGGTTAATAACTAACTCGCACACTTTAGTCGACCCCGTCTCGAGAGCCTGATCAGAAGGCTGAACGGCGTCTCGCTCCGGCTCAATTTTACTCAAGGAAGGAAAGATATGAGGAACCAGGGCAGCCTTCGTCATGGTAGTGACTCATGCAAAAGCATAAAATTGAGGACTGGTGAGTAGGGGGTCTGCTAAGGATACAGTTTGTGATGGACAATCGATTTCTCCCTTTCAGATTTTGACATTTTCCACTAAATCTACAGATTGCTGAAACTGTTTATTGCCATCAAACTTCATTGTAGCAGCTGGAAATATCAGTGTGACATCGTGTTGTCTACATTTCTCATTAACAAGATTCATTTTACATTTCAGGGCTGAATGTTCTCCGTTATAAAAAAAAACAAAACAATAATGAGTTTATAGCTCTCAGCAGAGATATGAATTTGCAGCTAATTCAAGCACAACATGAACCCTGCCTTCACATGTTCATCAAGACTTCTTATTTCCCATCAGTCAAGTTATTATTAAGAAGCGGCTGCATTTAAGTGCTTCAAAGCAAGCAAAAGAGATACAGATGCTGCTGGGTCTTTATCTTAAGAAATGCTACTTTGACGTTTATGTTTTACAAGAAAATAAAGAGAAAAAGAATCACATCGATCAAAACGCTTCTAAAAGTCGTGTCTTGGAAACTTGCGGATTGAAATTATCTCCAAAATTTCAACTTGTGAGGAGCTTTTGTGAGTATTTTCTCAGTATTTCTGTTATCAGATGAGGGCAGAGGGAGTTGAAATCATCTCGGCGTACCTTCGACTCTTCCTCGGGCTTTGGAGGCTGCGAGGTGGACGGCTCGGCAGCAGCAGCAGCACTGGGCTGCTCAGACTTTGGCTTGGGATCATCATCTAAAGAAAGATGAAGAACACAAAGAATCACAGGCGTGCATCTCTCCTCAAAACACAAACGCAGCAGATATGTAGAAGTATTTCAGGATTGAGACCAGTTTTAACTTCCAACAAGTCGTTGTGGACGATCAAGTCAAATATTTTAACCTGACTTTGTTTAAACTAAACTTTGTTTAAATCCTGAAGTTTTGGGCACTTTTTTTTGTGTGTGTGTTTTAAACAGAGCTGCTGTTTATTTCACACTTTTTGTAATCTGAACATAAACATTGATTCGTTTTAGCACAATTATTATGCTGTGTGGGCTGGTATGAAGTACCAGTGGGAGTGATTGGAGTGTTTGGAGATAAACACGCTCTACTAATGGAGGAAAAGACACACACACACACACACACACACACACACACACACACACACACACACACAGTCCCATCTGCATGTTAATCCTCAGGCTGATTGATTCGGGCTCGTTGAGGCCTCTCCAGGCTCCCTGCAGCCCCACTTGGCTCTGCACCTCAGACTCTGAAGCACCTCATTACTCCACACTGTGACGCACAAACACACCGACGGAGAGGCTCTGCTGATTGTGGAGAACAACCTCCTTCAACCCCAAACTATCTCCGACGATCAACAGACGACCAACGTCTTATGGGTGCTGTACCTCAAAATCAAAGAATCTGACAATATAATGTTATAATCAAAAAATACCAACAAACCATCACAAAACATGATATTCACTCCAACATTAAGAATGAACAGAAATACAGAACAGACCTGTTGCTCCTGAACTCTCTGGAGATTCTTAAAGTGGTCGGCACTTATGAGGCCAATATTATTATTATTATTATTATTATCAGCCAATATGTGTGGAGAGTAGTCAAACTGTATCTGTACATGCATATGAGGGCTGCAACTAACGATTATTTCATCAATAAATCTTTCGATTGTTTTTTTGATGAATCATTTTGGTCTATAAAACATAAAAAAACAACAGTGACAATTTCCTGGATTCCAAGGTGATGTCATCAAATGTCTTATTTTGTCTGACCAACAGTCCAAAACTCAGTTTACCAAAATGTAAGATGAGGAAAAGCAGCAAATTCTCAGTTTTGAGAACCTGAAACCAAGAAATGTTTGACATTTTGCTAAAAAAAATGATTATTATATGACGATTACCAAACTAGTTAGCGGATTAATTTTCTGCTGATTGACTGATTAATCGACAAATCGTTGCAGCTCTAATGTGCACACGTACATTGTATATATATGTATAAGAAGTTAGAACTCGATGTAAATGGCCTTAAGTAGCCATTCTGAGCTGCTGAACGGAGTGTGTTTTTGATTAAATTGTTGAGTAAATGTAAGTCTTCTATAGTGCACCGAGCAAGACAGCAGTGCTGGTGTGAAAGCACACACACACACACACACACACTACTTCATACATTTTCATTTACATAGTCTTCACTTTCAACAGAGCTAGGCTAGCAGTTTCCACCTGCTTCCAGTCTTTGTGCTAAGCTAGGCTAATACACTTCCAAGACTCTTTTTTAGGAAATTGATTGATATTCTCATCTGTTTATCAAAAAGTCAGATTATTCAGATTATTATTTTTAATATTGACATGAAACTCACCTTCAGAGTGGCGGTGATGTGACTTGCTCTGTAATTTGCCTGCGACCGGGACGTTCAGAGGCTTTACTTTGTTCTTTGCTGTAATTAAGAGAAGGATCACTCGTACACAATGTGAGTCCTTCTTACATCAGGCGAGACAGACGTCCTCCACCAGCAGCCACATCAACACGCTGTTGACCTTCTATTCGCACACTGGCCATTTTGTAAAAGGTTGACACTGAGTGTATTAAACTAGAGTTACTTAAAAAGCAACAAATCACACAGTACAGTGTAGACCTCTGTGTGAAAAGTGCCCTGAGATAACTTTGTTGTGATTTGGTGCTATATAAATAAAACTGACTTGACTTGTTTATGACACCGAATTCAACTAAAATAAAATATATAACTAAAACAAACTCATTGCAAAATTAATATGAAACAATATGAGCAAATGAGAAAAAAGTAACGAGTTTTAGGACAAGAATAAGAAAATGTTCTTGCATGAAGCCTCCTGGAACCTTTTTACTGGAACCAAAGAGGAGAAGAAGCACAAAATGAGAATCTTTAAGAATCTTTTGATTATTACCCAAAGTTTTGTAAACAGCCAGTGAGTGAAGAAGGTCAGTGATCCTCACAATGACACAACAGCACAGAAACAACTGGACGCAAATACAGAAACATGCGACCATTTAAAAATCAGTCCCCAAACATTTCTGGGACAGAAGCGAAACATCAGCACAACAGACACGACACAAAAACTAAATCTTACCTTTCTTCTGCACTGACCCCTCCCCTCTGACATCACCATTAAAGGACGTCTCTGACAGAAACACACAGCACAATTAATACCCAACGTCATCGTCCAACTCCAGTCATGTGACTCCTCAATTACGTGATACTAGACATTTATATTGAGACGATGAAGGGAAAATAGAAACTTTCTTGCTCAAGTTTCCAAACTGAAAATTCCTTCTCACAATGATTCGATAATCAGGTTTTGCGTTAAACACATTTTGGTCAGAACAACTAATGAAAACATTTGTGTTGTTTCGGTTTTATTTACTCACATGGTTGCACATGAATGCAACACAGTTTAGCATCAAATGAACGCATGAATACACACACATGAATTGTGATCACAAGACACGACAAGAAACAACAGCTAGGCGACGTCTTGTTGATGCTCTTACCCCGCCTGGACTTCCTCGGGCCGGGGGTTTTCAGTGCCCCTCTAAAGGCTGAGTCTATGCATGGAAACCACAGTAATGATTTTTATGTCTGGTCCATCTGAGGTTTATTTTAACTTTTTCTGTTTTAAGTTTTATGTTATTGCACAACACTTGACTTTAACTCCCCATATTTATCATTTATAAGCAGTATATACACATTTAAAGGACGGGTTCACAATTTTTCATGTCTGTCTTAAAACAGTCAGGAGCTCAAATGAACAGTGAAACCTGTTTTTCTTGCTGTAATCATTCCTCCTGTTCATACTGACCATTAGAAGATCCCTTCATAATGCACTTACAATGTAGATCTCAAGTAATCTTTCAATGTTACAGTCTTTTTAGTGGCAAAGTCCCTCTTTTTGTTACTATACTTCCACTGCAGCTCAACAGGGAAACATCAGAAAACAGTGAAAACTTCCGTCACACTTTCCTAGAACACAAAGTGACATCATCAAATATCTTATTCTGTTTGACCGACTGTCCAAAATCCAAAAATGCTCAATTTTCTATCTTGTAAGAGCAGCAAGTTTGTCACATTTGATAAACTGGGATTAGCATTTCTGCTTGAAAAATTACCAATTATCGAAATAGTTGCCGATTCATTTTCTGTTGATCGACTAAGCGATTAATCGTTGCAGCTGTAGCTCTAAGCAGACATTTTAAAGTGTTTATTAATGTACAGTGTTTGTCAGCAATTAGAACTTCTCCTATAAAGACATTTTATATTATTACAACTGTGTTTTATTATATTGTTTTTACTATATTGTGTATTCATTACCTCTTTATACACCAGCATCCACTTACAGGTGCCCACAGGAGGAGTTATAAACATTTATTAAATGTTTACATAGAGCTTATAAATGCTGAACAGGGGGACTATGTTACTTTTACTGGCTACCTACTATTCAGTCAATGCAACATGTTCCGGTTTTACATTTTGAGGAAAGAAAAAACATATTGTGTCTTCTCAAACTGACTTTTTGTGATTATTTTGCAGTCATTTGTACATCATGGACCTACTTTCCTTACAATTTCAGTTTGAGATCTCCTCCATTTCCCAGAATGCCTTTCCACAACAGCACCTGAAGTGATTTCAACAATGTCTTTTTTTTACTGTTGGTTTAAAGGGACAGAAGTTCTTTGTTTTACTGCAAATCTTTTAAATCTTTTTGTAATTTGTAAAGCACTTTGTAATTGCTGATTTTTATAAATGCTATATAATTTATTATTATTATTATTATTAATATTATTATTAGTGACGGCCCTGGGCCATATGACTGTGTCTGCTGTTTAGTTTAGCCTTTGTTAATGCCATAAGCACTTTCAGTTCAGCACCTACAGTTTTAATAACACTCAACACACCACTGATTACTGACTTATGGCCTGAATAAGCATAACATATTATTTATCATGTTATTATTAATGCATTACAAGGGATATGACAAAGAGCTGTTCTTTAACAATGTGTAATTCCAGTTGGAGCTTTGCTTTAATGCCTGAAATGAACAGATAAAGAAGGCGCTTAAATTTAATTAAATTAAATTAATAAAAGAAAAGACGATACAGTCTAAATTAAGACTGCAGTTTTACATTCATACTGATAACTGACCCTGAAAACTAAAACCAAAACTGACCCACAGGTACCAGAGGTGGACAAATTCCTCGTTCTCATGACGCTGTCATGTCAGCATGTCCGTCACTCTCAGAAATCCACTGCAGCACACTGAGCACTTTATTACCTGCTGCTCCACACCTAAATGTACGTGTTTGAATAAGAAACATCTTTAAAGTATGAAATCTCCTCAGGTTCATGTTAAAAGATGGTTACCACGGCGATGGCGTACTGTACAGTCCAGCTGCACGGAGCCGGTCTCAGCTGCGGTCCCACCGCTACGCTGGTTCCACAGAGATAAAGAGCTTGGTCTGCCAGCACGCTGGCTCTTAACCAGCTTTTATTAGCCTGTATTGAAAAGCTGATTAAGGATCAGCGGTGGCCGAGTGCTGCGAGAGCGAGGAACACGACCCGCCGAGTTCGAGGACGGGCTGAAGGTCGCTGTGGTTCATCATGGAGGGACAGAGCTGAGTCACTGCCAGCTTCACTGCATCCAACAACACAGCGTGAATCATTGTATTATATCCAAGTAAAGATGTCCACAAAGACTGGGAGAGTCATGAAATTAGACAAAAATGTTTCTATTGTTACATAAATACGTCAAGTTTCAAAATGTTCTCTAAAAGTGAAGCACATTTGTTTTGTAAGAAATAATATATAAGTTTACTTTCATTAATGATTAATCTTAGGGGCATTTTTAAGGACATTTATATCGTATAATTAAATAGTATACCTGAGTTCAGATTATATAGAATTGCATCTGGTGTTTTGTTTTCTGAAATGTTGTGTTTTAAACCTCAGAGCAGTTTTATCATCTAAAAAAAGTTTTATCTTTCACGTGTGGCCGACAACTTGAAGGACAAAAACTCTACTCTCTACTGGTTTGTCTCCTCATTTTAAACGTCACAATCACGAACGCCTCTTCAATTACATCCGTAATAATCTACCAACAGGATGCAGATTTTAACTTGCGACTGCAGAAACTACTGATGGTCGTTACCTTCTCCCAGAGGGTCCAGCGTGTGGATCATCAGCTGGAAGATGGTGCTCCTTAGCGACGTGTTGTGAAGAGAAGCCGAGCTGCCGCCTCGCTGCAGGACGGGACGCACCTGCTGACCAGCACACAGGTAGTCAGAAACCAAACTGCAGCAACAACTTTCAGGTAAAGTTGAACCAGTGCAGACCTTTGAGGGCCAATAGTGACACCAGTATTTTGGTGTGAAGAGCTGACATTTTCTGCTACGACATATTTTACAAATTAACAGTTAAACCTACTAAGACTCAGTTTTCCTTCACTGAAAAATCCTCTGAAAAACACATTTTAAACAATTTGTGGAGTTAATAGATTATAGTTATAATTAAAATTACATCCCAAGATATGAATTGTTCTTGCAACTGCATTTATACCTTCTTTTTTGGACTCAAACGTTGCTTAACCATGTCATGTGATATACTACGTCAGTACACTTTTACAACAAATATTACTGGGACCACTACAGAAAACACTACACTGACTATCCCTGTAACACAGCCTGATTTTACAATTTTCCTTATCATACTTAGGACTAACTAGCTCTACACTGAAATACAAGAAAAATGTTTCTTTATTTCCATGTCAGGCTTTATCAACTGGTAAGGATGCAGATTATTTTGCCTGTTAGCTTTAGCCTCAGTCTTTTAGCATATCATGTATGTAGCAATCAGGTGCATATTTAAGACTTTATTTATTAAGTGTTAGCTGATAAAATCTGCCTGCTACAGTCATTTCAGTCGGCAAAAATCAACTGCTGCTGGCTAGAAATGAAAAGTGCGCTTTGGTCTATTTCAGTCTGAAATCAAGGTTGCAAGGTTTCAAAAATTACTACAGTTTTATCATTGAGAATGGAAAGCTGAACAGGTGTAGCAGCAGTAACTAAGCAGGGCACGGCTTAAAAACAGTCAGTTAGAAAACCGTTTCTAGGGTACTGTACAGGCCCACAGGTGGAAGAATTATACATGAAGAATTAAAAAAGGGCAACTTAACATTACAGGTGTTTATAGATGTTCTTTTTGAAGCTGCAGTCAGGAAAGAAGCTTCTGACACTGACCTGCTGATATCTGCTGTATGTCAGGAAGATATAACAGTCCTACAATAAAAAGTCAACAGCAAAATGTTTTTTCATACCCTGAGTCTTGCTTTGTCCTCTTGTGAGTCTGATGGTTTGCTGGGTTGAGGGTTGCTCTGAGGCGGCTCCGTTTCTGGTTTAGATTTATCTTCAGTTTTCGGTGCAGGAGGAGCAGAAGGAGCAGCAGAGGGAGCAGCAGGAGGAGGAGGTGCAGCTTCACTCTCCTGTAAAGCATAAACAAAAGAAACTCATTAAAATGTCATCTGTATTAAACTAAATTAATAATCTTACAACCTTTGTAGTCTCACCAAACCATGTCATAATTTACAATTTGCTGACTGTAGTCTGGTAGGACCATAGATGAATTAGCATTAGATAGACATCATCAAGTAGACTTCTGGAAATTTCTCCTGAATCACACACAAGAATCTACAGTATATATATTGTTAATAAATCTGAGGCAAGAAATACTTAAATCTCATGGTCAAAAAGAAAAGTGCATGTGCATGTATGGTTTCAGGATGTAATCTTTAACTGCTTCAAAGGAAATCTCATTTCTGTCTCATCTTCAATTATGTTTTGAAATATGAAATGTAGATCAGGAAAAAGTTAAAGGGGGGCATATATCGTGAAAACTGGCCCCCCATTTTTTGATCAGACATTTAAAAAAAAAAAAAAAAGACCATGAATCAATCTAAGACATCTGCTAATCGAATTGGTGAGGAGGACAGGGGCAAGGCGATGAAGAAATCAAAAGACTCTGGAAGACAGTGTAAAGATTTAACCTCCTGATTTGGGTTAATATATTCTCTCTGCAGTGTTTTGTACTTGTGAATGTGCAACTGTGCTGCTGGGTAAACCGGACAAAAGTCTATTAGGGTAATCTAATATATAACACTGTAACATGTATGAGTTTATCGCTATCAGCTAAGTCATGTATGTCACACCTTGAGGCTTATTAGCTGATCTTGAGGCTCTGTCTTGGAGAGCGTCAAAATCTAGTTTTACGACCTTCGTTATTTCAGCTGATGCTGTGTTACATGGTGCGTACTGCTAAATAAAGTTGCTTTTAATCAAATTACCACAAACCCAGGGCAACCCTCCAGTACACAACATACAGAGAGGGGTGCAGCACGAGGGGTTAATCAGGGCCCAGCAGCTCATTTTTGTGGCAGGGACCCCTTGCAGGTTAATCCGGCCGGGGCTTTAAGAAGATCTTGGTTTCACTCGATCACTTGCCTTTGGAAACCTGCGTCTGTTGTTGATTTGTTTGTGACCAGGTTATCTATTGTAAAACTGTTACAGATGCTTATGTGCAGGTTGGCTTTGTATTCTTAGCATAAATGACGCACCCAACATGCTTTTAAGGCTACCTGGGTCACTTCATTCATTCCAGTTTGGAGGCAGCGGAAACAGCCGGAAACAAGACTTATTTATTTCCACATCCAGCAGTTACGGAGCAACACTATCATTAATTTTGGAGTCATGTTTGTGTCTACCTGGTGAATGTAAGTCCAATATTCACTCTCATTAGGTCCGTTATTGGTCTCCACCAGCTCCTGAGAGAAATACTCTTTAGCTGCTAAATGTTCCACTATGTTCACCGGCTAGTTGCCAAGTTTATCTGCCATTTGGTGCTGCGCAGGTAGTGGACAGCTGTAAAACCAAATAATGTGCTGAAAGACGCTTAAAAGCTCTGCAGAACTGAGATGAGCTGCAGTGGGGTTTTAATTCTCTACAAACTCTTTTCACATAACAGTCATGTCATGCGTTGTTAATATAAAAATATTGATTGGTGTAGCTTAAAGTGGCTATGAGCGAGTTTTTTCATAATAATAATAATGTATCTAATGACGTCGTAGTGATGAACCTACAGAGAATTATTGCAACTCGCCTCAGCTTTACGGAGCTTTATAACAAGTTTCAGCTCATTGTTTAGCTGTCCGGCTGCAGCAGGCAGCTGTTTTCAGAGAAAAAGCTCTAAAAAGCCACTGTACACTATCTGCTCAGCACCAAACAGACACAGTTAACCACTAGCTGGTGAACATAAGGGCTTTTCACAATGCACTTAGCCCAGGGCTAAAAGCATTCTTAGAACCTTCTTAGCCACAGGCTAAGAAAGCTTTCACACTGGCACAATCCTGGCACACTCCAAAGTGGGCTAACCCCGACTTTAGCCTAGGGCTTGCTGGCCCCAGCAGAGTTAGCCCAGAGTTTGCGGGGTTATCCTCTGAAAATCAACTAAACACGGGGCTAAAAGATGCCAGTGTGAAACGGGCTAAAGTAAACAATGGAGTAGTCACACGTCATTCTAGAAATGTAAACATTAGTTGTGTTCCAACGGACATTTAACGCAGAGCTAGAGTTATATAGCCCTGAGCTTAGGTTAACCCTGGGTTAACAATGTGTGTGTGAAAAAGTTATCCCAGGGTCAACTCTTAGCTCAGGGCTGAATATGCAGTGTGAAAAGCCCTATAGTGGAGCATTTAGCAGCTAAGGAGCCAGATATTTCCCTCAGGAGTTGGTAGAGAGCAAAAACAGCTAAAAGAGAGAGAATATTGGACTTACATGTTACTATTTCAGTAACATGTTTAAACTCTAAATTCATTCAGATGAAGGCTTTATAATTCTAAAGTGTTTTTCCCCCTTTGGAGAGCGGCAGACTATCTGCAGATGACCTCTCATGATTTTACTTTAAGTGAAAATTCTGAAACCAAAAAATTTGTGAATTCAACAAATTACTAAAAGATGCCACTTAAAAACAGATCTGTTTATAGGAGTGCTCCCTTTGACTCTGTGTATTATTCAACAGGTATCCACAGGTTAAAGAGATACAATTAAAAATAATGAAAAAAAAGTGTTGAATCGTGTAGCACTGATATTAATGGATAATAAAATACAGATAAAATGTATATAATGGAATTTGTGGTAGAGGATATTTTGAATTCCAGTAATTATGAACCATTAATGTGGCATCATGCCTCATTACACTCAGTGTTATGACTGAAGGAGCACATGCAAACTGCAGACGTGCTTCAGGCTAATTGGAGAATGAGCTGAAGATACTTGAAATACTGAAACACAGTTCTGCATGTTAATTAGGCTCAGACATTTACTGCTGTCTGTCAGCTGCAGAATCATGATTGCATGTCTGCTGGCGGTCTGCAAAATAACCATTTTATTTAAAAAAAATACATTACTTTTATTATAAATGAAGTGGAAACTCTTCATACTGGTATTTCAGGACTGTGCTGGAGACAGAGTGACATTTCCATCACTTCATCACTGTCACACTGTCTGTGACACCTGGAGTCCTTTCTGTTCAGCATCATCAAAGGATTTTACACAAATACATGCCGTCACCTGCTCAGACGGACAAATCACTGTCCCTCTTTCACTGTATCTGAGCAGGCAGCAGTCCCAACTGTGAGGAGATGAAAGGACAGAAAATATACTGTGTATAGATAGAAGTCGTCCGGTAACAACTGCTCTGCAGAGATGTCTGTTTTGTCTGTACACAGCTTATGATTCATCTGATTGTGGCTGCACGACAACATGAGAGAGTTAAATCAACACTTCTGGTCATTGTAAACTGGATTTGGGGGATAATTCAATATTTTCAGGGCTGCAACTGATGACTATTTTCATTTCTGATTAGTCTTGAATAATTATTTGGTCTATAAAATGTCAGAAAACAGACGTCTTTAAATGTCTTGTTTTGTCAGAACAACAATCCAAAACCCAAAAGATATTCAGTCAACAATCATATAAAAATGGAGAAAATCTTTCACGTTGGATTTCAGTTCTAATTAACTTTAAGTGAAATCGTATCTTGATAATGTTAGGGCTGCAACTAACATTTATTTTCAATATTTATTTATCTCCCAGTTATTTTCTAGATTAATCCATTAACTGTTTAAAGTCTATAATGGTGAAAAATGCTCATGACAATATCCTAAAAGGTGACGTCTTCACATTTTGTACAATCAACAGTACAAAACTCAAACATAAATCACATCAGTCAAAGACAGACAGCAAATCCTCAGTGTTGAGAAGCTGGAATCAGAGAATTTTTGGCATTATTGCTTGAAAAATTATTAACCAATTATTTTACTTTGAACTGGCCATCAACTATTTGATTATATTAATATTTGATCAAACTATAAGATTTGAATAGAAAAAAAAAACCTTAACCTAATTAGTTTTTTATGTAAGGAGTTTTTTGCTCCTGGTGTATCAGAAAACAGTCTATTGCACAGAGCATTAATCAAAAAAGTTGATTATTTGACTTTTATATTATATTATATATAATATTATATATTGTGATGTATATTGATACCATAAAATATTCTAATATTATGATATTGAGATATTGATTTCAACCGTATCATCCTGCCAAATTTTAACCAAACACCACAGAACCAATAAGTTCATCTGCAACTATTATAATAATAAATCGTTAAAGTCAGAATATCTTTGGGTTTTGGACTGAAGTATGACGACATCTACTTTAATAGGCATTTTTCACTGTTTTCTCCAGGCAACAGATACACAACTCTTTGATCAAAAAAATGCCAGTTTAAAAAAAAAAACTGTCACTGTAAAATTGACACTATAATCACTGGAAAATCTGCGGTGTGGCACTGATTTGATCTGACAGGGAAACTGCCAATTTGTGGCTGTCATCAGTTGTTTGGAGTTGTCAGTGTTGAATGGAGACTTGTTTGTTGAATCAAAGAGCTGATATGGCCCTGAGGCAGCAGTTTACATCTATAATTAACTATTAATTTAACTTTGATGGACACAGACTGATAGAAACACCAGCACAGTGTCGTTTTCCACCACCTCGAGTGTTAACTAGTGATTTTCTTCTTTCTGACTGACCTTCTCCGGCTCCTCAGCGGTCCACACTTTGACGATGCTCATGTGCTTGTTGAGCTGCGTCTTGACCGCCTGCTCGATCTGACTGTTGAACTTCATGAAGCTCACGTAGCTGATGTAGCCCATCACCAGCAGGATGCTCTCCCACCACAGGATCATGTTGTCCAGGAAGAAGATGATGAGCATGATGAGGTCCAGGATGTAGAAGGTCACGTCCCGGAAGAGCGGCCACCAGGTCAGGTGCAGCATCTCCCGGGAGAAGATGGCGCACATACCGATCACAAACAGGATGTTGAAGACGGCCGAGCCTACGATGGTGCCGATGCCCACGTTGCTGTGGGAGATGAAGACACCGATGAGGGAGGTGAAGAGCTCTGGAGCGGAGCCTCCGGCTGCCATGAAGGTGGCCCCGGCCACATCATCAGAGATCTGCAGCTTGTTGGTGATGACCTCCAACGCAGGAACAAAGAACTCATCACAGACGATGGCCAAGGCAACAAACATGTAGGTCATGCCTATGACGTGCAGGACCACCCAGCCTTGCCGTCGCTGCTCCACCGAGAAGATGTCCTGTGGGTACTCGCCCTTCCTGTGAGGGGGCTGGAAAGGGGGACGTGAGGGAGCTGTGGTGGTTGGGGGTGGCTGAGTTGGAGGAGGTTTGGGGGGTTGCGGATCCACGTAGATACACTGTTCGATATCTGTCCTGTTGACAATTACCACCAGAGGAGGTTTGGTGCTCTCAGGTGAGACAACCTCCTCCTGCGTCTCATTGGGTGCCATCACCTCCCGAATGTTGACCTCCACAACATCATCACCACCCTCCTCTTCTCTGAAAACGTCATCCGTCTGGGCGGAGGCTCGCGGCTGTGACAGCCGGGCCTTCAGAGTCAGCGTGTAGACGAAACATAGCAGCACACCTGAGATGAAGAAGAGGACGCGACTGCGCCTAAGTCTCCTCCTCGGAGGCGAGTGCACGTTCATTGCCCTCGTGGTCTGGATTCCAAAACAGGAAGTTATGTCAGGTGCATTGCTATTCCTTGACAGTTCCAGCACCGTTATGTGGTGAGAAGACGCCACTGACAGAGAAGAGACACACACACGCATGCATAGTGTGTTTCATCTTTTACAGCGGGCGGCCTCAACCTGTGGAAGGACTGAGAACAGAAAACACACCACTGAACATCACATCATCACAAACGTGTGTATTTAAGATCCTTTCTGCTTGCATAGTTGCAGAGGCAGATCTGCTGGTGTGTGTGTTTGTGTGTTAGTGGGGGGGAGGGGGGGTATGGGGGATGCAGACAACCACCTGTTACTATGGCTACATAATCACACTGGCTTTGGCTTCTCACAAAACAGGAGTCCATTTAAGACACGTTCAACATGTTTAAACGGTCAGAAAAAAACAGACTTCTGCGTCAGAATGAAACAATTAATGTTTCATTTATTGATGATTATAATTAGCAATGTTACAGAGTGAGCGCGCGCACGGAAAGAACGTGATGAAATGCGCGCGTGGCAGTAAACGATCGTTAATGAAACATTAATTAACCCAACCCGCAGTGCATTAAGACCCGCATGTTAATAAAAACGAGTAAATCTAGGACTGAAAAGGGCGTGTTGAGGTTTAATTGTGGAGTAATTGAGCCCAGCGCGGATTATAACGCAAGGTCGACACAAACCTTTAATCTATATTCCTTCACGATCTAAAAACAACGACAGAAAGACATTAAAATGCAGAATGCAGCTGTGTGTAGTGAGTGGTGGTGCGGGTCTTACCTGTACCCCCGGCTGCTCGGTTCCTCGCCGCTGCGGACCGTCCCTCCAGCTGTGCGTAACGGACGCAGAGATGCTGACTCCGGTTTTTGGGGAGCTACAAGGGCGCACCGCATGTCAGGGCTTGAACGAGGCTCAGCATAATGCTACTAAGAGGATTAGGAGCCAAACACCTCTCACCTTCCCTTTCAGACATAACGCTGTATCAATACACCAACATTCAAACTGTTCTGCTGGTCGCAGCTTCCAGTTTGAGGTGAAACCTCAGAGGCGAGTCTGCTCGCAGTGCCCGATGGATGCAGAATAATTAGCTGGTCGCAGGCTGACAGGAGGAGTTTGGTCCTTATTTTGGGTGTGGCAAGGTGTAGCCTCGTTTTAGGAGTGTGGAATTGTTTTTTTCTCTTCTCCCCAAACAGAGAAATGTGATTGAATAAAAGTGGAATATGAAAAACAGTCTTTTTTTAAAGACTTGTTTGAATGTTTTATGTCATGACCAGAGGTGGAAGAAGTATTGAGTTCTTTGACTTAAAGATCCAATTCAGACATGTATTAAAACATTTAAAAATACTCTGCTTGGAACAATAATGTGTTTCTGATATTGATTTTCCACAAAAAAGTATAATTACCACTTTAAAATCCTTAAAATGGCACCAGAATCTATGAATATGTAAATATGTGTAATTTAAAAGTTTAACTGCTGGACACAAGATGTCTCCTCCTTCACTGTAAAGTCCATTCTCAGTGTTTGTGCACTGGAGGCTTCAAGTTTCCACATCACACTTGTGTGAGTTGAATATTGGATCAATTGGCTTCCAAACTAGATTTGATGTCACAAATCCTGTTCATAGGCCCGCCCCTAAAAAAAATCAGGTTTTTAAATGAGCACAGAGAAACTTTCCACTTTCAGCAGATCAGTGTTATATTTATTATATATACACTGTATGCAGATATAAGTTCAGTGCCTTTAAAAAGTATTCACTACTCTAAGAATTTGTCATGTTTTGTTGTCTTAAAAAAACTGAATCAAAGAGGATTTAATGTGGATTTTTTTGACACTGATCAACAGAAAAAGACCATTTCATGTAAAGGTGATAAAAGATCTCTACAAATTGATCTAAATTAAATACAAATCTAAAAAAATATAAAATACATCAAATGAATGATTTGAAGAGTAATCAGTAACTCTAGCTGTGAAATAAATGTAGTGGAGTAAAAAGTACAATATTTTCCACTGAAATGTAGTGAAGTGGAAATACTCAACTAAACTAAATGTACCTCAACTGTATTTAAAGGTTCACAGTTTTTCCAAGTGTGTCTTAAAAACAACAGTCAGGTGTCCAAATGAACACTGGAAGAGGTTTTCCTCACTGTAATCATTCCTCCTGTTCATACTGGCTGTTAGAAGATTCCTTTCAATGTAAGTGATGGACGTCAAAATCCACAGTGTGTCCACACAGTCATTTTGTGCAAAAATGCATTTAAAGTTTATCTGTAGCTTATATGAGGCTTCAGCAGTCTGAGTTAATCATATCACGTGGATATCTGCCACATTTACAGTCTTTTTAGCATCAAATTCCCTCTTTGTGTTTCCCTGATGAGCTGCAGTGGAAGTATAGTAACAAAAAGAGGGACTTTGGCACTAAAACGACTGTAACGTTGAAAGATATCTACTTGATTTGACTCATTTGAACGGCTGAAGCTTCATATTAGCTTCAGATAAATTTTTAAATCCATGTTTGCACAGAAGGAGGACTGTGGATTTTGTCCCCCATCACTTACATACAGCAAGAAAAACATGTTTCAATGTTCATTTAGGCACCTGACTGTTTTAAGACTTGAAAAATTGTGAACCCGTCCTTTAATATGGAGGCACTTAAGAAAATATTAAAATATTACCTACAGTCTAAAGCCCCTGCACACCCACCCAGCTGTTTTCACTCCTGGCTGATTAGATTTTTGCTCAGAGTATGTTGGGCTAAACTATGAGTAACATGAGGTCACTGAAATCTCATCAAAAGGATAATAAAGGTTTAAGTTGTTCCAGGAGTGCATCAGTCTGAACACGCCCACACACAAGGTCTAATCAGGCAAAGTGAAAACACCTGCGTTGGTGGCCTAAAGCTTGCAGGAGGTCTGTAGGAGACCACATTATCACAGCATCACCTGCTGACATTACAAAAAAAAAACATCATTCAGTCCTGAAAAACAGAAATCTGTAACTGTGCAAAAAGTAACCAGAGCTAACATCTAACACCATTCATCAGTGTTTTTTTAATTTTATAATTTTTAGTATAAAGCTGAATAAAGCACGAGGAAAAAAATCTTAAAATCAAAAACCAAAATCCTGACAAAACTGGGCCATGGTTGAACCTAACTGCTAACCCCTGATGTACTGATGTCCACAGTGTCACTATGCTGATTTTAAAACATGCCGACAATCAAGCTCATAAACACAACATACAAGCTTATGACGTTAATATTTATTGGGGTGTCCAGGTGGCAAAATGCTTAAATAAATTACCTTAACTTTTTTTGATGACATGGCAGGAACAGAGATCTGAGAAAACACACCCCAACTCCAAAATATGAACTCTGATGTTTATTTTATTCAAGAACATTGTCAGAAAACCACACTTGTGACTTATGATCCAACGCCAGACAAAATGCTCTAATTTTTACAGTAAACACTCAACTGTGTGTCTGTATCAAGCTGTGTGTCCACTACAGATGTAAGTCAACTGAAAAAACAAACAAATGAAAAGCAACAACTCAGTAAACACAAATAAATATAAAAAATTAAGTAAAGGCTCAAATGTGAACTGAGTAGAGGACAAAACAAGACATCAAGTCAGTTTTTGAGTCATGTGCAGTCTTAACTTATGAGAACAAGTGATGGACGGCTCATCAGGATATTTATCAATCAAAATATTTTGATATTCATTCAACATCAATAAATCTTTCTGACTTAAAGTACACGTTTACAGTAATGACTTCATTGTGTTATGTGTATGAACAGGATGCTTTTCATATCACAGTCGGGACATCTGGGCTCAAAATGGAACAAACCGTCATATCAAGGATCACATGATTTACCTGGATATTGATAAAGTCAGTCTACCATTAATCGTCAGATGTTCAGTTCGGATCCATTTATGAAACCTCTGAAAGCTTTAAGAAGCTGACGTGAGTCTGAGAAAATATGAGCAGCCATTTTATCTTAAAGCTGCAGTAAAGATAAAAATCTGAGCCCCAACAATACTGGATTTGTGACACTGATACTGATATTTTTGAGATTTGAGAGATAAAAATACAGTAACGAAATATCGGCTAATGCTCATTTTTAAACACATAAGCAAAACATTTTCGATAAGGATCCCCTAAATTTGGTTTATAACGTTGTTGATGCTCTCTGGAGGAGAAACTATGTAATAAAGACACTAATAAAGTCACTATGTGTAGAATTTGTCTCTACAGAAATTGGTGCAGTCTGAAGACACACAGAGGGTGAAATGTGATAAAATTGCTGCATTTCTCAAGAGTTGACACTTGACAGTGACAGGACGAACACGCCATCACGAGAAGACATGGCCTGTGTGCGGGCTTACATACAAAAGAATAAGTTGGGCTGTTTTGACAGCATTGTAAACCCCTTTCAGACATGGAATATGTAACATTACTGGCTTCATCTACCTGTTAAAGTAGTGGCCTTTTGTAATTCAGACAAACGTGGCATCTTTTATATTAGGTTCCTTCATTCAGGCACGACGAACATGTTAAATTGCCATTACGTTTATGTAACAAGGTGCATGTCTGAGAGGGGCAACTGCCAGTTGGAAAGCTGAATCCATGAGGAGGTAGCAGCATACATTACTGTATCTTTCAATGCTACCACTGAGGGGCACTGAAGTCATACATGTTCAAATTCTACACACATTGACTTTAAAGCAGCGGGCGTCCCACCTCCTCTCTCAAAGTTCACCGGGGATGAACAAATACAAATCTATTTGCATCGAGAGCTATTTGCATCTCAGTCCATCGTTACTAATGACGACGGGAACTTCAGAGGTTTTCAGTCACAGTTTAGTTATTTCCTTGTGCAGCTTTAAATGGACACAGTTACAACTTCGCTGCAAAAACACAACATTTAGCTTGATGAGGTATAAGCAGGTGTTGTTACCACTAAAACTGATATATGGGTCTTTATGAAGGATTGTGTATTATCTACAGTCATTTGCATGACTTGGTTAATATTCAAAGCAGTGAATGACTCACAGGTTCATCTGAGGCTCAGTGTTAGCAATGTAGCTCTGACACCAACGAGAATCTCAATTTAAAGCTGACTGTTTGCAGCCACAGTGTTTTTCATGCTACGGCATCTGAAATGATTAAAAATGATGACTAAAAAAGACCACACCAGTGTTTTTTTTTTTTTTTTAGCTTCGGGGAATTAAAAAAAAGTTATTTATTTGTTTTGTTCCTGTATTAACAGCTCTCTCTCTCCTCCTCAGTGCATGCAGTGTGTGTGTGTGTGTGTGTGTGTGTGTGTGTGTGTGTGTGTGTGTGTGTGTGAGATGAGCTGCAGGTGGTGTTCTTTCTGAATGGCTCAGGTGACGGGATTGCTGTTGGCCGATTGGCTCACGCAGATGATTTAAACATCAGCTGACACCAACCTTCCCTTCCCTCTCTCTCCCATTTCCAACAATGGAGGCCGTTGTGCTGAATCTTTGAGTTGTGTGTGTTAGCTGAGAGTATTTGTGAGTAGGGTTACAGATAGTGACCTAGTGCAGTAAGTAACTTTTGTACATAGAAATGTAGAAATCATTGTACACTGTAAATATTTAAAACTAAGGTAGCACTCAGTAGGAGTGAGAAGCCCTTTTTGTGCTGTGAAGCACTTTGGATCAACTGTGTTGTGTGTAAAGTGCTGTATAAATAAAGTTGATTTTAATTTTTCATGTTATGTAGTTTTGGTTTTTGTTAGGGAAGTTTAGGGTTGGGATTGGTGGATTTTTGTTTGTCGTTTTGGAAAATAAAATGCTACAATGTGAACTTTGCTGTTTGGCTGAACATTCATGGGAGATCAGGGACTCGAAGTATGTTGTGTCCAGGTTTCCTTTAGACCAGGAACATAAAACCAACAAGAACATCAACAGAAATAAACAATGTGTGCCAGACAGTGACTGCAGACCAACACCTCTAGCGTGCAAATCTTGATGAATGCGTTTAAGATAATAAACATGGTTACAACTCAAACTCACAGTAGCAAAGATCGACCTGTACAGTGTTTTCAGGTGACATCCGTTCAACAGTGAGTCATCGAGCTGGTGGGATTTACAGGGTTTGGTCTGGAGAAGGTGAACAGTTCACCCAGTGGAGGAATAAGGTGACCAGTACTCCAACATCAAGTCTATCTGTGTGTGTGTGTGTGTGTGTAGAGGAAAAGGCAATAAGAAAAAGAAATATCTTGAAGTGGACAGCAGTTCAGGGTGTGTGCAACGTGCTGATCAGTTAGTGGACTTTCCTTTTCCTGGAGCGGTATCGTCTCCTCCTCTGCTTGTACAGGTGTCGGAAATTGATGAAAAGTCCTGGAGAGAAGAAGAAACGTCTGTCAGCATTTAGTTTATAGAGTCATTGTTACGTTTTTCTCACTGTGTCGCTGCGGCTTTCTTTTTCTCTGCAGAGTTGTTTGCATTACACTGCTCTAAAGATGCCACAAGTAACTCATCCCATCACATATTTGCACAGGATAATGAAAGTCCAATGAAATCACTGGTGTCCCCAATACAACCAGATTTTACTATTTGTTATTCTCTGACTGACACTTCACAAGTACACCAGGGCTTTAAAGCATTTACTGCAGACTATTTTCTAAAGCCTATGAGTGTTTTACATTATGTAATGTGTTTGTCCATCCACACAGGCACAGCTTTCTATTAAATTAAGTACACTATAAAACTCATTGTGCAGAGAATTTAGCACTTTGCTAATCATGTTTCCTTTTTTTTTTGTTATGTTATTGTAATGTGGTCAAGAAGTACAATCTTTCCAAATTACTGTGCACTTTCTCTATAGCAGCATTACCAACAACAATAGCTGTACTGAAATGAAGTTATATTAAATTTTGGGCTAAAAGTAAAAGTATGTTTTGGAAAATCTTCAGCAGTGATGTATACGGATTTAGAGTAAATGAGTTAAAATGTGAAACGCAGGTACTTAAATGTTTGAATCAAATATGTGGTCAAAAACTGCCTTTTAATTATTTAGGAAAAAAGGAGGATAAAAAAACTGCACATCTACAAAAAAAAAAGATGAAAAAGAAATCATGCAAACAAATAACGGCTTCAAATTTAACAACATTTTTAGCTACTTTTAGATACAACTAACTCAGCTAAACTATGTCAGAAAATATTAACTCCCTTTTCTCCAAAACCTAGACAAATAATTTAAAAAATACTAAACTTTGAAAACTAAAACTAAGACAAAATGTATTACAATTTTCATCAACAAATAAAAACTAAATGATAATGTGGAAAGACAAATAATGATTTTTTATTTTGTTCTGTTATAAGTGACCTACACACCACACACTTATCCAAATAAATGTTCCCAGCAGTTATTTATTTGGACAAATGAACAAATTACTTTTTAATGTAAAACTTAGTAAAGTTGCTCACAAAATCAACTTTTGAATATTTGACCTGTTAAATTTACAAACAGCATCTTTCATTACTGTTAAGGCTGTGACACAGCGGGGTGACGGTCGGCCGTCGGCGAGCGTCTGTGGCCCTAGTTTTTGCGGTGTGTCCTCCACTGTTGGCACTGGTCAGACCCCTGTTGGTGGCTTTTCGGTGGATTGAGCATGTTGAATCGTGAGAGAGATTGGCTGTTCAGCTTAGCGAATCAGTGCACGAGAAGAGAAACGAAGTGACGAAAGCAAGCAAACGACTTTCCTTTCTTCTTCCACAACCAAAAGACCAAGGGCTGACAACACCAGTGCCATTTGCAACTTCTTATCAGACATATTCTCGGTTAGAAGTAGTTATGTTATGAGACCGTCTATGGTGAGCAAGAATGGTGTCAAAATGGAAAGCAAACGCTGCCTTGTTTATGGTTTGTATATCCACATTCCTGGTCTTACAGTTTCCCTTTTTGAATGATGAATACAGACTACCGCCACCTGCAGGTATGGAGAGTTATTTCCTCTCATGCAGGCGCAGAACGTATATGCTAGTTGGCCGTTTGTCTGTAGTCTTTGCGGTGTGTTCAAGTGCAACGACATGAGGCGACGCAACAGTCGGCCTTCGTCGCCTCTAGTTCGTTCGGCCTTTATTCAGGAACGTTATGTCTCTGTCAGTAATCGTTGCTGGTTCTTGGAGGGAAACTAAATTAATCTTTAGTCCCCAGAACATCAGTTGAGACGCTGCAACAAAACAGCTGGATCTGGATGTAATGTTTGTTTTATTTGGATATCTTTCGGGAGACATGGAGGGTGAGTCAGACAGGGTGGTGGTGTGTCAGTGGATGTCTCACCCAGAAACATGAGGACCAGGTAGAGCTGCAGAGTGTACGAGAAGCTTAAAGAGTGTCCCAGCACCGCGGGGAGGGGGATGCTGAACAGACGGGTCTCATCAAAGATGGGCAGGGACTGGATCACCGCCACCGCTGGAAATACACAGAATGACACACTGTCAGCAGCTAGCATCATGTGTAGCTCCTACACATCACTAACAAATACACGACAGAAGCCACTAACCTTCAGCTACAACCCCCAGCGGGTACAGAGGGATCCAGAGGCTGTATCTCAGCCACGTTAACAGCTTCCACTCTGTGCCGATGCAGGCCAGCATGTAGAAAGGGTACCTGATGGAGAGAAGGAAGGTCTGATGTTACTGCAGGCAACAACATGTTTTGACCAGGAGAGCAGAGGGAGGTGAGGTGAGCTGACCTGAAGATCTCGATGGTGCTCCACAGGTAGAACACGAAGAAGACGACCGGTTTATTCTGCATCTCCTCCAAGCTGCCGAAGATGACGAACAGGATGACGTTCCTCCCTGCCACCTGCAACATCACAGAGCAGAATAAAAACAGATGCCAGGTTTATCTCACTGTGAGGCAAACGCACTACTTTAACTACTTGATTTTCCAGGTGATGAAGTCTAATTCAGTTTAAAGTTCAAGCCAAAACTATTCTAATTTTACAGCACTATTAAAAGTTTTTTTTTTTTTTTTTTAAATAAACCATCTCCTCCCCTGACCATGAGCCAAACATGGTGTGATTTACATCTAGCACAAGTAAAGCTGAAACTATAGTGAATTAGGGAGCTATGGCTACAGATCCTAAGCACATACCCCTGTAGCTTAGCTGTAGGCTTCACCAGAGCTGACATGCATCTCCTAAAAAAATGCAACGATGCATCAATGTTAGGGTGGCTTTGGAAATACCACGTAGGGACAGAAACTGTGACTGATTCTGCTTGTGTTTTCTCCTACAAGTTCCTGATGCTGGTAGAGATTACTCATAATGGAAACAACATCAAGCAAGTTTGAGAAAGGGTCAGATTTTTTTTTTGCTTTTCAGAATACTGGTTTGTGAATAAGCAACGTAATTTCCATTGCGTGCCATTGTCACAGTATCAGAAAGTGAATGAATTAAAACAAAAACACAATTTCATTGGGTATCAATAAATGCATGACAATAGTTTCTCTATTTAGTAGCTAAACAAGTCGAACCTTCCCAGAAAGAACAGTTTGACTTCAGGTACATAATAAATGTGACGACAGGCAGCGAGGTCACAAAGGCCACAAAATAAAACACATCAGTTGTGACGATGAAGTTGTTCTCAGAGCCTCACTGTTGCTTGAGTTTTCATCTTCAGGGTTGAAGAGGATAAAATCACAATAAAATGAGAAGTGACTGACTCCCCTGTTATTACCTGTATCATAGCAGGAAAAAAGCCAGTCTTAACCAGGCCCAACAAGGGATTAACGACCTCGATCACTGCCATCATCTGACAGAAATACATCATATCAGCCGTGGTGTGGAAGGTATCGTAGAACGAATCTGTGGAGGACGAGAGAGAGAGAGAGAGAGACGAGAGAAACAAACAGACATAATTAAACAGCACATTGCATGAGCCACTATCCATAATCCTCATCATTTGCAAAACAAATCCCTGCTGTGTGGTCGTGTTCCTGTTTCTATTCAAATGAGCTCATCTGTGAATAGCTCCTCATAAACAAAAACACAGACCTCTCTCAGTATTTTCTGGACCTCCCGTTTGTTTTATTTTACTGCACAGCGCTGCTAATTGTGTTTGTCTCTCTGCTGTTTCTGTGTTCCATTAACACTCACCCCAAAACTGTTGTTCAGTAATGAATTATTTTGTCCATGAAATTCAAAGGCTATTGATGAGGACATTTGTTTTAGTTCTATTCCTGTCTTTATTCTTTTTTTAGTCCACCCCTCTACGGTCTATCACTTTTGTTCACATTGAGTGTTTTTGTTTTCACTGTCACATAGATTTGTGTGATGTATTGAATGAAGCACAACAATAATGTAACTAACAAAGAGTTGATGGATTACGTGTCTCAAGCAGGTTTAAGTCTCTGCAAGTAGATTTTTTATAGCAAACAAATTAACTGAAACTAGAACTAGAAACTAGTATGCTTTGGAAAATGGTTTAAGTACAGAGTCTGTACTACGAAACTAAACGAAAATAAAAGTTGTAATAAACCATCATTTTATCCATTAAACTCCACCAAACTTTACACAAACACATTTCCTTCTTTTTACAGCTCCAACACACATAAAAAATCCTCCAAAATGTTTGTACAGCAGAATCTAATAATCTACATGTTACAGTATGTAAACAAATGACTGCGCTGTGGGTCCAAAGGTCTGATCTTTACCTCACTGGGGACACTTTGGTTTCCATTCAGTATTTCGGCAGAAGAATCTGCACGCTACTATAATATCTCAACCAAACCATTGTCAGCAGGAAAATGTGGGAGATAAATAAGACAAATGTTGTGTATTCTGACCAACATTACAATGGTTTAACTAGACATCACACAAACTCCAATAAACCTTTGCCTGACATGTGTTAATGACTTCAACTGGCCAAAAATATTTCTTTGCAGGTACATTTAACTGTTTTACTTTGACTTCCGATGGCAGACAATGACAGTTTCTTACAAACCTTGACCAAGAATGAAGAGTCGAACAGTCATGTTGACAAAAATCCAGGAGAATCCCAGGAACTGCACCAGGTTGTACATAAACAAGTATCCTTTTTTCAGTCCAAGGTAGGCTGAGGAGAAAGAAGATGATAACTAAAATCATCATCATCATCATCATCATCATCATCATTCATTGATGCTGAAAACATTCCTGCAAAATCCTCCATTCATGATAGTAGATTTGTATAGTAACATATATAATAAAACTGCAGGTTTTTGATTGTTTGCAGGAAAGGAGCTCAGTGTGACTTACGGTCTTGACGAACTCTTGACTCCACACTTATCCTGTTTATCTTTTCTTCCTCCTGAAAGAAAACACACCATCACAGTCTCACTTTGAATTGACCACATGTTCTATATTATTTTCTATTTACACCAAATTTAACTTTAATATAGTGAATATGAGATAAGATCTCTCACATTCTTCATTAGACCCAGAGCTTGACTGACTGAATCATTTAATTTGGTGCTTTAAAAAGTTCACATTTACAAACACAAACAAGATTCTACATTCATAAATGTGTATCAACAAGTCACTTTAAATCCAATACCAACATGTAATATTTACACTGTGTAGACATGTACATGTTAGGTAAACCTGGCAGTAAAATTAAACCAAATGAAAACTGTATAGTGAAGCAAAATAGCTGAAATGTTTAAGTTTGTAGAAGCAAACAGACATTTCATCTAAGAAATCTGAGGAAGCAAAAATTAAAAACAACTCACAACCAAAAACAGAGAAAGGTTTCGGCAAAATAATTAAAGCAAGAAGTATCCTTGATACATTTTTTGAGGTCAGTTTTTGCTACAAACCTTTAGTGTGGAAAACATCCTCTGAGAACAAACCAAACCGATTAGAGTACTACGAGTAGAGGCTCAAAAGGTGATGTGACCCATCCTCTCAAAAAACTCCTGAACAATCTGAGTAAGTTAAATTAGCCAAAGCAGACAAATTCATCTCAGCTCAGCTTTATTCCAAAATGGATCTTACTGGATAATTTAAGAAAACGTCAGTAGAGTTCCCATGACATTTTGCTTTTCCAGTTTTAAAATTGCGACAGCCCGGCGACTGGTGCGACCAGTTGTGTGTGGGAGGGGTTCACATTAGCATCCCAGTGAAAGGAGACAACTGTCAGACAGTCTATTTGAAATTACACCTGTCCCAAATGGAGCCTTGCTAGACCACAATGAGCAAATGCAAAGTTTTGTAGGCTGGCTTTGCAAGGCTAATCATGAGGAGAACCTGAGGCTAAAAAAAAACTAGTTACATGGTTGTTAAGAGTTCACAAGTAGGATTAATATTCTGGAGAACGATGAATGTCTGTGCAAATTTTTTTGGAAATCCATCTAATAGTTGTTGAGACATTTCAGTCTGGACTAAAGTGGTGGACCGACCAACTGAATGAGAGACACATCAACATTGCCATCCCTAGAGCCATGCCACTAGCACGGCTAAAAGGCTTCACTCAGGCTTCTGTTTTTTTTTTTGCTGGCTGCACCAACTATTTGCATTTTGTGGTCATTTTACTTTACAACAGACTCGTAGATTTGTGCAAGCAGTCCAAAGTCACACTGCAAGTAGACCACATTTTACACTATTTACAACTATTTTGTCAGAGAGGTCTTATTTTTATTTGTCACGATTTTTCAAATTCCTACCTTAGCCTGAAGCTCCATCTCAGCGTCAGACTCGTCCAGCCAGCGGTCGAAGTCAGGAGCCAGAAACAGAGGCTTCTTCTCCTGCAGCGTCAGTCGGTCCCACCAGCGCTCCTCCTGCTTCTTCACTTTGATGTCCACCTGACGCTGGGTGGATTTATGGGCGATCTGGATTCCACCATAATGGACACACACAGTATTAGAAAATCATATAAGCTTCTTAACTAAGACATGCATAAGGCAATGAAATAGTCTGTATACCTACTCAAGAAGACTGACTATCAATAACCTCAGATGGTTAAAGGACACGTAACTGTGGGATAATTAGAACTAATTAAAATCAGCAGACATCACAGTTTAAGTCACTCTGCCAATCCCTAAATTTGGTAAGCTGCATCTGAATGCATTTTAGCTGAAGGGTGGAATAAAAACCTGCAGCACTTTGTCTCAGAAATAAATTCATGGATAATAATATGACTGAATATCCAGAGCGGCAGTGTACCAGCTAATCACGGCTCACTTCAGCAGGCAGCCGTTCACCTTGGCTTGAGGGCAGTGATTTCCAGCTGGTACACTTAGTCAATCAGCGCCCTGACACATTATCATGCAGTCATTCATTTATTCCACATTATGATGTGAACTGATGATTTTTTTAATTGAACAGGAAGAGAAAAATAAATGAAATGTACTATTATTGTGTAATAGGCTTAAGTTTGTCTTGGCAGAATATGTTAAAAATAGCCAAAGAATGTGATAGGTCTGGTCTTTGTTGCATTTTCAGTTCAAATATCATCATTTTATTCGCAATATTTATTTCTAGTTATCCTTAAAGTAAAAACAGGAAGGTTGTGGGCTGACGACACTCAACAGTGTCTGATATTGACACTGGCAGATAACACATTGTATTGTTTTTTCAAAAATGTAAATCATAACAATCAATCAACCAACCAACAATCAATACCTCAGGTCTGACAGCTTCCAGGAACTCCAAACTGAACGTGTATTCATTATCTCCTTTAGCTCCATGGCCCTGTGCTGAGGAACAATATTACAACAGCAGTATTAAGCTTTATCTTGTGTTTCATATGGAAATAATGTGAAAGATCTTGAGAGTTTGTGGAATACCTTTTACAACATCTCACTTAAAATTTTTCATAATGCAACTAAGCAATTTCTATTAAAGGCTTCTTAGTAAATCTACATTTTTCACCAACCTTTGAACTGAAGCGTTTTCTCTTGCAGACTGATGTCCAGATTCTGAAAAACACAAAGGCAGCCATCACTACCAACCCAACACTGCTGCAAACAATGGACAAAACTGGGAGGTGGAACTCAGAGGAGTAAACTGGAGATGTTCTGTATTTTTCTTATTGTTAACAAATTCCAATATAGACAAAAACCAGTCCGTCTCTTAATACTTCTCGACTTCCCTACCTTGTCTGTGGCGCTCAGTCACACAGGACTTGTTGACAATAAGAAAAATATATGGAAAATCATTTTAAACTAAGATGTCAGTTTATTAGGTACACCTATTTAAAACTAACGCAGTCATAACACAAAAACGCTACAATAAATCTTACCTTCGTGAAGGTTATAATGTTCCAGTTTTTGTTGAGGCTCTTTAAGGTGTTGATTCAACTTCATGCCCATTTTAGAGGCTGTAATGTGGTGCTAATTAATTGTATTGCATCATACTGGGAGGTATTTCTAATATTTAGTCTAACCTCATTTGTAGAGCTGCAACAATTAATCAATCAGTTGACAACTATTAAATTAATCACCAAGTATTTTTTAACGAAGAAAATGTCCAAATTCTCTGGTTCCAGCTTCTTAAATGTGAATATTTTCTGGTTTCTTTAGTCCTCTATAATAATAAAATGAGTATCTTTGGCTTGTGGACTGTTGGTCAGGACAAAACAAAACATTTGAGGGCGTCAACCTGGGCTTTGGGAAACAGTGATCGCCATTTTCCACAATTTTCTGACATTTTATGGACCAAACAACTCATCGCTTAATTGAGAAAATAATCAACAGAATTATTGATAGTGAAAATAATGCAACCCTACTCATTTGTATAAACATGCCCAACGTGGGTAACATGACAGGTGTTCTTCTGTCAGCCTGTTTCTGGTAATTCACCAAAGAGGCTGAACAAGATCCAGAACTACCATTAAAAGTCATGCATCTTTTATGAGACATTAGTCGAACAGATGCAGGATGGAGGAGTTTGAGCCTGGAAATGTCGAGGAGAGGAACCAGTATTTCATGTTTACACTGCAAACCCACAGCCATCAAAGTAAAGTTAAAGAAGTGACCCGCCCAAAACTTAAACAATTCTTAATGCAGGTTTTTGATTGGATGATACAAACCATTAAATATAATCTGTATAGAGCTGGCCTTTATAACATGAAACCAATCATGCTGACTTCAAGACTGTCTTCTGATATTGATGTGAGAATAATCAATATGTTTCAGTACGCGGAAAATTACAAGTCATGTTGCTGGGTTGATAACTGTAGTGTTGCTACAGCTGTCATTCTTGAGTAAGCCGGAAATCATAGAAACAGGTTGGAGAATTGCTTTGTAATGTTAAAGGTCGGGTTCACAATTTTTCAAGTCCATCTTAAATCAACAGTCAGGTGTCCATTTGAACACTGAAAGAGGTTTTCCTCGCTGTAATCATTCCTCCTGTTCATACTGACTATTAAAAGATCCCCTTTAAATGTGCTTCCAATGTAAGTGATGGGGGCCAAAATCCATCCAGTCATTTTGTGCAAAAATACATTTAAAAGTTTATCTGAAGCTTATATGAGGCTTCATATAAGGAAGTATAGTAACGTTGAAAGATATCTACTTGATTTGACTCATTTGGACGGTTTATCTGAAGCTTCATATTAGCTTCAGATAAACTTTTAAATACATGTTGTCCCCCATCACTTACATCCTAAGTGCATTATGAAGGGATCTTCTAATGGTCAGTATAAACAGGAGGAATGATTACAGCAAGAAAAACATGTTTTAATGTTGATTTGGGCTCCTGACTGTTGGTTTAAGACGGACTTGAAAAACTGTGAACTTGTCCTTTAATTTAGACAACAAACTCCTTTACGTTACGTTTAAAAACAGACCGACGACACACAATTAACGCTTATCTCTCCTCGTTAAACGGTATTATTTAGGCAGCAAAAAACATACATTACTACTTTACTTTTTACAATACGTCATACTTTTGTGAACAGGGCACAAATGTGTGTTAATCTGGGTTTTGTTTTGGGTCTGTTTTCTTAAGACATTCACAAATTACCGTTAGAGGTCAGTTTAGCCATTTTATAGCTGTGACGGTTACAGCATCACTTAGCTAACAGTAACGTTAACTGCTACAATGCCGCTATCACGTTACACCCGCAGCATACAGAAAACAAAGTTTAGAGGCATTTTAACGCATTATTTGAACAAAAAAAAAGACCAGTGTGTGTAAGTGAAGGCTGAACACAGGCAGTTTGCTGGTTGGATGATGTGGACTGTCCTACCTTGGCATCGCTCAGCTCCACCCGGAGATAAATCTCTCCGTGCCGCTGAGCCCAGTAAACATGAGGGGTGAGCAGCTGCATTCTCCTGTTCTCTGACATCTAACCTACATGCCAAAGTAACATGAGCATTCACGCAGACTGATGTACCGAGCACCTCATCTGTCACTCAGCCCGCACACAGCAGCGTGAACGTCGGACCAGATGATGGAACACACTTCCGGGAGGAGGTCGCTCTCGGACTTCAAAATAAAGGTCCTAAAAAAAGCGCTCTTAAGCAGCTTCAAAATAAAAGTCTCTAAACTTTTATGTCTCGTCCAGACATGTATTAATACCAGGTCTTCAAATTAACTTTTTAATCCCCAGCCAGTATGGCTACTAGATTTTAAATGTACCAGCCAATCAGAATTTCCACTAGCCACTAAAAGGTTTTTCTTGAGATAAACCAGATTATGAGAGCCGCTGATCAATTTAAAGGACCAATGTGTAGGATTTAGTGGCATCTAGCATGAGGTTGGAGATTGCAACCACATGAATACCCGTCATCTCACCCTCCCCTTTCAAGCATGTAGGAGAACATATGGTGGCTGTGAAAAAAGCAAAAGGCCCTCTCTAGAGCCAGTGTTTGGTTTGTCGGTTCTCGGGCTAACGTCCACATCACACTTGTGTAAATTGAATATTGGATCACGATTGGCTCCAAACTAGTTGTGATGTCACAACTCATGCTCGTAGGCCCGCCCCTTAAAATCAGGTTTTCAGTGAGCTCAGAGAAACTTTCCACTTTCAGCAGATGAATGTGAAAACAAAGTCTGCACACACATCATTCTGCACAGTGAAGCTCAAACATCCGAATCAGTCGCAATCCTCAATCAATCCTTTTCACTGATGATGTGGTGCCTTTATTCAAGTGAAAGGAATAAACACAGGCACATCATTTATACAAGCTGTATCTATAAAATTACTTCAAATTATTAACAGCCCTTTTGTGGGTCTGTATAACTTCTAAAGGCTGCAAGTCTTTGGGCCAAGATGGTATTCATAAATATTGGAACACATTAGGATCAGCAGGACATTTGAGTCACCACCTAGATTCTGTCACAAGAGGGTGGTAAGAGACTGCTGGTGAAATCTGACCTGTCTTTATAGAAGATGTACCCTGTGATCAGTGTTCCCACATGTATGATAATTATTGTATTTGTACAATAATTTTGAACTCTGTACCATCAATAATGCCAAAATTCCCATAATGTACGATAATTTGATCATTTTGTGACACTTACTATTAGCATTTTTTTAACAATGTGGCTAGATTCGTAGGTGCTTTCAAAAAGTTGTTCATCTCAATAAATAAATGTTTTCTGAAATTACACATTTATGCCTATTTGTTTTCTTGGTTATGACTTGGGTCTGACAATTTTCCTCAAAATACAATAATTTTAAGCCTGTGTGATTTTAGTTTAATCAGCTAGCTGCAATCACATGCATTTTCTTTTTAATTTAAAATTGAATTGTCATTATTATTATTATTATTTCGCCCGCTTTTTTGAATCTATCTCCTTCTGCACTGTTTGATGTAGAAACTTTGTTTAAATGTCAAAATGTGTGACTTCTTCAGGTGATGCATATATAACTTATAACTTATAACTTACTTCGTCATATGTTGTGCCACAGTCATCGTTTTGACTTTGTAAGCATCTAGACTTTCAGCTTTTCAACTTTAAATCAGCTTTTTGTTGACTTTTAAACTTTTTGACTTAATGTTTAAGTGTTCAGCTTTTTTTTGGCCTTTTCTTCTTCTTTCAATTTTCAGCTTTCATTAACAATTTCTACGTCAAAACGTAGACAACTTGTCCTCTTTTTTAAAATGTTCTTCATGTTGTCATATGACATATGGTTTTTGAGTCAATCCGTCCGCTCTCATGTTATCTGAGCTCCAGAAGTTCTCATCAAAAACACAAATGAGGGTAAAACATATTTTAAGAAATACGCACACATAAAATACATCAGCGTCTTGCCTCCTGCCACTCACAGAGAAAAAATATTTCGATAGGACTTCTGGACTTTTGTAGCTATATAAGCATATGTTTGAGGACTGATTTTGGCTTAGAAGCAGTGTTATATACCCTGACCACAGCCACAGGGGGCCTCTGTCACCATAGCAACCTGTGACTCAGTCTCTGTGCAGAAACTGACACACCTGTCTGTGATTGGCTTGTGACTGCATATCCATGCTCGCTCCTCTCACGGACACATCTTTAATGTGAGCCATTATGTCCTCTCCTACAGGGGCTCATCACACACACACACACACACACACACACACACACACACACACACACACACACACACACACACACACAGTGTTATTGATTACAGTTGTGGGAACAAGCAACAGTCGTCATTGTAGATCTAATAATCTTCTGATATTCACACCTTTTCCCTTTATAATGAGTACAGACAAATACTTGATACAAACATGAGCTTTACTCTGTGTTATGTTGTGTGTTGTCAGTGTTAACTGCTTCATAAAGACTGAATACTTCTTCTATACATCATATTAATACTCAGCTTATCTTTGGGGTTGACATTTTGTGTACAAGTGTTGTGAATCACTGGGCCGTTTCTACAGCCTGTGTATTCTCTTCTAAAAGTAGTGAGACTGAGAGGATGTAAGACTGCTAAACTTTGAAGATAAGAGTCCCAGTAAGGTAAGAGGAGCAAACCAGGGAGCTTTCTCTAAATAACACACACACACACACATATAGATCCTCTGTGGATCCATTGCTTTTCAAACCTTATTTATATGGCACCTTTCGTACAGGTTAGTGCAATTCAAAGTGCTTAACAGATGACTGACAAGTTGATAATAAGACTGGACAAATGTAAACAGTACAAATGATTGGGACTAATATTATAGACTAATATTGAGACTAAAGCACATGTGGAAAAAAGAATAATAACAAAAAACAATAAAAAAGATCTAAAAAGAAAAATCAGAATTAGATTTAAATGATAAAAGATGATGACAATTCAGCAATTTCAGCTGTTTTCAGATCCTCAGGCAGACTGTTCCAACAGCTCGGAGCACAAAACTTCAAAACTGTTTCACCAAAGGTTTTAGTCCTGCACTTTGTAACAAGACTCGTGTGACAGGACACAAGGGACTGGACTGGTTCATACAAGTAGGCTGGCACAAGACCATGAAGAGCTTTACAAACAAGTAAACTAATTCTAAAATCAATACAGCACCTGGCAGGCAACCAATGTGAGGACTTTTAAACAGATGTAATGTTTTCTGAACATCTGGCGGGGGGGGGGGGGTGCTCCATGCTCACTGAAAGTCCAATTTTAGGGGGTGAGCCTACGAGCATGATTTGTGACATCACAAATAGTTTGGAAGCCAATCCTAGTCCAATATTCAACTTACAATGTGGAAACTTGAAGCCTCCAGTGCACATACACTGAGAATTGACTTTTCAGTGAAGCCGGAGACATCTTGTTTCCAGCAGTTAAAACTTTTGAAATGAATTTACATATTCATAGATTCTAGATTTTTCATGAGTGAGAAGGAGGAGATGCCATTTTAAGGACTTTAAAGTGGTAATTATGCTTTTTTAAATGAAAAAACCATATCAGACACATATTACTGTTCCAAGCAGAGTGTTTTTATATGTTTTAATACATGTCTGGAGGGGATCTTTAACATACTTGGCCAATAAAGCTGATTCTTACTGTGAATGAGTGAGGACTCCATAGAAGATCTCAAAAATACGTGCTTAGTTGGAGCACGTGAATGCATCAGCGTAGAAAACTTTCATTTTCGGTGGGATTTTCTCTCAGAGGCGTTGATGTTCGCTCGGGTCGCAATGACGGTATTTCTGACAGGATTTAAAATCAAGGACATGTTCATTTGTGCTAATGATGCGCCAACTCTTCAGTTCTTCACATTTTGGATCACAATTTCACCAAGCTAGTTAATGTTAACATCTACCCCGGTAACGCCTCTCTGCCGCCTCTCCTGTTCCAAAGTACAACGGTTAGCTAAGTTAGCAGGTTTATGTGACAGTTTACCGGGTCAAAGAGCATTTTTACCGGGCAAATTGACCCTTTCTTGCAGACTAAGGCAGTTTGAGTTCCACCTACTATTTCCTTTCTGATATAACTTTAATATAAACGTTACTGTATATGTGTATGAGGCATTATGACGACCACCGAAACCACCGACGAAACGTCCAGAGCTCCTGTTTGCTCCCAGACTAACGCTGCAGATCGATCAAAGAGGATGAAAATCATTTATGTGGTTTACCTCATCGCCGCTTTGGATATAACATGGATGTTTGTACAGTTCTCTGTAACCCCTGTAAGTACAATATACCTGTTATGTCAGAGCACGAAGCCGAGTTTTCCGTGACTGCCCTGAAATTAACACACTTGCGGAAGCGCGCAATGCGAAAGCAGATTAACGCTGGAAACCTGTTTAATCACTGATGTTGTTGTTATCAGTGATGACAGATGGACTGTAGCATTTATTATTGATGTTAGAGTGATCATGTGTGTTATATGACTTACTAAAAGCAGCCATTCCTTGCTACGATTACAGAAATGTGCAGGGTTTATCCACCATTGTAAGCAATGGTGGAAAAAGTATTAAGTAGTAATAATACTACTTATTAAGTGTACTTGAATAAAAGATCAGAAGTCTTATATGCAAAACTAACCAGTGGTGGAAGAAGTATTCAGATCCTTTACTTAAGTAAAAGTACTAATACAGCAATGTAAAAATACTCCATTACAAGTAAAAGTCCTGTATGAAAAATCCTACATAAGTAAAAGTACATAAGTATTATGAGCTTGATGTAGTTAAAGTATTGCAGTAAAAGTACATAAGTATTATGAGCTTGATGTAGTTAAAGTATTGCAGTAAAAGTAGTGGTTTGGTCCCTCTGACTGATATATTATTATATATGACATCATTAGATTATTAATACTGAAGCATCAGTGTGTAAGCAGCATGTTACTGTTGTAGCTGCTGGAGGTGGAGCTAGTTTCAACTACTTTATATACAGTTAGCTAGTTTAGTCCAGTGGTTCCCAACCTAGGGGTCGGGCCCCTCCAAAGGGTCAGCAGATAAATCTGAGCGGTCGTGAGATGATTAATGGGAGAGGAAAGAAGAAAAAACAAAGTTCTGATACACAAATCTGTTTTCAGTTTTTGGACTTTTTCTGTAATCTTTGATTTTTGCTGAAATATTGGATCATTTGAACATTTATTGAAATGAAACCATGTGAGAAGTTTAGAGGGAAAAATCACTATTTGGTGGAGCTGTTAACAACTCATAGACATCTGAAATGTGACCCAGACTACACACTGCTTTTTGTAAGACGTCAAAAGCCAAAAAGGTTGGAAACCACTGGTTTCATCTTTAACAATGTGTTGTATTTTAAAAGCTTGTTATATTATCCATTGTGTCAAATCTTCATCTGAAAAGTAACTAAAGCTGTCAAATAAATGTAGCGGAGTAGATATTTCCCTCTGAAATGTAGTGGAGTGGAAGTATAAAGTAGCATCAAATGGAAATACTCAAGTAAAGCACAAATACTTCAAAATAGTACATAAATGTGCAGCACTTAAGTAAATCTACTTAGTTACTGTCCACCTGTTTTTAAGCCTGGTGTTAAAGAGAGAAATATTATAAGAATTTCTCTAAAATGCAGAGTACTGCAGGTTAGACAACTGTGTATATTCATCCACACTGGTCCAATGAGTGTATTTGACTAATATTTATTATTTGATAATTATGTACGGACAAATTCAAGCTGTAAACTGTTTTGAGGTAAACTGTTGTAAAGTTTTGTGACTTTTACCTTTAGACTAGAGACAGCAGGGAACTGTGATTTCTGGTGGCAGAAATGTAAATTACAAGACATATAATTATGTAAGCAGAGAGACTAACGGAGAAACACACCTTTGGTCAGTACTAACCATATTGCAGTTAAATTCCCCCCTCCCCCCACCACCACCACCACCCCTGGATATGGCCAAAAGTCACGTTCATCATAGGAAAACTGGTTACACTTTAAGACTAAAGCCCCATTTACGTCATGTAGCAGTTACTTTGATTCTTTCTACAGAGAACTTATAACACTGTCCTCCGCTCTTGTTGACATTTCTTACAATAAGAAAATGCAACATTTTCAAGACCAAATTCTTCATCAGGTACAGAGGAATCACAAATGTATTCCTGAAGATTTGCAAGTTGTACAACAGGAATCTTTCTTATCGCTATCTTTCATCCCACATGACATGACGTGAATGTGGCATAATGTGCATGACATCCCATAAAAACTGGGGTCACCCAAATAAAGTTAGCGATTAACCTTATTTGACCACGTGAGTGTCTAAGAGTGCATAGATTTCACACTGTCAAACAACCTGTGCTGTAAAAATCATGCGAGTTAAAATGATGTAAACATATTAACATGCTGTCCATCTATAATTTTGTCATCCTGTTTGTAAATGCTGTATTTCTGTAACTTTGCTTTCTTGGTCTATTCTGTACACACAGAGTTTTTTGTCCTTATTCAAATCAAGTGTCTAAGGATAGGTAGATGCTATGTACTGTATGTATGTGTGTATTTTAATGTGTGTATTTTCATTATGTCTTTTTACTAGTATTTGGCAAAGAAACTTGGCTTTGACACATTGTGGTTTGGTTATTTACAAACCATGGTAGGTCTAATCCAGCTGCTTGGGGGTCCTGTGTTTGGAAGGTAAGTGCGGAGACACAAAAATGTTCTGTTACTGGCGCTTCTACAGATATGCTTGTAGATTATTATTGATGTATTTCACAGGCTGCTGTGATCAGCAGAAAACTTGTGCTTTCTGGGTTTGGTTTTGTCGGCAGGTTTGCAGATTTGTTTGGGGCACGAGCAGCTTTGTCTCTGGCATGTGCTGCAACAGTTGTTTTCTTTTTGCTGCTGGCCATCGCAAACCATCCTGCCATGCTGTTTGTCCACAAGCTCCCCACAATCTTCATGCATGTCCTACCTGGTGAGCACCTCTCATCTATGGTCCTCCTCACTCAGTTTACCATTTTAAACTTCAAACCTAGATTATTATTTGGTTTGAATCAGTGCTGCAACAATTAGTTGATTAATCATTTGGTCTATAAGAATGTATATTATTAGTGTATATTTATTATCCTGAAAATCGATGCAGTTTGAATAGCTTTTATTTCTCTCGTCCCTGTTCTGTCTGCAGCTTCTCAGATGGTCGTCACAGACCTTTCAGAACCAGAGAAACGGGCGGATGCTTTATCCAAACTAGGTCTGTGTTTTGGCATCGGTATGATAGCTGGCTCCACGTTAGGCGGCCACCTCAACACACGCTATGGGTAAGTGTCACAGTACTGTATGTGTGTGGTTGTAGTGTGTGTTAGTGTTGGGCGATGGAGAACAAGTTAAGATTGAATGATGTACTGTAGAGTGGAGAAGTGGATGGAGTTAACAGGCGGTCGGGGTTTTAAAAGTCCTGGTTGTTTGAGCATTTTCTGCACTTGGATTGGCACAAAATTATTTTTGAGTTATCACTAAATGTACCTCACTTTGTATCTTACTGTAGTCTAGAAATCAGCTACTAGTTCTAGAAATTATTATGATAAGAAACATCCAATCACCAAGTTTAAAGCTATATGGAACATTTTAGCGCCTTTTAGCTCATTGTTTTGGTTTTGTGACCCACAACTTTACAGTTTTGATTCGCTCTCATCTGCCATTCGCCATAACTTACAGCTGCTTCTGCTGCCCCCAAGTGGCCAAAATAAATAATTATTAAGGCTTCAACTAAACATGGCAATGAGATGAAAATGTCTGATTGGAGTTTGATGTTGAAATGTGTAAGTGTTGTGTACAGTATGTGTGTGTAGAATTTGAACATTTATGCATATCTATAGTACATCCAAAATGTTCAAAACCTTTGTCCACCTAACATTGCTTTACTTTGTATTTCCCAGGGAGACGTTGACTGCATGTTTTGGTGCTGCGGGGAGTTCCTTCACTTTACTGTTGGTTTTAAAGTTCATCCCAAAAACTACTAAAGTTCAAGCTCCAAGAACCAACACAGACAGTAAGATGGATTTTAGTCTGCTATAACTAATCTTCTCAGATATTTGGGAATCTGTATGAAATGCTTACATGTTCACACTTATGGCACACAGGCATCAGGAAGTAGGGGTGAACTGGTGTTTTGGTCCCTGTTAAAGTGCAATTGAAATCACATTTAGTGATAAATAATGATCAGTATTTTTATTAAAAGGAAGAAAAAAGGTATTAGGGGAAATATCAGAATTGCTCCTTTTCTGTGTCAGTGATTGATTGACCGCAGCTGGCAGGCTGAGAGTCGACAACGGGAGACATAGTAAACAAACCTGCACTGAAGCTTACAAGCCGCGGGCAGACAGTGTTCTGTTAGCAGTGGCATTAAAGAGTAAGGACTACACCAGCATCTAAACTGACTAAAGTGACATTTGCAAGTATGTTTACATGCTGTTTAATGTGCTGCAGCTGAGCAGCTAGTTAGCTACCTAGCCTGCAAACTGACGTTAGCGGGGCTTTTCGGTGTTCATTTCTGGGTTGTTGTTCAAACTCTGTGGTTCTGGTGTGTAGCAGGACGATCTCTGGCTGTTATTTGGTGTGACTGTCTGCCCATGGTAGGAAGCTGACCATACGGCAAATATGGTTTAAAATGAAGCGATTTGGTTGGCTGTATGGAAAAAAGTTCTTAATCTACGTAGACTTAGAACAAACAGTATTCAGACGATTAAATGCAGAGATAGGAGGCACGATCACAGCCAAAAACTATAAAATATAAAGTTCTCCCTTAAGGTCTTATTACAGGACAAGTGATTCACAGAGTGGATATGTATGCTGTAGCAGACAAATATGCAATTTAATTTAAATTTCAGTTGTCTTTGTGAATGATTTACTAGTCTTACTATTAGAGCTGCAACATTATCTTCATTATCGACTAATCTGCCGATTATTTTCTCGATTAACTGATTAATCTTTTGGTCTATAAAACATCTGAAAATGCGAAAAATGTCCATCACAGTTTCCTAAAGTCCAAGGTGACGTCTTCAAATTGCAAATTTTTTTTCAACCATCAGTCCATAATCTAAAGATATTCAATTTACTATCAAGTAAGACTAAAAAAAAACCAGCAAATGACTCTCTGACATGAAATGTTTTTGAAATGAATGATCGGTTATCAAAACAGTTTGTGTTCACAAGAATAGAACACTGCTCAGCTGTAGAAGGTGTGTATGCGTTACTCCATCACATCCTGTTGGGATGTTCTGTTGTCATAATTTAATTATTTTTAAATCTGATACCAAGATAGCAGGACACAGTAAGATATAAACTTCTACATGTCAAATCTAATTTAGATGCAGGGTTAGATAGCAGAAATCAAAAGGAAAGATGGAGTGCTTAAAAATAGCAACGTTTGACAGTGATGACAAGAATTTACATAAGGCAGGGCCCATGTCAGCTTATCATCATTATGTCTTATCATCGATCCTTCCTGATGCTGAGCGGGAATACATGCGCACGCAAAAGAAAAACAAGACCCTCGAGAAGGAAAATGAGGCCCTCAAGAGTAAAGTGGAGTTCCTGTTGACAAATGCTGAACAGTTCGAGGCAGAGCGGGAAAAAATCCACAAGGTGACCAAAAACAGAGACCACCTGAGGAACCAGCTGATGCACTGCAAAAATGAATTGTTGGTGTTGGGTAAGAAGATCCGGATCCAGCAAACGGACCTGAAGAGGGGGCGCAAGCAGAATGAGGCCCTCAAGGAGGAACTGGAGTCCGTGAAGAAGGAGCTGCAGTCAGTGAAGAAGGTTGCTGTCAGCCAGAGGATAGAGCAGCAAAACCTGAAGGAACGACTGGACCAGGTGATGAAAGAGAGAGATGGTCTGAAGGACAAGTGGCTGCACTGCAGAAATGAATGCTCGCAGTTGTGTGACAAGATCACGATCCAGCAATCAAGCCTGAACAGGAAGGACAGTCAGTGCAAAGAGCAGGTGAAGGAAATCCATCACCTCAAGCTGGAGAACCAACAACTTAAGAAGGAGATGGACATCATGGAGAACGATGCAGGGGACCAGAAGCGGGAGCTCCAAAAGTGTGAGGAAGACCTCCACACAAAGAGGGAGAAGCTCAGACAGAGCGAAAGGTGTCGCGTTGTTGAGGGTCAGCTGGGGAAAAGAATAGTTATTCTCCAACAAAGACCTCAGATGTTCCGAAAGCCGAGCCAAGAGCCTTGCCAGAAGATTGAGTCCTTACAGAAAGAGCTGCACGCACAGACTGAAGAGCTGAGGAAAACACAGAAGCAGTGTGAGGAGCTGAAGCAAAATCTGACACAGGTGGCGCAGTTCCAGCTGTGCCAGGCGACGATCAGAAACCAAAAAGAAAAGCTCAAGGCAGTAACAGCAGAGAAGAACATTTACAGAAGTGTGACTGAAAAACTGGGGAAAGAATTATCAGACATGAAGAAGGGGCACCGCGATGAAAAACAGAGGAACTATAGTCTGAGAGCAGCCAAGAGGACAAAAAGGGTCAAGCTGCCGCCTAAAGACAAATCAAGCCAGCCCCACCCTTCACCCATGTCCCCAAAGCTCCAGCTGAAGACTGGAGACAAATCACATCAGTCCCAACTCTCACCAATATCCAGTGTGGTCCAAGTGCAGTCTGAATTAAGGATTATAGGGAAAAAAATGTAACCCCTCCTCAATCAGAGGGGGATATTTTTGGGGGAGTCTTTAAACGTATTTTTAAAATAAAATAAAAGTTATACTCATCAAATTCTTTGTGATGTTTGTCAGTGTAACAATATATATTGATAACGTTATAAAAAGTATGTTGCCTGTTTATTCATAAATACTACAGTATGCACCATATTTGTGAAGTATATCATTTGACGTGAATGGGATTATTTTAAGAAAATCCACATGAACCTTCATTTGTAAGATAAATAATCTTTTATTTAACCCTGTAAAGCCCAAATATAGCTACATTTGTGCCTGTGTGCCTCTCAGATTCATACTGCTTTCTGTAATTGTTTGTTTGGGCCTGTTATTATTACATACTGTACATTTATTCTTTATCTTTGAATGCAGGTGAGAACAAAAACAAGTCAATATTTAATGTCGGAGAAATCACAAGACTGATGAAGTTTCCAGGTGTGACTCCGACTTTTGTTGTGAAGATAGTTGCAGGTTTGCCATCAGGTGAGAGTTAATGTGAAAATAGTTTTGGTTAAAGACATTTTTTCACAGTTTCATCCTGAATGTCTTTGCATGCAAGACTGTATTTACTGCAGCAAATTCAATTGATTTCATATATTTTCAAATTTGTCCACATAATCAACAAACTGCGTCAATATCAATGCTTGTCGTGTGGCTGAAGACACAAAGACTGAAAGATTTAAAAGCCTGCAATGTGACCATAATGACACGTTCTGCCTGCAGTGTCCTCACGCTGCCACAATTTACAAGCAAATGACACTAAATGAATACGCTCATAAAGGTTTCAGGTCTTTAGAAATGTAAGAAAAAATATAGAAACTGGAAAATGAAAAGGAAAATTTGCTCTTCTTCTCTTCATTAAGGCATTTTTCAAGTGATGTTCTCCATCATTGCGATGGAGTTCTTCAAGCTGCAGCCTGAGCAGAACGGCTATCTGATGGCGTATTTTGGTATAGTCTCAATGGTAAGATATTCTTATCACTTATTATATGCAGATTGAAATAAAAGACAAGCTAATTATAATTTCGGGAGTCACACGCAGGAGCTCATGATGACATCAGACTGTGAGACGAGGTCAATAAAACCCGGATGTTTGTTCAGGTTGTTCAGGGAGGAGTGATCGGGCGGCTGACAGCGAGATACTCTGAGAGCTCGCTGCTGCTTCTGTCCATTGGAGTTTCATCTTTTGTGGGACTGGCTCAGGTACACACAAAAACACACACAAAAACACACACACCAGAGCTGATAAGTGTTTTCTAATGTACTGCACTGGACAGTTTTTCAGGATCTCTGAAAAAGAGCCTTGTTTTCACAAATGCGAATCAATCTGGAACCTCTTAGTTCATTTTCGATTTCCAAGGGACGTTATCAACGGGCGCACACCAAAAGGCCTCTCGATGAAATCGGATAGACCTACAACCAATCAGAGCAACGAAATGTGTGATGTAGAGACTAGCAACGGAAAAATGTAAACAGACTACAGCGTCCTGTCAGAAGTACAGCAAACAAAAAGCTTTAAGTGCTGTGTTTGTTCTTCTTTTAGAGAAAATATACCGTCCAGTTCATTTAATACTGTCGCAATAGCAGATTCAACAGACTGTTCCACATCAGTGGCAGCCATCTTGGTTGTTTATGAAAATGTCTCAACGGCACTCCTCTGTACAGTCATCGTATCAAACCTGCTCTGTATTAAATAAACAGTTGTGATTGGCTCAAACTGAGCCAGGTCAGCTGGAAATCTGTCTGAGTGGGAGGACGCAGACGCATCTGCCACAGCAAATACAACATGATTTGTCTGGTTCCCAGAATACCTTCTTTCAGCTTGATGAAAGAATTTACACAACCTGTACAAGTTGTTCATTTTCCTTTCTTTCCTTCTTTACCTGATCAACCGACTACTGACCACTGCTTAATTTGACTAATTTTAGTATTCAGTTAATAGAGGCTTTTTTCTCATGAAGTTAAATCGCTGTAATAATATCAACACATTTAAAGCTGCAGCATATCGTTAAAAAATGATTTGTTGATTATTAATTTAGTTGATGGACAGAAAAATAATTGATGACTTTTCAGTAACTTATCAAATAAAAATATTAAATACTGTATTTGTTGGTTGCAGCTTCTCAGCTTCTCTCTTTTCACGTCCTTAAAGAATTTTTATTTTAGGCTCAAGTGATAAAAATGGTTTTGAATGAATTTTTAAAGAGTAAACTACTGTAATTACCCAATAAAAGTAATCATTAGATGCAGTCCTTCCTTCCTCTGTGCAGGCTTACATGCAGAATGTGTTCCAGTTCTGCCTCATCGTCGTCCCGATGGTGTTTTCTCTCAGTGTGTTTAATGTCATCACAGACAGCATGCTCACCAACAGCGTACCGTCCTCTGACACAGGTGAGGTCATCCTGCTGCTTCTTCTGCTCGCACAGCACACAATCAGGAAATCAACAGTAACATTCACAACAACAACAACAGCAGGGACTCTTTCACAGGCTTGGCAAAGTCTCACCTGTTTTACCTCATACACAGCTAAAAGGTTAAACTTGGAACAAAAGGTGGGAAAGAAGTATAAGCTTACAAAACTAAAATCTCTAATGTTTCAGTGTCAGTTGTAGAAAACAAATAAAACAGAAAATAATCTGAAAACTACAGACTGTGAAAATTAACTAAGACTGAAATGAACATTTAATCCAGTAAACCCTCTCTGCTCTTGCACACAGGCACAATGCTGGGACTGTGTGCCTCCGTTCAGTCTCTGCTTCGCACCGTCGGGCCAACTGCTGGCGGCTTCCTGTATGTGAACTACGGCATTTCCTCAATAGGCTTAATCCAGTTTGTAGTGAATGTTGCCGTGTTTGTGTTCCTGCTGCAGCGTCGGCTCAAGAAGAAAGTGGAAAAAAAGGATTGACATCTCTTAGTCTTTTAAAAGCTTTTGTTCTCATCTCCAAATTGTCTAAAAAAACAGCAGAAACAATCATTTCTACAGTCGCATATGTTCAAAGCACTTCTAGTTGTTTACGTGATGAGATAAGGTCAACAGATTATTCACTGTGTTGTGCTGCCTGTGGTGGAGAGTCAGGATCAAACCACTAGATGACAGCAAATCCTGTTTTACCTGATGATACTTTCTTTCTTTTTTTCCATGGTTCATCATTAATGTTACACTTTTACATCAGAGGTTTATTAGATATCATCAGAAAATGTGAAGAATTGAGCCAATCAACATCATTCCTAATTGAACATAGTTAGATCAGAACAATGTGTAATTTGTAATGAAAGATTATTTTCTTACATGTATTTTTATATTAAACCTTTTCTGTACATTGATTAATTTAAAGCCAGTAATATAATCCAGAATTTACTGAAATTTATTGAAAAGATGCAGAGATACTTTAACTTAAAGAGCTGCTGCTTGAATTCACTTGAGTTTTTGTGTTTTTTTTTTTCACCCTGATATAAAAATATTTGTGGCAAAAAACACAAAATATTTGTAAAGAAAAGAGTCAGAAGTGTCCTGCAGAGTGTTTTCCTTTGAATAAGAGCAGACACACTGAACCAGAACGAGTGGAATAGACCTGTTGAGCATTTCTGCAGCTGAAGTCCTGCAGATCATATTTTGTCCCAGTCTGCAGAGCCAACACGACACACACACTGAACAAATATTACTATCACTAGCACAGAAATATAAATGACGTACTATGAAAGGGACAAACAAATCCTTCAGTGTTAATCGTGTTCTGTCATATTTATTCTCAGTTTTCTGCTTCATCACTTGCCAAGCTGCAGCATGTAGAAGTGATGTCAAATAATCTGGAGCAGGTGTCTCATTGTTTCCACAAAATACTCTGTTTTGAAATATTACATCCAGCAGTGCTGGATAATTATGATCTTATTTTAACAGTAGGGGGTCTGTGGAGTTATTATGGACCAGGCTACACTTTCAACAGATGTCACTAGAGCCATTTCTCTGGCTGTTTGTCCGGCCAAATATCTGCAGTAAACAGACCGTGACATTCAGATTACGTTTTAAAAACTGCAACAAATAAAGAGGATTTTTTAAAAGAGGGCCTGAAGAGAGGAAGTTTATCTTCTTAAGGATTTTAATGAGACATTTTGAATTGGATATCGCCACAACTGATAGATCTTCCAACATTAGATATTGAAATTAAAAGACGAAGAAGAAAAATTGTGAACCTATTCTTTAAAGGCAGAGATATTATTGTGGGATATATGTTATATCCACCTTTTTTAATTTCATACATTTAAAGTTATAACCATAATCATTCGAAATCCTTGGATAAAATCACACTTCACTTGCAGAAGGCGTACAGATTCTGAAATCCTTGCATTACTAGGAGAAAGTCAAGAAAATATTTATTTCTGCACAGCTTTCAAATGTTTGATTTAAAAAATCCCAAAAGTCAAAGCGAGCATATTGGAAGGATGTTTAGTAGCTGGCAGGGTGTCACAGCCTATTTAGATGGACTGCACCTTTAATGTGATCAGCCGTCTCAGTGGCAATCCCATCATCTGAGCCTGATCCTGCAGCCCACACCTACAACGCTCGCTCATTACTCACTGTCGTCTGAGTCGTCAAATGTCTTTAAAAACACACTTTCACTGTAACAGTTGTAGTGACTTTTTTAATCAACAGAACAAAATAAGGCACTTGCTCTTGAATCTTCTGCCTCTATGTGACTCACAGAGACTCAAAGGAGTTGTAGATGGATTTGAAGGGTGTCACTGTATCTGTGGACCCAGGGGGGCAGCCCTGACCACTGGAGGGGGTGCCTTGTTACACTTGGCCCTTTGAGTCAGGGGGAGCCGGGACAATGCCGCTGTTAACACTCCTGACGGGGACCTTTGGGTTCTCTGAAAGTTTAATGTGACTCTGCGAGCGACCTGCGCTCACTGAGGTCAGAGATGAGCGCGGCCCGGCGACGGTCCAAGGTTGCCTTGTGTTGGCGCATTGGAAACTAAACGCCAGCGGGGGGGCCACCGGGTCCTGGGCTTGTTTTGTCCCCTGTGGCATGGATAATGAGGCATCTGTCTCCACCTGCCGCATGGAGAGATGGGGCTCACTGTCTCACTTAAAAAGAGCACAGGTTACCTATCTGATTTGTCCTAGGCAGGCCAGGGACATGATCTGAAGCAGAGGAGCCTTCAGTCTAAATGTTTTATACCGGGGCTTTCTTATTTCTCTTTGTGCTGCACCACACGAAGCTTCTTATCACAAACTCAGTGTCTTGTTTGCTGCATCTAGATAATTGCGGTCCAAATCAATCAAACATGAGTCGGTTTCACCAAATATTCCCAAGAAAGTGCGACATCTTGTACGTATACCATGAACATTAAAATATATTATTGCATTACTTAATTTGTCATAAACTACAGTGTGTGAAACCGTGCTGATTCTTGCTGCACAATGAACACAAACCTGATGTGCATGTGACAAAGAGTCAACATGGCTGCACAGCTCATCACCCCCCCCCGTCTTGCTCTCCAGCGGACCTCGTGGAGCTCGTGGAGTTGGCCACAGGAACGAAAGGTGATCTTAAAGGGGTTTTGTCTTGGTGTAATCAGACAGCGACATCATCAATCATGAGAGGGGGAATTACAGCGGGTTACAATGGGAGATAAGATAATGAGTGGGGCCACAGCGACCTGGTGAGGGACAGCTCGAGTTCCCGTCCTGATTACATGGCAGCGGCCTGACTGGCTGCGAACCAGCTGAGGACGCCGGCTGCTCAAATCCAAGATGAAGAAAAACACTTTTTGTTCAACTACAGCAAATTGAAAGTAGCAAAGAACTGGATGCCATTTTTTTCTACTGTATTTAATCTTGTTAAAAGAAATTAATTTACTTAAATCTAAAGACACAGTGAGCTCCAATCAGTGTAACATATCTTTAGCTTTAAACTTCTAACTAACTCTAAATATCAAATCATCAAGTTTTAATAGCAGTTAAAAGGGTTTTCAGAACAGAATCCAAAAGAATCTATAATTCACAAAAATCAACAACCAGTAACAGTGTGTAGCATGTAGATGTTTACTTCAGAACCAACAGAAGTGGCCTCAGTGCTGGTTTGATCAGTCAGTCCTCAGCAGCTGTATTGGTCCTCTGAATACAATAGAAAGGTTCATCCTCTGAGGAGCATTAAAGGACAGGTTCACAATTTTTCCAGGTGTCTCTTAAAACAACAGTCAGGTGTCCATATGAAGAGTGAAAGAGGTTTTCCTCGCTGTAATCATTCCTCCTGTTCATACTGGATATTAAAAGATCCCCTTCAAATGTGCTTTCAATGTAAGTGATGATAAAATCCACAGTGTGTCCACACAGTCATTTAGTGCAAAAATGCATTTAAAAATTTACGTGAGGCTTCAGCAGTCTGAGTTAGACCCCCATCACTTCCATTGTAAGTGCATTATGAAGTGATCTTCTAATGGTCAGTATGAACAGGAGGAATGATTACAGCAAGAAAAACAGGTTTCACTGTTCATTTGGGCACCTGACTTTTTTAAGACAGATTTGAAAAATTGTGAACTGGTCCTTTAATGGTTGGATAGATCACCATTAAATTTGGTATAGATATTCATGCACCTCTCAGGATGATTTTTAATTACTTTGGCTATTCCTTAATTTTTCATCTAGCACCACTGTTGGGTCAAAAGTTGTCCAATACTTTGCTTTACGGAATACCTGCAAAACTAATGACATTTATATTTCACAAAAATGCAAAGATTAAAGAAAAATTTATCATATATAAATGTATGTATCAGAACTGTTTTTTCTTCTTTTTTACCCAATCTATCATCTCAATACCCCCCAGATTTATCTGGTGACCTTCACAAACCAGTTCAAACTAGCTCCACCTCGAGCAGCTGCAATAATAAAATGCTGCTTCTACATTTACTCATCAGTATTAATAATGTACTTTGTGAAAAGCCTGATTTTCTGCAAAATAAATACTTTTAATTTAGTTGCTAATACTTTTATACTTTTACTTTTACTTGTAATTAAGTATTTTTACATTACGGTTTTGATACTTTTACTGGGCTGATGTACCAACTAACCAACAAAACCATCCAGAAACTGTGTAATCAATGTCTTTGAACAGGTTTTGATGTGTTCTGATTGATTATCGAAGTATCTTTTGCTGTGCTATCACTGCGGCCGTCACTAGTGCGCAGGTGAGTATCACGTGTGGATAAACTTCAGGCTGTGTGATGTAACTCCTCTGCATCTCTGCTGCGATGAAGCGTGCTCGGCTGTGTGTCACCAGCTCTGAGTCCCATGATGCTGTCCAGCACGCTCTGGTCCACACTCTCACTCCCTGACATGTGCCGCTGCTCGCTAATCCCTCACTGACGCCTCTCTGCAGCATCACACTCGACAACAGAACAATAAATGACCACTGCGCTGACCTCAGAGGGCAACCGGCTCCCGCTGCATCAGACAGGATCTTCCCTCTTCCTTCTGTGGAAGGCCATATTGGTTTTATATACTGCTGTATGTTAGCAGCTTATTTTATAGCACACCAGGAAACCTTTGTAATATACATAGTGCTACACGGAAATTAATTGTTTCTTCAGGATTAAGACAGTTGGAGATTTGAATGTTTGAAGATAATATGGTTCAAAAGAGAGGATGTGGATATCATTTTAATTATGGCTGAGCCGATTAGATAACAATACGATGCATTAGTAAAAGGCGGGAAAAAGTGTGCCAGGCGAGGCATCTGTTTGAATTAGCGGCTGTAAGCTCTGCATGTTGTTTGCATGACTCATATGGAGCAGCATCTGTGTGCTGCAAAGACAAATCTGACCATTATTGGTCATATTGGTCAGCTTAAGGGCTACCATGAGTGACGCAACCAGATTTCTGGTGGTCCAGTCTGAGTTTAATACGATCAATTAAATACAAGTTTGGTTAGAGCGGGGTTATCTTATCTTGAAACAAATTTGTATGGAAAACAGGTAAAATACTCTCATCTTATTGACTTTTTATTGTCTTTTGATATCAGGGAATATTTCCCTTTTTTCCCACAAAAAATCAATATAATAAAATAAAAAATCAACATCATAAAATTCATCAAAATAATTTAGAGACATGCTAAAATCACATTTAATTCTACATAAAGAGGCTTTGACTAATAAATAAATAAATAGGATGTTATTAACTTTATATTTTAAATACCCTGCACTTATACACGTGTTTTCAGTTATTCTGGGTGATTAGACCTCATCTCAGGATGAAGTTATTTGGGAATAATGTGACCAAACAGCCTGTCCTGGTGCAACAAACCTAACCCTGTGTTGGGCCTTTAAAGGAGAAGTTGTATGTTTGTAGATTGACTTCAAAGACAGTCAGAAGTTTCTTGGAGGTCAGCTTCTTTAGCGTACTAAGCACAAAAACTGGAAGCAGATTCTACCCTCCAAAAGCTCCTAAATTGTTATATCTTGTCAGCCTTGCTAGCAACCAACATGTCACAGAATCACCTGCAGTTTGTTCAAAATTATGAAAGGCTGCAGAGGTGCAAGCTTCACAGTGATAATACGATAAAAAAAGAAAAATTATTAGCAGCTGAGATATTGCACTTCAGTATATTGCACATTTGCTGAATTGCAGTGGCACTACAGTATATACAGAAGTGCAGTTAGGAATATGTACACACAAAGGTGCAGTTGGCTTGTAGACATCTGTGCAGTGTTTTATAAATGTGACTGTAAGTATTGTAGTGCTGATAGTCACACAAGTCCCAGACAGTCAGTGTTTGGCAGTGTTCTGGGGTAGAAGCTGTTCTTAAGTCTGTTTGTCCGTGATTTGACGGATCCGAGGCGTCTACCAGAGTGTTACACATCCAGCAGACGCAGAGCAACATTAGCATTCATTTGGAGTCGTGTTTGTGTCTAATCTCTGGTTTGGTCTGCGCCAACAGAAAAATATCTGCCTCTTTAACCACTAAATGGTTCACTTTCTCAAACAGGTGATAATTGTCTGGTTGTTCATTGCATTGCATTCCCAACAAACAGACATTTTGACATAAAGCAGGAAAACGCACAGGTGCAATTAATAACATTAATGATGGCTGAATCCCATTAACTTTCCAAATTTATGACCCTGGTATAGTGCATGATGGGCCACCAGTATGGCTTCCCTGGAGACTTGAATTGAACTGAGCCATCGATAATATTATCATTTCCACCTGTGCTTTTCCTGCTATGACGAGTCACAAATGTCTGCTGTAAGAAAGGTCTATTCAGCTGTTGGTTCCTGCTTAGTTAAAACAAAATTAGTGTCCAGGAATCCACAATTAGTTGATCCTTGGCATAAGTCAGTCAGAAATGTCAGGTAGAGTCTCTGGGATGATATTTAGATGGTACAGAGTCATCCAAAGACAAGCTAAGACTCAGTGATCCATTCACTTTACTGACATGTTTTCTCTGGTCAGCAGTGAAACAGTCTGAAAATTGGCCTAAAAGTTTAATTTACTGGATTAAATGAGCTTACATGCCTTTGATATTTACTGAGGCGATTGATTTCCTCACTCTGATTATTATTTAGATGGCAGATGGTGGGCCGGTGGTAATCCCAGCTGCCCACTGGCCTGACCCCTTGCACTCCACCCATCCTCCTCCCAAACCAACACGCGACACCCCCCCCCCCCCCCCCCCAAAACCTTAACGAACTGAGCTGAGCTGCACGGCCAAAGAGCTGCTTTAAACTGGTGAGTAATGGCTGTGTCAGCAGTCAGTAGATGAGCCAGAGGGTGAGGGGGTATTAGAGCCCCATTGAAGCTAAGTGGGCTCCATTGTTAATAAGAGACTGTATTGTAAACACTGCAGCTACTGTTACTGTACACTCCTGACACCCCCAAACAGGTTTTCATTGTATTTATTTGTCTTTGTAAAGAAATAAACACAATTGTGCAAACGAAAAGTAACATTTTTGCTAAAAAAGTTGTATTTTATTCCTGTTTTGCTGCATGTACGTGTTGGATTTTGGGACTTTTTTGTGAAAATTACAAAAAACTACAACTATTTATGTATGAACTAGATCCTCCTATAAAGGTTACAAAAGATAAGGAGGCAAATGAACAAAAATGTCATTTGATTCATCAGATATTTTTTTTTATCAGTTGATTCATTATTTAGTCTAAAATATCAATGATATTAATGACAAATGCACATCACATGTAACCAGAACTAAAACTGATGCTTTCAAATTGTTTATTTTGTCTTTCCAACAGTCAAAAAAACACCTGAAATGTTCCGTTTAAATTTTAAATTTTTTAAATTTTGAAAATAATTTGGACAATTTCACCCACCCTCATGTGCCACATCACGACTGCAGAGACACTGAAAATTTCTTTAAAATATCAAGTCAGTCAAATGAGACGCAGGAGGAAACTCGCTGCTTCTCACATGTCAGTGAGTGTTTAGGATAATTTAGATTTTGGATAAAGTTGCCAAATGACACGCCAGTTAGAAAGTACAACGCTCCTTAAAGTACATCCCTCCATCTCGTAAAACAAAGCAGTGACACTGTGCTGTAGCTTACAGAAATGTAACAATGGTTATTTCAGTTACCTCATTTGCTATAATCTTCTTGCTTCCTCTGCGTTTCCACAGGGGCCCTAATCTAATCTAAAGTCATCTGAACTAATCCGCTGCCATCGCAGCCACAGCAGCAGCAGCAGCAGCAGCAGCAGCAGTGGTCGAGGTAAATTAGGTCTTTGACTGATAGCCATCTGCCAGACGTGTGTCTAATTAGTTTGTTTTACTCGTCTAATGGAAATATTACATGTAGATGATGTGAGAAATAGACGTGGAGTTAACAGATGAAATTAAACAAATCTGTTGTCTGCTTCCTGCTGCTCTCCAAGCCCTTTAAAACCACAAATATCATTTATTAAATCATTATTAAGGTAGTAAAACATATTATCTGTAATTAAGTTACAGCAGGAGCAGTTATCGTTGTGTCCTGCAGGATAAAAATTGAGAAATCTTTAAATATTGAAATATTATTTAGTAAATTTCTGATATGAAGAGGGTACTTAAGCTAATATTTTCTAAACTAAATTTCAGAATTTTCTGAATTCTATTAAATAATACCTTTAGAAAGTAGTAATGCAGTAACACGCAGTAAGTAAGAAAATACCTGGAATTTTTAACTCAACTGTTGACATTCAAAAGGATTATTCAGATCTTAAATTGATTCACTGTTGAACTGTACTGTGGACTTTATGTCTGCATTGTCAAAAACATTCATTCATAAATTTTACTTTCATGATAAACCCACTGAGAGTTCATTTTTATTGATTTATTTGGTTATTTAGCTTAAAAATGAAATCTAAGGACATATTTTTGCATAATAAACTGAAGTATGGCCCTGAATTCCTCTGAGCGATTGAGGTCGGCACATTCAGAAACATTTAGGAGTAACACAAAATGTGTGAGCTGTGATTTGGGAGACATGGAAAATGAGTCTCATTGTCTTTGTATTTTACACATTATGATGATTTAAGAGTATCAGTTTTCCATTAAATGCGTTGACCAAACCCCTAAAATATTCTGATGTAATCAAAAATAGGAATCTTTGTTCAGTTTTGATGTTAAGTTTCCTAACTTTCTGAAGAATGAAAATGGATTATTTCATTACTATTCATTCTGATGTCTCCAGTATTAAACAGTACTCGTTTGTGAATTTTGTTGTATACATGAAAGTATGAAAATCTGATTGTGAAAATAGTTTTTTTTTTTTGGCTTATATGACTTTTGTGGCATCTTGTAAGCCTGTGTAGGCTGGGTATAGTTGTGTGCATGATACAATAATAAAAACATATCATTAATTGATTTACGTATTCATATAAAACTCAACATATATCTTAATAAAAGTAAAGGTACTTCATTTGTCACGCATATAGTTGTACAGTGAAATTTGATCTCTGCATTTAACCCACCCTGCAGCGCCCGGGAACCAGCTCCAGTTCTGTCAGTGCCTTTGAGCAGGAGCACTGACAGGAGAATTAACCTATGAGTCAGAAGCATAAGCTGAATATGGTCAGCTGGGACTTTTCCATTGAGTAGTTTTGATATCAAATACTTCTTAATAAAGTAAACCCTGCAACATCCAAAATAAACACTGGGCATTTATATCACTACCATATATGGAAAACAGGAAATATATGTTTCATTTTGCATAATGTTGGAAAAAGTTCAGGATTTTACCTCCTGCAAATCCTTTGTGTCCTGTAAACCAGCTGTATGGTGACATGATTTCACCTTCTGCTTGTAATCATCAAAGATTTCACCTTCAAACTCATAGTTGAAGGGATTTTTTTCCTTTTTGTGAGGCTTTTGTTCCCCGTCAGTCAAATACACTTGATACTCGCTGAAGCAGACACGAGGCCTCTGCTTTGGGCAGCGTTCTCGTTGTATTTTTTGTCTATTGTGTGCCTTGAAAGCAAACAGTGTTAATTAAAACAAAACAAAAACCACAACAATGCCACCAGCAGCAGCAGCAGTTGGCTGCTAAGTGTCTGTGGATCTCCTAAACAAACCGCGGGGCCCTGAGCTGCGTCAAGAGGCTCAGCCGAGGTCCAATCTGACATTTATCTCTCCGGGCCGTTCTGCTGATGGCAGCACGACGTCGCTTTAGGAAGCAGCTGTTTACTGTCAGAGATCTAGGTCAGGACAGAGAGATCTGGATGCACACGGCAGGCCAGGCTCCTGCCAACAGTTTACACACAGACAGCGCCTGTAAAGACCCCTGGAGGATTCATGCCAGGAATTTTAAGTTTCACAATACTTTATTGCCATTTTAAAGTGGTATATTTAGGATAGGAAAACAAGAAACCTCAGGGCAGAACATGACCACACTGAAGACATAAAATAAATCATAAAATGACAGTCAAACAATAAAAATATGATTTCTTAAAAAGTGGATAGAAAGGTTCACAATGCTTCAACAATGACAAACAAAACAAATAACTGCACTGTGGGTCCAAAGGTCTGGTATTTACCTCACTATATCCTAGATTCACCTCACTGAGGACCCTACAGTGTTTTGGCAGAAGAATCTGCATGTTACTATTGGAACTGTTGTTATTGTCCGCCATTGTCAGCAGGGAAAATGTGGGAAATAAATGAGGCAGATGTTGTGTATTTAGACCAACAGTACAATAGTTTAACTAGACATCACACAAACCTCAATAAGCCTTTGCCTGACATGTTGTGTTAATGAGTTTTTGACAAAGATCCAGGAGATTCTGGACAGAACACGACCACACTGAAAACAGAACGAATGGTAAAGACATAAAATGACCACTGTCAAACAATAAAAACATTATGTGTGAAAAAGGGCGAGTAAGTAAATAAATAATTAAAACCAGCATTCGTACAGGGACTCAAAACTGTAAAACAACTGTGTTCGTACCGTTATAGTGCCCTGTGGTTGAAAATAATAACATCATCACAGTTTGAGGAAATAATCTCACCACAAACTCTGTTCTGGAGCTTTTGATTATATAATATGATCTTCTTCAAAAGACATGCAGTTTAAAAGATCAAGAAAGAACCTCGACATTATTAGTGTTTAGCAGTTAAGGAGGCAAACAGCCTTACAGGACCTGGATGTCCTTGTTGTAATATGTTTTTTTAGTCCTTTTAAACCTTTTTTTAGCTTTAGAACCGATGTGTCTCTAACCAGTGTCAGTTTGTGGGCAGATTTGTGCTTTTGAGTCAAATATCTCAACAACTATTAGATGGATCACCATGAAATTTGCAGCACATTCATGTCCCCCTCAGAAGAAATGGTAATCACTAGGATCACCATCAGGTCAAATCTTGTCCAATATTTGTCATGTTTATGACCGACTTGTCCCTTAAAAAAAAAGTTTGTGTTGACAGACTAACGTGTCCGTTCAGCTCAACATCCACTGAGCTGGGTGATGTGGAAGATGAAGATCTGCTGCCAGAGCTTTCCACCTGACACACCTGACACATAGGTAAGAGGCTCAGCTGCCACTGTCAGATCCCAAAGGCAGATTTATCACCCTGTTATATAACACACACACACACACGCACACACACACACACACACACACATGATGCGGGGCTGATGTGAGGACGCAGCCACAGTGCCGTCGTCAGCACTGGCCAGATCAGATTTAACACCCCCCCCCCCCTTCATCTCCACACTCCTCCTTGAGTTTCCTTCATGATCCATGGTTAACACTCTCCTCCCGTGTGTGTGTGTGTGTGTGTGCTTGTGTGTGTGTGTGTGTGTGTGTGTGTGTGTGTGTGTGTATTCTTTTATCCTCTTTCATATGTGTGGTCTGCTCAGGCCGGCCAGGCCAGCGTTAGGGCAGTGATGTAATCAGATGTGTGAACAGCAGATGTGATAATAGAGAGTTGGTCTCAAACATGGTCGATGTGTTTATGATTAGAAACAAATAATAACTATAGGAACAGAAAATGATGAAGAAGAAACTGATCAATCATGAAATATGATAACGTGAATAAAAATATAATAATGTCTTAAATAAAATAAAGAAATTGGCAAAAGAACGACAAATTAATCACGTCAAACATTGTAATTCTCAACTCATAATAAAAATCTCTGACTTGTCTTATTGGTCTATTCAGTCAGGTCTGAGATTACATGAAGTTATTCCACTTCAACAAAGTTTCTGCACTTTCTTTTTATCCTTTTTTCCCCTTTTTTGCTACCACGCCAGTAAATTCAGTTATGTATAATGTCAGCTCTCGTCGGCCATTACAATATAAACAACGCTTGTTTTTAGACATGTTAGACATGTTAATAATGTTCAAATAAGAAGTTTCTGTAAATGTGTAAATAAGGATCAACTGTGGTTTAAATCCTTTGATTCATCTCTCTCATTTCCTGTCATCTCTCTTTTATCACTATCTACTGTAATAAAGGCATAAAATGCCCCCCAAGAAAGGATATGATACATTTTGCATCAATTTCAAGCCATTTGTTCAGTAAATGCAACACGAGTCATGTTTGTACAGCTGGCAGAACTTCAAACACTGTTGGATTTTCATCCCTACGGTGCTACAAATAGTTTAATTCCAAAACTAATGTGAAAATAAAAAAAGCAAGCAACTATTAGCATTTTTGAAACTGTAGCCAGCAAATATTTTACTTTAATTAACAAAAACAATCAATCAGTTTATCAAGTTTGATTAATTTTGTGTCAAACAATTAACTAACTGTTTCAGTAACACAACCATCCTGTTTGTTGGCCATTTATAGGACAGATCAAATTTGGCCTAAGGATCAATTTAGCAGATTTTGGTGACTGGTTTATACAGTTAGACGTCACTAATATGCTGACGTTAATATGCTGTTTACTGTAATATACTGTACAATCTATTGGCGGTAAAAATCTGGGACTTGACCTCAGACAATAAACAGCCATAAGGAGGCTGCAGCTTTGTCAGACGTGGAACAGTTGATGGCGGTTTGTGTCGTCTCATTAGAGTTGTTTTCAAACCCTCATACGACGTGCAGCATAGAGTCATTAAAGTCATTACATAACACAGCTCCTCTAATCATTCTTTGAATTCCAATATTAGGCTGCTCCCACGCTAATCTATTTGTCTTGGCATAATCTATGGCCTGCTCGTGTAAGCAAGTCTTCACCTAAAACTCATTTTGACACTGCGTACTGCAGCTTAATATTATTATGTAAACTGTTATTATGCTGCGATTGGCCCGGCCAGCAGGCTGCAGCCTCAGAGTCATCATCTAAACATAGAGAGCAGATCTGATCTGCAGCTCAACAACTTCACACCTCTGCAGCAGGTGTCTACAAAAGAAATACACCTTCCTAATGAAGGAAACCAATGCAGTGATTTAAAAAAATGTTTGCCGTTAAAGATCTAGTGTGTAATCTGAGTATGAGCATGTATGCATTTCAATTTTATTTGATCTCTTTTATTCCTTTAAAACTTACAAAAAAAAACATTTTTCGGTCCCATTTGTTTGTTGTTTGTTAGGAAGACATTTGGAAAACTTGTTAACAGATATAACAAAGGAACAAGTTATTGTTTTTTGTGTGGATCCAGAAACATTATTAAGGATTTATAACATTGTGATATACAGCATTTATAAATATTATTGCTATTTTCTAATGAATTACTACACTTGCTAAAAGCAGAACCTCCATGATTGTTAATCAGTGTGTGTAGTTTAATGGCGATCGAGACCCAGATGCAGATAATATTTTCTAATTTCCAAAACCATTTTCTTTCTAAAATACTTTTTTGGCATTTTTATAGCAAACAGATGACACAAAATAAGGTGAGAGAGAGAAGAGATGACAACAAACGGCCCCAACTGGACTCAAACTGCAGAAGATGCCATTACATGGTCAGCGGACCCCTTAATCACCTGAAACATTTTCTCTAAAATAAAAAATGTTTGTTCGATTTTGCAGCCTTATCAGTACTTTTTAAGTATGCATCATACTGTATACAAGGCACTCTTAAACATGTTAATTTCCTGTATTTCCAGTGAGTCGAAGACTGATCATCAAGACTGAAGGTTGAAAAATGCTCAGCTGTTTAAGACGTACAAGAGAAAAAGCTTCAGGAAAACATTCTTTAATTAATTTCAGTAATCATAACTGAGGTTAATAATTGAGGGTTTGCCAACTTTAACCCTGACAGTTTTTGCAAAGCTCACATTATTTGAATGGGAAATGCAGGTGATTTCAATAAATAATAAAGCAATAATGCTATCACTCATGAGGGCTTTTTGCTCATAAGATATTAAAAGGCACCATCAGCACATTATAAGTAAATTAAAGCTGCATAATACATGAAGAAGAGACTCGACGGACACTAGTCAGGTGGTTTTGGTCTAAACGCTGTTTCTGAATCTTTTAACTCTTGACAAGAAGAATATTCCTCAGTTTAAGTAATAAGAATATGTAAGTGAAATATAATAAGTAAAGAGAAAAACAAACTATAGAGTCTGGAGACATTTTTATTACATACATAAAATGTGAATCAGTGCTTGGTTCCATCAGCTAACTTTATATGATGATATTCAAGAGGATGTGACTCGATTACATAATTAATTGAGCACCAGTAACTCATGATACATCATGACTTTTCATTGTTGCTTCCCACCCAAGATGGATTTGTGTTTTTTTAATTTGTCTCTTCTGACTCATGTGTACCCCATGGTGTTTTTCTCAGACGCCGGGGGGGGGGCAGACAGGCCCGTGTCTGGCCTCGAACCAGAGATGAAACCTCCGCTCTTTTTGTTCAGGGAGCGGCAGCATGACATAAATATCAACAGTGGAGGAAGCAGAAGCAGGTACCGTAATGACAAAGTGTATTTAAAAAATCCATTTGCCTTTATCTCATCTTCTGTTTTCCGATCCACCAACTTCTCCACCTCAGCCAAATGCAAAACAGTGCAATAAAACAACATTGTAGCTGTTTTTGGAGCTAGAATTTTTGAATTCCAGGAGTTTTTATGCACAAACAGAAAAAGTGCACAAAAACGATGGTTGGAAACATAGTTGGTGTGTTTTCTGGCCCTTTTTGAAAGATAAATGAGTCCATATCCACATCAGTAATCAGTGTGTGATTGGGTGAATCCATGCAGAAAACCTGCACAGCATTGACCCAGAAGACTAATTAACTGGTAAATCTTACAAAGGTCAACAGAGTGTTGGCCAAGGATGAAGAGAGTAGCCACCATATGGCTAAAGATGCTCACAAGAAGTGTGTCTTCACTGCTCTTTTAATCTTTTGAGCTAATTGTGTTTCTCTCCCCCCGTCTTATGTTGACTGCGGCTGGTGCCCAGGCAGACAAAATGTGGTCAATCTCTAATCTACTTAACTGCTTTCCACTTTGTTTTAACAATTATGGTCGGGCCTTGTTATTGTGGAGCTGGAACTTGCTGACACCAACATTAAATTTGCTCCCCAAGCAAATTTCCTACTTAGAGTTTAACGGCAATGAAACAGTTGGAGGACAGTTGTTTACATTTGTTCCCTCAATATACAGATTAATAAAGAAACAATGTCATTTATACAATAGTGACAAACAGACAATTATCACTAACTCTGCAGATCGCCTCAGCTCTACTGAGCTTTTTAGAGACTTTAAGCTCATTGTTTTGGTTTTCTGACTGGAAGCTGAAAACAGCTTGTGTATCAAACAAGCCACCAACAACCACTAAATGCTGGCTCCAAACAATCCCTGGCTCCAATTGACTCCCATTCAAAAAGTCCTAAAAGTGTCATTATGGTCTCAATCGTTCACTCACCGGCTCCAGGACTCAAACTTGAGTCAGACTATTGTTGCAGTATTTCAGTAAGTTTAACGCTACTTGATTACAATACCTGCCCTGTTAGTACAAGTTAGCTAAAGCTGCTAACATTAGCCCAAGTGTGCACCGCTCGGTGTTAGCTTCGGTACGAAGTAGCGGGTGTGTTTCCAGACTGTGAAAGGCAACACCCTGCACTCCTAACGAGTGACATGACACCTCACTACGTCCATCTTTATATAGGGTCTGTGGTAGCAACTAAAGCCAGATATTTTTCTCAGGAATTACTGGAAACAAAAACCAGAACTAAAATAGTACTAAATGTTGGACTTAGAGTCATCAGGTAGTGAGAAACACAACTGCAAATGAACACTAATGTTGCTGTGCGTCACATTTAAGCTGCAATAACATGTTAGATGTTGTGTTGTCAGCTTGTTCGTCTGCAAAAAACAATAAAAAAAAAAATCAATTGAGTGTTCATATGTCCAATCTAAGATCAGTCATGAGTGCAGTTATTAACACACGTTACAAGCACAGAACAAACAGCAAACAGAAAAACACACAACAAAGAGTCGGTACAGATGCCGGCACACAGATGTCAGAAACGTGGCAGCTTGTGTCCTCTTCAGATTGGAGGTTACATGAACGTTAAACCACGATCATACTGTCATTAACAACAGAAAGGCTGGTCAACACCTGCTTTGAACTGAACTAAGTTTCTGCTTTTAAAGGGATCTTCCATGACTGTTCTCCTGTAGGCTACTGTTTGATTTTTTACAAAGATACACGGAGATAGTGTTTTAATGGCTGCTTTGCTTTTGTTTTGGTGCCTTTCTGGTGTTAATCATAGCAAAAAAGTACAGTGTTTTAAATTTAGCCCCAAATTGTCTGACGTTTTGGTAAACAACAGGTCAATTCCTTTCAAATATGATTACAAGGCTGCACATTTCATATTCTCTCCCTGAGCTTTGTACAGTGGTTCATGGCTGCTCTGGTCCTTCAGTCTCCTGTTTGCTGCAGCTGAATATTTTTATCTATGTAAATGGCACATGTATGATGATTCTACCTCCTTAATAATACATGGGAGACCCTCATGAATGAGCTAAATTAGTGCCGGCCAAAACATCAGCCATTCAAAATTCTATTATTCCCTCTGTGACCTATTCTCCTGGCAGCCGGAGGGAAGCGGATGATCTCTAGTTTGTCGAAAAAGAGCGAAATGGGAGTTAATAGGCAGCTCCTGAGCAAACACTGGGAGTCATTATGAATGGGAGGCAATCACACAGATCAAATATACAGCAGGGGGAAATGGAGCTGCAATTTCAGAGGCAAAAAAGTAGGGAAAGGAGGGGAAATACAAATTGAAGAGGCTGGTAAATATAATAATGTGCGCCTCATGTAATCATCCCTTTAAACGCAGATACCGAAGAGGGGTGTTGACTGATGGATGCCCTCGTGAACAGAGGAGACGGAGCTGAATGGGTCTAAAGTTACAACGCCTCTGCTTGAGTTTTAGCTCATCGCTGTTGCTGGTTTCCTTCTTCCTCTTCTGTTTTTGTTTGCAGACTCAATGAGGACCCACGTCTGAGCAGCACCAATGTTCTGGCAATGTGACTGATTGATCCAGTAGATGAACAGTAAAGATTAAGAGGATGACAAATAAGCATGCTGCTTACACAGCGCTTGGGGCTAATCCTCCCCCACCCCCCCGGGCTCCCTTTTGAGGAGCTGCCGCCGAGGAGCACCCACAGACAGTGACGAACCCCTGACGGCCGGTGGGAGGACACACAACCTGTTGACGTGCAACAAGTGTGAGCTTCATGGCAGGACCCCAGCCCATCTGCATCTCCACACTGTAGAGGCTCTGCAGGGGACTCAACCTGCCATCTGCACACTGAGAGCAACTAGAGGCCCACATTTGTTCACTTTACAAGTGTTCTGCTGCAACAAACTCTAAAAGGAGCTTGAACTTTTTGTGTTTTGATACTGGAAGTTGTATCTTGAAACACCAGAGAGGAGGACAAACACTTTACAACAAAGCTTCTTGTCTCAGTATCAGTCAAGGAGATATTTTTAGTGAGAAATGATGGAAGATCACCTATCGAAGATCTCCATGATGCCGTCCTCTTCGCCCACTGAGTCGTCTGGGAGCGGCGGGACTGACGACAGCAGAGGAGGTAAGAGCTCTACGGTGCCTGATCTTCAGGAGCAACAGGTGCCTGAGAGCTGGGATGCAAACCAGAGCCTGTAGTAGTCCTGTAGTCCTGTAGGAAAAATAGACTTTTTATAAGTTTTCTGATGTTCATCAACACTTTTAAAGTGTATGTTTCTATTTGAAATACTCTGTTTTGTGCTTTCTATCTGTTTAATATTTAAATCCAAAAACCATTTAACTAAATTTGAACACCACACAAGCGTGAAGTAAAATTAAAAGATCATGAATATGTGCATGAATCTATTTTGATTAAACTAAAAACAAAGAGCTGGGAGCTCCAAGTTCACATTTTCTGAATATAAATAAACTTGATTAAAGCAGCACAAGGTCAAAATAAATATTTATTATGCAACTGTAAGCAAAGCTATCTGAATTTATTTATAATTAATGGGTTTATTTAGATTCATTTCAGTATCCCTGCATCATTTGTGTTAGTTGTTAATCTGCCTCCAGCCATATATTGTTCAAATTTCCTAATCATCCACTAAATGAGATTTTCAGACCTAAACGGCTGTTGCAATATTGACTTGTAGGTTTTGTCGGACTGCTGAGCTTCATGCAGACTGAGCTCACACCACAGATGGCAGGCACATGTATGAAACAATACCACATTAAATGAATGGCACTAACCGACCTGCCCTGTGTGACCGTGTTTGACTCACAGCCAAGAGTCCGGCCCCGGGCAAAGCTCTGAGCCCGGCTCTGGTCTGCAAAGTGTGCGGCGACACCAGCAGCGGGAAACACTACGGCATCTACGCCTGCAACGGCTGCAGCGGCTTCTTCAAACGCAGCGTGAGGAGGAGGCTCATTTACAGGTAAGACAAAGCTACAACTATTCTGTCACATAACTGTATTTCATATCTGCAGATACCAAGATACACAATGCTCCCATGTGTAGATGAAGTGCATTATGGGTAACGGAGGCAAATTCAAAGTGTAAAGATGACATCGTTTTTCAGCATTTTATCCAACACATCTTCAAAGCCATTAACTTCAGTTATATGCAACAAAACTCATATATTTTGTACGATATCAGACAAAAAATGTAAAATAGTACAAATTTATGTTTTTGTCACATAAAAACACAACAGCTGTCATGCATATTCACTTAAAGGTATAATTCATGATCCAATTGTAAACAAAAGTGTAGTGACTTAAAAGTGATATCACTCTCAAATTGATTGACAGGTCTTATAAGACAAAGACTAACAAGAAAATCTATATTATTATTTTTTTTCTGATTCTGATAAAAAAAAAAAAGTATTTCTTGTAAACTGGATTTTTTTTCAATAATGACCAGATGAAAAACTAAAAAATGCTTATTTTACATCTACCGGTCCTGCTTTACGATGGCTTGTGAATATACCCGTAACAGTTTATGGTCCAAAAATTACAGATTGAGCCTTTAAAGGCGTGATGTGTAATTTTGTTCAGTTCCTACTGTAATTTTGTCAATATACCTGTAAATTCACATGAGTAAATATTTGAATAATTTCATTTGTCAAGTAATCATAACTGATAATAAATGATGATACATATTGATGTAAACAAACCTTTAAAAGCACCACAAAACATTAAATACTTTTGTTGTTGTTCAGTGTGTCTAATGTACAGTGAAAATGTCACTTTAGCTCCAGTCATTATGTATTTTAAATTTTGGAGGTGGAGCTGTTTGTTTGTTTACATTTGGATCACAGATTCTGTGTTTAAATCAGTAAGTCATTTTCCAAAAAGTTAGACTATAATTTAAGGTTAAGATTAGGTTACTGGTTCAGATTAAGGATTTGGTCGGGGTTTTACTGCTTAGTCCATATGGTCCAAAATTTTCCATGCAGATAGTGACAGATGGCTTTTTATTTTCATACAAATGTGTTCATACAAGTGTGAATTTCAGATACATTTCACCAGAGATTTATATTCTCATAACTGCTACTTTACTTTAAGTTTGACGCTTATTTTCAATTTTCTTCAGGCAACAACAAAACAAATGAAATATACCGTACAGTATTTCTGTTAGTTTTGAGTAGACTCTCCCTTTAAAAGCTTGGCTGTGGCTTTATAGGTGCCAGGCTGGTACAGGCATGTGTCCAGTGGACAAAGCTCATCGCAACCAGTGCCAGGCATGTCGGCTGAAGAAGTGCCTGCAGGCGGGCATGAATAAAGATGGTAAGTGTGTGGAATTATATTTAACATGATGCTAAAAAACTTTCACTCTTGCTGTCAGAGATTCAAATATGAAACTGTGTGAAGATAAAATCATAACTATATACTATTTCTTGCTGCCTTTTTTACCACTTTTTTGGTTTCCTCTTTGATCACCTCTTTCATCCCTTCCCTGTCCTTTTCCTCACTGCAGCGGTGCAGAATGAGCGGCAGCCCCGCAGCACAGCTCAGGTCCGTCTGGACTCCATTGACGTGGACCCTGAGAAGGAGCACCTGGCCACCACACGGGAGCCCACCTCCTCCTCCTCCTCTTCTTCCTCCTCCTCCTCTTCTTCCTCCTCGGGCGGCTCTGTCATCACGTGGCCCCACATCACCTCGTCCATGTCCATCACCTCCTCTGTCGCCACCCAGCGCTGCGTCAGTCCGCAGAATAACCACCGCTTCATGGCCAGCCTCATGACGGCCGAGACCTGCGCCAAGCTGGAGCCCGAGGACGGTGAGGAGGGCTTGATATTTGAGAGCGAAGGCTGCTGCCTGGAAAATAGAGAGATTATCAGATTAGGTCAGACAAAAAGGTTTCACTTTAAATTTAATGTGCTACTTTAATGAGTGTCCTTCACCCCAGTCAGCATTTAGAGAACATCTCCCCATAATTGGATTGGCTATTTTGAAGATACAAACAAATGTAAAAAGTTTGCACAAGAAGCAGTGTCAAGTGCATGTAGCCAAGATAAACAGTCCAATATTTTAGGGAAAAAATGCCCACACACTGAAAAAAAAACTGAAAAAATTTATTTCTGGTGCAAAAGGTGACAAAATGTGAACAAATGTGACAAAACATTTCAGTTATGGGACCATTGTAAATGCAACTTCACTGAGGTTAGACAAGACATGATGCAAGAAGGGATTATTCAGTAGAGCGGGAGGAAGGGTGGAGGGGTTGATCCAAAATCTGTGACGGTTTTATCTCCACCTACTGGTACAGAATAAGGTCACCGTGAAACATACGCTGTTTTCAGGAAGGAATTGCGTTTTATTTAACAAGACAAGGCATGCTAACAGCAACTTGCATCCATTTAGCATGTAACATGTAACTCGTAGCGACTCATAACCAAAATTAGCATGTTAACATGCTCACTGATAGCATGCCGAAAAGCTAACATGCTGTAACTAGAGTTCTGCAAATGGATGCAGACAGATGCAGACAGTTATGGCACAGTCTGAACTAAACTGAAGTGCGTTCATCTCTTTGTCGTTCTAAAGTCATCTTTTGTGTTTTCAGTTGACGAGAACATCGACGTGACCAGCAACGAGCCGGAGCGAGCGTCCTCGGAGTACCACATGGCTCTGTACCCGTCCAGCTCTGAAAACGTGTACGAGACCTCGGCGAGGCTCCTCTTCATGTCGGTGAAGTGGGCCAAGAACCTGCCAGTGTTTTCCAACCTGCCCTTCAGAGACCAGGTGAGACTCACCTGTCTTTAGAAACCAGCCTTTAGAAATCTGAACTATCTCACTGGAGCAGGTATTATATTTTTTATAAGTATTAACCAGAGTTGAAATGAATGAGCTGAAAGACTGAAAACTTTTCTGGTTTTAAAACAATTCAATAATCATTTTTCGGCTTTGAAAACTGTGAACTTCTGCTCCCACTAGGATAATAAAAAAGTTATACATCATTGTAGGAAAAGTTGTAGGATATCTCATAATATTGACTCATTATAAGTTTTCATTTGTAGGTGAAAAAGTGTGACTTAGTATGTCATAGTTATGGATTAAAGTATTATTTTGTCTACTAATATGTGGCAAAATAAACAGTTATTCATAATTATGCAATGCTAAGTCATAATTCTGTGCTGCTGCTAAATTCTGTGTTGCTAAATTTCCCTCCTGGGATCAATAACATTTGATTTGATCTTACTGCTTCAGAATTTTATGAGATAGCTCAATTTCTTTTATATTATAGTTCATCAGTTATCACAGATATATATTTTTCTGGCAGGAAAGAGCCAGAAAAATGGTGAAGCTAAAAACAAAGCTGCATTTCTCAACTCCTGAATCATTCCATGTTTTTCACCTTCTTCCTCTTCTTCATGTCCCACCAGGTGATTCTTCTGGAGGAGGCGTGGAGCGAGCTCTTCCTGCTCTGTGCCATCCAGTGGTCTCTGCCACTGGACAGCTGCCCGCTGCTCTCTCTGCCAGACCTCTGCCCCGGCATGCAGGGAAAAACCAGCTACACCAGCCTGGACCTGCGCCTCCTGCAGGAGGTCTTCAGCCGCTTCAAGGCCCTCGCCGTCGACCCCACCGAGTTCGCCTGCCTCAAGGCCATCGTGCTCTTCAAGCCAGGTGAGGAGCTGGCACTGCCAAAAAACACTATAATATAATATTCAACAAGTCAATCAGTCTTGTGGTACTGATACCAGGCCAATTACCATTAAACACAATGTGGATATTCATGATTCAATGATTTCACTTATTTCCTCTATTTTACACAAAAGTATCAAATTCTATCAGTCAGATTTTCATGACTTTCACTGAGCACATTCATTCTCTACAGAGGACGAACCTTTTACATTTTGGACACTCTATAAACTTTCCTCTAGCGCCATCTTGAGGCCAAAATATTAGCTTAGCACATAAAATATTTTGTTTTTCCCAAAAGGCCATTTGTGTTGCAGCCAGGTGAAGCAAAAGATGCACACAGACTTTAACACAGAATGCATAAAACCTGCCAAAAAATTACAAATTCTGATATGAACATATAAAACCTACTGCACCATTTAAGCAGGTTCATATTTTTGCTCCCAAGGTAATTAACCAAATAATCCAAAATGTTTTTTTGCCCAAATTACACGTTTGTATAACATCGTTTTGAACTTTTTGAACTTTTGAAAACTTTTAAATAATAAAGAACTACTGCAGAAAAAGTCATAAGATTTAGGAAAGCAAAAAAAAAAAAAAAAAAATTCAAATCAGGTAATAAAAAAATAAGCAATAAAAAAAGAAAAACTCCAACTGAACTCATTTGATTTGAAGGTGAGACTCTCTTCACATGTCTGGCAGATTCTCTTTAGAAGATTTACGTTTAATACAGTACCTGATAAATAATTTGTGCAAATAATTTAAACCATAACCCTTAAACAGATAATATTTCAGGAATTTCAGATATTGATTTAAGCACACTTTTTCTTCTCATCCTATAGAACAATTTTAATTTACATCATCTTTAGAGATTTATCTCTCATTTATGAATTGAAATGTAATTATGTGAGAGTGACGCTGGTTTATAGATTACAAATAAATATTTTTTTGTATGAATTTGTTTGAATCACGTTTCCTCTCGTCCGCAGAGACTCGCGGTCTGAAAGATCCAGAACAAGTGGAGAACCTGCAGGATCAGTCTCACGTGATGCTGGGACAACACATACGGTCGCACTACCCCAGTCAACCAGCCAGGTAACATCCTGCCTCATGACATCACAGCTGCACACCAAAAAAATCCACCTTTAAATACTTCTGTTAAATCTCATTAACTGGTGGTGTTCACTATGCTCCGTGAGCCATCTTGTAATGAGATATCCAAACCGTTCTGTCCACCTGCCTCCTCTACTTTCTGTTTAAGTTGGTGTTTTCCTACAATTCCCACAATTCCTTTTATTAACAGCCTCCAATGAAGAGCCACATCAGTGATTCTGCTATGAGATATAATTACTGAAATCAGTTTCTTTGCTTCCTTTTCTGCAATGAATTTCTCTTTTGTAGGATATTTGAAGCTGTAATTGTAGCTGTTACTGTAGATGTTACAAAACACAAGGCACAATCAAACTTATCAGAAGTATTTTTTATTTATTTTTTATTTTTTTGCAGCAAATGATCTTGTTTTGTAATAAAAAGTTGTTTAAACTTAACCAGGTAAAGTAAATATAAACTCCCTAATTTTTGGAGTTCATGGTTCGAGGTGGAGGGGCACTAAAACTAAATCATGGAGTCTGCCTTTAATTTATTTTCTTTCTTTCTGTATTTGTATTGCAGTCGATTACAATGTGCAAATTTACAGAACAGCAAACTGAATTAAAAAAAACTGAACTCACAAAAAATGGGAGGATTTGACCTAAAAAATTCAGCTTATGGTCTCAGAAATGTTTGTGTCACAACGCTGAAACATTATTGAAACTTTCTGCTGTCAAACATCACAAACATTTGACTTGATATTATGTCGTTTTCCTAATAATTACTCAGAGACTAAATAAAAATACACCACTAAGCAACAAAACTGATCCAGACGGGCATCAAAAGTTGTGTAATATTGTTTTAGGGTGGATTTTTTTCTTTAAATTTAACACTAAAATGGTGGTTTATAACTGATTAAACTGCAATAATTTATTGATTCTCGATATTCTCAATTTCACAACGTTACAATTTCTTGTTTTTGTTTTTAGGTTTGGAAAGCTGCTCCTTCTTCTTCCCTCCTTGCGTTTTGTGAACTCGGAGCGGATAGAGCTGCTGTTCTTCCACAGGACCATCGGAAACACTCCCATGGAGAAGCTGCTGTGTGACATGTTCAAAAACTAAAACCTTTAACCAGAAACCCACGCAGTCATCAATAACCTCCCGGTTTGGAGGAATGATAATTGACAGTTATTTGCTTTGTATTATGTATACATATCAGAGATTCTGCATGCTGTTATTTTTTTAAAGGCCACTTTATTATTTGTTTGTCGTTTCCACGTCAGATCATTCTGAAAATGAAAATGCAATTCAGTTCTTGTCATGATGCTTGCTGTCTATTTGTGTCATACTTAGACTTTGATTTGTGTCTGAAGTGACTCATGATCACATTTTGTCCTCTAGTGTTTCTCTGTTTTTGTCTTTTTGTGAAAATTACGATGCAGATCTTTATTTGTTTGGTGATAGATGGACTGTGTATTCCCTGCTGTCATTAACCTGACTGTTGTATTCATGTTGTCATGACTTGATAAAATGAAAGTTGCTTCAAAACGTTTTTTGACTCTATTTTTATGAGATTGTCACACTTCACAAGAGATGATGCAGCCTTCAGTCTGTCATTAATGAAGGGAAACGGCTGCATACACGATTTAAAGGGACACATTTGAATAAATTAAGAAATGTATTAAATTTATAAATGTAAATATTTTATCAGTGTGTCAGTTACACACAAAAAAGGTGCAGACAGACTGTTTTGAGTATTACTGAGAGCTGGAACTTCATTACTGCCAAGCATCAATCAAACAGCGCCCTCTTCTGTCTAGTTTACAACACAAAACTCTCAACACACAAACTTAAACTTACAAAATTACATTGACTTACATTTATTTCCTGGAGACTTTCCCTAGTCCTAACTTACCCTACAAGTTTATGATTTATGATATAGGGACGTGTTTTTTTTCCCCAGAAGGGAGGCGCACACACACACACACACACACACACACACACACACACACACACACTTCTTAAACATAAAATGTAAATTAGAGTTGAGTCCGTTCACATAATTAAACACACTCCACATGGACTGAATGAAGAGCTGGACTTTAGATGTTTCCTTACAAGCTAAGTTTAACTGTTATTATTTAACCAGCAATTTGTTGGAAATTATACTGGAATTTGACTTTTAATCAGTTTGGATTGGATTGATTTGTTTTGATTTAAACATGAGATGGTGCTGCAATGTGTCAAACACAGGTAACAACACAGGTGACACAGATGATGGCTTAATTACTGAATGATGTAATTATCCTGTAGGATGCCTTGTGTGATGTTTGAAAATGTATAAAAAGATGGTTTTAGACCCATTAATCCTGTCTGGCCCCTGATGAAGGTGTAAGCTGAAACATTCGGCTTTGACTGAGCACAATGCTGTTTGAATAAAGACAAAGTGTCTGTGTTTAGTCCTCCTCCAAGACCACCAGCAGAGGTGCTTTTTGTCCCCAAAAGGGAGTCGAGTCCCCACATGTGACTGTGTAAATAGATTGAAGTCCCCACAACATGAGGAATACCTGGTACACACAAACACACACACACACACACACACACACACACACACACACACACACACACACACACACACACACACACACACACACTACACATTATCTAAAACAAAGTCTTTAATGTAAATTAGAATTGAGTCTTTTCACTGTCAGTTCCTGTTTTTGTTCTTGTTACAAACAAGAGGCCCAGTTTTGAAAAGGTCTGTTTCTTCCCTCTTACGCTGAATATTCCAATTACTTTTGATTTGAAGCAGAAATGTGAGTTAAGGGCCTGTTAAAAGGCTTTTTCTTGGAGAAAAACTGGAGTACTGACCTTGCCCAGAGAGGCTATATGGTTCTTGTTAAGAAATGAATGATACAGTGGAAGATCAGAGTTTATATTCAGTAAGAAACAACACTGATGTTGTTTTTTTGTTTCCACAGACATGCTGTTATTTCAAAATTCAGAAATAAATAAAAGAAGTCATGGCTGCAAGATCTGAAAATGTGAAAATAAATGTAAGGTAGAAACTGTGTTTGTTTTAGATTTAACTAAGAATGTGTAAAACGATGATGTGGAGATTGAAAAACAGGTCAGTATACGAAGAAAATTACATCATATATTTATGTTTACCTGACAAAAACCTCTTGTAGCTGTGGAAATGATGGCTGTTGTCTGTCTGAGTATAAACCCAAGTAGCGGTCTGTGACTGGGTCAACAGAACCTGTGACTTCACCATCATAGCATTTCTTTTCTTACCAACATTGGTTTCCATTACTGCCATCTTTTTCTAGACTTAACCATGTAGATTTTGTGCCTAAATTTAACCAAACTTAACTGTGGCTTTAGAAGATCAGAAAACAGTCATGTGAATCATTTTTATAACAGTCTCTCGCATTTTCGAGGGCACTAAAAAACAATGTTGGCCTGCAAATATGGACGTTATCCAGAAAGAATCGTCTCAATGACTAACAACCTATTTTGTCATATAGTTTGTAGTTAATAAGATTTGTTTGCAGAGTAAAGTGGGAGTAACAACCAGTCAGTAAACAGGTGAAAACATGATGCTGTGGAAGAAGAGGCAAGAAAGTACGAAGTACATCATAATGCTGCTGCCATTACAAAAAAATCAGCTCAGAGAAGCTGAGCTGATTTTTTTTAATAACAAGATCATCTTTGTGATTATAACGAGAAAAACAACTTATTATAACGAGATGCTTATTTGTGTTAAAATGAGTACATTTTCTCGTCATAATGAGAATAAATACTCATTATGAATAAATAAAATGATACTGTCCATTCTGCATGTCTATTGGAGATCATTTTAACAAGAAATATATTTAGAAATAAGATAAAAAACCTTAAACTTTTTCTCATTTAAGGTTTAAGGGGGTTTTTTTAACTTAAAATGAGAAAATTTTCTGGTCAAAATTTGATATTTTCTCATTATAACGACAAATGTAAAGGCATATTTTAAGGGTGGCAGTTATGCGCTGCTGCAAGAACACTGTAGATTTAAAAAAAACCATCACTGTTAGCATGACTAGCCGCCTCTGTGTGATCAACTGAGCTGAAATTGGAGGGAAATCACAAAACAGGAAGTAGACGCTGTTCTTCCAGACCAAATAAAGGTAAACAAAGTAGTAAATTTGTACTTTTGATTGTCAGATAAACAATCAAAAGTATAAATAAGACAACAAAACCTTTGTGATCATCTTATCATTTGTTTATGGTAATCAAATGCACCAAATATTACCGTTAATTTGACACTTTTAAGTTGCACACAGAAGCTTTAATCAGCAGATGAGCAGGAAGTGTGCAGCTCTGTACCTTATATCTTTAAGCCTGCACCTGTATAGTGACTGTAATCCAAACAAAATAGTCCACTTTGAAATGAGATGTGGAAGCAGATGGTCGTGGTTGAGCTGCTTTGGTGTAACTCATCCTAAATGTCAGTTTGATAAGCGATGTCACTCAGTATTACTTTACCTTCTGATTCAAACACATGAAAAACATCATAGGAGCAGAACTGGACACTTGGTGGACTCATCAAACACTTCTTTTATTTTATTTTAGCTTCATAATCCAGTGCCAACACAGAAAATGTAAAATAAGTGCCAGCAAGTAAATACAGCAAGAAAAGGAAATTCACAGTTTTGCTTTCAGTGCAGTCATTTGATATATTGTAACACTTAGGTTGTGTTATGTAATTTGACAGTGTAGGAAGCCAAAAATAGCATCTAGATGATTTGTTTTTTCATCACTTGTGTTTTCTTAATGTTGAAATAGCAGCAGCTGAGCATTGCGGGTCCCGTGAAATGCCCACACAGTCAGAAAATCCTGGGATCAGATCGGCTGGCCCTCTGCGGCCTCTGTCATATGAGTGAGCTCACAGATCCAGATTAAGAAACTTTGAACTCCCAAAGGAGATTCATCTGATTTCACAGCAAAGTTTGTCACTTTTAGCTGTAAATTATGAGTCCAAGTGGCTGAAAATGTGGCTTTAAATATTCTTTATGATGCACGAAAAGGACAGCAGAAGATCTAACTGGATCACTGAACCCATCTTGGTGCTACAGTTTGGTAAAGTTGGAGGTCTCTGCTCTAATGAATCTGTTCTCGCCGTATTTTCTTCCTTTCTTCTTTTCATAGTACATGAAAAATAAAACAGCTTTTGAGCGATCCTACACTGAGGCCTTACCTCACATGTCAAATGATCAACATTCTCATTTTGGCCTTTCCTAAGCTCTCTTTCAAACAAAGGTTGCCCTTGTTTAAAAGAGAGATTTTCATCTTATTATAAGATTAGTCCCTTAAGTAACAGGCAGAGGGAGGCAAACAGGTTAACGCCACATGGCAGCGCAAAAATGACATTACCTAATCTCACCAAGAAATCACAGAGTGCTTTTATTTCAACGTGAGTACACCAAACACAAGACATTATAACACACTTCACTCAAAAACAAGCAAAAATTACCAAAAGAATAAAAACAAAGAGAAACAAATCAGGGTGAGGAAGAGGAAGAAAGATGGTGTCTCACTTCATCAGCAAGATTGTAAAAAATAAAGGGAAAATGCACATGAGGGCTAATTGTGAGAGTAAGAAAGGTTAAATTCTAATTGACACGGTTGCACAAGAAACAGTTTCTTTAAAGAAGTCACAGAGAAAGAAATATTGAACAAACTGACCAGAAAATGTGCTTTAGACAAACATGAAGCTATTCAAATATCTATTAAAATCTACACAGATGAAAACAACACTTTGTAAAATAGATTATATGTTTCACTGTACGGCTTCGGTTACGGTTTGAATATCAGCACCTCCAATAAACTTCAAACTGTTCACAGTCACACACACAAACACACAGAAGACAGCGAGGAAACATAAAAATATCAGACTGATCAATTAAATCCCCAAATGGTGCTGAGAATCAGGATAACTCACAATATTGATCAACATTATGACTTTACAATACAAGGTATTTGAATTGTGAGTAAATGATAATATTTCTGTTTTTGGTTCATTTACCAGAAAACCATGTTTAGAAAATGAATTATCATCTCAAGGAGAAACGATTCTTCAGTGAGCAGCAGAGGTCACGTTAGGTCAGTTTCCTCTCCACTTCTTCTCTTTTTCACTGTATTGTTGAACCTTTCTCTCTCTCTCTCACTCCCCTCTGTGCAGCTGTTAATCTGCTGTGTTTGGTTCTTAGTTGGACTGGAATGTGTCAGACTTTTTGGGCCAAACTGTCCCGACACGTTACAGCACCAGCAAATCACTGAGCGAGGTTACCTGACCGGAGGAGGATCTGGAGTCCTCTGGATCTTTATTTCTTCACCTGTTCTTCACCTGTTCGTCTTGACTAAACAGGCGCAATGAATCACAGCAAAGTCGAATTTGAGCCTTTTGAATATTCCTACTATGACTATTCAGACTGGTACTCCAACAATGCAGAGCCAACAAAACCTCCCAAAGAGTGAGTATAAAACTAATCTGAAGATAAATTCAAGTTTAAATCTGAAAATTACAGTTAGCCTATGGTGATCAATACATTTGTAATTAATCTGCTATGTTGCAGTTTTGAATGACTTCCATTCCTATTTTAATGACTTCTTTGTGAAGTATTGATTCTATGTAAAAGTGCAGCTTAAATATTAATTGCTGATAAATGGGCCTTTGACTTATTATTGTGGTTTATTTGCACAGTTTCAAAGATCAAACTCGTACTTGCTGAAAACGTTATGTGTACATTTTAATTGGGCATCTTTTTAAACCTTGAAACCAGAATTCATCCAATAAAATACTACCTCTCCAATATAAATCATAGATATTAATTAGTACAAATCATAAAACTGTAAAAAATGTTTGCAGTAGCTTTTCTTGGATTAGGATATGTTAACTGATTTGTGACCACATTTGTCTGTCTGTTGTTCTGACTCTGGTTTAAATAATAAAAAGGATTTTGCTTTGAATCCAGTTTTGCTTATTCTAATGTAATCTCATTTTTGCCACAGAGTTATTTTGCCGTGTGACCCCACAGCGGACGACCAGCTCTTCCACATATGCATACTGTCAATATCTGTAAGTACACACGTTTTAAAAAAATCTAAGCATATATGTGTTGGGGTAGATTAAATCACTGGTTCCCAATCTTTTTAGCTTCTGACCATTTATAGCCAAGCAATGTCCATTCACTGCAATGTCTATGAGCTGTGGGCAGTTCAACCAGAAGGTGACATTCTCATCTCACATAGCTTCATTTAATAGAGTGTAAATGTCTGATCTATCTGGTATTTTACAAGAAAAAAGCAAAGATTTGTGAAAAGTCAGAAAACTAATTTGGGTTCGTTCATGACCCCTCAGATTTATCTTGTGACCACTTTGGGTGCCCCAACTCTTTTATTGGGAAACACTGGATTAAACTCAGGCTTATAAACAAACATACTGTACACATTATACCATTGTATCCATGGTACTGGGAATACAACTTGTAATGTATTTGTCTGGTAGGTCACATTAAAAGTCATAAGCTACTCTATTACTCAAGGATTTAAGTGCAGAAAAAAAAAAATATATATTTTGGGTGCCCCTGTTTCTAGAAGTTAAAATACTGTTAATTTTTCCCATAGAAAACATTACATTACTCTTCTACGGCTTTAAATCATCAGTACAAAAGATGAACAACTGCGTTAGAAAATATCTGTTTCTTTAGTATTCAGCCGAAGTAAAAGACTGTACATAAAAATTTCGGGGTAGAAGTTGACTACGATTCCCAACATGTATTTCATCAAGAAACAGCCAGTCAACGAGCTTAAAATTTGGTCAGTTGCACTGCTAACAGCAGGCAAAAGCTAACGATTGCTGTGTCAAGAAACTCTACAGAATGAATCAGTTTTGTTTTAATTTCTCGGTCACTTTTGAGTGAATTCAGCAGCTATTGTTTACAACTTCAGCAACAAAGCATTTTGAAATAATTCATGCCAATGGCTTCTTCTCTATAGCAACAGCAGCCAAGGCTCATGGGTATTGTGGTATTCTTAGCTGTCGGCCAAAATCACGGACAAAATGTGATTTGAAAAAATGGAAAAAACAGAATGGGGAAAAATACATTGCAACTCTATAAGTATACCACAAACAGCGCACTAGAAAATCAAAAATATTTTCACTACCTCTTCCTACAGTAAGTAAGAGTAAGTAAGAGTGGATAAGTGTAGATTTCCTTCATGTTGCTGAAGTTTGTGCGTCTTCCTTCAGCTGTCTTTGCTTGAAGCAGACATTGAGTTTAATGATGTTTTCCATCATTTTGTCCTCACCCATTTTCTATTGAGGGCCACTTTACCTTGACCACTCACAGAATGGACATGGACCCATTTTAAATGACATGTAATAAACCGTGACAGCTGGGTCAGTGACTGAATCACTGCAGTAAGTCACAGATAACAAGACTCTGTAGTCTGAAGAATGTTCTTTGCCAAATTGAGCTTTTTAAACGAGGCACTCGAAGCTTTGCATCTACAAAGCCGCTTTGTTTTGTTCTTTCATGAAGTTGGATAGTTTTAATGAGCTATAGCTGGCAAGCGCTACAAATAGCATTAACTGAAAATAAATCAAATCAACTGTAGCTTTGACCAGAAGGAATAAGATAAGATTTTATTGTCTCAGAGGGAAATTTGCCTTAGATACACAACACTGCTGCTGTACAGTACTGAATAATTCAACATTACTACAGATCATACATCTCTCTCTCATAAATACCACGATAGTACAAGAATTACATGAAATTACTCGGGATAAAGACGACAAATCAATAAATAATCCAAATTCTGAGCTTGTTTGTTTGTCTGTCGCTGGTGGAGTTCAGCCTTTTGTGATATAAGGAGCTACAGGAGAGAAGAGTATATAGGATACTGATATATGGAAAGTTTTTGAGGCAACAAAAGTAGAAACACCAAATGAAGTCAAATAAACATTTTAAACCACAGAACTCATAAAACATGCTATAGTAGATCCTTGTTTGCTTTTTCTTAAGCATTAAATGTACAAATTCCCTCAAATATTTTAAGGCGAAAAACAATAAACAGAAACAAAACAAACGGACAGCGAATGTCTGAGCATGTCAACATCTTCAGGCTGCAGTTAAGAGTTTAATGTGTATGAACAAAAAAAGAGAGAGAGTACCCACTGAGAGGAAAGTTATTTAGTTAATATCCCATCCCATTTCATGTACATATATTGTGATATATTGTTATAACCCTAACCCTACACAGAGAAATGTGCAGCTTAAACACACTACGTACCATTCAACTGTCATTGACTTCCATTTGAAATTCTTGAAATTTGAAAGTGATCCACTTTGACTGGTGAAGATCACTTTGACTTACTGTATGTTGCTGCTGGCAGCTGGAAAACTGAACTCCATCCATGTTACACAAATGTGGCACGCCCATCACAGCCCGGCCTGAAATTAAACAGGGTGTTGTGTTTGAAAGTAACGATTTCATGAAGTTCATTTATGATTGAACGCTTTGACTTGTGGTTTGTGGTTTGTTTTGGCCACGATTTCAACGGAGAATACGTTAGTTAGTGAGTCAGTGGGTATGATGAAGACCAGACCCTTTTGGAAGGGAATAAATCATGTTTCATTGCCTCCACCACTTCTTGTCAACGCCTTGGGTGTTTTAATGCTCACAAGCTAGTCAGTAGCTATATGCAAAAAATGTGTAAAAAGTAACCTATGACATTTTCCAACAATTTGTGACTTTGTGCAGCACTTTGCTTCGGGGTCTAAAAGGCCAAAGCAATGATTTTCTCCTCCAAAGACATTTATCATCAACAAGTAAAGAGTAAACTTCCTGTCCCACCACTACGCCACTTTTTCTTTGTCGTTTTTTTGGCAAATTACTACAGAGCTTCATGAAGTTAAAAGTTTTTGACATCACTGGACCTTCCTTCCCATGGAAAATGGACAGATTTGAACTCCTCGCCTTGTTCAGTGGGTCTATATTTTTAGGGCTGTAGGGACACACAGTAGTCAGATACACTACATGTAATAGTATGCATCATGTTGAATCAGGACGTTCCCCAAACTGTTGACACAAAGGTGGAATAATATTTTATCCATGTAGCGTATATTTACTTATCAGTGTAAACTGAAATGCTGTATGGTCTGAGGTGTAACAGAAGTCCTAACGAATGTGATCTTTCCCCTTTAGCTGGCGGTCATGTTAATCCTGGCAGTTCTAACCAGGAAACACAAGCTCTGCCAAGGATTTACACGAGGATCCTCCAGTATCTTTAGGTGAGTTTTAGGTGCCTAATCACAGAGTTAAATGAGACTTCAGACTTCAGGTTCGTTTCATATTTTACATAAATGTTCCCACAGTCCAGCAAACTTCCTGGATCAGACACAGAAAAAAGGCCTGGTCATGGCTGTTTTTGGACTGGTGTTCAGCAAGCTGACAATGCTGGTGATCGCCCCGGACCCCCTGCCTTTCTCCAAAGAGACCCCAGCAGAAATCAAAGGTGGAGATTTGAAAATGATGCGTGCTGTTTAGGTCAATTTTCTGATTGATGGTTTGATTAAACTAATAGTTCTGATGTGAACACTGCTAATAAAGGACAAACATATTCACTCAAACATTAGATCTTTTAAATTATTAGAAATAAAGAGTCAAATTTTGTATCTCAGAATGTACAACCACTCAGAGTGATCTGATTTTTAAATTTAAATTAAGGCAACACAATTCCTTTAAAACTGTATTATGTATGTTTTGCAGGAAATGTAATATTGGCTGAATTACATTTTATCTCAACATACTGTAAAATGTTGTTAATTGACATCTTTGGAAAGTTGCAAAAATGCTGATACTGACTGTATGAGTGAAATGTTCAGTAACAATGTGGTTCTTTTCCACCAAAAGTATCTGATCTGGCAGTATAAATATACTACAGTAATATTAAACTTTTTTATGGTTATGTTGAGGAACTGGCAGCACTTGAAAGATGATCTTGATTTAATACAGAAAAAAGTCTGCAATGACTTAAAACACAACATGTTTATTAACATTTAAGAGAAAGCACATATCATACTATAAATGTAGTGCTTAACACCACAATAACTGGCAAAACAATTTAATAATATATAAATGTAAAATAGCATAAAAATTCTACACATAGCGGCTTTAAACTAAAATTCAGTGTATTTAAGTGGGTTGTCCCCTAAGTTTGTGAACTAAAAGATGAATGAGGGATGATTAATAATTTAAGGGAGATAAAATGAAGGACAGTATGATGAAAAACAGCGTCTGTAAGAAAATACATTGTGTTACAGAAGTTAGCTTGAAAATGGTGCAGTACTGCAGCTACCTCTTGCAGTTTAGTTTATACTGAGTAGTTTAGGATATTACACTTCAGGAAATAATACATTCATCTCTTTTTTTCAGAGTACATGAAGATAGTCGCTATCTTCTACTATCCAGTCCTGTACTATCCTCTGTTGGTGTGCTGCACTCTGCAGCACACAGTAGGTTATGTGTTCGGGACGCTCCTCTCCGTCAGTCACTTTGGGGTCCTGCTGTGGCAGAAGTTTGACTGTCCAAAGACACCAGAGGTGAGATACCGACAACATTTTATTGTTCCACATCAGTTTTCAACAAATTTGGAAACTTCTGCCATCTGTTTTTTTTTTTAAATTAAAGCTGCATGAATCATTTGTCAGGGGTTGAGGAGCAGGTCGACCCAAACGCAGAGACCAGCAGCCAGGCAGGTTCAAGCAGAATACTTATTAAACAAAATCAGAACTGAGACACAGGAGGACTGAACATAACAGATGATTCAACAATGACTGAACTGAAAACTGAGCTTAAATACAAACTGAACTATTTGGACAACAGGGAACAGGTGGCAACACACAGGGCAGGCTGGGAGCTGATAGGCTGGGAAAGACACTGGGAGCAGGGCAGGACTGACGAGGCTGATACAGGACAGGTGAGGGGAAAACACAGAGCAGAGCTAATGAGAGTACTGCAGGGCAGGTGAGAGGAGGAGCACATGAACACGGGAGGAGTGAAGAACACACAAGGGAAACACAGAGCAAACCAAACCCAGAAAACACCACTAAACCCAGCATAAACCAAACTGTATCTGAATAAATGAACCTAGGAACCCAGAAATACAAGCTAACAATAATCTAATAATCTTTCCAAGAAACAACTCAAATGACATGAAAGAGCAAAACCAAATGGCCAAAAGGACCAAACAGAAGAGCAACACAGGAAACCAAAAGATCAAACACAAAGAGCTTTAAAACCAAGAGACCATGACATGATTTTTATTGGAGGCAGCAGAGCAAGCTGTAAACAGACATATTACCACCTTTAACGGTGCTAGCAACATTATCAATTTGCTTATTAAACACGGAGCAACAATAACATTCATTTTGAGTTGTGTCTCTTTAGCTGATAAATGTTCAGTTTTATTCACCAGCTACTCATTAACTTTGTCTGTCTCTTGTTTGGTGCTGTGCAGGTTGTGTTTAGTGGGTTTATCAGAGCTTTTTCTTAAAAAAAGCTGCCGTAAAACCAAAACAATGAGCTGAAAGATGCTAAAAAGCTTCGCAGGGAACAGTGATACTGTATGTATCTGTGGGTTTGTCACTATCAGTGACTTTCACATTTAATCATTTGATCCATTGTTAATATAAAAATATTGATCAGTGCAGCTTTAATTTTTTGTACAAAATAATTAAAACTGTTGACAGAGGATTACTCTGAGTCACCGAGACATTACTTCTGGGGCCCATTTCACCAAATTTGCAACATGCAAGCTGCGACTTGCAACATGAGATAATTTCCTCTCGTGTTCATTTTTACATGTTTAAGTAATCAGAAGAAACACGGAGGACTGTAGGACTCACAAATCTGTCTGCAATTTATGAGTAAAAAACATTTGCGGCACCATTTGCAACCTGCGTGTAAGCAGCGCTCGCAAATCTCTTTTGTGAAACGGGTCCCTGATGAACAGCTCGCTGATGAGTTTTTCAAATGTTGTTTTTATTGCTGTGTCTCCATTTTCTCTCCACAGATCTATAAATTCTATGCTCTGCTTGCAAGTCTGCCTCAGCTAGCCTGCCTCGCATATCTCTGCGTCCAGTTTCCTTTGCTGTTTGTCAAAGGACCAAAGACTGACGAGGTGAGAAAAGTCACAGTACAGACTTCAGCAGTCAGTAAATACAAAGATACCAGTCCTCAAAATGTTCAAAATGTTTTCTCTCTAATGAAATATTGGCCTGAAATATCAACATGAAAACTAATCTTAGGCAGTCTCTGGTGCAGCTAAGTTAGGAAACATGAATTTCAACTATGTGAAGCATAACCATGATTACAGTAAGCAGCTTGTGCAGAACAGAGTGGGTTTAACTCAGCGTCCTTCAGCAGATTATGACGAGAGAGGTGATATTTCTTTCCTCTCCAAACATACTAATACAACAGGGTTTTTTGTTTCTACAGCAGGTTTAATCTGTCCACAGTTTGTGCAAATGATTTAATAGAGAACTCTGTGTGGTGTAAATAAATAAATAAACACTTTCAGTCACTAATCTCTACATTTTTTATTGGATTTCAGCCTTTTTCTTTTCTTTTTTCATTTATTATTTTAAAAAACTTAACCGTTAAAGATCATCCAGTAAGAATGATGGTTTGTTTTTTCATGTCTTCACATCTTTTCTGAGTTCAAAGCACAGTTTTCATCTTCTGAAACTAGTGTATTTTGATTCCACATTACACAACGTTTAATGAGATTTTACACTCAAAGAGTTGAAGAAATCAATCTTATTATCCTCCAGACACTTTGTCATACAGACATTTATCATAATGGATACTCTTGTCTGACCTTTTGCTCAAAGGACCTCGACAGCAGCTACTACACCGAGTACGTGAAGTCACTTCTCAAGAAAAGGTCCTCAACTGCCAGGTGAACGGAGATAAGACACTGATTTGTATACTGACTGTATATTCAGTTGCTTATATTAGATTATAACAAATGAGCGATATGATGGAAGTTATTGTATTATTTTACTGCTCCAACAAAACCTGCAATGAAACCTGCCTAACAGACAGTTTTCTTTATTTTGTATTTTAATGTGACATATTCAGTTTATTTTCTAAATTAAGTATTAAATGGTTACAAGTATTAACGCTACATCTCAGTAAGAAAATGTATCCACTATATTTATCTGACAGCTGTAGTTACTAGTAAATTTTAAAGACATTATAATGTAGTTGTTATCAGATATAAGTGTTTATTAATGCATTTGTCAACAACTATAACTCCTCTTGTGGGCAGCCATAAGTGGAGGCTGGTGTATAAACACATAATGAATGACAATATAGTACAAAACATAATCATAATAATATGATTATAATATGATTATAATAATATATTATAACTTCCTTTATAATCATAGAGGAAGTTATAATTGCCGACTGAAGTTATATCTGCTAAATAAGGGTAACCTAAAATAAAGTGTTACCCTTTTGACACTTGAGTACATTTTACTGCCAATAGATGTTTATTTTTACTTTGTGAAAATAAAATTTTGAATGCAGGACTTTTACTTTTTTTTTCGTTGTTACTTTTACTTAAAGAAATGAGCAGAGTAGTTTCTCCAAAGAGTATAATCCTCAGTAAAGGTCAGATTTAAATGATAATATTCACTGTCAGATCTAAATTTAAAAGAAAGTATGGCTGATTGGGTCTCTGTGTTTTTATATTATAGCTGCTCAACTACAGACAAACCAACGCTGGCAGAGAGAATACTGGAAGTGCCTAAGAGTTATATTTATATACCAGAAAAAGGTTTGTGCAACCATACAAATGTTTTTCACTTTATGACCGTGTTCTCATTTTAAATGTACATCACTGTTCCTAGAAAGCTGGCATTATTTATCACACGCTTTCTACCCTTTTTTTGTGTGTGTGTGTGTGTGAAGTGAATCCTAAATGTTTGGGACTGAAATAATGTCCACTTACATAACAACTTATTTTCTCTTTCAGTGTTTCGATTCCCACTGAAGCTGGCTGTATCAGCGTTTGTGGCCCTTGTGGCGATATACCATGTAAGTCTACAGTATAAACCCTCATTATGACCTTTCACCTCTTAAATCAGGCAAAATGTAGTTATCGATGTTAGCGGAGATACATTATGTGGAGTCAGGACTAAATGTGTTTCACCTTTCAGACAGCGCTGTTGTTAGTCGTCCTGGTGGTCCCCACTCTCCATATTGTTCGTGCTGGTATTGATGAAAACATCGCCTTCCTGCTTCTGGGGTTTGGGATCATCCTATCAGACGACAGGATGGAAGTTGTCCAAATCGTGACTTTCTACACATGGTTGCTGGAAGGTTTGTGGCGATGTGGTGCCATTTTATAAAATATGTGTGCACAGAAGAGACTAATTTTGTTTTTCTTTTGCCCCATGCTGTCCGTTAGTTTGCTACCTCTGTGCGATGACCCTCGCTTGTATAGTCAGTCTCGTCATGCTCATGAAGTCGATGATACTTCACAGGTAAGAGCAGTTGGGCCGCTCTCCTTTGTAACTTCTCAGTTATATATGATCATTTTGTGACATGTTGCAACTTTATTCCTGATTTATTTGTTGTTGTTCAATGTCAGACCGGATATTATAGCACTTATTAGCTGAAACAACAGTTGCTATAGAGAAGATGCACGCAGATCTTTGAAAACAGAGTTGTAGCAAGAACATTTTGTCATTGCAATCAGGAGCAACCGTATTTGCTGAATTGATAAAAAAAATGTATTGAAAATCAAAAAGGACATGCATATTGTGTTTACAGCTTATTTTTCTGCCCCAAAGTGGCCAAAAAAATCATATATTGCAGCTTTAAGCTTTCAGAGTAGATGTTTCCTACTACAGTGGGACGTTCTTAGCTAAAGTTGTGATACATACACTTTCAACTGTTTTTGTGTGTGCGTGTGTGTGTTTGAGTGTTTCATTGTTTGTTCTGTTAATTCAACCAGGAGAGTTTCAGGTGCATCCACTTGCAGGAAATAGTCAGTCAGCTGACATTCTCTGTTGCTGCAAAGTAACACCTGCTGCCTGCTGTGACCCTGCCCACCTCTCTCTGATGCTTTGTGTTTCAGGTCAAACCTCAGAGGATTGTACAAGGGAGACATTTACAACATTTACAACAGCCAGAAGACCATCCGTCCATCCAAGCTTGGTGTTGTCTGTTGGATGGGCTTGACGGGACAGCAGGCTGCAGTCATCTGTCTTGGTGAAGCTCAAATACACAGCAAAAATAATCAGTTTTAAAGGATTTGGCTGGTGATTTTCTATATCTTATATCTTTGTTATTGTCAACAAATTGTCAACTGTTGGCATGTGCAGAGCAAAGCACAGGTAGTTCAGATATGATTTGTTGTTATGTCTAGGGGACTTCCATTATTGTCCAAAAATCTATTAAAAACAAATCAGTTAGCCACACTGTTACTCTGGGTGACATGTTCCTAAACCATCCTGCTGCAGGAAATACTGACTGGAGCACCAAATCAGTCCACAGCTGAAAATAATCCCCAACAAATGCTCAGTTTACTCCTGTTTTAGTAACATTTGCTAAAAACTACAGTGGCCAGCTGTATTATTATTATTTTAACTGTCATGATTTTTTTAGATTTACATCTTAAGTAGTAATGAATGGTCTCTGAGTGCTACAGACAGTGTAGGGAACTCGGACTAACACATTATGGGTTTTTTGCTCTTTTAATGGGATTTGTTGACAGTGATGAAAATATAGAATAATTTCAGCCTTATCGTTTTATTAATGTTAAGAGTGATTAGTGAAATAGCAGAATCGGTTCTTCAGATTCTCACATCACGAAGTATTTTTTAATTAACTGCTTTGCTAAAAAAAAATGCTTTGAAGAAAATGTTGAATCTCATTTGGAAATTTAAGAGTAAATTTAAGTTTAAATTTAAGATTAAAGACGGTCTGTTTCTGTGTCGGCCTGGCAGGAATGGCGATCCAGACGGTTGTGTTTTTCATCTGCTTCGTGTTTCTGGTGTTTTTAATCATCATCCCTGTTTTTTACGGTCGTAACATCATCGCCTTTGAAATCCTGGGAAAGGCATGGTGAGTCGGCAACCTTTCGTGTACTGTAGCTCTTTTTTTATTTAATAATTACAGATCAGAACAAAGATAACATTTATTTTCTTCATATTCCATCTTTGTGATGTTACAGGCCAGGCTGGGTCACACTGATACTGGTTACAGTGCTTCAACACGTGACTGCTAAGTTTGCTTTCATCAAAAAGGAAGCTGGTACGACAGACTTGAACAACAGGTATGTGAACCTGATTCCAACTTATTTATTGGTAAAGAATTTAGTGTAGTATGTAAAGTGTGTATTGATAAATCAATTAATTATTAGTGGAACTCTAGTTTTTTGTGTTTAGGTATTAATAGTTTAGTTGTTTGGTCTATAAAATGTCGATCACTGATCCCAAACCTCAACGTTTTGTCCCGACCAACAGTCCACAACCCAAAGATATTTAGTTTACTGTCAGAGAAAAATAATGAAACCAGAAAATATTTGAATTTGAGAAACTGGAACTAGAATTTGTAATTTTTTTCTTAAATAATTACTCAATTAATAATCGACTACAGAGATTCATTTTCTGTCGACTGGCTAATCGATTAATTGACTAATCGTTTCAGCTCTACAGATATTTATTTTTGTCATTTTATAGATTAAACAATTAATTGATCAAAAACATATTTATGTATTAATCAGCAGGCTCTGTAACTCCACTGCTTAATGAGCAGTATTGCGTGCTTTATTCTATCCAAAAACTCGAAAACAACACTTAACTATCTGAAGTCGAATGCAGAGATTGTAATCATGTCAATACTGATTATGGATGTTGCTCCAAAAAACAACAATCCTAATTTGGACTGATATATATTTGTTTGATTTCCAGAGAGAGTCTGTTTCTTCTGACGTATCTGCTGTTCTTGGTCAACATTGTGGTGGGACTGATAGTCGCCATATGGAGAATGGTGATTACGGCTTTGTTCAACATTGTCCATCTTGGTCGTATTGACATCAGTCTGCTGCACCGCACCACAGAGTCCTTTGACCCAGGTATGATTTTAATAGTTTTAACTGTTTTTGGACAACAGTGGAATCATAACGCATAGAGGAATACGCTGTATCAAGTTTAACTACACAAAAAATGCTAAAAAATATAAGAATATACACTACTGCTAGTCTTCTTACGTGCTTTGTTGATAATAATAAAAAAATATTAAATTACACCAGCATTAATTATGAAGTACAAGTTCCATAGACAAGAAAATGTGTAGGTTAAAGATATTTCTTGACTTTGTGTGACTTTAGTCATGTTCTGTGACCTTTGACCCCATCCAGCCTACAGCTACTACACCCACTTCCTGAAGGTGGAGGTCAGCCAGTCGCACCCAGTGATGAAGGCTTTCTGCGGGCTGCTGCTGGACATGATGGTTGAAGGTGGCAGGGTGGGACAGAAAATAAGAGACGCAGAGGAAGGTAGAGACCCTAAACTGTACACACAAATATAGGTGTAAATGACCTGTGCTTCATAAATTATATTTAAAATGTGCAAAATTCCAGTACTGAATATTATCAAGACAGACTGTTATCCTCATTTATACTCTAGAGAATGCAATAAATTAAAATGGAGAGACACCTTCTTATTCTTAGGTCCAAATGGGAGAAAAATGTATAAAACTCAGCCTCAAGGTGATGCCAGAGGAAGCATCAAAAGGGTTTATACCACGTTCAAAGCTTCAAATAATCACATTTGAGAAGCTGCAACCAGAAAATGTTTGGCATTTTCCTTAAAAATTACCAAAACAATTATTTTGATTGTCATTTCCTAATAACACCAGTAACACACAGTATAAATTCATGGACCATCAACCCCTTCAGTTTGGTATATTGTTCTGCCCTGACAGCCTGCTCCTCCATGCTTTCAGGGATTCAGGAGAATCGGCAGAACAAGGCAACCAGCAGCCGGAGGATTCGCTCTCGCTGGCAGCTGCTCTACACGCTGGTCAACAACCCGTCCTTGCTGGGCTCCAGGAAGCACTTCCAGACATTGCAGACCATGGAGAGCGTCCTGAATGGGACCCCAAATCGCAGCTCTAAGACAGGCAGCAAGAAGGAAGCCGCCGAGCCAGTCCAGTCCCCCGAGACCCAGACTAACCAAGATAAAACTGACTGAGATCCTTAATCTATACAGTAAGGTTGGCAGTATACTCCAAACAAAATTGCATTTGACGCTTATGCTGCTGTGAACAAATCCCAGTGTACTCTTTGTGACTTCTAGTCTATTCATTCAATGGCATCTATGCTAGCTAGAGGAACTTATGTGTCTGCTGAGAGAAACATGTAAATCTAATTATACTTGAACTAACCAAAAAACTTTAACCACTCACAACATTGGACAGAAGTTCGGCTAACCCACGTTACACAGTTTGGTGATCGGTGCCAAATGCTGAGCTGTGCTTTGATTGTAAACCTGCCATTTCTTCCTGTGTGAAAATATTCGGAGTAGCCTGCCACCCATACTGACATGATGCTTGATCTTACGTGGTCGAGCTGAAGGATTTTGAATCAACAAAAGCATTGTTCAGGGTTTATTCAAGTCTTTAATGGAGGTCAGGTACATGGGGACAAACTCAAAAACAGAGGCACAATTTTTGTTGAAGTTCCAGACCATCGATCATTCACCTTTACATCAGTGGTTGAACGGCCCACTTCACTTACATCCACAAAAGTCTCAACAGTCTTGTGTTTTAGCGTTTGTCTCCAACTGACCCATCTGTCACTGACTTGACTTTAATTACAGGATTCTTGGATAAAACCTGCATGCCCAGAGGTCAGGTGAGCCGAATGCCCCTCTGCCCTGGACCCTTAATGGCCCCAAAAACCAAGGTTTCACCTGTAAATAAATAAATATGAGCATATGCCCATGTTGCTAAAATAAAAAAAATCTGACAATAAGATACACACCTTACTGTATGAAAAAAATTTACTTTCATTTGTGCATTAGTCTAGAGACCTTTTAGTAATTTAATGTTGACATGCACAATTTACAGGCCAGTGCTGATCAATGGCAGCGTCAGAACAGGACAAGTGGGTCGATAAGAGCTAATTTTTGGGTTAATCCAGCCACTTCAACACATGCTGGTTCTCAGTGTGTTCTCAGTGCTCCAAGCTTTTCTCTGAGTCATGGGGTCTTTTCCATAGCAGACATTTTGACTTATCATAAGGGGAAAAACACTATTACTCAGTGTTACTGAGAGCATTAAAAATGTCCCAGTAAGCTGTGTCAGTGTGACAGTGAGCCAGCATGCACAATACCAGCAACCTGAAACTGAAGCTGCTAAATGGAATTCAGCCTTCATTCATTTTCTTATTTACATCAGTGCTTTTCCTACTGTGTTCCCTGATGAAGGCCTATCTAATGTTGTTCAAGAGGGTTTTGTAAGATCATGGATGGCAGAATTTTATCAAAGCAAAAACAAAAAGTTTTCATATTTGAACATCAAGATACTCCAGTGTAAAGCTTGGCTAATATACTACTAATTAAAATATAATATCTTACTATCTTTTGTTAGAAGTTTGTTTATGCAACTGTTTCTATTATTGTGGGATAAATCATACAATGAGATATTGAAGTTATTGCATATTTTCACTTTTATGTTATATGATGCATTTCTTACATGCAACAAGTGACTGCTGAAGAAAAATAAAGCGCTCAAATACAAAGCATGCTGTTAAATTTGTGACTCCACTTATATCCTGTTTTAAATCTATATTTTAATTTTGTTTTACACAATCTACTATTTGCATATTGAGCAATCTATATTGATTCATTGCGCTGTTGTAACCTTTTCAAACATATGAATATAATCTCTATGATTGAATATTTTGTGAAATGTTTATTAGTCCCATTATTGTCCAACTATTTTTAATTACTAAATGATATGAAATTCAATTAAGTCTTTTACTAATTACTCTTTTTAATATCCTACCAATTTTCTGTTTAACATGAATTTATTCATTTTTAAAAACTTTTATTTACCACCCATTTTATTATCCATACAAATCAAATAATTCATCTCTTAGCTGCAAGGCTCTATTGGTCCTCCATATCTTTTTAGTTGTCGTGTAATGAAATGGGATAAAATTAGCATGTAACAGTTTTTTTAAAACATCAACACATTTGATATGAATTTGTGTCTATTTTTGTACCAATTAATTGCTGCAGGGTCATGTTGAAACTATGTTACCAGAATGTCTTGTTATATTGTGGATGTTTGACATATAGTGGTGTCTTTTAATCCCATGTGAGAAGGTCACATGTTTGGCAAGACATGGAAATGAAAAGTAAGTAACAACCTGACTAATTAACTAATTGGATAGTTATTTTAAATGTTGGGTTATTAAGCTGTTGAGAAAGAGAGAGATAAGCAATCATTTAGTGCTCCTTTGTCAAAACTTTATTGAGGCACATAGGATTAGGAGAGTTAGTGAGGATATTTAACATTAACACTTTGGTAAAAACATATTTCCTGTATTACAGGGTATAAAACAGAAAAAAACAAACAACAGCAGCCAAGTTAGTACAGCATTTGAGTCAAGAATATTTACACGGACACAGCATACTGCGACTCACAGTAACAAGCAGCATGCAGGTCTTCTAACAGAGTACTCTGGGAAATACAGCAGGATGGACACGTGACCCAGATACAACAGAGCAATTACTTCACATACATGCTCACAAGTGCCTTTGCTGTTATACACGGCAGTAAACCTGGTGGATAATACTCAACTAAATTGTCCACATTTTACCAACGTGAGAGAGAGCGTATTTAAAACACCCATTTAGTTTAATACAACAGGAAAACAGTAATCTTAGTTCACAGTAGCTCAGGACACAATGGTTTTCTCTTTGAAACTACACTAAACATTTATACTCCAGTACTTTGGTGGTATGAGAGAATTGCATTTCTGTATGTTTAAGCTTACTTCACTCCTAACATGACAGCACAAATGTAGTAGTTTAAAAGCTGTTATAGTTAACCCATTTACTGCTGTCTGCATCTAGTTTACATTTAACTAATTATTTTGCTGTATATTTATTACGATATTTCTTTTAATACCTTTTTTTGTTGTCAAACCAAGCTTAACAGCTTGATTTGTTGTGTGTCCACCTTGTTTATTTTGCTGTTTATTAGGAACAAGTCTAACAAAGATGTGCTGAACAAATAGACATGGAAGTGATAATTAAGTTATAATAATAAAGTTTGTAAAATGGATTATTTCCTGGCAGAGACTTTCATTTCTACCACTTGGTGTCCTTTTGCCGATCAAAACAATTCACATGTTGAAATAACGCTAATACAGAAATACATTAAATACATTAATACATTAAAAAAATATACATTAAGTTTATTTGGCTGTAAGTGCCCAAAGAGTGCCAGCAAATCATTATGTGCACTCTCAAAATGTTGCTACAAATATTTGCAGTGGTACATTTCACAGTTTCAGATCATACAAGAAGCACAAATCAACAATAAGCCTTCACGTTTACTTTGATAAATTACATCCACCGTCGTGGAGATTATGTTGTCTGTTGTCATTAAAACATTTTAGATTTTACTGAAATTTCGTTGAAAGTTGGTCCATAGACGTAGGAACATGGCCAGTTCCAGGAACTTTTAACAAGGGAATGAACAGTGACATTTGTTAACGTGAGATGAGGCGTGTTTGAACATGTTTGTTATTTTCTCATGAACTACTGTACTGCACGTACTTGAATGAATTACTACGTACAGTATCTCCTACATGTATCCCATGATTGTCTATCCTTATGTGTATTTTGATGCAGATTCACATTAAAAATGTTTTCAAATATTTCGATTATTATGATAACACATTTGGAAAAGTTTGCAGCTGTGGTGAAGGTAGTGATCTGTTGTTAAAGGAGTAGGGAGGGAAACAGGCTCTCTTGTGTAGAGTAAAATGATAAGATCGATACCACACTCATGTCCATTCACTAAATACAAAGCCAGCATCCAGTTAATAAAGAGAGTGGAAGCAAGAAGAAACACGGCGTATTTCCCAAAATTTCAAACTATTCCTTTAAATACGACTCCTGCTCTGTGCAAGGCCTCCGGCTGAAAGGCATCAGCGATAAAATTTTAATAACATGGTGTACCACCTGTTTATACTTACTGTATATCTTAAGGTTGACTGACCAGTTTCTCTCTGTGGAACACTTTGTTGTCTTTTTTGTTTTCTAGTGTTGCTTGCGGAAGTTGGAAAATATTTCCAGCTACAAAAAAACTGTTCAAAGAGCAGCAGGAGGAATGGAAAAGACAGGGTTAAAACCAGACCTTCAGTTTTGACTAAAAGATGTTCATCTGGAAAACGACAATCAAATGAGCCTGGCAACTGGTAGACACTGAATGTTACTGTACAGCCTGGGTTGTAGTGAAGAACATCGACACTTATGAGAACCTACACCACTGACACAAACTGAAAAATACCTGTTTTACCCCTTAACCAAATGCAAAATAATTTTATAACAATCTTTTATGCCAGAAGCAGTCAAGACCTACTGATTTGGATATTTGTAGTTGCATGTAATATTGACCGCTTCAGCTCCTAGAGGCAACCTGTCACTATACTCGGATCCTGCCTCACAGTCGTCTAAATTCCCCTTGTACTGGGACAAAGCAACAGATTCAGTCACCAGACTTTCTTCTGTATCCGCCTCTTTCTCTCCATCTACGCTCTCCATCTCCCCCTCCTCCTCATCCAGCTGGCTGCCATTAATCTTCCTCTGAGACTCGGTGTGGGGTGCGTGGATGTTGAAGTTGGTGGTGAGGTTCCTCTCTATGTGATACTGGTCTTTGGCCTTCAGGATCAGCTTGTATGTTTTACTGCGGTATTTGTACACCAAGTGGAAGCACGTCGCACCGAGAAGGGGCACGGTGGACACGGTCAGAAGGCAGATGCTGACTGAGATGATGATGAGCAGATTGGGAACCCTCCTCCTGGTGGTGAACAGCACCTGCACCTCACAGTCCTCCCTTCTGTAGGTCAGACACAGGGAGTAGTTGGTGCCGGGGCGTAAACCGCCGAACAGGTACGTGTTGACGCCCTCCTTGATCCGCGACCACTGCACAGCCGAGTGTTTGCGGTCGGCAGTGACGCACAGATACAAGCCGTTTGAAGGGGCTTCCCCAGAGACGTCTGAAGGGTCTTGAGACTCTTCGCTGACACTTTCAAAGCTCTCAGATGTTGCAGCGGCCCGGTTGGCGCTCTTATCTCTGGGTATGAGGAGAGGGTTGAGCCGTACTGTTGCCTCTGTTTCTGACACCCCTAAGGCAATGACGCCAAAGTCAAATGTGTACTGCTTGATATCATCCAGGCTCCCGTTAAAGACATTGCTTGAAATATATCTTGTATTAGCCGTCACGCCACATTTACTAGCACGTAATGGATTACTTGTTGCCTCCTCGGAAGACTTAGAATTGATCTCTGCAGTAGGCGGGAAAGTGGGCTTGTTGCTCATGATGTCTTTTCTCTTTAAATCAGGCAGACGCACAGAATCAAGAAGAGATGTTTTGTCTGTTGTTTGGTGTACAGATGGGTGTGTTTTAGTGTAAATGGGAGTTGTGGTCATTTGCTTAACGGGTGTTGGTTTTGGTGAAGCCACCACCTCCACTGACAGAGAATCCTCAGCTCTGCCAAATTCATTTGTGGCAGAGCAGCTGTAGTTGCCGCCGTCTTCCTTCCGCAGGTGTGAAATGATTAGAGTCCCGTTATTAAACACTTTGACAGGATTATGGGACAGTAAGGAGTCTGTGTCTGATTCAGCTGAGTCACCCTCAGTAAACGACAAAGCCAGCTCTTGCTTCTGGCTTTGGCTGTGAATACTCCACATGACCAGTGGCTTTGGGTTTCCTTTGAATTTACAAGTCAAGACCAAAGCACTGTCCTCGTAGAAAGTTATGTTATGGATATTTGGCTCCGTTCGTATTGTGACATTTGGGCTTGTGCACTTTGACTCAGGCAACATCCCAATCACTTGTCCTTTAAGTTTCTCTGGAGTTGCACAAATGGTGAAATTCTGCTCCGCGACTGAGATGGTGGTTGTTGAAATCCAGTCTCTGAGCCAGTCGAGGGAGCAGGTGCATGCAAAAGGATTGTGATAGATCTGCAAATGTGACAAAGAAATTAAGCCATCAAACGTCCCCTCAGCTAAGGTTATGAACTTGTTGTTGTTGAGACGGAGGGACCTCAGGTCTTTGAGGTTGGACAAGGCGTCCCTCGGCAGGTTGACCATCTCGTTGTGGTTCATCTTCAACATCTGCAGGCTTGTGAGATTCTGCAGATCCTCCCAAGGAAAGTCTACGATTTTATTGTAGCTGATGTCAAAGTTGCACAGATGAACCAGGGGCAAGAGCGCCCCTTGTTCGATGGAGATTATCGCATTGCGGGCCATCCACAGAGACGTCACCCGGGTGATATTGTCAAAACTGCCTAATGGTATCAAGCTGATCCTGTTAGCTGAGAGACTCACAGTCGTAACATTGGGAGGCAAACCATCTGGGATTTCAGCCAAGTCTTTGTAGGCGCATTCTGCAAAATGACGGCCGTATTTATCTGAGCAGCTACAGAGCTCAGGGCATCCGAGTCCAGTGGTGAAGACCGCAGCAATCCACAAAGTGATGTACAGGATGTCTGCGGCTGCCATTTTCTGCTCCTGTAAAACAGTGTCACAGTCCATCTATCAATCAGTAGATTACACTTTATTTTGCATGCTTTATGCACAATGCTTAAGAGTAGAAGATCAAAATAGACATATTAAAGATTGTTTTGACATTAAGAAAATAGAGCAACAAAGCAAAACAAAAACATACAATAGTTCAAATTATTTTCTTTATTTTGAGCAGAAGTAGCAGAAAATGGAGTCTGTCTGTAGTCTGGGGTTCTATGTTTATATCAGAACTGAAGAAATACAGCCCGCCTTTGGTAAAGTGCAGACTGTGTTAATAAATATCCTTTCTGTCAATGTGTCAGTATGCAGTCTTGTTTACAGGAACCAAACAGCTAACATACCAGGTGGATGCTTTCCTCCGGGTGGTAAATAAAGCAAAGGGGTCACAAGCGGTTTCAAAGCTCGTTCTCACACCAGGTCATGGTCTGTTTTTAATCTGACATTTAAAATGTTGGTCCAGACAAATAACAGGAAACATATTTTCTCACTTTCCTGTAGTACTGTAGTATCTAGCCATGCAGAAACAGTTTTTATTTTATCTGTCCAGGTTCTGTCCTCATTGTTTCTGCTTTCACTGGAAATATTTCCTATAAAAACAGTCGACTCTGAGGTGCATTCATTTCATCAATTGTGCTACATAAATGATTATTACTACTTTATCTCAAAAACAGGACACATAAAACTAAAACTATCATGGTTAGATATGTACCCATGTCTGGTATCTTATCTAACATGATGAGTGAGAAAATGCTGTATGTCTTTTTGTTTATTTGTTTGTTTTTTTGTGTTTTTTGCCTGAACCCACTTTTAACAAGATTGACCTGTTTACTGGAAGTTTAGAGCAGCTGTTTTTGTCAATGCAAAACATTAAGTAGCCTTATCAGGAGTCAAATTTAGAGCATTTTCATACAGTAGCTCAACTTTACCTTTCATAGCTCAGCGTCACACCCAGTCATCCTGTCACCCAATAAACGTGTCCGTTTTTTATCCAGCCATTTGATTCTTATTCTCTGACTATCATTAAGGCAGCGTTGTATGCTGTCAGTTAACACGAATTTGTGCCTGCAGGGAGGATACAGAAGGCCCTGTGGTGTCTGGGAAAACAGAAAAAAAAACTGGTGCACACGCAATTTCACAGCTCGGACATCAGATTTTTGCTTTAAAGCTCTGAGTGTGCGCTCCATTGATAAGCTGATCCATGTTTTATTCAAAGATGACACAGTATTTCTGCATGTTGTGTCATCCGGAGACGCTTTTGGTTTCAAACTGCGCAGCAGCCTCCGGAGCTCTGTCCTTGGTGCTGAAAGGCAGCCGCGCTGTTTGTTTACAGCGGTCAGGTCTGCTGCATGCAAACCGCTGGAATTCACCCCCACATATGAAACACACCTCACTGACTGTCAGTGTAATCTGACACAACAGGACTAAAGTTCATCTCTGCTAAATGCCTCGAGGGTCGCACATGAAAAATTGATCCGGGGAGGAAAGAAGATCCCTCTCCTCACCTCTACATCTGCGTAGTGAAGCTGGGTGACAGGCTTACCTGCGTGTTTCTTTTCGTTTTTAATCTCTGAGGAGGAATCCGCATGCGTCAGTCGGTGTTTTGCAGTGGCGGCAGCTCAGGCTACATGCTGTCTGGAAGTTTGAGGATGAATTCAGAGTCCGTCTTTCGGCTTCTACATGGTGAAAACACGCGTGTCCGCTCCGGGGTTTCTCCTCCCTGTGGATGCATGTCACTCTGAGTTATCTCGCCCCCTCCTCACCCCAGTCTCCCCCCGCCTCTCAGCTCTGCATGAACAGTACAGCATCGACGTTTCCAAAAAAAATGTTTTAAAGGGGAAACGACCTTCAACGTGACCGTCACTGTATAGGATGTTTAGGAGGAAATGAAGACTGATGTGAGGGATGACTGTCGCTTTATAGTCAAAATTTAATAATAGTAATGATAATAATAATAATAATAATAATAATAATAATAATGCAGCCTGGTGGTAAATGTATTAAAATAGATCTATAATTCTCTCCTTAGGCATAACTTAGCTCCCAAAGTTGTTTAAATGTTAATACGTATGTTCATTGTTGTTTATTTACAGGTGTTACACTGCTTTGTTGTTAAAACTAATGTGTAATAGATTAAAATTAAAACTGCCAGTGTGGGGGCCACGCCTGGGCCACAGAGAGACGCCGCGGCTCTCTGAGGCCCGCCCCGTACGTGGGGGCCACGCCTGGGCCGCAGAGAGACGCCGCAGCTCTCTGAGGCCCACCCCGTACGTGGGGGCCACGCCTGGGCCGCAGAGAGACACCGCGGCTCTCTGAGGCCCACCCCGTACGTGGGGGCCACGCCTGGGCCGCAGAGAGACACCGCGGCTCTCTGAGGCCCGCCCCATACGTGGGGGCCACGCCTGGGCCGCGGCTCTCTGAGGCCCGCCCCGTACGTGGGGGCCACGCCTGGGCTGCGGCTCTCTGAGGCCCGTCCCGTACGTGGGGGCCACGCCTGGGCCGCAGAGAGACGCCGCGGCTCTCTACGAGGCCCGCCCCGTACGTGGGGGCCACGCCTGGGCCGCAGAGAGACGCCGCGGCTCTCTGAGGCTCGCCCCGTACGTGGGGGCCACGCCTGGGCCGCAGAGAGACGCCGCGGCTCTCTGAGGCCCGCCCCGTACGTGGGGGCCACGCCTGGGCCAGAGAGACACGCCGCGGCTCTCTGAGGCCCGCCCTGTACGTGGGGGCCCCGTACGTGGGGGCCACGCCTGGGCCACAGAGAGTCGCACTCGCAAGGTTGCCATTGCCATTTACTGCAAAATTCAAAGTAAAACAAATTAACTGTTGCTGAAATTAACATTTTGTTGATAACAGCATAAAACACCACAACAGTAACATCCTGTTAAGGATTGTATTGTACTGTTAACTTGCATACTTACATTTCTACTGTACACTGCAAAATATGACACACTACTCGACACAATATTGTCTAACTGGCTACTAACAGTGAGGACTACAGTTACTTGTGACTTGATATAAATTGCTCAGCACCTACAGTTAATAAACAGCCATTTGAATTGTGACTTCAAATGTTAAGACAAATTATTCAACTTCAAGTCTAATCAAATCTATTAGTATTTAAGCATAAAAAAAAAAGACTATTTCATCAGTTACAAAGTGGTACACACTACTACGCAGACAGCAATGATCAAAATCATATTATCAAAATAAAATGAAGTCGTTTGGAGATGTTGACAATTAAACAAAGTAAAATGAAACTCACTGTGTCATTTGGAGCATCAGAATCAGTCCAGCTCCGCTCTCAGACATGTTGACCTGCCACTGAAACAAGACATTATTTTAGAAACAGTACAGATGTAGCTAGTTAGCAAGACTCAAAGCTTAATTCAAGTCCGATGTCTTACGCATTTCATCCAAATAAAATTCATTTCAGGAAAACAATTTGCGCAAAAACTCAAAATCACCAAGATCAGTTAAGTCAGAAAGAATCTCAAAGAATAGATCACAGGCTGAATGACAAAATATATACTAGTAAAATAGCTTTTTTTGTTTGATGTTGTGATCAGACGGCATGGTACCAAATAATTATCACGACAAAAATAAGGACATATAGCACAATGCAAACTGGCTGGAAATGTGATGTATTTAACCTACCAGGCAAAGCAAAAAGAAACTCACCTGTTGATTTGCTGGATGAAGATGGGAAAAAACAAAAAAACAAAACAAAAACAAACTCTGTCCAGGCAGAAATGTTCCAACTCTACTGTTGTTGAGAGATGCTGCTACAATAGTGTGATCGCTTGCAGTGATCACACTAATTATCAGCCTTCACCTTCAGTAGTACACGCACACGCTGACACACACGGTTTAGACTCGGGGATGAAAGGATTGTTTTTAGTATAATCCCAAAAGTCCCACCCACAGCTGCATGTCAGGTCTGGAATAACAATCGCCGATACGCTTCTAGATTCTGGCTCTCAAATAAAATTAAAATTCTCATAAATTTGATCTCCGACAACGAGGATGTGAAGCCACCGACATACTTCTGTACCCCAAAAACCGGAAGGATTTTGGGTTGAAAAGACGAGATAGGAAACAAGAAAAACGAAACATTTCTGCAACACTTTCTGGCATTTTACAATTATTTGCTGTTTTACTGTAATATAAAGTTTTACCTGTGAGGAAGCTTTGCCAGAGTGTGAAGGAAGGTGATAAGAAACAGACTCAGAGACCAAATGACAACAAGCATAATTAAACTTACCTTAACACAGCTACACTGACATCCTGTTTCTGCTCTTTCTCAAAGAAACTCTCCCCTTAAATAGACCCTCCAATCCATGTAGGCAGAACCATATTTCTATCAGGGGGGTCCTTTCCCTTATACCAACAGCTGCTATATGACAATGTCACTGTATCAGTTAACATTGTTTACACACACATCAACCACAGCAGAGTCCTCACTGTAAACCAAAATAAGTACAAATAACATAAATACTAAACCAAACATTTAACTAAATAAAATAAACACCCCCATACTTGGTCTAACCCATGACATCACTGATGATGTCAGCAAGATCTTAAAACCAGGAAGTGGCTCGGTGCCCCCCTTTTGCCTCCCGGAAAGTGTGGTGAGTACATGCTAACTTACAACCCAAGCTAAGCTATAACTCAACAAACTCAGTACTAAAATCAGGAAACAATAAATATTGAACTTAAATACTTTTCTGTCTCAATTAAACAGTAATTGCAGATGTAAATGTAACAAATTAATGCTGAACGCAAACAAAGCCGAGGATAGTGTGTGACAGCAATGTGACCGGCTAAACAAACAAATGGCAAGACCACCATTTTGTCCCCAAAGGACAACAAATGGTTTTTGTGATCTATGACTGTGATTATGGATGAAGGATAAGGATGCCAGTAAACTAAAATTCAGGAATAAGTATGGTGGAATACATAAGTGCATTTAGACATTAATCATTAACACAAAACTGGAAGAGAGTAGTCTATATGATGAAGAAGATACTGACAAAGCCTATGAAACATCTCTAACAAATATATTTAGATCGTTATATGACAAAAACTGTCCAATAAAACAGATCACAGGGATCACAGAGGGGATACAAAATACCTGCAAAAAAACTCTATAAAATATAGAACTACAGAGACAGAAAATATAAATATATAAACATAAGTATATTCTATTCACTTTCAAACTATATCTGGACTTTAAACAGAATGTGATGTGGAATGAGAATGATATTAACTTGTCTGTAAATAATAAACCTGTTAATAGCCGACTGTTTGATCTCGGCTGGGCTCAGATTTAGTTGGAGACATTTTGATGCTGCTATAATGTTACTGTATGATTGAAGTGAAGCCAGCTATCCATCAGCAGTGACTGTCACCAGCAACATTTCACTATTTACCACACTGACGGTGAATATTCATGTTTTTGTATGTGCCTCAAGTCTCAGTGTGAAAGCTTTGGTTATTAATGTGGTTGCTTCTAGTTTCTTACTCTGTATAATTGTGACTGTATGGCAGGGTAAGGATGCGTACTTTTAAAGTGCGTTTCAACTCAGAATATGAAAGATAACTGTTGGTATGGAATTAGCTGTCTCTCCTGTTTTCCTCTTTATCCAGGTGAAAGCTGTTCACATGTTGGAGCTGTCCTTTGGTGCTTCTGATGTCAAAAGACACAGTCACAACAACTTCTCATAAATAAATAGATTTATTTACAATATGTACGCATAATAATAATAAATATTATGCAGTTTTCTTATAATTCTGATGGATTCTCTGTAAGACTGATGATTGATAACAGTTGAGCCATCTCAGCAAAGTCTTAATGTTTCAGTGATGGTGATTGATACAGTGATAACTGAAACAGCTATGACTACAGCTCTACAGATGAAGAGGTGAGAAATATTATTTCTGACAGGTCTGATAAGACCTTGGAGCGCCTCATTAGCACCATATGATGATGTCAGGACAGGTGTGTCTGTAGACTCTGTAATCTTTGGCCTTCAGGCAGGTGAGGTCCTCAGTCAGACAGTTGGTGGATGTAGGTTTAAATGGACAGAACGAGACACATCACACAGATATGAGGAAGCCGCACCTGTTAGATGGTGACTGTTCAGATGTCTTGACACAGACTGTAAGATGATAATAAAACTTAAACATCATAATCAAAGCTGCTATAAGTCTTCAAATCTTATTAAAGGAGCAATAATTTCCAACATGACCACCAGCAGACTTATTAGAGGGCCTGAATTTAGACACTGAGACCATAATGACTTGTTGAAAAAACAATTATTAACTTAGTATTTCTAGAGAGAAGTTGAGGGTTTTTGAATGGGACTCAGTTGGAGCATCTAGTGGCCGTCAGTGGAATTACACTTTAACACATATGAACTCAAAAGCTGGGACAGTGTCAGCAGAGGCAGTGACAGACAGAAGTCTGCTCTCTGAGAAACACAACTTCTATACTGCTGCGTTTCCTGACTTAGTTTTTGGAAAAAGAAGTCTGAAGGCAGAGCAGAGTCCAGCACAGACAGCGAGTACAGCTGCTGTCAGTCCTTCCCCGACTGTCTGGTTGTGGTCTCACAGCAGGTTTCTGAGGTTTGGGCTGATCAACAGCTGCTGTAAAGGACAGAAAAATAATTATAATATTTTATGTTTTTATTTATAAATCGTAGCAAATAACACAAGTGGCTGCTGAGTGCAAACAAACTCATATAGTTTAGCAGTTCAGTCTGTACATCACTGATAACATTAAAAAAGGCTTTCTGAGTTTTACTAAATCATCTTACCAGTGACATTGAGCCGACGTCTCCCAGAGCTCCCACCATAACCTGTGAACACTTCACACAGGTAGAAGTCTGTCGTTTGTTTGTGGTATTGATGGTCAGACTTATCTCCAGCTCTGCCTTCTACTCTTTAACCGTTTGAGAACCAAATGAAGTGCGAGCACACGTTTGCAAACACAGACAGTTACTCTGATGTCATATAATATGAATTTAAACCTCTTTGAAGATGCTTTGTCCTCCAATACAAGGAAACTGTTTAAACCACACTATTATAGCTATTCAGCACTCTGTCTATGTATATATAACAAACTGACTGATGAAAATGTGTCACCATCACAGTCTTTGCCCTGTTTACATCCCTGGCTATTTGAATACAGTCGTGACAAAGAGTCTAAAACTGAAGCAAATGATGTCTTTAGTTCATTCTTGTAGACGTGTATTTTCTCTGGCAGCCCCCATAACTGACCACTAGAGGACCATTGATTGACAAGTTATCCAGTCATGTGACTCTGACATCAGACTTTCTTCCTTTGTCTGCAAACTTCTGTCTTCCTGATCACACATGTTGAAAGGATATATAAATTTGTGAGATCATTCTAATGAACTCTCAGAGACCCTCGGGGGGGTCTGTGCCCTCGGCTGACTTTACTGTCTTTAAGAGAAGATCTCTGAATGAAAATGAGTTCTGTGGGTCCCCACGAGTCTCACCTTTACAGATATGCCAGTTTTATGCTAACCCCATGCAGTTTTGAGTGAAATTTTATTACATTATCAGCAAGTTATTACATTATTGACTTTTATTACATTTAGAATGGAAAAATGATTACGTTATTGACAGTTATTACATTATTGGCTGCTTCAGGGATTAAAAGGATTTCAACAGTTTTCCTGTTCAATCCTCCGGGATTAAAGTGATGATAACAACTGATTTATTTGTGTAGAAATCATCAAGCTGCAGGGAAATACTGAGTGTGTCGTATTGGCAGGTTTGAGTCTTTTTATAAACTCAGCGCATGATGGTGCAGCAACAACTTCTATCAGTCAAAAGCTCTAAATTCTGTTTTGTTTGTTTGTTTGTTTTTGTTTGTTTAAATCATGAGAACAGCTCTGAAGATGAATGAAATTCCAGCTGATTCATCTGGGGAGGGTTGAGAATGGGACCATAAAACCATTTAAGGCTGAAGTTCTTTGGTGTGTTGTGAACAAGTTTAACAGATCTGTCAACATATATTTTATATTTATTATTTAGCTCTTCAGGATTTAAAGCTGGACAAGAGAACTTTGAGTTTGGGACTTTCTCCACTCATCAGGGAATGAAACAAGCAACAGTAAGACTTCATATGGATGGTTTTCTATAAGCCCCCCCCCCCCCCCCCCCGCCATATTAAAGGGATCATTAAGCCAATAAACAATAACAAAGCTTTTTTTAATCGGCCAACTGTTAGGCAAGGCAAGTTTATCAAGTTTATGTCAGCAACAAGGCAATCCAAAGTGGTTTAAGTAAAGCATAAAAGGCATCAAGACAATATAAAAAGAACATAAGACAATGTAAAAAGACATTTAAATGCAATTAAAAGTTTTAAATTGGAAATAAAAAGAAGCTAAAATAGAATGAGATTAAAAAAAAACTACTTTTGCTACTTTAACTAGGAAGGACCCTAAGGAAGAAAAGTGACAACTGAACAGCCACCATTTTTGTTTTCAATGGTGAAGGAGAAATGTTTTAATATAATAATGTATGTGTGTGTGTGTGTGTGTGTGTGTGTGTGTGTGTGTGTGTGTGTGTGTGTGTGTGTGTGTGTTGTATGTCATTGCTGTATGACATCACACTGGTTGCTGTATGACATCACACTGGTTGTGATTCTGGAACCTATATAAGACATTGGAAAGCTTTAGAATCAGATTTCACACCAGAGACAAGTGACCGTTGAGAGCTTCTGAAAACTCACCAGAGAGTGAAAAGAATCGTACACAATGGACAAACAAGCAAGTGCAACATCAGATGCGCCAGAAACAACGCTCGAAAAAGAGCACAACTCTACGCTCGCCGTGGACCAACCAGAAAACCCTGATCCTCCTGCTTCTATGACCAAGGCAGTGAGTGAAGACCCGCTCCGGTTGTTGGTGACTGTTCTGACTGTCAAAGTGTTGAACAAGTGCCACGCTCTCCAGATACAGAACCCGGAGTGCATCAGCCATGCCAAGCATCTGGTGAACCAAGTTATGGAGACAATCACCATCACCAATGGCTTCTGCCCGGACATAAAGTACTCTAAAAAACTGTACAAATCCATTGTGAAAGACCTGCAGAAGTTCTACGGAAAGCGCAAGCTGGAGACTGTGATCATGTCAAAGGATCCCGCTGTGGACAAAGTCATCGTTCGGTGTTTCCAGGCTAACATCAGAGAGCTCGCCGCTCGGCTTGAGAAGAAGGCAGCCTCCCCTAACACGTGGAGAGATGTGGTGAAACTCTTCGCTATCTCAGCAGCTACCATCATCATCATGTTTGTACTGCTGCTGATCCTCTAAAGCTGCTTTAGAGCTGGCTGCAGCAACGTCCGCCGGCAGAAGTCAATAGAGGGCCGCACAGTGGCTCAGTGGTTAACACTGTGGCCTCACAGCAAGTAGAGTGCAAGCCGGCATGATCCTGACCAACACACCGTCTTCCACTCTAGTGGCTGTGTGGAGTTTCTCCCTGTGTAGGCGTGGGTTTTCTCCAGGAGCTCCGGTTTCCTCCCACACTTCCAATTTGGTCAATTAAAAAAATCGGGAGACAATCACCATCACCAATGGCTTCTGCCCGGACATAAAATACACTAAAAAATTGTGCAAATCCATTGTGAAAGACCTGCAGAAGTTCTATGGAAAGCGCAAGCTGGAGACTGCGATAATGTCAAAGGATCCAGCTGTGGACAAAGTCATCGTTCAGTGTTTCCAGGTTCACATCAGAGAGCTCACCGATCGGCTTGAGAAGAAGGCAGCCTCCCCTGACACGTGGGGAGATGTGGTGAAACCACTGGTTGTGATTCTGGAACCTGAGACATTGGAAAGCTTCAGCAACAGATTTCACACCAGAGACAACTGAACGTTGAGAGCTTCTGAAAACTCACCAGAGAGTAAAAAGAATCGTACACAATGGACAAACAAGCAAGTGCAACATCAGATGCGCCAGAAACAACGCTCGAAAAAGAGCACAACTCTACGCTCGCCGTGGACCAACCAGAAAACCCTGATCCTTCTGCTTCTATGACCAAGGCAGTGAGTGAAGACCCGCTCCGGTTGTTGGTGACTGTTCTGACTGTCAAAGTGTTGAACAAGTGCCACGCTCTCCAGATACAGAACCCGGAGTGCATCAGCCATGCCAAGCATCTGGTGAACCAAGTTATGGAGACAATCACCATCACCAATGGCTTCTGCCCGGACATAAAGTACTCTAAAAAACTGTACAAATCTATTGTGAAAGACCTGCAGAAGTTCTACGGAAAGCGCAAGCTGGAGACTGTGATCATGTCAAAGGATCCAGCTGTGGACAAAGTCATCGTTCGGTGTTTCCAGGTTCACATCAGAGAGCTCGCCGCTCGGCTGGAGAGGAAGGCAGCCTCCCCTAACACGTGGAGAGATGTGGTGAAACTCTTCGCTATCTCAGCAGCTACCATCATCATCATGTTTGTACTGCTGCTGATCCTCTAAAGCTGCTTTAGAGCTGGCTGCAGCAACGTCTGCAGGCAGAAGTCAATAGAGGGCCGCACAGTGGCTCAGTGGTTAACACTGTGGCCTCACAGCATGTAGAGTGGAAGCCGGCATGATCCTGACCAACACACCGTCTTCCACTCTAGTGGCTGTGTGGAGTTTCTCCCTGTGTAGGCGTGGGTTTTCTCCGGGAGCTCCGGTTTCCTCCCACATTTCCAATTTGGTCAATTCAAAAAATTGGACAATTTTACTTTTTGATTTCTGAAGCACTTCTTCCTCAATTAGAATGAACTTGAGTAGATTTGTGGTTCAGACAGGTGTAAAGACAGTTTGAATAAACAAGGTGTCAGAAAACAAAAGCATGTGAGATGGTCTCTGTGTCTTTAAAAATGATAATAAATCCTATGTTTGAAATATTTCTAGATGTGATAAAAACATGATGGGTCAGACTTGGTGGTATGATGCTCAACACTTAAATTACTACCAAACAAACACTTCTTGCAACAGACTCCATCTGTTCTGAGAGGAAACAGCAGATGGCAGAATGTGCGATGAATGTGATGAGACCCAATGAGACCCCAGGATTTCAAGTTTACTAATCAGAGTTGAAAAACATTTTTGGACATCCACTTTCTTACATCACATGGTAAATACTGTAGAGAAATCAGCATGCTGAAATCAGAGGGCTTCAAAGGAGCTGCAACTGAGTGATATAATATGAATATGATCGATCCACCAGAATCCTCACACTTTTTAAAGTCCTGGCAGGACAAGCTAGAGCTCACTTCTGTCACTGGACAAGAGAAAGTGGTGATAAAATGTGTTGAGATTGTTAAGATGTGAAATGGAGTTAACAAAAAAGAAGAAAAAGGGAAACTCAAGCACTTTATTTTATGCACATTTTTCACAAGCTCTCTGTTATGTATTTTATTTGTAAATGAGGCCTTTATATTACTTGAAATGAAGAAAAGAACATTTATTTAGTAGAGCATTTATTATTTATAATCCCTCCAGTTCAATGTGAATGCCATCATCAGTGGTGGAAGAAGTATTCAGATCCTTACATTTAGTTGAGTAAAAGTACCAATAAATCAATGTAAAAATACTCCATTACAAGTAAAAGCCCCATTTTAATGCACTTATTTACTTTCCGCCACTGTCCATCATCACAGCCTGAGGTCAGAAACTGGCTTAAAGACACATTTTTAGATAATTCTACCGTAGCGTTTCTCAGCAGGGGGGCGTCTGGGGGCGCTGGAAGCAATATTTGTGTTTAACTTGGTTTGTAACTTGTATTAAAATGTGTTAAATTCCTGTAAACTGAGCTACTGGCTGAAACAGCACCTCCTCTCAACCGGCAGCAGAGGGAGGAGGAGGAGGAGAGGATGAAGATACGGACTGATGTCTGTGTTCTTCATTCTTTCTAAACTTCACTCAGTATTTTAATGTCAGGAATATTATTTATTATAGTGACTTTGCTGATGTAGAAACAATATTTTGTTTTGTTTGGAAATAATAATTCAAAAAAAACAAATTGTTTAGTAATGAACTGATAAGAATACTGATAAATACTTATTTATTTCTTCTGGCGTTTCCTTCATTCCACTAATGCAGCCAACAAAGCAACATAACTCATCACTATAACCACCATCTCTACTGTTATCAGCCTCATATCTAAAGACAATGTGTCACAGTTACTGAGCTTAAAGAGTTTCTATGAAACATAATGTTATTGGTACAACCAGAACATTGTAAGGAGGATGTAGGTTTTTATGTTAATCTTGGTCTGTTTTTATGTTGTTTGGATGTTTTAACAGTTTTAATATAGAATATAGTGTTATGTTTTTATATGGTTTATTTTGTGGGTATTGATTCTCTGCTTTTTGATGATCAGTGTTGGTTGATTAGGATGTGAGACTGTGATTTGGATGAATAAATTGAACCTTCGAGTCCTAAAATTATTGTTAGGAAATAATATAAAATTGACAAAGTGTACTAAAATGATGTATAAAGAGTGATTTTATAAATGCCTTTTCTCTTTCTGCAGGCTTTATTTGCATTTGGAGACATTAGTCCTTCAGCATCACTGTTTTAATCTACAGGAGTAGATTTTTATTTTTAAAAAATGTTTCCTCCTGATTGTTCGATGCTGTTGACTCATACAGTTGGACTCTTTCTGATTTGTTCTACAGGAAACATGTTCAAACTGTCACCGTTTGGACATGATACGCTTTGACCCTGTTTTTTGCATCTTACTTGTCCTGACCAGTCCCTACAGCAGCTGATATTTTGTGCTTTTGATGTGCATAAAATGATCTTATTATTATCTTATCATCGAATAACAGATTAACGCTCTGCGTCAAGGTGCCATAAAGTGTGTAATTCCTCTCACTCACACGCAAGTAAGTGGTGATAAAAACATCTTTGTGTTACTGTTGTATAGATCGTGACATATTCTGTTATCTATTATCTGAAGCATTAACATAAACTATTTTATTGATCAGCAAAGAGACACGTGGAGCTCTTAATTTGTATTTTTAAGTCAAAGTAAATGTGATAAATAGCAAACCCAAACTTTTACTTCTAGCAGTTTGATAGTTTAAATGACTTTTCCCAACTAACCCAGCAGCGTGTCTGTGTAATTTACAGGCATCCAGCGGCTCCTTAAAGTCACAGGTCCTCAGCACGTAACCTGCTGTAAAACGGCCCATTATTGTTTTTACACTTTGGTTTTTGTACAAACTAAACAAAACGTTTAGTGAATGCAAGTGGAGCAGAGGAAAAGGTTAGCATTAAGTTGTCAGTCTGACAGTAAATGTACAGTATCGGCCGCAGTGTGTCAGTTAATAAATGCTGCAGCTTGACAAGACCAAGAAAATTCACGTCTGTTGTTTGCTGGGTGCTGGAAAAGTGAAGCAACACTGGGTTAGCTGCTCAGTCATTACAATACATGGCCGGAGGAAAGTTTGTGTCCGCACATCTTTCACACATATACTCCTTTTTCAGAGCTTTTACACTTTGACCCTTGACTTAATTAATCCAGGTTCAAAACTGTGTGCTTGTTCACTAATATGGCTCACTAGTAAGGAAAGGCAAGTTTATTTGTATAGCATATTTATTTGTTTGGCACATTTCCTACACAGGCTGTACTGGTACACTTAAAAGACAAAAAGTCAATTGTAAAATAGGTCTGCAGTAAATTAGTTAACAATGTTAGTGGTAGTAGTTGTAGTGGTGGTAATTTATTTATTCATTCAGCGTAGTGTGCTTCTGTCATTATACTTTTACATTTTGTAATCATAGTTTTTTGCCATTTCAGTATTGACACAGCCAGAGAGGATGACTCACTAGGGAGACTTGTCAACGATGACCATATAAACCCAAACAGCAGAATGAGGATCATCACTGGATGGACAGCCTCATCTCTGTTTATTTACTATTAAGGACATCAGGCCGGGGGAAGAGATAACCTACAACTATGGAGGTTCTGACTGGACATGGAGATTAAAGGTACAGACAGAACTTGATTTTCATACAGAGCTAACGAGCTGCTCTGTGAATCTACCATAGTTTCACAGTATTTTCACAAAAAAACTAAACAAAAACGGGTGCACGATGTAGAGTGATATTGAATAGAGCTTTGTTCAGTCACCGAGTGTTAACTCACTACATATCAACAGGTACAGTCTTGTTGTGTCTTACTGGTTATTTAATGATATTTTTTTCCTTTTTCTACACAAGGTTTCAACTGCAGCAGATCTTCACCATGCGGCCGTGGCGTCTGACTGCACCAAAGATGTTAAACAGGTGACTTAATTTCCATTAAATGTTGATATTGACCTGAGATTTTGTTTCAGTAGCAAAACAGTTTTGACTGGATGTGATGGATGATTTCTTAGCTGTAAGTGAAAGAGAAATGTTTTAATATAATAATGTGTGTGTGTGTGTGTGTGTGTGTGTGTGTGTGTGTGTGTGTGTGTGTGTGTGTGTGTGTGTGTGTGTGTGTGTGTGTGTGTGTGTGTGTGTGTGTGTGTGTGTGTGTGTGTGTGTGTGTGTGTGTGTGTGTGTGTGTGTGTGTGTGTGTGTGTATGATGTAATGTCATTGCTGTATGACATCACACTGGTTGCTGTATGACATCACACTGGTTGTGATTCTGGAACCTATATAAGACATTGGAAAGCTTTAGAATCAGATTTCACACCAGAGACAAGTGACCGTTGAGAGCTTCTGAAAACTCACCAGAGAGTGAAAAGAATCGTACACAATGGACAAACAAGCAAGTGCAACATCAGATGCGCCAGAAACAACGCTCGAAAAAGAGCACAACTCTACGCTCGCCGTGGACCAACCAGAAAACCCTGATCCTCCTGCTTCTATGACCAAGGCAGTGAGTGAAGACCCGCTCCGGTTGTTGGTGACTGTTCTGACTGTCAAAGTGTTGAACAAGTGCCACGCTCTCCAGATACAGAACCCGGAGTGCATCAGCCATGCCAAGCATCTGGTGAACCAAGTTATGGAGACAATCACCATCACCAATGGCTTCTGCCCGGACATAAAGTACTCTAAAAAACTGTACAAATCCATTGTGAAAGACCTGCAGAAGTTCTACGGAAAGCGCAAGCTGGAGACTGTGATCATGTCAAAGGATCCAGCTGTGGACAAAGTCATCGTTCGGTGTTTCCAGGCTAACATCAGAGAGCTCGCCGCTCGGCTTGAGAAGAAGGCAGCCTCCCCTAACACGTGGAGAGATGTGGTGAAACTCTTCGCTATCTCAGCAGCTACCATCATCATCATGTTTGTACTGCTGCTGATCCTCTAAAGCTGCTTTAGAGCTGGCTGCAGCAACGTCTGCAGGCAGAAGTCAATAGAGGGCCGCACAGTGGCTCAGTGGTTAACACTGTGGCCTCACAGCAAGTAGAGTGCAAGCCGGCATGATCCTGACCAACACACCGTCTTCCACTCTAGTGGCTGTGTGGAGTTTCTCCCTGTGTAGGCGTGGGTTTTCTCCAGGAGCTCCGGTTTCCTCCCACACTTCCAATTTGGTCAATTAAAAAAGTCGGGAGACAATCACCATCACCAATGGCTTCTGCCCGGACATAAAATACACTAAAAATTGTGCAAATCCATTGTGAAAGACCTGCAGAAGTTCTATGGAAAGCGCAAGCTGGAGACTGCGATAATGTCAAAGGATCCAGCTGTGGACAAAGTCATCGTTCAGTGTTTCCAGGTTCACATCAGAGAGCTCGCCGCTCGGCTTGAGAAGAAGGCAGCATCCCCTGACACGTGGGGAGATGTGGTGAAACTCTTCGCTATCTCAGCAGCTACCATCGTCATCATGTTTGTAGTGCTGCTAATCCTCTAAAGCTGCTTTAAAGCTGGCTGCAGCAACGTCTGCAGGCAGAAGTCAATAGAGGGCCGCACAGTGGCTCAGTGGTTAACACTGTGGCCTCACAGCAAGTAGAGTGGAAGCCGGCATGATCCTGACCAACACACCGTCTTCCACTCTAGTGGCTGTGTGGAGTTTCTCCCTGTGTAGGCGTGGGTTTTCTCCAGGAGCTCCGGTTTCCTCCCACACTTCCAATTTGGTCAATTAAAAAAATTGGACAATTTTACTTTTTGATTTCTGAAGCACTTCTTCCTCAATTAGAATGAACTTGAGTAGATTTGTGGTTCAGACAGGTGTAAAGACAGTTTGAATAAACAAGGTGTCAGAAAACAAAAGCATGTGAGATGGTCTCTGTGTCTTTAAAAATGATAATAAATCCTATGTTTGAAATATTTCTAGATGTGATAAAAACATGATGGGTCAGACTTGGTGGTATGATGCTCAACACTTAAATTACTACCAAACAAACACTTCTTGCAACAGACTCCATCTGTTCTGAGAGGAAACAGCAGATGGCAGAATGTGCGATGAATGTGATGAGACCCAATGAGACCCCAGGATTTCAAGTTTACTAATCAGAGTTGAAAAACATTTTTGGACATCCACTTTCTTACATCACATGGTAAATACTGTAGAGAAATCAGCATGCTAAAATCAGAGGGCTTCAAAGGAGCTGCAACTGAGTGTTTGTCTATTTGTCAGTGTTTATGAGGAGGTTTTAGGTTATGGGCGAGTGTGTGAGTGTGTTCATTTATTGTACACAGAACAAAAACAAGCAGCAGACTGATTTCTGAAATTAAATCTTGGTTATGACTCACATACACATAGACAGTGAAAAGAGCTTTTAATCAAGAATGGACAGACTCTTACATGTTCATTCTTCCCACAGGCAGTTTAAAACCAGTATGTTTCATCAAGCACCACCACGAGACAAAGCACAAATCTTTTGAGCAAACATACCCGCTCAAATCCAAACTGAGGGCGCAGAAAATAAATGATATAATATGAATATGATCGATCCACCAGAATCCTCACACTTTTTAAAGTCCTGGCAGGACAAGCTAGAGCTCACTTCTGTCACTGAACAAGAGAAAGTGGTGATAAAATGTGTTGAGATTGTTAAGATGTGAAATGGAGTTGTTAAAATATGTGAAAGATATGTCCTCAGGTTAAGGCATTGTATATATGCTGTACTCTATGTCTACCACAAGAGGGCGCAGAGCCTAATCAATGTTCGATAAGTCATTGTACAATGGTACTGTATTTTGGTACATCAGAGTTGCCGTAGGCGAAGGTACATGTATGAGCGTTGTGCATTTTTTCAGTTCAGTGCGTGTGAACCAGTGAGCCAAGAACAGTCCAAATGCCAGTTTTCTTCTTGTAAAATAAATACGCCAAAGTGGCTAAAGAAGAATTCATCATCTCTGCCTCTGAATGAATCGCAGGAAGTGCATCTCTGCAATATAACCTAACAGGTTATGGGCCCAGGAATCGTTCAGAAGGAAAAATAGTCGACGGTTTCCAAGAAAGTTGCAAAGGACCGCATGTGAGTCTGAGGTAAACCTAGCAAGCTAACATGGCGGAGCAACGAAAGGCAACAAGTAGCAGCAGGCTACATCGACTGATTTTTGATGGAGATGAGACAAAGTATGAAATGTGGGAGACAAAATTGTTGGCACATTTTCATTTGTTGGGACTGAAGGACACTGTGTTAAAAGCACCGATAACAGAAGCTGAAGTAACAGCAGATCCTGCTAAAAATGAGGATGCTTATGCTGAGCTAATACTACTGCTAGATGACAAAAGCCTGGCTTTAGTAATGCGAGATGCTGAAAATGATGGAAGAAAAGCGTTGGCGATTTTGAGACAGTATTATGCAGGGACGGGAAAGCCCCGTGTAATTAATTTGTACACGACGCTGACATCACTTCAGAAGTCCAAAGACGAAAGTGTAATGGACTATATTATCAGAGCGGAGACCGCCATAACTGCTCTGAGAAAGGCGGGAGAGACACTCGCAGACTGTTTGCTAGTAGCTATGGTCTTAAAGGGATTGCCAGAAAGCTTCAAGCCATTCGCAATTCATGTGGCGCATTCGTGTGACAACATCACGTTTGCAGACTTCAAAACCAAGTTGAGAAGTTTTGAAGAGACTGAGAAACTACGAGCAACCGAGACAGACGACAGCGTAATGAAGACACAAGGGAGAACCGGACGGCGACCTCCCAAGGCAAGCGCGCGTAGATCGGTCAAAGACGACAGCAAGATGGTGTGCTTCAAATGCGGTACGAAGGGGCACCGAGCGAGTGCGTGCCGACAGAAGACATGGTGCAGCGTGTGCAAAAATGACACGCACAAGGACGCGACATGCAGGCGAAAGGAGAGAGACAAACGAGACGGTGTGAGAAAAATGTCGGAGAATGCAGAGGTCGAGGAGTACAGCGCGTTCAAAATGGCGACGGATGGAGGGGCCAGCATCCAGCGGCAGCAGGTACGCAGCATGCAGGTGCAAGAAAAGGGCCTGATGGTGGACTGCGGGGCCACTTCTCACATCATCAACGACATCTCCATGTTCACCAGTTTCGACAGCACCTTCAAGCCGGAGACCCACAGCGTCGAGTTAGCAGATGGGACCAGATGCAACGGCGTCGCACAGCGAAGAGGTAACGCAGTGGTTACACTCATCGAAAGCAGTGGACGGCGGTGCAAAGCAAAACTGAGAGACGCTCTGTATGTACCGTCGTACTCACAGAACATTTTCTCAGTGAAGGCAGCAACCACGAGTGGAGCCACAGTCGTTTTCAAAGAAAGCGAAGATGTCCTGATTGACAAAAAGGGGACAAGGTATGATATTCATGTGTATGGCAGGCTGTACTACCTGCACACTGAAATTGAGTGTAATGATGACAAATGTAATGCAACTCATGACATCCAAGAGATCAAAGGCAAGATGTGTAGGCCTGAAAAAGAATGTGAGGTGTGTATTCAGGGGAAGTTTACACAAACTAGAAATAGGAACCCCGATGCCAGAGCAAAGGCTCCCTTACAGCTGGTACACACGGATCTAGCAGGTCCAATGACCACAGAGTCATTAGATGGGTACAAATATGTGCAATCTTTTACTGATGACTACTCTGGTGCAATGTATGTGTACTTTCTAAAGAAGAAGAGTGATGCAGTGACTGCAACTGAAAAATTCCTTGCCGATGCATCCCCTTATGGGAAAGTGAGGTGTATCAGATCCGATAATGGAACTGAATTTACTTGTGGTGACTTCCAGCGGCTGCTGAGGAGAAACAAAATTAGGCATGAAACGACAGCTCCATACTCCCCACACCAAAATGGAACCGCAGAACGTGGGTGGCGTACTCTTTTCGAGATGGGCAGGTGCATGCTAGTTGAAAGTGAGTTACCAAAACACCTCTGGCACTACGCAGTACAAACTGCAGCAATGGTACGCAACAGATGCTTCACCAAGCGCACAGGGCTTACTCCTTATGAGATGTTAACCGACAAAAAGCCCAATGTGGCCAGAATGCAAAAATTTGCTTCTGTGTGCTACACTTACAAACAGGAAAAGGGAAAACTTGACTCCAGAGGCGAGCAGGGACATTTCGTTGGATATGACAAATACAGTCCAGCATATCTGGTTTATTACCCAGAAACAAACAAGGTTCAAAAACACAGGCTAGTGAAGTTTGTGAGCAAAACAGCTGCAGACAGACGAGACAGAAGTAGACGATGATACTGTGAGACACAGAGTGGTGACTAGTGGGACACAGGAGGTAAGCGGGAGTGCAGAAAAGGCTCCAGAGCCAAATGAACCCAATGATAGTCAAAATGATAAAAATGAGTCTACTGAACAAAATGAAACCGAGAGTGTTACAGATGTTGATCTGGAGAGTAAACGGTATCCAACTAGAGAAAGGAGGGCACCAAATTACCTAGCCGAGTATGTTACCGAAGATGGTGATAGTGATGGGGTGCATGTTACAATAGACTACTGTTGTAGGGCAGTCTGTGGCATTCCCCAAACTTATGAAGAAGCAATGCAGTCAGACAATTCAAAAGCTTGGAGAAAAGCAATGGATGAGGAAATACAGTCCTCAAACGAAAACAAAACTTTTACCCCGGCAACACTACCCGTGGGCAAGAAACCAGTGGGGGGTAGATGGGTTTACGCAATCAAGTCTGGTATAGATGGGAGAGACCAATACAAGGCTCGATTTGTTGCGAAGGGCTACAGCAAGAAAAAGAGGGTGTAGTCTACAAGCTCGAGAAATCGCTTTATGGTCGCTGATATGATGACAAAACCTGTAAGCAAGTTCAAACTGCAGAAGTTTGCAGATTTTCTTTTTGGATAATATGTGTAAGCCAAGGGTGCACATTTATTATGTTTTTATTGAATGGGTTTTGTTTATCAACCTGAGTACAAGTGGGGGTGTTAAAATATGTGAAAGATATGTCCTCAGGTTAAGGCATTGTATATATGGTACTGTATTTTGGTACATCAGAGTTGCCGTAGGCAAAGGTACATGTATGAGCGTTGTGCATTTTTTCAGTTCAGTGCGTGTGAACCAGTGAGCCAAGAACAGTCCAAATGCCAGTTTTCTTCTTGTAAAATAAATACGCCAAAGTGGCTAAAGAAGAATTCATCATCTCTGCCTCTGAATGAATCACAGGAAGTGCATCTCTGCAATATAACCTAACAGGAGTTAACAAAAAAGAAGAAAAAGGGAAACTCAAGCACTTTATTTTATGCACATTTTTCACAAGCTCTCTGTTATGTATTTTATTTGTAAATGAGGCCTTTATATTACTTGAAATGAAGAAAACATTTATTTATTAGAGTATTTATTATTTATAATCCCTCCAGTTCAATGTGAATGCCATCATCAGTGGTGGAAGAAGTATTCAGATCCTTACATTTAGTTGAGTAAAAGTACCAATAAATCAATGTAAAAATACTCCATTACAAGTAAAAGCCCCATTTTAATGCACTTATTTACTTTCCACCACTGTCCATCATCACAGCCTGAGGTCAGAAACTGGCTTAAAGACACATTTTTAGATAATTCTACTGTAGCGTTTCTCAGCAGGGGGGCGTCTGGGGGCGCTGGAAGCAATATTTGTGTTTAACTTGGTTTGTAACTTGTATTAAAATGTGTTAAATTCCTGTAAACTGAGCTACTGGCTGAAACAGCACCTCCTCTCAACCGGCAGCAGAGGGAGGAGGAGGAGGAGAGGATGAAGATACGGACTGATGTCTGTGTTCTTCATTCTTTCTAAACTTCACTCAGTATTTTAATGTCAGGAATATTATGTATTATAGTGACTTTGCTGATGGAAACATTACTGTTGCTGCTGTAGAAACAATATTTTGTTTTGGTTGGAAATAATAATTCAAAAAAACCCCAATTGTTTAGTAATGAAAAAGAACTGATAAGAATACTGATAAATACTTTATTTATTTCTTCTGACATTTCGTTCATTCATCATATCAGATCATCAGGTCTGACACAACCTCATATCTAAAGACAATGTGTCACAGTTACTGAGCTTAAAGAGTTTCTATGAAACATAATGTTATTGGTACAACCAGAACATTGTAAGGAGGATGTAGGTTTTTATGTTAATCTTGGTCTGTTTTTATGTTGTTTGGATGTTTTAACAATATAGTGTTATGTTTTTATATGGTTTATTTTGTGGGTATTGATTCTCTGCTTTTTGATGATCAGAGTTGGTTGATTAGGATGTGAGACTGTGATTTACATATTTTTATGGCTGAATAAATTGAACCTTCGAGTCCTAAAATTATTGTTGGAAAATAATACAAAATTTTTTAAAGAATTTAAAATAATATAAAATTGACAAATTGTACTAAAATGACTTATAAAGAGTGATTTTATAAATGCCTTTTCTCTTTCTGCAGGCTTTATTTGCATTTGGAGACATTAGTCCTTCAGCATCACTGTTTTAATCTACAGGATCAACTTGATTTCCATACAGAGCTAACGAGTTGCTCTGTGAATCTACCATAGTTTCACAGTATTTTCACAAAAAAACAAAACAAAAACGGGTGCACGATGTAGAGTGATATTGAATAGAGCTTTGTTCAGTCACCGAGTGTTAACTCACTACATATCAACAGGTACAGTCTTGTTGTGTCTTACTGGTTATTTAATGATATTTTTTTCCTTTTTCTACACAAGGTTTCAACTGCAGCAGATCTTCACCATGCGGCCGTGGCGTCTGACTGCACCAAAGATGTTAAACAGGTGACTTAATTTCCATTAAATGTTGATATTGACCTGAGATTTTGTTTCAGTAGCAAAACAGTTTTGACTGGATGTGACTATTGGAGGGTATAGATACACAGTCCTCAGTGTGTCTACAACGGTCAGGTATAGACACTGTGAGGACTGTGTATAACAAATTTGAATAAGCACTAACCTGCATATAGTACATGATCTACATTGAGCTATGCTATACATTCTACAGGAACGGGGAGAGCCTGGCAACCTGTTGAGGAACCTCCAGGGGCCGCAGATGGTACGACCCTCTATCCAAGTCCACCAGCATGCTCATTTATTGTTTGATTCATCGCATCGCAAAATTAATAGTTGATGTGATGTGTGAAGGAGTATTTTCACCAACAACATGAAGAAAACTAACATTCTATTATACACGTTATAAATAATAAGTACTGTAATAATAAATACATGTTCTTTTCTCATTTCAATTAAAATAAAGGCAGCATTTAAAAATAAAATAATGTACATCCTAAAATAAAATGCATAGATCATATTGGGCTCTTAGATCTTTCCTATTTTCTGTGCATTCAGTTTTGATTTGAGTGGATGTTTGCTCCAAAGATTTGTGCTTTGTCTGTAGTGGTGCTTCACAGTCGCCATGGTCTCGGAGCATACAAAACAAACTGGTTTTGAACTACCAGTGGAAATTATGTCCTACGTTTTACATTTGGTACATTAGATATTTGGTCAAATAATTGTCCTTTACACACACATCAACTTGAAATTGCCATCAGCTTTCAGATCTCCCTTTCTGGATAACTTATAGCCACTTGCTGTAGAATTTTCTGAAGCCATTGAAAATTCATTTACATTTCTTTGGAGTTGTTGATTTCTAAGCTGTAAGTGGCATTACAGTTAAATATGAACACCAGAGTTTTGGTTGACACCGACATTGTTTTTGTTAACTTTTGTTTTTGCAGGGCAGAACAAGGGCAAAGAGCCGAGGAGGAAAACAAAAGCACATGAACGCCACGGTAAATTATGCAAACACACAAATAGAATCCTGTACCACTGAATCACTTCTATACATGTCTGTAGAAAGTAATAAGGATGAAGAGGGTATCATAGATTGTTACATATGTTTGGTCTCCTTCACTATTTCCCGCCCTTGCACTTTTGCTTTGTCTCTTTATCACCCGCATTGAGAATTGTCAGATAAATACTGTATAAATATCAATATTTTATGACATTACTAGAAGATGTATGATCTCCTATTTTGTGATAAGTTTTGATGTCTTCCAGCAGGTAGTTACTAAAAAAAAATCACTTAACATTAGGGATGCTACTGTCTCAATCTTTAGTGGCCTGACAGTTGGTGGTGTGGCATTGTGGTAGGTAACAGTACAGTCATATTCTGTTACTGAAATGACTTTATCGTAGCAGGTTGCTTCTTTGTTATTCTGCTCTGTTCATTTGCTCCAGTGAGCAAACATTGATATGTAAAGCTACTGCTGATGCTAATGAATTACTTTCTACTTATGCTTCACAAAATAAGCAGTACAGTGTTAAGGCAGTGGTAAGGTTTTATTGTGAAATTAAAACTTTAGGTAATTACATTTAAGTTACCTTACCATAAAACGGACTATAGTCTTCCTAAAACTAGATTTCAACAAGCACCTTTTGTGTGTTTGTGTTTCAGGAAGCCATTTAGAAAAATTGTGACTGTAATGGATTTTACATGTCTCAAAAATGCCCCCCCCCACCCCCCACCAATATTAAAGGGATCATTAAGCCAATAAACAATAACAAAGCTTTTTTTAATCGGCCAACTGTTAGGCAAGGCAAGTTTATCAAGTTTATGTCAGCAACAAGGCAATCCAAAGTGGTTTAAGTAAAGCATAAAAGGCATCAAGACAATATAAAAAGAACATAAGACAATGTAAAAAGACATTTAAATGCAATTAAAAGTGTTAAATTGGAAATAAAAAGAAGCTAAAATAGAATGAGATTAAAAAAAAACTACTTTTGCTACTTTAACTAGGAAGGACCCTAAGGAAGAAAAGTGACAACTGAACAGCCACCATTTTTGTTTTCAATGGTGAAGGAGAAATGTTTTAATATAATAATGTGTGTGTGTGTGTGTGTGTGTGTGTGTGTGTGTGTGTGTGTGTGTGTATGATGTAATGTCATTGCTGTATGACATCACACTGGTTGTGATTCTGGAACCTATATAAGACATTGGAAAGCTTTAGAATCAGATTTCACACCAGAGACAAGTGACCGTTGAGAGCTTCTGAAAACTCACCAGAGAGTGAAAAGAATCGTACACAATGGACAAACAAGCAAGTGCAACATCAGATGCGCCAGAAACAACGCTCGAAAAAGAGCACAACTCTATGCTCGCCGTGGACCAACCAGAAAACCCTGATCCTCCTGCTTCTATGACCAAGGCAGTGAGTGAAGACCCGCTCCGGTTGTTGGTGACTGTTCTGACTGTCAAAGTGTTGAACAAGTGCCACGCTCTCCAGATACAGAACCCGGAGTGCATCAGCCATGCCAAGCATCTGGTGAACCAAGTTATGGAGACAATCACCATCACCAATGGCTTCTGCCCGGACATAAAGTACTCTAAAAAACTGTACAAATCCATTGTGAAAGACCTGCAGAAGTTCTACGGAAAGCGCAAGCTGGAGACTGTGATCATGTCAAAGGATCCAGCTGTGGACAAAGTCATCGTTCTGTGTTTCCAGGCTAACATCAGAGAGCTCGCCGCTCGGCTTGAGAAGAAGGCAGCCTCCCCTAACACGTGGAGAGATGTGGTGAAACTCTTCGCTATCTCAGCAGCTACCATCATCATCATGTTTGTACTGCTGCTAATCCTCTAAAGCTGCTTTAGAGCTGGCTGCAGCAACGTCTGCAGGCAGAAGTCAATAGAGGGCCGCACAGTGGCTCAGTGGTTAACACTGTGGCCTCACAGCAAGTAGAGTGGAAGCCGGCATGATCCTGACCAACACACCGTCTTCCACTCTAGTGGCTGTGTGGAGTTTCTCCCTGTGTAGGCGTGGGTTTTCTCCAGGAGCTCCGGTTTCCTCCCACACTTCCAATTTGGTCAATTAAAGAAATCGGGAGACAATCACCATCACCAATGGCTTCTGCCCGGACATAAAATACACTAAAAAATTGTGCAAATCCATTGTGAAAGACCTGCAGAAGTTCTATGGAAAGCGCAAGCTGGAGACTGTGATCATGTCAAAGGATCCAGCTGTGGACAAAGTCATCGTTCAGTGTTTCCAGGTTCACATCAGAGAGCTCACCGATCGGCTTGAGAAGAAGGCAGCATCCCCTGACACGTGGGGAGATGTGGTGAAACCACTGGTTGTGATTCTGGAACCTGAGACATTGGAAAGCTTCAGCATCAGATTTCACACCAGAGACAACTGAACGTTGAGAGCTTCTGAAAACTCACCAGAGAGTAAAAAGAATCGTACACAATGGACAAACAAGCAAGTGCAACATCAGATGCGCCAGAAACAACGCTCGAAAAAGAGCACAACTCTACGCTCGCCGTGGACCAACCAGAAAACCCTGATCTTCCTGCTTCTATGACCAAGGCAGTGAGTGAAGACCCGCTCCGGTTGTTGGTGACTGTTCTGACTGTCAAAGTGTTGAACAAGTGCCACGCTCTCCAGATACAGAACCCGGAGTGCATCAGCCATGCCAAGCATCTGGTGAACCAAGTTATGGAGACAATCACCATCACCAATGGCTTCTGCCCGGACATAAAGTACTCTAAAAAACTGTACAAATCCATTGTGAAAGACCTGCAGAAGTTCTACGGAAAGCGCAAGCTGGAGACTGTGATCATGTCAAAGGATCCAGCTGTGGACAAAGTCATCGTTCGGTGTTTCCAGGTTCACATCAGAGAGCTCGCCGCTCGGCTGGAGAAGAAGGCAGCCTCCACTAACACGTGGAGAGATGTGGTGAAACTCTTCGCTATCTCAGCAGCTACCATCATCATCATGTTTGTACTGCTGCTGATCCTCTAAAGCTGCTTTAGAGCTGGCTGCAGCAACGTCTGCAGGCAGAAGTCAATAGAGGGCCGCACAGTGGCTCAGTGGTTAACACTGTGGCCTCACAGCAAGTAGAGTGGAAGCCGGCATGATCCTGACCAACACACCGTCTTCCACTCTAGTGGCTGTGTGGAGTTTCTCCCTGTGTAGGCGTGGGTTTTCTCCGGGAGCTCCGGTTTCCTCCCACATTTCCAATTTGGTCAATTAAAAAAATTGGACAATTTTACTTTTTGATTTCTGAAGCACTTCTTCCTCAATTAGAATGAACTTGAGTAGATTTGTGGTTCAGACAGGTGTAAAGACAGTTTGAATAAACAAGGTGTCAGAAAACAAAAGCATGTGAGATGGTCTCTGTGTCTTTAAAAATGATAATAAATCCTATGTTTGAAATATTTCTAGATGTGATAAAAAATATGATGGGTCAGACTTGGTGGTATGATGCTCAACACTTAAATTACTACCAAACAAACACTTCTTGCAACAGACTCCATCTGTTCTGAGAGGAAACAGCAGATGGCAGAATGTGCGATGAATGTGATGAGACCCAATGAGACCCCAGGATTTCAAGTTTACTAATCAGAGTTGAAAAACATTTTTGGACATCCACTTTCTTACATCACATGGTAAATACTGTAGAGAAATCAGCATGCTGAAATCAGAGGGCTTCAAAGGAGCTGCAACTGAGTGATATAATATGAATATGATCGATCCACCAGAATCCTCACACTTTTTAAAGTCCTGGCAGGACAAGCTAGAGCTCACTTCTGTCACTGGACAAGAGAAAGTGGTGATAAAATGTGTTGAGATTGTTAAGATGTGAAATGGAGTTAACAAAAAAGAAGAAAAAGGGAAACTCAAGCACTTTATTTTATGCACATTTTTCACAAGCTCTCTGTTATGTATTTTATTTGTAAATGAGGCCTTTATATTACTTGAAATGAAGAAAAGAACATTTATTTAGTAGAGCATTTATTATTTATAATCCCTCCAGTTCAATGTGAATGCCATCATCAGTGGTGGAAGAAGTATTCAGATCCTTACATTTAGTTGAGTAAAAGTACCAATAAATCAATGTAAAAATACTCCATTACAAGTAAAAGCCCCATTTTAATGCACTTATTTACTTTCCACCACTGTCCATCATCACAGCCTGAGGTCAGAAACTGGCTTAAAGACACATTTTTAGATAATTCTACTGTAGCGTTTCTCAGCAAGGGGGCGTCTGGGGGCGCTGGAAGCAATATTTGTGTTTAACTTGGTTTGTAACTTGTATTAAAATGTGTTAAATTCCTGTAAACTGAGCTACTGGCTGAAACAGCACCTCCTCTCAACCGGCAGCAGAGGGAGGAGGAGGAGGAGAGGATGAAGATACGGACTAATGTCTGTGTTCTTCATTCTTTCTAAACTTCACTCAGTATTTTAATGTCAGGAATATTATTTATTATAGTGACTTTGCTGATGTAGAAACAATATTTTGTTTTGTTTGGAAATAATAATTCAAAAAAAACAAATTGTTTAGTAATGAACTGATAAGAATACTGATAAATACTTATTTATTTCTTCTGGCGTTTCCTTCATTCCACTAATGCAGCCAACAAAGCAACATAACTCATCACTATAACCACCATCTCTACTGTTATCAGCCTCATATCTAAAGACAATGTGTCACAGTTACTGAGCTTAAAGAGTTTCTATGAAACATAATGTTATTGGTACAACCAGAACATTGTAAGGAGGATGTAGGTTTTTATGTTAATCTTGGTCTGTTTTTATGTTGTTTGGATGTTTTAACAGTTTTAATATAGAATATAGTGTTATGTTTTTATATGGTTTATTTTGTGGGTATTGATTCTCTGCTTTTTGATGATCAGTGTTGGTTGATTAGGATGTGAGACTGTGATTTGGATGAATAAATTGAACCTTCGAGTCCTAAAATTATTGTTAGGAAATAATATAAATTGACAAAGTGTACTAAAATGATGTATAAAGAGTGATTTTATAAATGCCTTTTCTCTTTCTGCAGGCTTTATTTGCATTTGGAGACATTAGTCCTTCAGCATCACTGTTTTAATCTACAGGAGTAGATTTTTATTTTTAAAAAATGTTTCCTCCTGATTGTTCGATGCTGTTGACTCATACAGTTGGACTCTTTCTGATTTGTTCTACAGGAAACATGTTCAAACTGTCACCGTTTGGACATGATACGCTTTGACCCTGTTTTTTGCATCTTACTTGTCCTGACCAGTCCCTACAGCAGCTGATATTTTGTGCTTTTGATGTGCATAAAATGATCTTATTATTATCTTATCATCGAATAACAGATTAACGCTCTGCGTCAAGGTGCCATAAAGTGCGTAATTCCTCTCACTCTGCAAGTAAGTGGTGATAAAAACATCTTTGTGTTACTGTTGTATAGATCGTGACATATTCTGTTATCTATTATCTGAAGCATTAACATAAACTATTTTATTGATCAGCAAAGAGACACGTGGAGCTCTTAATTTGTATTTTTAAGTCAAAGTAAATGTGATAAATAGCAAACCCAAACTTTTACTTTTAGCAGTTTGATATTTTAAATGACTTTTCCCAACTAACCCAGCAGCGTGTCTGTGTAATTTACAGGCATCCAGCGGCTCCTTAAAGTCACAGGTCCTCAGCACGTAACCTGCTGTAAAACGGCCCATTATTGTTTTTACACTTTGGTTTTTGTACAAACTAAACAAAACGTTTAGTGAATGCAAGTGGAGCAGAGGAAAAGGTTAGCATTAAGTTGTCAGTCTGACAGTAAATGTACAGTATCGGCCGCAGTGTGTCAGTTAATAAATGCTGCAGCTTGACAAGACCAAGAAAATTCACGTCTGTTGTTTGCTGGGTGCTGGAAAAGTGAAGCAACACTGGGTTAGCTGCTCAGTCATTACAATACATGGCCGGAGGAAAGTTTGTGTCCGCACATCTTTCACACATATACTCCTTTTTCAGAGCTTTTACACTTTGACCCTTGACTTAATTAATCCAGGTTCAAAACTGTGTGCTTGTTCACTAATATGGCTCACTAGTAAGGAAAGGCAGGTTTATTTGTATAGCATATTTATTTGTTTGGCACATTTCCTACACAGGCTGTACTGGTACACTTAAAAGACAAAAAGTCAATTGTAAAATAGGTCTGCAGTAAATTAGTTAACAATGTTAGTGGTAGTAGTTGTAGTGGTGGTAATTTATTTATTCATTCAGCGTAGTGTGCTTCTGTCATTATACTTTTACATTTTGTAATCATAGTTTTTTGCCATTTCAGTATTGACACAGCCAGAGAGGATGACTCACTAGGGAGACTTGTCAACGATGACCATATAAGCCCAAACAGCAGAATGAGGATCATCACTGGATGGACAGCCTCATCTCTGTTTATTTACTATTAAGGACATCAGGCCGGGGGAAGAGATAACCTACAACTATGGAGGTTCTGACTGGACATGGAGATTAAAGGTACAGACAGAACTTGATTTTCATACAGAGCTAACGAGCTGCTCTGTGAATCTACCATAGTTTCACAGTATTTTCACAAAAAAACTAAACAAAAACGGGTGCACGATGTAGAGTGATATTGAATAGAGCTTTGTTCAGTCACCGAGTGTTAACTCACTACATATCAACAGGTACAGTCTTGTTGTGTCTTACTGGTTATTTAATGATATTTTTTTCCTTTTTCTACACAAGGTTTCAACTGCAGCAGATCTTCACCATGCGGCCGTGGCGTCTGACTGCACCAAAGATGTTAAACAGGTGACTTAATTTCCATTAAATGTTGATATTGACCTGAGATTTTGTTTCAGTAGCAAAACAGTTTTGACTGGATGTGATGGATGATTTCTTAGCTGTAAGTGAAAGAGAAATGTTTTAATATAATAATGTGTGTGTGTGTGTGTGTGTGTGTGTGTGTGTGTGTGTGTGTGTGTGTGTGTGTGTGTGTGTGTGTGTGTGTGTGTGTGTGTGTGTGTGTATGATGTAATGTCATTGCTGTATGACATCACACTGGTTGCTGTATGACATCACACTGGTTGTGATTCTGGAACCTATATAAGACATTGGAAAGCTTTAGAATCAGATTTCACACCAGAGACAAGTGACCGTTGAGAGCTTCTGAAAACTCACCAGAGAGTGAAAAGAATCGTACACAATGGACAAACAAGCAAGTGCAACATCAGATGCGCCAGAAACAACGCTCGAAAAAGAGCACAACTCTACGCTCGCCGTGGACCAACCAGAAAACCCTGATCCTCCTGCTTCTATGACCAAGGCAGTGAGTGAAGACCCGCTCCGGTTGTTGGTGACTGTTCTGACTGTCAAAGTGTTGAACAAGTGCCACGCTCTCCAGATACAGAACCCGGAGTGCATCAGCCATGCCAAGCATCTGGTGAACCAAGTTATGGAGACAATCACCATCACCAATGGCTTCTGCCCGGACATAAAGTACTCTAAAAAACTGTACAAATCCATTGTGAAAGACCTGCAGAAGTTCTACGGAAAGCGCAAGCTGGAGACTGTGATCATGTCAAAGGATTCAGCTGTGGACAAAGTCATCGTTCTGTGTTTCCAGGCTAACATCAGAGAGCTCGCCGCTCGGCTTGAGAAGAAGGCAGCCTCCCCTAACACGTGGAGAGATGTGGTGAAACTCTTCGCTATCTCAGCAGCTACCATCATCATCATGTTTGTACTGCTGCTGATCCTCTAAAGCTGCTTTAGAGCTGGCTGCAGCAACGTCTGCAGGCAGAAGTCAATAGAGGGCCGCACAGTGGCTCAGTGGTTAACACTGTGGCCTCACAGCAAGTAGAGTGGAAGCCGGCATGATCCTGACCAACACACCGTCTTCCACTCTAGTGGCTGTGTGGAGTTTCTCCCTGTGTAGGCGTGGGTTTTCTCCAGGAGCTCCGGTTTCCTCCCACACTTCCAATTTGGTCAATTAAAAAAGTCGGGAGACAATCACCATCACCAATGGCTTCTCCTCGGACATAAAATACACTAAAAATTGTGCAAATCCATTGTGAAAGACCTGCAGAAGTTCTATGGAAAGCGCAAGCTGGAGACTGCGATAATGTCAAAGGATCCAGCTGTGGACAAAGTCATCGTTCAGTGTTTCCAGGTTCACATCAGAGAGCTCGCCGCTCGGCTTGAGAAGAAGGCAGCATCCCCTGACACGTGGGGAGATGTGGTGAAACTCTTCGCTATCTCAGCAGCTACCATCGTCATCATGTTTGTAGTGCTGCTAATCCTCTAAAGCTGCTTTAAAGCTGGCTGCAGCAACGTCTGCAGGCAGAAGTCAATAGAGGGCCGCACAGTGGCTCAGTGGTTAACACTGTGGCCTCACAGCAAGTAGAGTGGAAGCCGGCATGATCCTGACCAACACACCGTCTTCCACTCTAGTGGCTGTGTGGAGTTTCTCCCTGTGTAGGCGTGGGTTTTCTCCGGGAGCTCCGGTTTCCTCCCACACTTCCAATTTGGTCAATTAAAAAAATTGGACAATTTTACTTTTTGATTTCTGAAGCACTTCTTCCTCAATTAGAATGAACTTGAGTAGATTTGTGGTTCAGACAGGTGTAAAGACAGTTTGAATAAACAAGGTGTCAGAAAACAAAAGCATGTGAGATGGTCTCTGTGTCTTTAAAAATGATAATAAATCCTATGTTTGAAATATTTCTAGATGTGATAAAAACATGATGGGTCAGACTTGGTGGTATGATGCTCAACACTTAAATTACTACCAAACAAACACTTCTTGCAACAGACTCCATCTGTTCTGAGAGGAAACAGCAGATGGCAGAATGTGCGATGAATGTGATGAGACCCAATGACAAGGATTTCAAGTTTACTAACCAGAGTTGAAAAACATTTTTGGACATCCACTTTCTTACATCACATGGTAAATACTGTAGAGAAATCAGCATGCTAAAATCAGAGGGCTTCAAAGGAGCTGCAACTGAGTGTTTGTCTATTTGTCAGTGTTTATGAGGAGGTTTTAGGTTATGGGCGAGTGTGTGAGTGTGTTCATTTATTGTACACAGAACAAAAACAAGCAGCAGACTGATTTCTGAAATTAAATCTTGGTTATGACTCACATACACATAGACAGTGAAAAGAGCTTTTAATCAAGAATGGACAGACTCTTACATGTTCATTCTTCCCACAGGCAGTTTAAAACCAGTATGTTTCATCAAGCACCACCACGAGACAAAGCACAAATCTTTTGAGCAAACATACCCGCTCAAATCCAAACTGAGGGCGCAGAAAATAAATGATATAATATGAATATGATCGATCCACCAGAATCCTCACACTTTTTAAAGTCCTGGCAGGACAAGCTAGAGCTCACTTCTGTCACTGAACAAGAGAAAGTGGTGATAAAATGTGTTGAGATTGTTAAGATGTGAAATGGAGTTGTTAAAATATGTGAAAGATATGTCCTCAGGTTAAGGCATTGTATATATGCTGTACTCTATGTCTACCACAAGAGGGCGCAGAGCCTAATCAATGTTCGATAAGTCATTGTACAATGGTACTGTATTTTGGTACATCAGAGTTGCCGTAGGCGAAGGTACATGTATGAGCGTTGTGCATTTTTTCAGTTCAGTGCGTGTGAACCAGTGAGCCAAGAACAGTCCAAATGCCAGTTTTCTTCTTGTAAAATAAATACGCCAAAGTGGCTAAAGAAGAATTCATCATCTCTGCCTCTGAATGAATCGCAGGAAGTGCATCTCTGCAATATAACCTAACAGGTTATGGGCCCAGGAATCGTTCAGAAGGAAAAATAGTCGACGGTTTCCAAGAAAGTTGCAAAGGACCGCATGTGAGTCTGAGGTAAACCTAGCAAGCTAACATGGCGGAGCAACGAAAGGCAACAAGTAGCAGCAGGCTACATCGACTGATTTTTGATGGAGATGAGACAAAGTATGAAATGTGGGAGACAAAATTGTTGGCACATTTTCATTTGTTGGGACTGAAGGACACTGTGTTAAAAGCACCGATAACAGAAGCTGAAGTAACAGCAGATCCTGCTAAAAATGAGGATGCTTATGCTGAGCTAATACTACTGCTAGATGACAAAAGCCTGGCTTTAGTAATGCGAGATGCTGAAAATGATGGAAGAAAAGCGTTGGCGATTTTGAGACAGTATTATGCAGGGACGGGAAAGCCCCGTGTAATTGTGACTGTGATCATGTCAAAGGATTCAGCTGTGGACAAAGTCATCGTTCTGTGTTTCCAGGCTAACATCAGAGAGCTCGCCGCTCGGCTTGAGAAGAAGGCAGCCTCCCCTAACACGTGGAGAGATGTGGTGAAACTCTTCGCTATCTCAGCAGCTACCATCATCATCATGTTTGTACTGCTGCTGATCCTCTAAAGCTGCTTTAGAGCTGGCTGCAGCAACGTCTGCAGGCAGAAGTCAATAGAGGGCCGCACAGTGGCTCAGTGGTTAACACTGTGGCCTCACAGCAAGTAGAGTGGAAGCCGGCATGATCCTGACCAACACACCGTCTTCCACTCTAGTGGCTGTGTGGAGTTTCTCCCTGTGTAGGCGTGGGTTTTCTCCAGGAGCTCCGGTTTCCTCCCACACTTCCAATTTGGTCAATTAAAAAAGTCGGGAGACAATCACCATCACCAATGGCTTCTCCTCGGACATAAAATACACTAAAAATTGTGCAAATCCATTGTGAAAGACCTGCAGAAGTTCTATGGAAAGCGCAAGCTGGAGACTGCGATAATGTCAAAGGATCCAGCTGTGGACAAAGTCATCGTTCAGTGTTTCCAGGTTCACATCAGAGAGCTCGCCGCTCGGCTTGAGAAGAAGGCAGCATCCCCTGACACGTGGGGAGATGTGGTGAAACTCTTCGCTATCTCAGCAGCTACCATCGTCATCATGTTTGTAGTGCTGCTAATCCTCTAAAGCTGCTTTAAAGCTGGCTGCAGCAACGTCTGCAGGCAGAAGTCAATAGAGGGCCGCACAGTGGCTCAGTGGTTAACACTGTGGCCTCACAGCAAGTAGAGTGGAAGCCGGCATGATCCTGACCAACACACCGTCTTCCACTCTAGTGGCTGTGTGGAGTTTCTCCCTGTGTAGGCGTGGGTTTTCTCCGGGAGCTCCGGTTTCCTCCCACACTTCCAATTTGGTCAATTAAAAAAATTGGACAATTTTACTTTTTGATTTCTGAAGCACTTCTTCCTCAATTAGAATGAACTTGAGTAGATTTGTGGTTCAGACAGGTGTAAAGACAGTTTGAATAAACAAGGTGTCAGAAAACAAAAGCATGTGAGATGGTCTCTGTGTCTTTAAAAATGATAATAAATCCTATGTTTGAAATATTTCTAGATGTGATAAAAACATGATGGGTCAGACTTGGTGGTATGATGCTCAACACTTAAATTACTACCAAACAAACACTTCTTGCAACAGACTCCATCTGTTCTGAGAGGAAACAGCAGATGGCAGAATGTGCGATGAATGTGATGAGACCCAATGACAAGGATTTCAAGTTTACTAACCAGAGTTGAAAAACATTTTTGGACATCCACTTTCTTACATCACATGGTAAATACTGTAGAGAAATCAGCATGCTAAAATCAGAGGGCTTCAAAGGAGCTGCAACTGAGTGTTTGTCTATTTGTCAGTGTTTATGAGGAGGTTTTAGGTTATGGGCGAGTGTGTGAGTGTGTTCATTTATTGTACACAGAACAAAAACAAGCAGCAGACTGATTTCTGAAATTAAATCTTGGTTATGACTCACATACACATAGACAGTGAAAAGAGCTTTTAATCAAGAATGGACAGACTCTTACATGTTCATTCTTCCCACAGGCAGTTTAAAACCAGTATGTTTCATCAAGCACCACCACGAGACAAAGCACAAATCTTTTGAGCAAACATACCCGCTCAAATCCAAACTGAGGGCGCAGAAAATAAATGATATAATATGAATATGATCGATCCACCAGAATCCTCACACTTTTTAAAGTCCTGGCAGGACAAGCTAGAGCTCACTTCTGTCACTGAACAAGAGAAAGTGGTGATAAAATGTGTTGAGATTGTTAAGATGTGAAATGGAGTTGTTAAAATATGTGAAAGATATGTCCTCAGGTTAAGGCATTGTATATATGCTGTACTCTATGTCTACCACAAGAGGGCGCAGAGCCTAATCAATGTTCGATAAGTCATTGTACAATGGTACTGTATTTTGGTACATCAGAGTTGCCGTAGGCGAAGGTACATGTATGAGCGTTGTGCATTTTTTCAGTTCAGTGCGTGTGAACCAGTGAGCCAAGAACAGTCCAAATGCCAGTTTTCTTCTTGTAAAATAAATACGCCAAAGTGGCTAAAGAAGAATTCATCATCTCTGCCTCTGAATGAATCGCAGGAAGTGCATCTCTGCAATATAACCTAACAGGTTATGGGCCCAGGAATCGTTCAGAAGGAAAAATAGTCGACGGTTTCCAAGAAAGTTGCAAAGGACCGCATGTGAGTCTGAGGTAAACCTAGCAAGCTAACATGGCGGAGCAACGAAAGGCAACAAGTAGCAGCAGGCTACATCGACTGATTTTTGATGGAGATGAGACAAAGTATGAAATGTGGGAGACAAAATTGTTGGCACATTTTCATTTGTTGGGACTGAAGGACACTGTGTTAAAAGCACCGATAACAGAAGCTGAAGTAACAGCAGATCCTGCTAAAAATGAGGATGCTTATGCTGAGCTAATACTACTGCTAGATGACAAAAGCCTGGCTTTAGTAATGCGAGATGCTGAAAATGATGGAAGAAAAGCGTTGGCGATTTTGAGACAGTATTATGCAGGGACGGGAAAGCCCCGTGTAATTAATTTGTACACGACGCTGACATCACTTCAGAAGTCCAAAGACGAAAGTGTAATGGACTATATTATCAGAGCGGAGACCGCCGTAACTGCTCTGAGAAAGGCGGGAGAGACACTCGCAGACTGTTTGCTAGTAGCTATGGTCTTAAAGGGATTGCCAGAAAGCTTCAAGCCATTCGCAATTCATGTGGCGCATTCGTGTGACAACATCACGTTTGCAGACTTCAAAACCAAGTTGAGAAGTTTTGAAGAGACTGAGAAACTACGAGCAACCGAGACAGACGACAGCGTAATGAAGACACAAGGGAGAACCGGACGGCGACCTCCCAAGGCAAGCGCGCGTAGATCGGTCAAAGACGACAGCAAGATGGTGTGCTTCAAATGCGGTACGAAGGGGCACCGAGCGAGTGCGTGCCGACAGAAGACATGGTGCAGCGTGTGCAAAAATGACACGCACAAGGACGCGACATGCAGGCGAAAGGAGAGAGACAAACGAGACGGTGTGAGAAAAATGTCGGAGAATGCAGAGGTCGAGGAGTACAGCGCGTTCAAAATGGCGACGGATGGAGGGGCCAGCATCCAGCGGCAGCAGGTACGCAGCATGCAGGTGCAAGAAAAGGGCCTGATGGTGGACTGCGGGGCCACTTCTCACATCATCAACGACATCTCCATGTTCACCAGTTTCGACAGCACCTTCAAGCCGGAGACCCACAGCGTCGAGTTAGCAGATGGGACCAGATGCAACGGCGTCGCACAGCGAAGAGGTAACGCAGTGGTTACACTCATCGAAAGCAGTGGACGGCGGTGCAAAGCAAAACTGAGAGACGCTCTGTATGTACCGTCGTACTCACAGAACATTTTCTCAGTGAAGGCAGCAACCACGAGTGGAGCCACAGTCGTTTTCAAAGAAAGCGAAGATGTCCTGATTGACAAAAAGGGGACAAGGTATGATATTCATGTGTATGGCAGGCTGTACTACCTGCACACTGAAATTGAGTGTAATGATGACAAATGTAATGCAACTCATGACATCCAAGAGATCAAAGGCAAGATGTGTAGGCCTGAAAAAGAATGTGAGGTGTGTATTCAGGGGAAGTTTACACAAACTAGAAATAGGAACCCCGATGCCAGAGCAAAGGCTCCCTTACAGCTGGTACACACGGATCTAGCAGGTCCAATGACCACAGAGTCATTAGATGGGTACAAATATGTGCAATCTTTTACTGATGACTACTCCGGTGCAATGTATGTGTACTTTCTAAAGAAGAAGAGTGATGCAGTGACTGCAACTGAAAAATTCCTTGCCGATGCATCCCCTTATGGGAAAGTGAGGTGTATCAGATCCGATAATGGAACTGAATTTACTTGTGGTGACTTCCAGCGGCTGCTGAGGAGAAACAAAATTAGGCATGAAACGACAGCTCCATACTCCCCACACCAAAATGGAACCGCAGAACGTGGGTGGCGTACTCTTTTCGAGATGGGCAGGTGCATGCTAGTTGAAAGTGAGTTACCAAAACACCTCTGGCACTACGCAGTACAAACTGCAGCAATGGTACGCAACAGATGCTTCACCAAGCGCACAGGGCTTACTCCTTATGAGATGTTAACCGACAAAAAGCCCAATGTGGCCAGAATGCAAAAATTTGCTTCTGTGTGCTACACTTACAAACAGGAAAAGGGAAAACTTGACTCCAGAGGCGAGCAGGGACATTTCGTTGGATATGACAAATACAGTCCAGCATATCTGGTTTATTACCCAGAAACAAACAAGGTTCAAAAACACAGGCTAGTGAAGTTTGTGAGCAAAACAGCTGCAGACAGACGAGACAGAAGTAGACGATGATACTGTGAGACACAGAGTGGTGACTAGTGGGACACAGGAGGTAAGCGGGAGTGCAGAAAAGGCTCCAGAGCCAAATGAACCCAATGATAGTCAAAATGATAAAAATGAGTCTACTGAACAAAATGAAACCGAGAGTGTTACAGATGTTGATCTGGAGAGTAAACGGTATCCAACTAGAGAAAGGAGGGCACCAAATTACCTAGCCGAGTATGTTACCGAAGATGGTGATAGTGATGGGGTGCATGTTACAATAGACTACTGTTGTAGGGCAGTCTGTGGCATTCCCCAAACTTATGAAGAAGCAATGCAGTCAGACAATTCAAAAGCTTGGAGAAAAGCAATGGATGAGGAAATACAGTCCTCAAACGAAAACAAAACTTTTACCCCGGCAACACTACCCGTGGGCAAGAAACCAGTGGGGGGTAGATGGGTTTACGCAATCAAGTCTGGTATAGATGGGAGAGACCAATACAAGGCTCGATTTGTTGCGAAGGGCTACAGCAAGAAAAAGAGGGTGTAGTCTACAAGCTCGAGAAATCGCTTTATGGTCGCTGATATGATGACAAAACCTGTAAGCAAGTTCAAACTGCAGAAGTTTGCAGATTTTCTTTTTGGATAATATGTGTAAGCCAAGGGTGCACATTTATTATGTTTTTATTGAATGGGTTTTGTTTATCAACCTGAGTACAAGTGGGGGTGTTAAAATATGTGAAAGATATGTCCTCAGGTTAAGGCATTGTATATATGGTACTGTATTTTGGTACATCAGAGTTGCCGTAGGCAAAGGTACATGTATGAGCGTTGTGCATTTTTTCAGTTCAGTGCGTGTGAACCAGTGAGCCAAGAACAGTCCAAATGCCAGTTTTCTTCTTGTAAAATAAATACGCCAAAGTGGCTAAAGAAGAATTCATCATCTCTGCCTCTGAATGAATCACAGGAAGTGCATCTCTGCAATATAACCTAACAGGAGTTAACAAAAAAGAAGAAAAAGGGAAACTCAAGCACTTTATTTTATGCACATTTTTCACAAGCTCTCTGTTATGTATTTTATTTGTAAATGAGGCCTTTATATTACTTGAAATGAAGAAAACATTTATTTATTAGAGTATTTATTATTTATAATCCCTCCAGTTCAATGTGAATGCCATCATCAGTGGTGGAAGAAGTATTCAGATCCTTACATTTAGTTGAGTAAAAGTACCAATAAATCAATGTAAAAATACTCCATTACAAGTAAAAGCCCCATTTTAATGCACTTATTTACTTTCCACCACTGTCCATCATCACAGCCTGAGGTCAGAAACTGGCTTAAAGACACATTTTTAGATAATTCTACTGTAGCGTTTCTCAGCAGGGGGGCGTCTGGGGGCGCTGGAAGCAATATTTGTGTTTAACTTGGTTTGTAACTTGTATTAAAATGTGTTAAATTCCTGTAAACTGAGCTACTGGCTGAAACAGCACCTCCTCTCAACCGGCAGCAGAGGGAGGAGGAGGAGGAGAGGATGAAGATACGGACTGATGTCTGTGTTCTTCATTCTTTCTAAACTTCACTCAGTATTTTAATGTCAGGAATATTATGTATTATAGTGACTTTGCTGATGGAAACATTACTGTTGCTGCTGTAGAAACAATATTTTGTTTTGGTTGGAAATAATAATTCAAAAAAACCCCAATTGTTTAGTAATGAAAAAGAACTGATAAGAATACTGATAAATACTTTATTTATTTCTTCTGACATTTCGTTCATTCATCATATCAGATCATCAGGTCTGACACAGCCTCATATCTAAAGACAATGTGTCACAGTTACTGAGCTTAAAGAGTTTCTATGAAACATAATGTTATTGGTACAACCAGAACATTGTAAGGAGGATGTAGGTTTTTATGTTAATCTTGGTCTGTTTTTATGTTGTTTGGATGTTTTAACAATATAGTGTTATGTTTTTATATGGTTTATTTTGTGGGTATTGATTCTCTGCTTTTTGATGATCAGAGTTGGTTGATTAGGATGTGAGACTGTGATTTACATATTTTTATGGCTGAATAAATTGAACCTTCGAGTCCTAAAATTATTGTTGGAAAATAATACAAAATTTTTTAAAGAATTTAAAATAATATAAAATTGACAAATTGTACTAAAATGACTTATAAAGAGTGATTTTATAAATGCCTTTTCTCTTTCTGCAGGCTTTATTTGCATTTGGAGACATTAGTCCTTCAGCATCACTGTTTTAATCTACAGGATCAACTTGATTTCCATACAGAGCTAACGAGTTGCTCTGTGAATCTACCATAGTTTCACAGTATTTTCACAAAAAAACTAAACAAAAACGGGTGCACGATGTAGAGTGATATTGAATAGAGCTTTGTTCAGTCACCGAGTGTTAACTCACTACATATCAACAGGTACAGTCTTGTTGTGTCTTACTGGTTATTTAATGATATTTTTTTCCTTTTTCTACACAAGGTTTCAACTGCAGCAGATCTTCACCATGCGGCCGTGGCGTCTGACTGCACCAAAGATGTTAAACAGGTGACTTAATTTCCATTAAATGTTGATATTGACCTGAGATTTTGTTTCAGTAGCAAAACAGTTTTGACTGGATGTGACTATTGGAGGGTATAGATACACAGTCCTCAGTGTGTCTACAACGGTCAGGTATAGACACTGTGAGGACTGTGTATAACAAATTTGAATAAGCACTAACCTGCATATAGTACATGATCTACATTGAGCTATGCTATACATTCTACAGGAACGGGGAGAGCCGGGCAACCTGTTGAGGAACCTCCAGGGGCCGCAGATGGTACGACCCTCTATCCAAGTCCACCAGCATGCTCATTTATTGTTTGATTCATCGCATCGCAAAATTAATAGTTGATGTGATGTGTGAAGGAGTATTTTCACCAACAACATGAAGAAAACTAACATTCTATTATACACGTTATAAATAATAAGTACTGTAATAATAAATACATGTTCTTTTCTCATTTCAATTAAAATAAAGGCAGCATTTAAAAATAAAATAATGTACATCCTAAAATAAAATGCATAGATCATATTGGGCTCTTAGATCTTTCCTATTTTCTGTGCCTTCAGTTTTGATTTGAGTGGATGTTTGCTCCAAAGATTTGTGCTTTGTCTGTAGTGGTGCTTCACAGTCGCCATGGTCTCGGAGCATACAAAACAAACTGGTTTTGAACTACCAGTGGAAATTATGTCCTACGTTTTACATTTGGTACATTAGATATTTGGTCAAATAATTGTCCTTTACACACACATCAACTTGAAATTGCCATCAGTTTTCAGATCTCCCTTTCTGGATAACTTATAGCCACTTGCTGTAGAATTTTCTGAAGCCATTGAAAATTCATTTACATTTCTTTGGAGTTGTTGATTTCTAAGCTGTAAGTGGCATTACAGTTAAATATGAACACCAGAGTTTTGGTTGACACCGACATTGTTTTTGTTAACTTTTGTTTTTGCAGGGCAGAACAAGTTCAAAGAGCCGAGGAGGAAAACAAAAGCACATGAACGCCACGGTAAATTATGCAAACACACAAATAGAATCCTGTACCACTGAATCACTTCTATACATGTCTGTAGAAAGTAATAAGGATGAAGAGGGTATCATAGATTGTTACATATGTTTGGTCTCCTTCACTATTTCCCGCCCTTGCACTTTTGCTTTGTCTCTTTATCACCCACATTGAGAATTGTCAGATAAATACTGTATAAATATCAATATTTTATCACATTACTAGAAGATGTATGATCTCCTATTTTGTGATAAGTTTTGATGTCTTCCAACAGGTAGTTACTAAAAAAAAATCACTTAACATTAGGGATGCTACTGTCTCAATCTTTAGTGGCCTGACAGTTGGTGGTGTGGCATTGTGGTAGGTAACAGTACAGTCATATTCTGTTACTGAAATGACTTTATCGTAGCAGGTTGCTTCTTTGTCATTCTGCTCTGTTCATTTGCTCCAGTGAGCAAACATTGATATGTAAAGCTACTGCTGATGCTAATGAATTACTTTCTACTTATGCTTCACAAAATAAGCAGTACAGTGTTAAGGCAGTGGTAAGGTTTTATTGTGAAATTAAAACTTTAGATAATTACATTTAAGTTACCTTACCATAAAACGGACTATAGTCTTCCTAAAACTAGATTTCAACAAGCACCTTTTGTGTGTTTGTGTTTCAGGAAGCCATTTAGAAAAATTGTGACTGTAATGGATTTTACATGTCTCAAAAATGCCCCCCCCCACCCCCCACCAATATTAAAGGGATCATTAAGCCAATAAACAATAACAAAGCTTTTTTTAATCGGCCAACTGTTAGGCAAGGCAAGTTTATCAAGTTTATGTCAGCAACAAGGCAATCCAAAGTGGTTTAAGTAAAGCATAAAAGGCATCAAGACAATATAAAAAGAACATAAGACAATGTAAAAAGACATTTAAATGCAATTAAAAGTGTTAAATTGGAAATAAAAAGAAGCTAAAATAGAATGAGATAAAAAAAAAACTACTTTTGCTACTTTAACTAGGAAGGACCCTAAGGAAGAAAAGTGACAACTGAACAGCCACCATTTTTGTTTTCAATGGTGAAGGAGAAATGTTTTAATATAATAATGTGTGTGTGTGTGTGTGTGTGTGTGTGTGTGTATGATGTAATGTCATTGCTGTATGACATCACACTGGTTGTGATTCTGGAACCTATATAAGACATTGGAAAGCTTTAGAATCAGATTTCACACCAGAGACAAGTGACCGTTGAGAGCTTCTGAAAACTCACCAGAGAGTGAAAAGAATCGTACACAATGGACAAACAAGCAAGTGCAACATCAGATGCGCCAGAAACAACGCTCAAAAAAGAGCACAACTCTACGCTCGCCGTGGACCAACCAGAAAACCCTGATCCTCCTGCTTCTATGACCAAGGCAGTGAGTGAAGACCCGCTCCGGTTGTTGGTGACTGTTCTGACTGTCAAAGTGTTGAACAAGTGCCACGCTCTCCAGATACAGAACCCGGAGTGCATCAGCCATGCCAAGCATCTGGTGAACCAAGTTATGGAGACAATCACCATCACCAATGGCTTCTGCCCGGACATAAAATACTCTAAAAAACTGTACAAATCCATTGTGAAAGACCTGCAGAAGTTCTACGGAAAGCGCAAGCTGGAGACTGTGATCATGTCAAAGGATCCAGCTGTGGACAAAGTCATCGTTCGGTGTTTCCAGGCTAACATCAGAGAGCTCGCCGCTCGGCTTGAGAAGAAGGCAGCCTCCCCTAACACGTGGAGAGATGTGGTGAAACTCTTCGCTATCTCAGCAGCTACCATCATCATCATGTTTGTACTGCTGCTGATCCTCTAAAGCTGCTTTAGAGCTGGCTGCAGCAACGTCTGCAGGCAGAAGTCAATAGAGGGCCGCACAGTGGCTCAGTGGTTAACACTGTGGCCTCACAGCAAGTAGAGTGGAAGCCGGCATGATCCTGACCAACACACCGTCTTCCACTCTAGTGGCTGTGTGGAGTTTCTCCCTGTGTAGGCGTGGGTTTTCTCCAGGAGCTCCGGTTTCCTCCCACACTTCCAATTTGGTCAATTAAAAAAAATCGGGAGACAATCACCATCACCAATGGCTTCTGCCCGGACATAAAATACACTAAAAATTGTGCAAATCCATTGTGAAAGACCTGCAGAAGTTCTATGGAAAGCGCAAGCTGGAGACTGCGATAATGTCAAAGGATCCAGCTGTGGACAAAGTCATCGTTCAGTGTTTCCAGGTTCACATCAGAGAGCTCACCGATCGGCTTGAGAAGAAGGCAGCCTCCCCTGACACGTGGGGAGATGTGGTGAAACCACTGGTTGTGATTCTGGAACCTGAGACATTGGAAAGCTTCAGCATCAGATTTCACACCAGAGACAACTGAACGTTGAGAGCTTCTGAAAACTCACCAGAGAGTAAAAAGAATCGTACACAATGGACAAACAAGCAAGTGCAACATCAGATGCGCCAGAAACAACGCTCGAAAAAGAGCACAACTCTACGCTCGCCGTGGACCAACCAGAAAACCCTGATCCTCCTGCTTCTATGACCAAGGCAGTGAGTGAAGACCCGCTCCGGTTGTTGGTGACTGTTCTGACTGTCAAAGTGTTGAACAAGTGCCACGCTCTCCAGAAGCAGAACCCGGAGTGCATCAGCCATGCCAAGCATCTGGTGAACCAAGTTATGGAGACAACCACCATCACCAATGGCTTCTGCCCGGACATAAAGTACTCTAAAAAACTGTACAAATCCATTGTGAAAGACCTGCAGAAGTTCTACGGAAAGCGCAAGCTGGAGACTGTGATCATGTCAAAGGATCCAGCTGTGGACAAAGTCATCGTTCGGTGTTTCCAGGTTCACATCAGAGAGCTCGCCGCTCGGCTGGAGAAGAAGGCAGCCTCCCCTAACACGTGGAGAGATGTGGTGAAACTCTTCGCTATCTCAGCAGCTACCATCATCATCATGTTTGTACTGCTGCTGATCCTCTAAAGCTGCTTTAGAGCTGGCTGCAGCAACGTCTGCAGGCAGAAGTCAATAGAGGGCCGCACAGTGGCTCAGTGGTTAACACTGTGGCCTCACAGCAAGTAGAGTGGAAGCCGGCATGATCCTGACCAACACACCGTCTTCCACTCTAGTGGCTGTGTGGAGTTTCTCCCTGTGTAGGCGTGGGTTTTCTCCGGGAGCTCCGGTTTCCTCCCACATTTCCAATTTGGTCAATTCAAAAAATTGGACAATTTTACTTTTTGATTTCTGAAGCACTTCTTCCTCAATTAGAATGAACTTGAGTAGATTTGTGGTTCAGACAGGTGTAAAGACAGTTTGAATAAACAAGGTGTCAGAAAACAAAAGCATGTGAGATGGTCTCTGTGTCTTTAAAAATGATAATAAATCCTATGTTTGAAATATTTCTAGATGTGATAAAAATATGATGGGTCAGACTTGGTGGTATGATGCTCAACACTTAAATTACTACCAAACAAACACTTCTTGCAACAGACTCCATCTGTTCTGAGAGGAAACAGCAGATGGCAGAATGTGCGATGAATGTGATGAGACCCAATGAGACCCCAGGATTTCAAGTTTACTAATCAGAGTTGAAAAACATTTTTGGACATCCACTTTCTTACATCACATGGTAAATACTGTAGAGAAATCAGCATGCTGAAATCAGAGGGCTTCAAAGGAGCTGCAACTGAGTGATATAATATGAATATGATCGATCCACCAGAATCCTCACACTTTTTAAAGTCCTGGCAGGACAAGCTAGAGCTCACTTCTGTCACTGGACAAGAGAAAGTGGTGATAAAATGTGTTGAGATTGTTAAGATGTGAAATGGAGTTAACAAAAAAGAAGAAAAAGGGAAACTCAAGCACTTTATTTTATGCACATTTTTCACAAGCTCTCTGTTATGTATTTTATTTGTAAATGAGGCCTTTATATTACTTGAAATGAAGAAAAGAACATTTATTTATTAGAGTATTTATTATTTATAATCCCTCCAGTTCAATGTGAATGCCATCATCAGTGGTGGAAGAAGTATTCAGATCCTTACATTTAGTTGAGTAAAAGTACCAATAAATCAATGTAAAAATACTCCATTACAAGTAAAAGCCCCATTTTAATGCACTTATTTACTTTCCACCACTGTCCATCATCACAGCCTGAGGTCAGAAACTGGCTTAAAGACACATTTTTAGATAATTCTACTGTAGCGTTTCTCAGCAAGGGGGCGTCTGGGGGCGCTGGAAGCAATATTTGTGTTTAACTTGGTTTGTAACTTGTATTAAAATGTGTTAAATTCCTGTAAACTGAGCTACTGGCTGAAACAGCACCTCCTCTCAACCGGCAGCAGAGGGAGGAGGAGGAGGAGAGGATGAAGATACTGACTGATGTCTGTGTTCTTCATTCTTTCTAAACTTCACTCAGTATTTTAATGTCAGGAATATTATTTATTATAGTGACTTTGCTGATGTAGAAACAATATTTTGTTTTGTTTGGAAATAATAATTCAAAAAAAACAAATTGTTTAGTAATGAACTGATAAGAATACTGATAAATACTTATTTATTTCTTCTGGCGTTTCCTTCATTCCACTAATGCAGCCAACAAAGCAACATAACTCATCACTATAACCACCATCTCTACTGTTATCAGCCTCATATCTAAAGACAATGTGTCACAGTTACTGAGCTTAAAGAGTTTCTATGAAACATAATGTTATTGGTACAATCAGAACATTGTAAGGAGGATGTAGGTTTTTATGTTAATCTTGGTCTGTTTTTATGTTGTTTGGATGTTTTAACAGTTTTAATATAGAATATAGTGTTATGTTTTTATATGGTTTATTTTGTGGGTATTGATTCTCTGCTTTTTGATGATCAGTGTTGGTTGATTAGGATGTGAGACTGTGATTTGGATGAATAAATTGAACCTTCGAGTCCTAAAATTATTGTTAGGAAATAATATAAATTGACAAAGTGTACTAAAATGATGTATAAAGAGTGATTTTATAAATGCCTTTTCTCTTTCTGCAGGCTTTATTTGCATTTGGAGACATTAGTCCTTCAGCATCACTGTTTTAATCTACAGGAGTAGATTTTTATTTTTAAAAAATGTTTCCTCCTGATTGTTCGATGCTGTTGACTCATACAGTTGGACTATTTCTGATTTGTTCTACAGGAAACATGTTCAAACTGTCACCGTTTGGACATGATACGCTTTGACCCTGTTTTTTGCATCTTACTTGTCCTGACCAGTCACTACAGCAGCTGATATTTTGTGCTTTTGATGTGCATAAAATGATCTTATTATTATCTTATCATCGAATAACAGATTAACGCTCTGCGTCAAGGTGCCATAAAGTGCGTAATTCCTCTCACTCTGCAAGTAAGTGGTGATAAAAACATCTTTGTGTTACTGTTGTATAGATCGTGACATATTCTGTTATCTATTATCTGAAGCATTAACATAAACTATTTTATTGATCAGCAAAGAGACACGTGGAGCTCTTAATTTTGATTTTTAAGTCAAAATAAATGTGATAAATAGCAAACCCAAACTTTTACTTTTAGCAGTTTGATAGTTTAAATGACTTTTCCCAACTAACCCAGCAGCGTGTCTGTGTAATTTGCAGGCATCCAGCGGCTCCTTAAAGTCACAGGTCCTCAGCACGTAACCTGCTGTAAAACGGCCCGTTATTGTTTTTACACTTTGGTTTTTGTACAAACTAAACAAAACGTTTAGTGAATGCAAGTGGAGCAGAGGAAAAGGTTAGCATTAAGTTGTCAGTCTGACAGTAAATGTACAGTATCGGCCGCAGTGTGTCAGTTAATAAATGCTGCAGCTTGACAAGACCAAGAAAATTCACGTCTGTTGTTTGCTGGGTGCTGGAAAAGTGAAGCAACACTGGGTTAGCTGCTCAGTCATTACAATACATGGCCGGAGGAAAGTTTGTGTCCGCACATCTTTCACACATATACTCCTTTTTCAGAGCTTTTACACTTTGACCCTTGACTTAATTAATCCAGGTTCAAAACTGTGTGCTTGTTCACTAATATGGCTCACTAGTAAGGAAAGGCAAGTTTATTTGTATAGCATATTTATTTGTTTGGCACATTTCCTACACAGGCTGTACTGGTACACTTAAAAGACAAAAAGTCAATTGTAAAATAGGTCTGCAGTAAATTAGTTAACAATGTTAGTGGTAGTAGTTGTAGTGGTGGTAATTTATTTATTCATTCAGCGTAGTGTGCTTCTGTCATTATACTTTTACATTTTGTAATCATAGTTTTTTGCCATTTCAGTATTGACACAGCCAGAGAGGATGACTCACTAGGGAGACTTGTCAACGATGACCATATAAGCCCAAACAGCAGAATGAGGATCATCACTGGATGGACAGCCTCATCTCTGTTTATTTACTATTAAGGACATCAGGCCGGGGGAAGAGATAACCTACAACTATGGAGGTTCTGACTGGCCATAGAGATTAAAGGTACAGACAGAACTTGATTTCCATACAGAGCTAACGAGTTGCTCTGTGAATCTACCATAGTTTCACAGTATTTTCACAAAAAAACTAAACAAAAACGGGTGCACGATGTAGAGTGATATTGAATAGAGCTTTGTTCAGTCACCGAGTGTTAACTCACTACATATCAACAGGTACAGTCTTGTTGTGTCTTACTGGTTATTTAATGATATTTTTTTCCTTTTTCTACACAAGGTTTCAACTGCAGCAGATCCTCACCATGCGGCCGTGGCGTCTGACTGCACCAAAGATGTTAAACAGGTGACTTAATTTCCATTAAATGTTGATATTGACCTGAGATTTTGTTTCAGTAGCAAAACAGTTTTGACTGGATGTGACTATTGGAGGGTATAGATACACAGTCCTCAGTGTGTCTACAACGGTCAGGTATAGACACTGTGAGGACTGTGTATAACAAATTTGAATAAGCACTAACCTGCATATAGTACATGATCTACATTGAGCTATGCTATACATTCTACAGGAACGGGGAGAGCCGGGCAACCTGTTGAGGAACCTCCAGGGGCCGCAGATGGTACGACCCTCTATCCAAGTCCACCAGCATGCTCATTTATTGTTTGATTCATCGCATCGCAAAATTAATAGTTGATGTGATGTGTGAAGGAGTATTTTCACCAACAACATGAAGAAAACTAACATTCTATTATACACGTTATAAATAATAAGTACTGTAATAATAAATACATGTTCTTTTCTCATTTCAATTAAAATAAAGGCAGCATTTAAAAATAAAATAATGTACATCCTAAAATAAAATGCATAGATCATATTGGGCTCTTAGATCTTTCCTATTTTCTGTGCATTCAGTTTTGATTTGAGTGGATGTTTGCTCCAAAGATTTGTGCTTTGTCTGTAGTGGTGCTTCACAGTCGCCATGGTCTCGGAGCATACAAAACAAACTGGTTTTGAACTACCAGTGGAAATTATGTCCTACGTTTTACATTTGGTACATTAGATATTTGGTCAAATAATTGTCCTTTACACACACATCAACTTGAAATTGCCATCAGTTTTCAGATCTCCCTTTCTGGATAACTTATAGCCACTTGCTGTAGAATTTTCTGAAGCCATTGAAAATTCATTTACATTTCTTTGGAGTTGTTGATTTCTAAGCTGTAAGTGGCATTACAGTTAAATATGAACACCAGAGTTTTGGTTGACACCGACATTGTTTTTGTTAACTTTTGTTTTTGCAGGGCAGAACAAGTTCAAAGAGCCGAGGAGGAAAACAAAAGCACATGAACGCCACGGTAAATTATGCAAACACACAAATAGAATCCTGTACCACTGAATCACTTCTATACATGTCTGTAGAAAGTAATAAGGATGAAGAGGGTATCATAGATTGTTACATATGTTTGGTCTCCTTCACTATTTCCCGCCCTTGCACTTTTGCTTTGTCTCTTTATCACCCGCATTGAGAATTGTCAGATAAATACTGTATAAATATCAATATTTTATGACATTACTAGAAGATGTATGATCTCCTATTTTGTGATAAGTTTTGATGTCTTCCAACAGGTAGTTACTAAAAAAAAATCACTTAACATTAGGGATGCTACTGTCTCAATCTTTAGTGGCCTGACAGTTGGTGGTGTGGCATTGTGGTAGGTAACAGTACAGTCATATTCTGTTACTGAAATGACGTAGCAGGTTGCTTCTTTGTCATTCTGCTCTGTTCATTTGCTCCAGTGAGCAAACATTGATATGTAAAGCTACTGCTGATGCTAATGAATTACTTTCTACTTATGCTTCACAAAAGAAGCAGTACAGTGTTAAGGCAGTGGTAAGGTTTTATTGTGAAATTAAAACTTTAGATAATTACATTTAAGTTACCTTACCATAAAACGGACTATAGTCTTCCTAAAACTAGATTTCAACAAGCACCTTTTGTGTGTTTGTGTTTCAGGAAGCCATTTAGAAAAATTGTGACTGTAATGGATTTTACATGTCTCAAACAGTTTGACAGAAGGAGAACAGGAGGACAAACATTACATCGCATTAACAAACTTTTAGCAGCTGATTTAAAAATGGTCCCCCCCCCCCCCCCCCCCCCCCCCAATATTAAAGGGATCATTAAGCCAATAAACAATAACAAAGCTTTTTTTAATCGGCCAACTGTTAGGCAAGGCAAGTTTATCAAGTTTATGTCAGCAACAAGGCAATCCAAAGTGGTTTAAGTAAAGCATAAAAGGCATCAAGACAATATAAAAAGAACATAAGACAATGTAAAAAGACATTTAAATGCAATTAAAAGTTTTAAATTGGAAATAAAACGAAGCTAAAATAGAATGAGATTAAAAAAAAACTACTTTTGCTACTTTAACTAGGAAGGACCCTAAGGAAGAAAAGTGACAACTGAACAGCCACCATTTTTGTTTTCAATGGTGAAGGAGAAATGTTTTAATATAATAATGTGTGTGTGTGTGTGTGTGTGTGTGTGTGTGTGTGTGTGTGTGTGTATGTTGTATGTCATTGCTGTATGACATCACACTGGTTGCTGTATGACATCACACTGGTTGTGATTCTGGAACCTATATAAGACATTGGAAAGCTTTAGAATCAGATTTCACACCAGAGACAAGTGACCGTTGAGAGCTTCTGAAAACTCACCAGAGAGTGAAAAGAATCGTACACAATGGACAAACAAGCAAGTGCAACATCAGATGCGCCAGAAACAACGCTCGAAAAAGAGCACAACTCTACGCTCGCCGTGGACCAACCAGAAAACCCTGATCCTCCTGCTTCTATGACCAAGGCAGTGAGTGAAGACCCGCTCCGGTTGTTGGTGACTGTTCTGACTGTCAAAGTGTTGAACAAGTGCCACGCTCTCCAGATACAGAACCCGGAGTGCATCAGCCATGCCAAGCATCTGGTGAACCAAGTTATGGAGACAATCACCATCACCAATGGCTTCTGCCCGGACATAAAGTACTCTAAAAAACTGTACAAATCCATTGTGAAAGACCTGCAGAAGTTCTACGGAAAGCGCAAGCTGGAGACTGTGATCATGTCAAAGGATCCAGCTGTGGACAAAGTCATCGTTCGGTGTTTCCAGGCTAACATCGGAGAGCTCGCCGCTCGGCTTGAGAAGAAGGCAGCCTCCCCTAACACGTGGAGAGATGTGGTGAAACTCTTCGCTATCTCAGCAGCTACCATCATCATCATGTTTGTACTGCTGCTGATCCTCTAAAGCTGCTTTAGAGCTGGCTGCAGCAACGTCCGCAGGCAGAAGTCAATAGAGGGCCGCACAGTGGCTCAGTGGTTAACACTGTGGCCTCACAGCAAGTAGAGTGGAAGCCGGCATGATCCTGACCAACACACCGTCTTCCACTCTAGTGGCTGTGTGGAGTTTCTCCCTGTGTAGGCGTGGGTTTTCTCCAGGAGCTCCGGTTTCCTCCCACACTTCCAATTTGGTCAATTAAAGAAATCGGGAGACAATCACCATCACCAATGGCTTCTGCCCGGACATAAAATACACTAAAAAATTGTGCAAATCCATTGTGAAAGACCTGCAGAAGTTCTATGGAAAGCGCAAGCTGGAGACTGTGATCATGTCAAAGGATCCAGCTGTGGACAAAGTCATCGTTCAGTGTTTCCAGGTTCACATCAGAGAGCTCACCGATCGGCTTGAGAAGAAGGCAGCCTCCCCTGACACGTGGGGAGATGTGGTGAAACCACTGGTTGTGATTCTGGAACCTGAGACATTGGAAAGCTTCAGCATCAGATTTCACACCAGAGACAACTGAACGTTGAGAGCTTCTGAAAACTCACCAGAGAGTAAAAAGAATCGTACACAATGGACAAACAAGCAAGTGCAACATCAGATGCGCCAGAAACAACGCTCGAAAAAGAGCACAACTCTACGCTCGCCGTGGACCAACCAGAAAACCCTGATCCTTCTGCTTCTATGACCAAGGCAGTGAGTGAAGACCCGCTCCGGTTGTTGGTGACTGTTCTGACTGTCAAAGTGTTGAACAAGTGCCACGCTCTCCAGATACAGAACCCGGAGTGCATCAGCCATGCCAAGCATCTGGTGAACCAAGTTATGGAGACAATCACCATCACCAATGGCTTCTGCCCGGACATAAAGTACTCTAAAAAACTGTACAAATCCATTGTGAAAGACCTGCAGAAGTTCTACGGAAAGCGCAAGCTGGAGACTGTGATCATGTCAAAGGATCCAGCTGTGGACAAAGTCATCGTTCGGTGTTTCCAGGTTCACATCAGAGAGCTCGCCGCTCGGCTGGAGAAGAAGGCAGCCTCCCCTAACACGTGGAGAGATGTGGTGAAACTCTTCGCTATCTCAGCAGCTACCATCATCATCATGTTTGTACTGCTGCTGATCCTCTAAAGCTGCTTTAGAGCTGGCTGCAGCAACGTCTGCAGGCAGAAGTCAATAGAGGGCCGCACAGTGGCTCAGTGGTTAACACTGTGGCCTCACAGCAAGTAGAGTGGAAGCCGGCATGATCCTGACCAACACACCGTCTTCCACTCTAGTGGCTGTGTGGAGTTTCTCCCTGTGTAGGCGTGGGTTTTCTCCGGGAGCTCCGGTTTCCTCCCACATTTCCAATTTGGTCAATTAAAAAAATTGGACAATTTTACTTTTTGATTTCTGAAGCACTTCTTCCTCAATTAGAATGAACTTGAGTAGATTTGTGGTTCAGACAGGTGTAAAGACAGTTTGAATAAACAAGGTGTCAGAAAACAAAAGCATGTGAGATGGTCTCTGTGTCTTTAAAAATGATAATAAATCCTATGTTTGAAATATTTCTAGATGTGATAAAAACATGATGGGTCAGACTTGGTGGTATGATGCTCAACACTTAAATTACTACCAAACAAACACTTCTTGCAACAGACTCCATCTGTTCTGAGAGGAAACAGCAGATGGCAGAATGTGCGATGAATGTGATGAGACCCAATGAGACCCCAGGATTTCAAGTTTACTAATCAGAGTTGAAAAACATTTTTGGACATCCACTTTCTTACATCACATGGTAAATACTGTAGAGAAATCAGCATGCTGAAATCAGAGGGCTTCAAAGGAGCTGCAACTGAGTGATATAATGTGAATATGATCGATCCACCAGAATCCTCACACTTTTTAAAGTCCTGGCAGGACAAGCTAGAGCTCACTTCTGTCACTGGACAAGAGAAAGTGGTGATAAAATGTGTTGAGATTGTTAAGATGTGAAATGGAGTTAACAAAAAAGAAGAAAAAGGGAAACTCAAGCACTTTGTTTTATGCACATTTTTCACAAGCTCTCTGTTATGTATTTTATTTGTAAATGAGGCCTTTATATTACTTGAAATGAGGAATTTTTATTTATTAGAGTATTTATTATTTATAATCCCTCCAGTTCAATGTGAAAACTGACAATAAATAGTGTTGAAATATTATTGAATTGTACTTTCTTTATTTGATTTGACAGTCAGTTGTTGACTATATACAGATATTGAAAAGTTAATTAAAAGTTTATAACAACTTCTGAATAACATAATATCAAAAGAACAGAAAAGAAAACAACAAATACACATTTTAATCGCACCCCAGGTTGACAAAAATTAGAATTCATAAAAGCAGTTTTGAAAAAATAAAAATAACAATAAAATCACAGGAAAATATTCCCCCCCCCCCCCTAAAACAGCTCTTGTAGACTTACAGTACAGCAGGAGTGTGTACACCTGATGTGAATGAAGTGTCACATCAAGGACTATCACACCTGATTTAAATGAACATTTTCCGTAGTTTTTTGTGTAATAAATTTTTGAAGTGAGATTCTTGTTGTATTGCTCAAAATAGATTTTTTGATATTCAATTCATCTTTGTGGAACAAGTGGAAAGGGGCGTCCATCTAATACAGCAAAAAACGGGTTTGGAGAGCAGTGTCCTTATAATAAGGCACCCGCGTGTGTGTGTTGATATGGATGTCGGAGAGTGGTGTGTGTGTGTGTGTGTATGGAGAAATTATGCCTGTTTTTTTTCTCTCCCTAAAAAACAGGCATTTGAATGGTTAAAATTCTGAAAATGAATGAATGTTTGTTAGTGATAATCAGGACTGAAGTTGGTTAAAAAATTTAACTCAGTGAAAGTGGAAAATAATTAGTATATTAATATATAGTATTTTTATGGCTGACACACTGACATATCATCACCTTGTAAGTTGATATGTTGAACTTGTTGGCAAACATATCTGGCTTCTTAGCTGCTAAATGCTCCACTATGTTCACCAGCTAGTCTACAGCTAACTGTGTCTGTTTGCCATTTGGTGCAGAGCTTAGAGCTTTTTCTCTGAAAACAGCTGCCTGCTGCGGCCAAAAACGACTATGAGAGCGCTGAGAGTGAACCAAAACAGTAAAGTTGCAGCCGGACAGATAAACAATGAGCTGAAACTCACTATAAAGCTCCGTAAAGCAGAGGGGAGCTGCAGAGTCACTGATAATTCTCTGTTGCTTGCTTCTCCTTTTTATTGACTGATACTTTTTGCAATTCATGGAGACATGAAACAGTCCAACAGGAAGTCCACACAAAGACAAAACTTCTGTCACAGCTGCTGCCTCAGTCCTGTTCAGTTAGTCCGTTCTGCCTCGGTCCCTGCCTACAGCCGCCTTCTTATTTCCCCAGATCCCTGCATTGCTATTGAACTTTACATTTCCCCGGTCATCACTTGCCTCTCAGCACAGTGTTATATATACTGGCCCAGATTAATTCACTCCCTGCCAGTTCATCAATGTGGTTTAATGCCTTTGTGTTCCAGCCATCCTGTTAACTTTGCCTGTTTTTATCTGCAGCTTCTGGTTTCCCTGTTCATGATTTTTCTGCCTGTGTTTTTGACCTGCCTGCCTGTCTTGCAGCAAGGGAAGTAAATTAAACAGTGGAAAGATTTAAATAATAACATAAAATATTAAACAACTAAAATAATATACATATATCACAAGGGTATAATAGTTTCATGTAGGGATATTGCTTTTTTTCTACTTTACACACATACTGTAGATAAAATAATTAAGTTGAATCCATTTTTCAGATTTGTGTATAGAGAAGAGCACAGCAGTATTTACTGTTAACTCTCACTTCCTGTTAGCACCAAACACAGCAGCTCTGTGTCCTGTAGGTGGGAGCAGATGACCAGAAAAACCTGGAACGTCTCTGCATCAACATACCGCTGCAGTGAAGTGAGTGTCATAACTGAAACGGACGACATTCAAAGTCATGAACAGATTTAAATTGTGCACCTCTAAGAGATTTACTTGTAGTCTCGTAATGTGGATGTGGGACCTGATGCAAGTAAGTAGCAGCCTGCTAATAACCATAATCTGCTCAAAATTATTTTATTGCAGGGCCAATATTTTGTTTTCATCTAAAATAAAAACGTATAAAAGTAACAGCAGGGGTTTGTACGGCATGTTCACTTCACATTATGAACATGTTACCATGTTGTTGTTTGCACTTACAACATTTAGTTTGATAAATCAGCTGAAACTTTGTAAAACATAAAAGAATACAATAAGCAAAGGACAAAATAGCAAAGCTTTCATTCACTTCCATTGTTTATCAGTCTGTGATGTTCTGTCATTGAAACTGGAAATGAAATGTTGTCTTAAGAACATTTAATGAACCAATTTAATGTTTTCCCACATCCACATTCACTGTATCAATCCAGTTTGTACAAGTCCACCACAATTATAAAATATTATATCTATCATTGCATAAGCAAGTCTAGATTACAGAGCGGGCAAAGTGGGCAACTGCTCAGGGGCCACAGGTTCTATATCTATTCTATATCATCTGAGTCTACATAATCTGAAAAACAATATCAACTCTGACAGGTCCTCCATCCTGTGTCAAAATCTGGTTGGTGGTTGGCTGATGTATAGAAATACCTTCAGTGAATATCATGTCAGCATTTATTTATTTTTTATCACAGTTATGTTTTCATTGACTGGTAATACAAGCGGATATAGATTTAAAAAGACTGCGCTTCACTGCAACATAACAATATTGTTGACAAAAATAAAAGCTGACATGATGTTCACTCTGATCAAGTCTGTGTAAGTTATCAGGCTAAAAATGAATTGACACCCGGGGCAAAAACACAATCCAAAATGTAAACCACCACAACCGTCTTTGGAAAGTGATTGGCAGTAATACAAACAAGATTTGTAATAAAGAGGGTAAAACATGAAATAATTGTATGGTGCTTTAAAGTGTGAGCCTTTTCACATCTGTCACTTCTGTAACAAGTCTGATTCTCCAGCAGATGGCACTACAACCCTTTAATGAGGAAGGTTTCAGCTCAGAAGCACCACCGCTGTCTCTACTCTGAGCTCATTTAGACAACAGGCTTTATTCTTATATTCGTACATGGAGCGATAAAGCAGAACTTCTGCTTCATATATGAGCAAACTTCTCTTCACATTGTCGTCTCATGTAAACTCTGCAGTAACTCGTCTGGCTTCTCTGATTGTGACTGAAACAACCAGCAGCTTTAATCAACCAGTCTGCTTCTTGACCTTTCAACTTTCTTGTAGTAATGACAAAATAATCAAACTGAAGTCAAGGCTGAACTGACGTAACACTGACACTGTTTGAGATGTCCTGTAATGCTATTTAAGGCTGGCTATATTCAATACTGAATATATATTCACCAAGTCTGATGTGCAGAGCCAAACAAACAATGAATTGATCTAATTACAAGTACTGTGTGTGTATTAAAGCCTGATATATCTTATTTATCTGTGCTGCAGACCTCCGTTGTTTTCCAAAAACTATTGAAAACACGTCAGTGAGTCACACCGCTGCACTGGGTGACATGTTCCTTCACCACGCAGATTACGAACACAATAGTTTGTTTAGAAAGGGCTCCAAAGATTAATAACAGTTATCATGTCTCCGTTCAGTCTCCAGAGAGTAGTTCTGTGTAAGGCAGACGTCACGCCACTCCAGGTTATCCACATATCGTATCGGGCATTAGCCAATTTGTGGTGCTGGCGGGCACCAACGTAAAAAATAGTTTTCATGGTCAGAAACATCAGATACAACATTTATAAAGCACTTGATTTATTTATAATTACTCTTATTAATAAGAATGTGAATAATAAGAAAACAGTTGAAAAGTAGCCGCTGCTGTGCATCGTTCAGCACCACGAGGGAGGGGGAGGGGGGGGGGGAGAGGGAGACAGAGAGAGAGAGGGAGAGAGAGAGAGACGCTGGTTATTTCAATAATAAAAGTAGTACACTTAATCGCTGATGGAAAATGTGTTCAAAGACCATTTTATTAATCTGCCCTCCTGTGTGGAATAAGTACACACATAATAAGTTGCTAAGTGCTACGGTTCATACATTACTTAACTATTTTATTTTCTGTTTTACAAAGACAAGAAGAAAAATCACGTTATTCATTATAAATGTTGTATCTGCTGTTTCTGAGCAGGAAAACGAAAGACGCCTTTTCGTTTGTGGATTTTGAAATGAAAATCAAATCAATACTCTTTTTTTATTCCTTTAATTTCTGGTTCTGAAAACAACAGGGCAACAAAACAAACTTTCTAATAGCCTATGCATTTGTGTAGTCTTCATACAAGCCATTTATGATGGAAATAATGATATTTAGCATGATGTGTTGCATTGGGATGTGAGTTGTTCAGATTGGAGCATCAGTGTAAGGGCTAGTATGGCATTTGAAGGCCCATGTCTGTCTATGGTGTCAGGTTTTTTGGTTGTGGCTTACATTTTTCTGTAGTATGTAGTATGTTGAGCCTGTACTTCAGCAATACATTAATGTAAATATATGGTCTTTACACCCTCTTTAGTAAATTTCACTTTTTTACATGTAAAGTGGGAGGAGGGGGGCACCACACTGTTCATCCGGGCCTGAGTAGGCCTAATCAAAGTGTAACTTTTCATTGACTAATAACATTTCAGTATATGTTGGGGGAAGTTGAAATTTATAAAATGTTATCATATCGACATTATTAGATTCTTGGACAAAGAGGAGAAGCTCTTCTGCCAATTCCTGGATCTCATATACCCGACCAACGGGAAAGTAGATTCAGTAGTGGCAGCAGCGAAGAGCGCTGTTCGTATGAAGGACATCCTCACACACTCGATCTTTGGCTGAGGGACTGACAGCACTGCAGTTATGGCAGGTTGGTTAACTTGTTTTTCTTATTTGTATGGAATTAAACTGGATTTTGAACATTTTCTTTCTCGTTAAATTGATTGTTTAAATGAAACATATTCAATAGGAAAACAAAATGGGTTCGCAAAACAACTGACAGATGACTGGCTGTGGCTCCTCAGTGTCCATTGTGATGTGCATAGGCTGGCTATAGACATGGCTACGTTCAGAGACCATCTAGAATAGTTATATATATATAACTATTGAATATGTTAATTTCAAATAAAGTGAAATATTTGAATATTTCAGGCTCATTTACCTGCATAGTATATTCATTCCCTAATAAATACAGCTTACATTGTTTTTATAAACTGTCTTATCTGTCATTGACTAGCAAGTAAAGGACACACGATGGCTCTCTCAACATGAAGCTGTAGTAAACCTTCAGCAGAACATCACTGCTGCACTCGGAGCCTCTGCAGAGGAAGTTCAGACCTCCTGGTATGTCCTGGTACTAAGGGATTGTACTCATTCCTTGCTACTTATCGTTTCATTGCCGCCCTCCACCTGCAAGCAGATGTGCTCCCTCACCTGGCACGCCTCTCTAAGCTCTTCCAAAAGGAGGATGTCATGTTCCTGGCAATCAAAGAGCAGGTAACTTTAATAATCCAAATCAGTTCAGCTGCAATATTTTAATTTCATGTTTATTTTGCACAAACCACAGGGTACCGTAAATGATCTTTTCATCAGAGCCAGTTTGGTATGTAGCTTTTGGCTGATTTAATTGATGTAACTTCAATTTAGTCGCTGCTTAGTTTTATTTAGACTGATAGTTTACTGACATTTTTTCTTACTGTTTGTTTGATCAGGTGATGGATCCGTATCTGGATGGCCTGATTGCCCATCTCGAGAGGCGTTTCAGTGAGGTTGGAGTTGTGGCTTCTTTTGGGATATTGGGTCCACAGGCAGCTACACTCCCTGACGAAACTGCACATGCACACCTGAGGACATTGGTGGAGAAGTTTTGTTCCCTTGATTTTGGCATAGTCCTTGAATAATGGGCCTCTTTCAGAGAACAAGTGGTCTCTTGTCTGCTCAAGGTAACTTTAAAATGTGACATTTTTTACATGACCTGATCATTAACAGTGTTAATCATAATCAGCTGGCCATATTGTCAGAGCTGTCCTCAAAATATGAGGAGTTTGGGATCCTGTAGGTCAATACAGACATCTGTAACAGGCGGCAGGGGGAACATCTTGCAGCCTGCATGCAGATCTCGATAAATGGGCCAGAAGTGTCTGATTTCCCGTACCAGGAGGCACTGGAAATGTTCTCCAAGAAAGCCAGAAAAATCTGTATGGGTAAATGAGGAGAACTTGCAGTAGTGTAGCTTGCAGTAGTGTATTCATGGTTTTCTATAGGTTTTATCATTTATTCATGAAATGTGTTTGTGATGCCAAAATGCCATTCTATCATCCATTTGGACAGGACCTTTTCACCGTCTGAAGCATGAACGTCATTTTGATTGTCTTCTTATGATTATGTTAAGTATTAAGTATAAAATTTGCACATTTAGAACATAGTTTTGAGGACTACATTGACCATTTGAATTCACTTTTAAAGGAATAGTCTGTGATTTCTCTGAGATAGTGGCCTCCCGTCTCTCTGTGCTGCCTGCATTGTGACCAGATACCATTATTTTATCAGAAGAACAGTGACTGACCTTGATGATTATTTTAATTTCATACATTGATACTCAATATTGTGCTTATATTACTAGTTTTATTTGCTTTAATGTTGCCATACTGTTTAGCTAGCTATATAGTAAGTGTATAAAGAATAGTGTACAATGTACAATAGTAACAGTTACCTGAAACGTTAGCTATTGCCTTATCTACTAAGATAACGTTACCTATTTAGGTATCTAATCACTTACTGTCTGAAAAACAGCTTGTATGTCCGGCTGCCAATCCTGCTTTCTTCGCTTTTTTAGCTAGTTTTACTTCCTCCACTGACTGACCAAAAATCCAAACAACTTTAGTACAAAGTCATGAGGTTGTGATATGTAGCACAACAAGCTAGCAAAGCAGTGACAGCAGTGGTGTCTGCCTTATAGCCTACAGAACTACTCTCCTGAGACTGAAAACTTGACAGTTTTTAGTTTTGGAGCTGATTAAATAAACGTACGTGCCAAAACTCTTTGTGATGAAGGAAAATGCCACCGAGTGCAGCGGTGTGACTCACAACATCCCATCACACAGTAACTTCTGCACTGCACTGCACAGATTGATGATGTAAAACGTCTGAAAGAGCGTTTTTTTTTCCTTTAACACACTTGAACTTACAGTACAAAGACACCAGAGGTGGGTGCACACAGTCAGTGTGCGCCGCTTTGCATCAGAATCCAGCCAAGACAATTTAATCAAGTCATCTCCCATATTTCACACAGCCAGAAAATTAAAAAGAGATCACATGTGTCAATGCAAATTTGTAGAGAGGCTGAACCTCATCTCCACCACCTCTCCCCCTGTGTGCTCCATCCATTTCCCCGGTAACTTACACCCCTCAGTGGAGGAGAGCAATGTGATTTCGGCAGTAATGTGTTTCTATTGCTCCTCCTGCGATGCCCTGCGGTATCGCTATCACACCGCTGTATGGAGAGCTTGGAGGGCTTTGGAGAGCCTCATTTACCTCCATAATCTTTCACAGTCATTGACATGCTAGCATGGTGTAATGCACTCATGCACACACAATATACCGAGCGAGAGAGATAGAAGAAGTCTAAACACAAAAAAAAGAGTCCTTGTACATGGCTGAGTTGAGAGAGAATTAACATAGTGAAGACGCTGCATTATGCAAATGTATTATGGTTCCTCTCTGACAGTGCTGGTAAATTGGATGATGTTTTATGATGATGTAAGAGAGAGTTAAGGCACAGCGGATCAGTGCATTTAATACCTCTTTGATATGTGTCCCCTTCTAGAGCCCTGCCTCGGCTCGTCCAAGGCGCCGAATTCGGCAGCTTGCCTTCGTGACACTTCCCACAAGCTGTTATGATTCTTGGCGTTCAGGCTGGCAGAGTCAATAAGACAATAAAACAGCACTGGATTAGCCTGCAGATGAGCAGGGGACGAGGCCGCCCGGAGGAGCTGAGAGTGTTAAACCTTACTAAGGGGATAAAAGGATTGGAAATGTGTTTGCCTGTTGAGTGGCTCACCCAGCAATCGTTTAATTTTGTTAAAAATAAAAAAAAGGGATATGACTTCTTTTTGGTGAGGTTTGCAATTTTGAGGAGAAATAAGGATAAAGGGGTCATCAGCAAGGTCAGACGCTTAGAAATAAACAAGAATTAATCCTGTTACAGTGGCTAAGGTTGAGTGAAATAACGGAGTATTGCAGTAATACACAAAAAACACACACATATACGGCAACACACACAGAACGGCGGCCTTGGCTTTGTTCTAAAGCTCTTAGCCGTTTGTCTAGTGTTACACAGGCTCCATTTACTCCTGATTGCCTGTGACTGGTGACCTCTGAACCCAATCCACACAGGTACTGCAAGAGGAACCATCAATACTGGCAGCAGGTTGTTTTTGCCTCTGGGCTGGTGGATAAATGATGCCCTTGGTGGACACACACACTCCAAAGAGAAACACAAACACGCACGCACACACACACACACACACACGTGCACTCATACAAAGACAAACTGAAAAATGTTCAGGGGGTTTTCAGGTTTTTGGTTGATTTACAACCAACTGATTATATTTTTCATCATATGAAACATTTTGCTCCTGTGTTTTAGACATTTGGATGCGCTTTGTTGTCCGTTTCAGGCAGCCATTGATTTTCGATCATTTTCTTAGGATCTTGAAATGTGATTGTAATTAATCACAGTGAACATCAAGTCTGCATTATGTTTTTTTGTCAGTGTTGCATGATTTCTACAAGGTAATGATTTGCAGACTTTTCAAATCAAGCTGCATTACCACACTAACCACAATAATGCAACTTTGACAGAAATTAATGCCGACTAAATGTCCACTGTGATTATTTACACAACTCAAGAAAGTTTCAAAAGTCTGCTTATTGATTTTCACATTGTTCAGAAATTAATGGAAACCAAAGGCTCACTGGAACTTTCAGGGTAAGAAATTTAAAACTTGCATGCATTTGAAAATGTTCAGCAAAAACGTGCTGTAAGGTGATGTAGGCCAAAATCTGCTAACACGTTTGTAAATTTTACTCCACTTTTATGGGTAAAGACAAGCAAGAAAACATCAAGGGTGTGTCAGTGTAACTGAAATGTTCATGTTAAGAAATTATCTGACAGATTTTTTTATTTCATCTAATACAAGTCATGTATACAGTATTTAATATTGATGCTGAATAATATCAAAGCAGGCAGCCGTTGGTTTCAGTTGACTGGAGAACACTGTCCATGACAATCAGTGGGAAGCTCCAACATTTGAGATCTCAGTCAGCAGATTAACAGCAACCTTTCTTATGCCCTTTTTGGAAATGCTCCCCTTTACATTAATCTGATGGCAATTTAACCTGTCGGTCTCATGTCTGATTTAGGCAATCTTAGGAGGTCAGACCCAAGTGTTAACTACCACAGCTTGAGGCTGAAGCCAGTGTGGAAGTACCTTAAAGTGCAATGCTACCAACAGCTGCCAGATGCTCCAGTTGAATTCCCATCAAATACCCTCAACTTCTCTCTAGAAACATCAAGTCAAGGAGTCATTATGGTCTCAAATGCTAAATTCAAGCCCTCTAATAAGTGAGCTGGTGGTCATTTTGTAAATTATTGCTCCGTTAAGATTTGAAGACTTATAGCAGCTTTGATGTCATCTGTGTGGGTGTTGATTGACAGCTGTGATTGACAGTTGGCTCACCTGCTGCTCTCCCCGGCTCCAAGACTCACTGAATCAGACTATTGTCGCAATATTTCTGTAAGTTTAATGTTACTTGATAATGATACCTGCCCTGTTAGCACAATTTAGCTAAAGTAGCTAACATTAATCAAGTAAGCTAACAGTCACTTCGGTCCGAGGTAGCGGAGTGTTTCCAGAGCGTGAAAGGCAACACCCCGCACTCCTTATTTGGAAAGTCCCGGCTCCAAACGGATGAGCATAAGCAGCAACTCTTGGCTTCAAACCGGCTCCAATGCAAATGACGTCACACTTGGCTACCTCCATCTTTATATACAGTCTACGGTCAGATGTAGTAACATTTCCGTATCACTTTCAACACAGCACAAGTCTGAACTGAATGCTGACAGATTAACGTAAACAGCAGTACAGAGTAAAGCATGTACAGAGAGCAAACATATTCAGAATATAGCTTTCATAGTGTCAATCGTTTTATTTTCTGTTTGTCTTCTTTGTTACATTTTTCAGCAAATATAGTTCATTAATGCAATGCAGCTGACTTTCAATGCTCGATGCCAGAGGAACATTTTTCAGAGTGGTTGGTGTACACTATGTTTCTGCTTTTCATGATTTCATTCAATTTCTAAAAACCTCCACAGAACAAATGTTCTGTTTTATTTGTATTTCTTGGTGCTGAGTTTAATGTTTTATAGCTGAAAATAAGCTTTCACAATTGTCCTTTATCACATGCTTTAAGTTCAGTCTTTGTTTGCATTACAGGAGTAATGTAAATTCCAGTGAAGTAAATGTCTTAATGACAAAACAGAGTAAATGTTTAATACCTAATTATGTATGTATGGACTGAAAAAGAGAGAATTGCAAACTAGATGTAGACAGACTAAAAGACACTGACACACACCCACGCTTATACTGTACTGTACACACAGATACTCCCACTCTCTCTTTCACACACACACACACACACACACACACACACACACACACACACACACACACACAGAGCCACACATACATCTATTCAGGGTGATGAATCATGGCCTCATGGCAGGAGGCCTTGATTTTGGGACATCATCCAATATCAGGCCTTGGGGAAAAAGAAGAGACGATACACACTCATATATATATATATATATATATATATATATATATATATATACACACACACACACACACACACCCCACCTATCCAACCCCTCCCTCCCTCCTCCTCCTCCATCCTCCTCCCCTTCCCTATTCGTGCTGTCTGAAGCCCTTGTTACAGATACAGCAGATTTAGTTGGGGGGCCAGGCGCCCAGGAACGGCACTCACCAACACCCCCACCCCTCCCCTCCCCTCCTCTCCTTCCGCTCCCCCGCCCCAGCCTACCATCACACAGGGAGTAAATGTATTCATCTCATCCTCTCCGGCCAGAGAGGTCACAGCCTTATCTCGCCCTCTGCTGTAGCGCTGTCAGCTCACCAGCCACAAACCATAACTTCTAACTGCTAGCAAGAGCGCCATGTGGTCAGAGGCCGGCGAGGAAGACAGGGAGACATGTGACGAGGGGAGGGGAGGAACGAAGAGGAAAGCAAACAGAGAGAGAGAGAGAAAGAAAAGGTTGTGTCAGAGGTCAAAAGGATGGAGCATGCAAAAAGAAGAAAAGAGTGAAGGGAACAGAGGGAAGGCTTTAAAAAATCCATTTTAGCTGGCTAGTTACTTTATCAGAGTCCTATAAAGAATCTACTGTCATTTTCTTAATATTGTGCAGTGATCAGCCTCGTTCAGTCTCTTTTAAAGGTGCAATATTTTACTGTCTCTTTGCTAATTGTACATCAGTGACATTTTCCCGAAGTGTTGTTGATCACTTCACAGTAATCTTAAACAGACAATACACTTGTGGGCGGTGGAAACAAGCTGTCAACACAACATTGAAATATTATCATCTTTTAAGTTATGTTGAACCTGTTAGCAAACATTTGCTTATTTCTTCGGAGCAACATTATCATTCATTTGGAGTCGTGTTTCTATCCACCTGGTGTATGTAAGTCCAATATTCACTCTCTTTTAGCTCTGTTTTGGGTCTCCACCAACTCCTGAGGGAAATATCTGGCTCTTTAGCTGCTAAATGCTCCACTATGTTCACCAGCTAGTTGCTAACTATGTGTGTGTGTTTGGTGCTGAGTAGTGTTGACTTTTAGAGCTTTTTGGCTAAAAACAGCTGCCTGCTGTGACCAGAAAAGTTGTGTATTTAAAAATAATATTGATATAGCAGCTTTATTGGTTGCAATGAATTCAAGCTCTCGTAACAGCCACAACACAGGACTGCACTTTGGTTCTGCACTTGGTTTAGTTTCTCTGAAACCTGTGCGAAGACTTCAACAATGCAGAATTCGGATTATACTTGTTAGGCAGGTAAACAACCTATTTTATTTCTGAAGTCACTAACAGGTAGTGCAGTTGAGAGGTAAAGTGAGCTAGATGAACATGTCAGTCCAACAAAGAACAAACATTAAATTTGCTACAAAAAAAAAGGTTTGTGGAAGAGAACACACATTTTACAACTGTAGTTTCCTACAGATGACGCTAGATGTTACTGCAGATACTTTCAATGGAAACACATAGAATCATCACATTGGTAGATTTTTTTCTAGAATTAAGTTGTTAAATTACTTGTTAAGACAGATGAGTTTTGCAGTGAATTTAAAGAGAAATGAGGATTGTGTAAATCAGAGGAGGCGAGCGAGGGTGGAAAGCAGTGGGGGTGGTGGTGGTGGGATTACAAGCAGGCGCCCCTACAATGCGTTCCTTCCCTCGACGGAAAGTGTTTTACAATGCAGCCGTCAGATGTAGAGGAAGGCACTTCCACCAGAGTCCAGTTAATTAACCACATCAGTTTCTTAATGTGATCAGTTTTAATTAAAACGGAATTTAATCGGGAGTGGTAACAGGAGGGTAGCTGCGGTGACAGTTGGGGGAGGGGAGGGTGAGAGGTGTGCGGAGGTTACGCCACAGTAGGCAGGTTGCTTAAATGTGTGTATGCGTGTGCATGTTTATATGTGTGTGTGTGTGTGGCGGGAGGTGCAGCAGCCCAGGTTTCCCTCACTTCAGATTTGTGGGCGTCTAATTAATATGGATGGAGCATTAAGCCTTTTGGACTCTGGTGCCTCTCATTTCATGACTATTAATGATTTTAATGAACTGGGCTAATAAGGCCGTTTTTCTCCGCTGAGCTCTGGAAGGGCTGTCCGACACACGCCAGGGTCAGGAGGACGGTCTCCCCCGGCCTCCACATGGGAAATTAAAACAGCACTCACAAACCCATTAACGCTACATTGTCCGTGCGCTCATCAGACGCTCTCAGAGACTCTGTTTATCATGGAGGAAGACAACGCCGACGGGCTGGTAGAGGAAGGAGGTCACATGGTGCTACGTGAAATGGAAATTAACACTGAACAAAACTAAAGCTCTTTCCAGGCATGAATACTTAAAGGACCACTTTGCCAATTTTCAATCTTATCTGTATCTATCCCAATTAGTTATATAGTGTGAAAAACAACAACAGTTGTTCTCTGTGTGGGGTGCAGCTGCAAAATCTGTTGTTCTTCTGGCACCACTGCCGTCATTTGACATGTACAGTGACGTAGTTGGGGGCAAGGAAGAACAACAGGCTATATCGGTAGTGGTGCCTTCAAGGACGGTCAAATGTGGGTCTCCCAAAACAGTCTGCCTAAAGCAGACACTAAAATCATACTACTACATACTTTAAAATATCAGTATATTTGGAAGAAAACTAGTTTCATGATACAAGGCAGTTGGTTGCAGTTTTTCATCCCTTCATCCACGATTGTTTCACAAAAAAAGACTGTCCACTGTACACATTTCTACTACATAGGTGACCTAGTTTTGAGAAACCATCAAATTCACAGCAGTGAATTTTCCATTTAATATCGCTGGTTTCATGTATCTGTTAAAGTGATAGATTTTGTCCTTGGTGTCCTCAACATGAATGTTTCCAAATGGCTTTATTCAGATATGTTACAGAAACAGCCACAATGCTTGTGCAGTGAGTTGGAAAGTACAGACATTAAGGAAGATCAGTGATGTTTTTTTAAAACGTATTTTGCAGATGAAGCCTTAAATAATGACCATTGTGAGCACAAGGGCAGCTTCCTACAGTCAAATCCACTTTTAAATCCTCTCATCAGTTTCATCATTTATCAAAAAATTCTGCCGCATATTTCATAAAGTCTGAACAGTCTGATGGTTACGAGACACTGTACATGCTGTATGTAAACCATTTTGCTGGATATATATGATTTTATCTGTATAGTTGGCATGTTTTTTTTTTCTCTTTCACTTCTTCCCCACACCACAGAGGAAAAACATTTTTATCGTTCTGCACAGTGAAGCTCAAACATCACAGTGAAGTAACAATAAGCAAAACATAATTTTGAGCAGACGGTCAACTTATATTCAGTGTTTTGTGGTATTTTAAGATTTTATTTTCTTTGTGAAAAAGAGACGATGTCTTTACATATTTAATTTGTACTGTTGCTTCCTTTATGGGAACTTTTATAAAAGTAACTCGGCCCGGTTTAGTTTAAGATTGCCGTCATAACTTTAATGTAAAAATAAATTTATTAGACATCCGACCAACATATAAAACTGCCATCACATTCATAGCATGCAAGTCTGAAGGGAGGCTCAAGTGAAACTTTAACTTTAAATTTATCAATAAACGCTGCCAAAACTCCAGATAGAAACACAATCTGATCTGCTTAATGAATGACAAGCCGCTTTACGTTAGCAGGGAAAAGCAACCTTGATGCATGAGGATTTTTTTTTTTTCCTTTCTGTTCAAGCCTCAGTCAGTGAATCCACTCTAGAGAGCTATTGTCCTGTCCTGTGGGAATGAATGTGTCTCATCTCATTTTAGTTCATTGAATCAACTCGGAAACAGTGAAACACAATCAAGTAGCTGCAACAGAAGTGCCGCAAAGGCTTTGGGATGAAATAAGAAACAGTTTGTTGTGTGTGTCCTTTTCACAGCAGCAAACAGATTTTTCTTCTTTCGTGACTTATAACGCTGTGAGAAATTGTGCTTATTTTCATCACTAACTTCAAGGTCTGGGTTAAAAAGGAAGCAACTGTGGCCTCTCTCATGCATGGAAGCTTGTGACCTTTATCCCTCACTGCTGCTCCTCGTAACACTTTCTCCCCCCACTGGGCCTCAGAAATACTCTCCCTCATGCTGATAGACAGGCATTGATTATCGCTTCACTGCAGCAACAAACAAAGCTGTTGAACTTGAGCCCACCAATCACAGCTCGGCCTAAACCGAGCGAGGAGCACACTCATCCTTGACTTCATCCTCTTCCATCTTCCCTCTGCTCATTCTCCTCACCGGCTGGGTCACATCATGGCAGAGTTGCTGGCCTTGTGTGAGGAAATTTACAGCCTGATGTAACCATCTGTTATGTAGCAAACACATGATGCTCGAGCTGCTTCACCTTCTTGAGCGCGCTGCTTTGTATTGTAAATGTGCTATTAGCATTCATGAAGGTATTTACATGCATTCACAAGCCACGCTGCCAGTATTTATATCACACGTTGCACACTGCAAAAGTTACGGTGTTCTTCAAAGTTGTGATGGCTTTCCTGAAAGCGAAAATTCACCCAAAAACTCTCTCACAATGTGAAAACGATGAGCTGTTCGTGTTGTATTATGCATTTGTTTTTTTCTGTTCTTTCCGTGTGTAACAAGCCAAGTGAGGACAAGGTCATATCAAGTTCAAATATTTGCAGCAGTTACAGTGAATGAGAAAAAGTGCTTAAGTCAAAGTATAAATACCACAATTGGATAATACTCCGTTGAAAGTCACTGAAATGTAAATAGAAATTGCTAAATGTTTCATACCTCTGACAGATCTTTTTAATTTTCAAGGAGGGCTATATTCACATTATTGTTGCATTGGGCTGTGTTGCACTTGTTATAAAAATTGTCAAATCCTTTAAAGGGTCAGTTCACCCAAATTACGAAAGAACTCACATTTTCTCACTGATGGTACCTCTAGTGAGACAGACTTCACTGTTGAACCACCGTTTACAGAAGAATTAGGCCTCACAAAACTGTTAACAGTGAGGTTTGTGGATTATCCAGAATAACCGGGATACTGTTTCTGGAAAGATGCAGTTTTGTTGAATAGAGGACGGCAATGTCAGTCAGTCAGTCAACCGCTTTAGTCCAGAGAAATGTCTTGACAACTATTGAATGCCATGAAATTTGGTGCATATATTCATTGTAATACCTTTAATGATTCCCTGACTTTTACTTTAGCACCAATTTGATCAGGTCAAAATTTTAATTTATTTGATCAATTCCTGCGTCTGCATTTTGCACAAATGTTATCATGCTAACACGCTAAATACATGAACATGGTCAACATTATACCTGCTTCATCATACATCAGCATGTTCATCACGAGCATGTCCAGTAAACAATCAAGGTGAATAATTGGGCATCAAGTCATAATCCAATAATACAAAACAACTGCAGGAAATAAGCAAATAATCTATATTTTTACAGGTAGTCTATGATGCCAAAGATTAAATTTCTTTTTTTGAGTATTTTTGTGGATTATATGTCTACAAGCCCTTATTTTTTTATTTATCAATTTATTTTCAAAATATGTATTAGCCATGGATTAATCGGGAGCCTCATTTGGCCGTAATAAATGTTTTTCATTGATTGGTGAGAGTCAAAATGTTTTACGACTGGATTCGGAAAACAAATGTGGATGTAATCCTGTACTTTGAGCCTGTTCCGCAGAAGACTGAGACGACTGTATCTCCAAACTCAGCAATTAAAATATGTCTTTTTCACAGGATTTTAAATGTCTTCCAGTTTGTTCCCGGCTTTAGGGGAGCAGGGTCAAATGTTTGACAATTAGCATCAAAAACTCAACGCTGCACAATATTAGAACCATCTGACACCACTGAACTCCCAGCTCTGCACATCACAGTGAATGAATGAGCATAATAATAGTCATGAAACATTACGGGGAGATAAATGACTCTGGCCCGCTGGCATTTAGCTGGATGCTCCTCTGTATGCTGGAGACGTGCCTCCTCTCCTCAAGGCCTTTAGTGGCTGATATTCGGCTCGGCTCTTGATGGGTGAGGGAGCAGAGCTAATACAGCCACGGTAGCTTTTACAGCCACATCTATTACAGCCACTAACTATCTCATTTGTCCTCCTGACCAAACAACAATGGTGGCTGGCTGAGCTGAGGTTTTTGCTGGTCTGGCTGCGGTCGAGTTGGATGGCGGTTGAATGTGCGGAGGACCCGGCTGTAATGTCTACTCTTCGAGTCACTGCATAAGTATTTCATTTGGTCATTATTGGGCCCCTCACTGACTCATTATTTTTTGTCACCATTAAAGGCTTATTGCCTCTTTTTTAATTAAGCAAGTTTCTTAATTAGATGTGCAGCATTCAGGCCTACAAACGGCCTGTCGAGGTAATGAAGTAAAGGCCCCGAGTTTATGGAGGGAGAGTGGATAAAGAGAGACAGAGTGTAGGGGGATGGCAGGGTTCTGCTGTAGAGAGTGATGATGTTTGTTCGTTTATTGTGTTGCACAGTGATGAATGCGTTTGCAAGGCGAATAGAGCTGGGAAAAAAAAAAAAAAAGCTTTGCCACGAGGCAAATAGTTTCTTCATATTAGTCACCATTGACATCCTATTTTAGTGTGACTTGATCTAGTTAGTGCTGCTGCAGTTTGGCTGCCAAACATTAGCCTCATCTCTGCGAGACATCACACGCTGCCTCACAATGAGGACGTGCCCTGAACAGCAACAACCCGCCGTCACAAATGGAAGGACACAACCTATCCGTTTTGGCGAGATGTTTTGTGCGCTTGCATCTTTTAGCAGGGTAATTCACGGTGCGTGCGTCAATACATCATAGGCCTCTCTAAATTGAGCTTTGAAACACAAAGGGAAGGGCAAACAAGATGGACACAGAAATCAATCTCCCGCCTGATAACACAGAGTGAACGCACATGCTGCCGCTCTGAGAATTGACAAGGAGTCGGCATACGGCAGTATCTGTCTATCTGCCTGTCATGTCCTCTGAAAACAATCGTCTCTGACACACGATACACAAGGCACGAGGCACACTCAGATAAGGCTATTTAGTCCTGACCAAGCTTGAAGAATACCATACACGAATTCCCTCACAGAAATTGAAAGAAGAAAAAGAAGAAAAGACAATCAATGTGGACATTTGAGAGAAAATATGTCACGCTGAAAACAATCAGCGCAAATAAAAAGTGCACCAATTCCCAGAGTGTTTATTGTTTTTTTCTGCAGATGCGGTGCACTTAATTTTTTTGATGCTTGAAAAAGCTTTTTAAACTCAGATTAAACCGGGAAAGTTTGAAGCTATAATCCCCTGCATTTGTCTCTGCTGGTGAGAGAGTGGGGTTGACATGGTGAGAGCACAGTGGCCATGTTTCTCTTGCTGTTGTGCAGACTTCATCTCAGCCCTGCCTCTGAGCTACTATTGATCTGATGCACATTAGTTCTGCACTAGGGGACTAAACAAGGCCTACAGAGCTCTGCCACAATCACACAGCAGGCTAAAGATAGGCTTTTGACTGGAGACCTCTGCAGAAAAGACTGGAACTCAGACACAAACACATGCGGGTCTGCTTAGAGCAAAACAGGTTTTTAAACTCCAGATCTCCTTATAATATCTTCATAATTTTGGTCATCACCCCTGTTGACTCGGATAACTCCCAAGCTACATATTCCACATCTATAGTTTTACTGTTCAACTGCATTTATCATCAGGCAGGCAACATGAACTTTCTAAAAAATCCCCAATTTTACCAAACTAACAGTATCTAAACCATTTTTTCCACTATCAGTTGATCTGTGTTTTCAATGAATCGGTTAGTCTGTAAAATGTAAAAAAAAAATGTCCCAGAGTCCAAGGTAACAAGGTAACATCTTAAAATTGCTTATTTTGTCCAACCAACAGTCCAAAATCCAAAGATATTCAGTTTACTATGACAGAAAATAGAGAAAATCAGCAAATTCTTGCTTGTTAAATGAAATAAATGACTGAATGACAACAGTTAATTTATTGTTGATTCATTTTCGGTTGATCGACTAATCAACACATTTTTTCTATATTTAAGGATATGGCTGTCGATTTTTGAATCTTTTTCTTAAGTATTGTGTGTATTGTGTGTATCCAAAGCCTGATATATCTCGTTCCTCTGTGCCGTAGACCTCTGTTGTTGTCCAAAAACTATTAAAAACACATCAGTGAGTCACACCGCTGCACTGGGTGACATGTTACTTCAGCACACAGATTACGGTCACGTTAGTTTGTTTAGAAACGGCTCCAAAGACTAATAAGAGCGATCACGTTTTCAGTCTCTGGAGAGTAGTTTTGTGTAAGGCAGATGCCACTGAGCATGTGCGGTTCTGTTTACAGAGCTTTACTAGGTTGTGCTACATATCGCAACCTCTTGACTTCACACTACATGGTGAAGAACTCAAAGAACTAAACGTAGGCTGTTTGCTCTGTGTTGACAGCTCTCAACACTGTGGTGTGTTTAGCAAATACTTCTGAAATCTCTACAAATTAACAGGTGAATAAAATGTTATATTCAATAGCAATGATGGAAAAAAACTACAAAAATAAGACCCAGATTTAAAGAAAGTTGTTTCTTCCATTAGCCACACACTGCATTGTTGTTCATGTTGCTCAGCCTTGTTCACATGTCACTGTCTCTGAGCCAGCTGAGGTCTGAATGTCGTAGGTCATGTTGTGAGCTATTTACTATATGCACAGACATTTCAGGCTGGATGCTCCAACTCAGCCTCCGATTTTGAGAGCACAGATGCCTTCCATAGCCAGATTCCTTGAGTGTCCCTGGAGAGAGACCTGACAGCGAAAAGCCATAAGACAAGCTTCAAAGGACACACAGAGATTACCTGCCTCTCCTCCACCACATCATCCTCTCTCCTCCCCCCCTTCCTCATTGCTTCCCCCTCTCCTGTTTGGCTTCATTCATACACGAGATGGAGGCTCGCTAGTAGGAAGGAGGGAATGGGTATACATTTGCAAACCATTCCCTTGAGGAGCTGTAAGATTGCCTCCATTTGGATGGACTGTCAGTGGCCAGGGGGCCCTTCTCCCCAGACAGCCCCAGCAACGTGCCCACATTTCTCTGATTTTCCTCACCGGCTCCTGCCCCAGGCCTCCAGGCTCGCTGTGTGCCATCTGTGCCCAGCGGAAACCCTGGAGTGCTCTCTCTCTGGGTAAACTCCCTGCCGGAGCCCCTTTGATCAGAACCGATACACCAGGCGTGGCCACGGGGAGGCCTGCTGCACCGAGCAGCCACCCTGATGAAGCACCGGGTGGGTTAGAGGAAGCAGAGAACAACAGCTGAGTCTACATGGAGCTTTTAATTCAACTCATAATGACAATAAAACCACCATGTCTGTCAGAATAAAACTGCACATCCTAAAAGAAAATAACATTTGAGCTTGGTGAGATGTACCTTTTATTACTCACCACATGAAAGCCTTGTTATGTAAATGCTTCTTCCAGTTACTGTCTAAAACTGAAGAGAGCAAAGGATGCTTCAAAGGTTGTTTTTTTTAAAAACTTTAGAGTGATATTTGTCTATTTGTCATCATCTCAAAGGGGACATATTATGCACATTCCCAAGTCTATATTTATATTCTGGGGCTGTACTGGAATATCTTTGCATGATTGACAGTTCAAAAAGCTCTTATTTATCTTATACTGACCCTTTATGCAGCCCCTCAGTTCAGCCTCTGTCTGAAACAGGCCGTTTTAGCTCCTGTCTCTTTAATGTCCCCCTCCCGAAGAGCCCACTCTGTTCTGATTGGCCAGCTTCAGGAAGCTGCCCCTTAGCAAATTTCCTCGGCTATCAGTAGTTAGTAGGATTTCACTTATTTTTCATGTTCTTTACTCCAAATGGAAACTTGGAAACTACATGTTTGAGCCAAAATCTGAAATATGCGAGATGAACGACCTTAGCAACAAAAGCTACCAACAGACGGCCGTTTGTGGGCATCTGACATCATCATGAGGAGGAAGTAGAGGTAACTTTGCAAATTGAGAGTTCATTGCAGGCTGAAGCCCTGGCTTTTGACTTGCAGGCAGCATTTTTACATAACAGTATAAAAATAACAGAAAATCACAAAAAGCATGATATGTCCCCTTTAAAACCGGACTCACACGCCCATATGTACATTGAAACAGGTTTTGCTCGCTGTAATCATTCCTCTTGTTCATTTGAAGCACATTAAGAAGGGATCTCTTACTGAACCTGTCCTTTTGTTGCTTGAATATTTTCCTCTTATTTCAAATACTGACAGACTAGCACACCAAGATAATTTTGGCCAACATGTCTAAACTACCAAGAAACTAAAATGCTCTGACCACACGTTTCCTGCTGCTGTTTTTTTTGACACCATTTTGTTTCTGCAAAGCTCACAGTATGGAGGATACATGAAAGGAGAAAAGTTACAACACACTCTCATTGAGTTTCTGACCACTAATGGTCTCTTTACTGTTTGTATCTTGTGCTTTACCTGCATGCACGCAAGGGTATAAATTCCACTGTGCCCTTCAAAATCCTTTTTGTCTGACTCATTTTATTGTTTCAGGTTGATTTTCTTACTAAAGTCTCTCTGAAGATGGTTCTCACTGTCCACCCACCAAAGGCCAGATGAAAATGTTGATACACCCACCTGAGTTGCCTTCAGGTATTAACTTGCACTCAGAGCAATAAGCTTTTTTTCGCCTCTCAGACTACATACAGGCTAACCTACCTTATTGGTGAGGGTTGTTGCCACGGATGTATTAAGGAGAACTGAATACCGCGTTTAAAGATGGCTCCCATTCATTCCTATGAAAGTTGCCCAGTAGCGCATAAAGCCAAAAAAACACATTTCCACGGGCACACTAGAGTGCTTCTCCAGTCGAGCTGATTCTAGACTTTCCAGATGTTATTGGACCAAATGGATCGAATAGTGATAACTGAAAGAGTCATTTTGCAGGGTTTGTGACACCTAAGAAAAATGTATTCACTGTTTTACAGCTGTTCCTTTTCCTATGATTGTGTATGGGAAAACCGCTTTTTGGCCCCGTGTGCATCATGTGACAGTGGCCACTACGCAAAATAGCTTCATAGCCTGATGCTGTTCCTGGCGGCTTGGTTGTCGCTGCTGTATGCAGCCTGAAAGGAATACCTGCAGACACCACTCGGGGCTGAAGACGCTACTCCCAACTACGATTTCTGGGTTAAAAAGATAATCTTTTAAACATTATGAGGTAGACTTATCTATAAGGGAAACAAAAAATCATTTAAATACACTTATATTACATAGCATTTCTATTTTTTTATTATACTATTTTATTATGAAAAGCTTCTGAAATCATTTCAACCATTCACATTTCTGCTGACTGTAGTGGTCGTTTCAACAGTTGGGGGCAGTAATGTGCCACACCAGGAAGCCAATGTAAACAATGCAGTATTCTAAATGTTAAAAGAAGTCAATATTTTATGAGGTAAGAGATGCATTCGACCTGTTTGAAACATCGTAAGTAAACAGTGTTTTTGGGCAAGAAACATAAAGACAGTTGTGTTTAACAATGAAGACTTCCTCTGAAAGTAAATGTTAAAGCAGAAGACAAATAACTGTGATCTGGAATATGAGGAGAGGACATATGCAAATGGAGTAATGCACACAAGCCTTTTTAAAACTAGTTTCATGATTCCATTAAGCTTTTAATTAGCCAGGTTATTGAAGGTAAATGTCTTTTCCCAGCAAGATAAACACATCTTTTCTTCCCTCTAAATGCTTTCATTGTCAAACTACCTCCACTCCTATCTCTGTGTTTGGGTTATCTACTCACATTTCATACATCAGATACCAGACTAATATTTTTGTGCTACTATCACATAATTTCAGGAGACTTGGCTGCAGAGTTATCAGCAGCTCAGTTTGGGTGGTGGAGAGGTTCTTGCAGCGGCGTCTCTGTCTCTCTCTCTCTGTCTCTCAACCTCCCTGCTGCTCTCTGCCATCAGTGTTTGCCATATTGGGGGAGATGATCAGAGGGCTAGAGAGGATTTGGTGAGAGGAGAGGGGGCAGTGCAGATGCCAAAATACTGTATGTGCTCTTCTGTCTCACAGCCTTTTCATGCGTCTCACATCTTCCCTCTAAGGAACCAGGCAAAGGGAAAAGAGATCCAGGCTCGTGTTTGTTTTACACTCTCCCACTCAAAGGGAAATATTCATTAGGTCCTCCTCGGAAATGGAGAGGCTGAGAGGAGAGGAAAGAGATGGGCAGACAGAGACAGACAGGAGGAGAGGAAATAGAGTTTGTGTGTCTACACATGTGAATGTTTATTTGCCTGCACATTCCTCAGCCTGTTACCAAACATGATGAGAGAACATCAGTATGCTGGCAAATAATGGCTGTATTATGGAGCAGCAGGCAACATTAGGGCATGGTGATAGTGTATCTGGGCTGGGTGGGTACATTAGTTTGTAAGTAATGCATGCCCTGAGCACTGGCAAGCTTTCCAGTGATGTAATATGAGAACCAAATGAGAGTTATAATCACTGTGCGGACCGAGGGAGGGGAAATGCATCACCATCACCGATGGTTGCCTCCGATTTACGATCGCTCATTCTGACAAATGGAGAATAATTTATAAATCTCCCTGCTGTTCTATTCAAGGGAGTCTTGTGACTTATTCTGCCTCAGAATGGATGGAGTGGAGGCAGATTATTTGGCATTAAAATGTTCCCTTTATGACTGTTTAGGTGGTAGCTCGGAAAACTGTTCAGGTTTGATTCCCGGTTGTTTTTCTGTTGTTTTCAGAGTCCAAGTACATGTAGGACGGGTAGATGAGAGGTGCTTAACTGCTCGTAGTCTCTGCCAACAAAGTCAAAACAATGTTGTTTTCACTCATCAAATCCATAGTTAGTTGGTGTTTGATGGTCCATCATCAACCGTCATTTGAATTTGGGCCATAATTAGATAATTGTTTAATGGCAACTCAACACAGGAGCCGCAAGAAGCTGCACAAGTGAGTTATTTCGGAAATTCAAATGAAAGGTGACAGATTTTGGCAGAGAGCTGGTAGAAAGCTTAATGCTTGAAACAAACTAGTTCATACCAGGTGTTGTTCAAAAGGGTTTCCAAATGGTCGCGGTGGAGTGAAAAGCCTGCCATCATAGAGAGGAGCTAGACGCGATGAATCATACAAATCAGGGTCAGACTAGGAACAAAATCCGGCCCTGGCAATTTTTGTCTGTACCGGCCCCATTTATCCCCAAATATGCACTTATGAGTTGCATAAAGCAATATCAGGCTATTTATAACATATAAGCTAAGCAATAGACATCAAGTTGGCACCCTTACAACAGGTGTACTTGCAGGGTTTCATAAATGTAATAAATAAATAATTAGCCAAGAAATAGCCTGGAGGAGTCGACATCCCAAGAGGTGCACTTAGGATTTTATTCGTTTCACAAATGATACGGGCAAACCAACTCTCAACGCACTTATGCTACAATCTGTAATATCACAAATAAAACAAATATGGCACAATCATAGCCAAAACATAGTTTTCACACTGGACAAAAGTTTTCCTATGATGATCTGGAAATGTGAGAGATATTTATAGTCAATCATCCGACATTGTGTTCGCAGCATCAGGTTTAACAGTCAGGACTTCATGCTACCAACACTATTTAAATGTTCCTTCACTGGTATTGTCAGGCTGTGACAGGCAGCATTCCTGCATCCTATTGGAGCAGACCCAGAGTGACTAATCAGCTGACATCGTTTACAATAACATCATAGCACAGCAGCCTTAAGCAGTGAATAGAATAGAAACAGCAGTAATATATTCTTGATGAATTTTGATTCAATTATTTCCCGCTTGACCTCTGACATTACATGGAAGGACGCATCCACTTGAAGGGGCGGGGGGATGATGACGGTCGTATTTCCTGCACCTGCCTTACAGTATAGGTAGCCTATTGATAATTGGGACTGTGTAATCTCCAATCAGACAGGCTGTTCCAACATCAAGTGAGCCGCAGCCGGCAGGTTGAATTTTTGTTTCCCCACAGTTTTTTTTCCCACATTGCTGGTGGTCTTGTAGCCCACTAGGTGGGCCGGCCCATCTGGCATTTGCCAGAATTGCCAGATTACCAGTCTGAGCCTGATACAAATGGGGATAACACAACACATTTTTAAGTCTCTCCTCGAAAACATTCATGATGTTCAACTCGATTGTTAATGCAAAAAGTAACAGAAATGTGAAGAGCAAAAACAAAGAGCTGCATATATTCTGACTTTCACACATCTGGCCAATCGCGATTATTAGATAGTCAGTTTTGAAAAGTTACAAAAATGTTGAATGCAGCCTTCCAACATTGTAAAAGCCTGATGCTGTGCCACCATCTAACAAGCACTTTGTTTAGAGAATACTGACTTGTCTGGATGTACACAACTTCTTATTATGTCGTGTTCATGCACTGGAGGGAAAAATCCAAAATACTCCAAATCAGCAGCTTTCATATGCTGTTTTCTTGGCTGGAGAAGTTGGAGAATTGAATCTCTGATGGAGGATTAGACTCTCCTGATGTTGAGTATTTGTTGGTCTGTATTTAGCCTTGTGACTTAGGCCTACAGTAAAACAAAGATTGTTTTCCTGCCTTTCACTGCATGACGGGATACTCTTCAACATCCTTGTAACCCATAGGAAACAAGTGGGTAAAAATAATGAATCACTCATGCTCTTTTATCATGGACAAATGGCTTTTTTTCTGGTCTGCTGAGGAAGTGATTCACCACTTATAGCCAAGGACACTGGACTCAGAGTGAGGACTGACAGATCAGACTTGTTTTCTTTGTAGCAGACTATCACAGTGGGAAAAAAAATCACTATAAAGGTGATTGTCTTCTTCTTTCTTGTTGACTATGAGGCGGATGGAGTGTCACAACCACAGGTTCCTGAGATGTTTTCAGATCACAGGAGGGAGAAAATGGACAGGTCTCAATAATAAAAGATGACTCGGTCCATTTCTTTGATAAAGTCAGACCACCGTGACCCCCAAGTGTCTCAGGAGACAAACTGGTCACCTCTGGGATCTGCTGTCCTGTCCCACCGTCTCACATCATCTCCATCGATACGTTTTCAGCAATGGCCATCACCGTCAGCGCCCTAAGCTACTGCGCAATCTCTCCTGAGCGCCACCTCCTCCCCAGCCCCCAAATCCCATCCACATCATCCTTCAATCTTCATCCTCCTGCTCCCCCGGCTTATCGATTTTCTATTTTCCCTTTTCTCCCCCCCTCTCCCTTGTCCTCCAGCTCTCTCCATCATCTCAAACGCACTTCCTACAGTTCAGCCTGTCTCTCTGAGGGTTTTTTTTTTTTTTTTTTTACTGCGTCTTTTCTCTTCTCGCTATCTTTTACTCTTTCTCTATCTAGTCAGAGTTTCTCCTCTTTGACAAGGTCGAAGCCCCAGCCGTGCTCGGAGCTGCTTAAGGTTCATAAATGGAGATGTAATGTAATAGAGTGGTGGGGTAATAGAATCTATGAGGGCTGGGTCTGATCTTGTTAGGGAGGGCCAGGCTGGAAAGGCTCCATCGGGATCCTGAAGCATCAGCGACCTGGATGGAGGCTTTGTTCAAGACTCTCACTCCGATATTTAAAGAGAAAGAATTCAGATTTTTCTTGAATTAAACACCTATGATCAAAAATCTACGATGTAAAGACTCACTGTATGATTTTTGTTTAGGAGCTAAATTTAAATACTCCATATTTCATCACTTTATTCCAGGCAAGCTCAGGATTTATTACGGAGCCTTGTAAACACAGGTGGAAATTTCCGAAATTGTCAACTGTTCAAGTTATCCATGAACAGCTGACAAATGTCACTGACTCGGCTTCAGCACGGCCTGAGTGTATTGACACATTTGGGTCACATTTGTGCCGTCAGTTTGGTTGAATCATAAGCTACAGTATAAATATTACTATAAAACATTAAGATTACATTAAAATGTTACTTTCAATATTAAAAATACATTCATACATTCCCTACAACACCTAACTTTGACAAATGTTATCCTAAACTATGGTTATTAAAGAGTTGACATGTACTGAAGCAGGATGAATTACAGTTTAATTTCAACTTTAAAGCAGCTATGACAGTAATGACAATGTGTCATGTGAGAGGTGTGGCTCGTAGTGATGAACCTACAGACAATTATCAGCGACTCTGCAGCTCCGCTCGGCTTTACGGAGCTTTATAGAGTTTCAGCTCAACTTTACTGTTTTGGTTCACTCTCAGAGTTCTTATAGTGTTGTTTTTGGCTGCAGCAGGCAGCTGTTTTCAAAGAAAAAGCTCTAAAAAAAAACCCCACTGTACACTACCTGCTCAGCACCAAATAACAGTTAACAAGTTAGCTGGTGAACATAGTGGAGCATTTAGCAGCTAAAGAGCCAGATATTTCCCTCAGGAGTTGGTAGAGAGCAGAAACAGCTAAAAGAGAGTGAATATTGGACTTTCATTCACCAGGTGGACAGAAACACGACTCCAAATGAATAATAATGTTGTACCATAACTGCTGGATATGGAAATAAGTAAATAACTAAATTTAACTGCAAATTAGATTATTATAAATGACAATAGAATAAAAAAAACAAAGCAGATCTGCCTGGCAATTAGTAAGTCACGTTCTCCACATAGCCAGGAGGCTACCCAAACACAATCTAGTCAATAATGTATTTAGGGAAATTCATCACTGATGATACCTGAGTAAGACAAAGAGCTCTTCAACACTGGACGGGCAGAGGATTGAACAATCAACCCACGATTAATGGACGACCTACCTGTCCCACCTGTGCTCTCCCACCTGAGCCCCAGCAGTCCAAAGAAGCATTAAAATCCCTCAGATCAGCATCGTTATAAGCACTTAAACCTTGAACTGGTAAACCCTCCACTCACCAGTTTAAGATTGTCAGATTAGAGCAGCTGCTTCTCGCCAAACCAGCACCAGTAACAAGGATTTAAAGTTACTGTTTATTTTGTTTCTGTATCCATTATGGTCTCTTAAATTAAACTGATGATGTGCTGAAACTCAAAAGTAAACTGAGTTGGGTTTGAAAACATCATGACATCATCATTTGGTACTTAGGACACACTGACACACTTGAGTGCTAAAACAGGAAGTGTAACTTTAAGCTATGTGAATACACACACACACACACACACACACACACACACACACACACACATATATGTATATCAGTATAGCTTGTAGTATGTGTTGCACACTGTACAGCCAAAGTGACTTTTGTTAGTTAGTTTGAAGTTGTTTTTGCTTTTCTATGGGAACAAAAAGGTGCAAATAATACTGATACCATTCATGTTATGACTAAAATGTCCACACTTCACATTTTTATTTATTCATACTGGCCTTTATACAAACCATTATTTGCTCTCTCACTAATATTCGTAGTAGTATTTTTCTATTCTAAAAGAATAGGATCAGAAATAAATTTCAAAAACATCTTACAGAACATGAGACAGAAAATGTGAAAATCACCAAACTTATATCACAGAGGACCTTTGATAGGACTGTAAGTGCTTTGAAAACAGCTTTAGAACTTTTTCATGTCACGGACCCCTAAACTCATACAAATTATACCACTGACCTCCATTTAATAAGATTTTGTCCAAGGGTCCCCCATCTGATAAGATTTTTGCTTTTAGATGTTTTATTACAGAAAGTGTATGAAACCCATGACCAAAATTGTCATACATTCTGTCATTGTGTTACTTGGATGGAATTATAGTGAAAATAAATTATTCCCCTTTTTGCTGGGGACCCCATGGAACCACCTCAAGGACCGTTGAGGGTCCCTAGACCCCACATTTACATATTTTTCAGTTTTATTATTTTCTACACTACATTCCTCTGTCAAATTAAGGTTAACTTAACAAACAGAAATCCATTACAGCGACAACATAATTTAAGTCACCAAAGGATGAAGAATGATAATTATTTTTTTTCAAATATTTTTGATCAAAAGGAATGCTTGTGTATGAAAGGAGTTCCTGGCATGTCAGGAAAAAGTTCAAGTTCTCAAGGCTGTTTTTGATTAAATCAACTTGGGGGAAGATGCCAGTCGAAGGTTCAACAACCGTCTGCCTTCCTGAAAAGAAAGCTTTGGGTTACTTATTGTTCTCCTTCCCCCCTCCCCAGCCATGTAGCCTTGTTAAGCCTGTGTCCCATAACAGGATGGATCGCTGCTTGTTCCTCTGTCCCATCAGTGGTGACCTTCAGCGGGACTATGATGCAGTGGGATATCACCCAGCTTGGCAGCACCAGACGGGCCACCGCTAAGGCAAGGACGCAACTGCTGCGGATCTATCACCCAAACAAACGGCCACTTCCTCTTGGAGCGATGCAGGAATACATCAAACTCCAGCACAACAGCAGGTCACTGCTGCAGGTGTTCTGCCCGCCGACTCTTTGCCCTAACAAGAGCAAAAGCGTTGCAATCTGTGAAATTTTGTGAAATTTGTGGAAATGTCATGCTGCATCCACGAAAACCGTGTAAGGTAGTTTACAATAGACAAGTTTGAGTTCCCCCTTGGTCCCCTAAATTCTGCCTGCTTGTTGTTCATGTAGTAAGTTGATTGGTCCATGAGAAGTTTTATTTGAGGGTGGACAGTGCTAGCTTTTTTAACCCACGCACATCCACATAAAGTAGCTTAGTTCAGTTCAGGAGCCCATGCATAACAGTATGTTTCACCATCGGGAGGGAGGTTCGTTTTAAAAGACAAACTTTTCTGAACCCAAAACTTCATCTTCAACGTAAGACCAACACTTAATCTTTATTTGTTTTACTTTTATAGATTCACCATTAGCAATTATGAAAAAACTGTGAAAATGTATTACTAAGAGCCATAGGAAACTCAAAAAGTTATATAACTGTGTTGGTGGCCTTGCTTTCAACTCCTAAAAATACTAAAGGGTCATATGCCGAAGGTCAAGGAAACTACAGTTAAACTAGCTCGCCTCGGGAGTCAGTAGTTAGTGGTTGACATGTAGCACTAGATTTACATCTGCATTCATTGTTATTTTGCCACTTGGAGCCAGAAGTGACCATATTTGGACTAGAGGACGCAGCTGATCCTAACACTAGCTGCTAGCTGCTAGCTTGGTTAGCACGGTGCATTTACAGTCTATGGTTAACTGTGATAATGCTAATGCTAATTTTAAAACAGGCTTAAAACCATTGAAACAAAATGTACTTACCGGGAAACACTGAACAACCTACTCATTAGAGGGTCTTATAATAAACACTGAACAAGAGTTTTTTAGGCGACTAAAATGTTACAGTTAGATTTGGTGGAGAAGGCTCTGCTCTGCTGTCAAATTCAAGCAGCAATGAAGAAAAAAAAAAAAGAACAGCAATGAATACGATTTGATGGTACTAGTTAGCTTGTAGCTTGTAGTCAAGCAGCTGAATCAATTTTTACCCATCAATCAGGATGTGTTTGTTGATGGGTTAAAATTGTGAAACTTGAAATGAAAAGCTATAAGTTACCTAAAGTAAAAATGAGAGAATAGAGTGTAAAAAGAGAGCAAGCTAAAATGTCTTCAACAATTTTGTTGTGGTTTATTTCTGAGTTAACATCAGAGCAGTTGTACCACCATGCAGCATTGTCCCCATGTAAGTACAACCTCCATTTGCATTGTTCCAACAAAAGTGTTCATCAACACACCACAGGTATACTTAATTTTGTAATTTCCAGTATGCATCTACTAAATACTTTACAATTAAACTGTAATACCGACACACACACATACACAACCATACACACTCTGGGATCGCTGACTGCAAACACATTCCTTGTGTTCTCTGAGTTAGCCTCACTGCCTCTTGGTTCATCCGGCGTTTGATAAACTTCCCTTGATGCCTTTTATGATTAATGATGGTTAACAGAATTGAATTAGGGTTAAGAAAGACATGGCTGCAGCAGGAGGGGCGGTCAGAGGAGAGGGAGGGGGCAGCGCTGGGTTGAAGGTAGCAAGTGCGGTAAATAACTTCTTTAGAGGAAATATACGGCGGCCCCTCCTCTGCGCCCTCTCTGCCATGCCAAGTAATTACTCGCCCCGGCCTCCTGTAATAATTCCTATTACAAGCAGAACGGAAGACTCGGTAACTTAGCGCGCAGGACAAGGTGAAGGCAAGGCCACAGAGCAGTGGATCAATATTTCATTTACTCACCCCACTTCACCATCCCAGGCCTGGATCAAATTCACCAACAGAGGCAGACAGAGGGAGAGAGAGAGAGAAAACAAGGGAGAAGGAAGAAAGGAAGAAGAAAAGAAAAGAAACAAGGTCCACTGAAAACAACGACACAAGGCCTCTAATTTCCTCTGGGTTTTGGGAGGGAGAGGGAGGGAAGCACAGGCTCTGGAGATGGTGCTTGTGGAGGTCAGGTGTGTGTTTGTGTGTGAGGTTGTGAGAGCGTGTAGATGTATAGAGATGCACCCACAAGGTCGTCAATCACACACAATCATCAGAGAAAAGAAAAAGGGAAAGAAAAGAATGTTGCGGACTAAAAAACACTCCAGAATGCTTTTGTCCTTGTGCTTGAATCTCTGAGGCGATTCCTTTTTTCTAATTTAATTAAACATTGACATGAAAAAGGGTAGAGGACCCTCTTATATAAAAGTATTTTAAACCTTGTAAAAATTCCATGTGAAGTTTCTACATCTAAATGTTCAAATAAAGGTCCATGATGTGGATGTAGCTGCTTATCTGGACGGTGAGTCCACTCCATCATCTTCCTCAGAGCTCTTCCCCCCCAAACGACGACTGAGCTGTAGCGGCGGCATGAGTAACGCTCAGTATCAGCATGGCAGCATGTTTTCTGCAGAATTCAGACCCCGGTTTAGTCTCACTGAACCAAAATGTCTGTTTGATACTCCTGGAACAGCTGTTCGCTCTGCATTGATTATCGCTGAGTGAGGGAGTGAAGGGTCAGTGTGGCGCCGTGCCGTGCAACAACCGTTTATTCTGTCAGATTAACCTGCTCTTAAAACAGGTTCCAGCTCTAACCAGCTGCTGTCATCTTTAAACTAGAGCTTGTAGAGGTTAGTACAGGTCGGATTTTTTTTTGCTTTTCATTTTCCAACCTCATATACCACCCTTACATTTCCTTGTAAGTTCCTTTTAAAGGGTTTTTTGTGATTTTCTGTACTGTTATTATGTTGGATGTCTGTATTAAACATGGTTAAAGTTCCAAAACTGTAAAAATGCTCCCTGAAAGATAAAAGCCAGGTCTGCCTGCTCTAAACGCTCTGTTCGCAATAATTTTTCTACTTTCTCAACAACCTGAAGCCAGCTCGCCACACTGTAATCTTTGTTGCTAATGTTGTTGACATTGTCCACTCTCAATCCAGATTGGATTTGGGCTCGAACATGTACGTATATATTTGAGAAGTTGACATCTCGAGTGAAGAAAAAGAAAAAGCAGTGAAATCCGACTACTGTTGTTTGTTACGTAGCCTCCCAAACCGCCGGAAGTCTGCTGAGGGACAGCTTCAGGGAGCTAACCAATCAGAACAGAGTGGGCTTAAAGAGAGGGGGGCCTTAAAGAGACGAGCTAAAACAGCCTGTTTCAGACAGAGGCTGAACTGAGGGGCTGCATAAAGGGCCAGTATAATCATGCAAAGAATATAATTATAGCTAGGAAATGTGCAGAATATGTCCCCTTCAAAGTTTCAATAATCTATATTTTTATATTAACAATGGGTCAAAGTGCTTTGTGTAATGTGAGGGGTGGCACTTTCAGCTCATTGTTTTGGTTTCATTGTGCAAAATTTAATTGTTTTTGTTCGCTCTCACTGCTCAGAACCAAGCAGCTAAAAGAGTTAGCAATTATATGGTGAACATAGTGGAGCATTTTTAGCAGCTAAAGAGAGAGATACTTTTCTCAGGACTTGGTGAAGACCAAAACTGAGCTACACTGTTTAACATTAGAGTGGAAACGTTGAAAATTTGAAAAAAATCTTTTTGCACTTTGCAGAGGTGAAAAAGTTGGTATATTGATAAAAGCAAAATGCGAAACATGGAAATCTGGAAACAGATTTAGCAAATAAACCATGACATACATAAATTATGTGACTTAAACATTAACTCCACTGAAGAAACGAAAAATAGCAGCAGGCAAAAACATCAGATCAGTGTGGACCAATGAGGAGACTACAGTGTGTGTCATATTTCCATCACATTTTTAGATTTTCTTCACTATTTGAAGTTTGACTGACGGTCTTTTAATTTCATCATCTCATTGCACCCTCTTCTCCTGCAATGGTTTAATGACCCCAAATGGAAAGATAGCCACCAGCAGTTTATCTTATGAACCAACTCCAGTTGGCAGTGGATGAAAACGTGCATTAATTCAAAATTTATTTTGCCGATATTCGGGAAATTAATAATAAATACTTTTGGATTGAAACCTAGCTGGTATATTCAGGCTGTCCTCCAAAGTTGGGAAATATCACATTCCCAGATCAAATTTACCAGCTATTTGCAATTGTAATTGAAGTGAACCCATTTAGGGAACTGAACCTTTGCTGAAAATAAACACACAAACATGCATTGCAGATGTTTGCGTCATGTTTTTAAATGCATCTTTGATCCGACGAAATAAATCAGAATTGTGATCTATGCCCTGCACTATGAACACAGCGGAGGTGTAAAAATATTCCAGACTGACTCGCCTCCTCTGTCCAAAACGAAAGCTGTTCTTCTTTGTTCAGCCTTTGCTGCACAGCTGATGGGTCTTGGATCAATACGCGAGAACACTCCTGACTTCCCCGTCTTCTCTCACAATCGTTTCAGTCCTGTCCGAACCACAAAGGTCAGATTACCTGAAGAGAGGATAGCAGAGAGGGGGAAGCTCATGCATTAAAGACTGACGCGAGTTATGGGGTTTGGGGCGAAGGAGGTGGAGGAGTGAATTTAATAAATAACAAATTCCCCTCAGCTCCACAGAGCCAGGCTTTGTGTTTAATTGCACTGTATTGATTTTTCTCTCTCTTTTTCTTTTCATTCTTGGGTCGGGCATTGCTCTCATTTTGGAACAATCAGGTGGCCAAGGTGGACCTCGGAGTCGAATGTCATTTATTCTCTCTCCTCCTCCTCCTCCTCCTCCTCCTTCACCCTCTCACTTCACTGTTCTTCCTCTTCTCCCCCATCCTCCTCTCACCCTCCTCATGATGCCTTTTATGTTTGACGCTTTTTGTGGCTTCTCAACTGTCAAGGTTATCTTAAAATGACTTTGAACACTTTCCGGCTGTTGTGTGAGAGATTTTGATAAATACAAGAGATTGCATCCACAGATATAAATGGTCCTTTTACTCACAGGCACATTGTATTCTTCATATTTGTGAAAATGGATGGAATAGAGAAGTAAAGAGGCATTAGCTGCAGGGTTTTTCAGATCTTAGAAAAGCATTTCTGCTTTACAGATTGTATGCTACAGAAAGGTAATGCCCTGGCGTTCTCTATAAACCATGAAAAATCACATTAAACTATAGCAACTTGAACCTTTGTTGCAGATGAGAGTCACTCCAAACACCAGCACAAAGGGATTGTCTTTAATTACATCTTAAACTGTACTTGAGTTCAAGTTCTCCAAGTGTTTATTATCATAATTTCTTTGTCCTTTCCCTTCAGCATCATCTCTCATGTTAATCAAAGTGTCAGAAAGTTTGGAAAATACTTCAAAGGTGACATGAAGCTCAGCAGGAGCACAAAACACAAAATAACATGAAAATCCATCATGAAAGATAATAAAAATCATTTGATCTAACTCGGTGTGTCAGCAGCCCTCACCTTTAAATAAGAGTGTGTGGTAAATTATGTGTTTTGAGCCAACGGGGGTTCAAGTTTAATGCCATGAATAAAGCTACAGTAGATCCACCTCTGGTCTGATGAATCAGGTAGAAAATCACACATGTCAACAGTGCCATCGCACTGCTCAGAGCCTCATCTGTGGACGGAGGTGTATATTTTCATCTAAAAGGAAAGCAATTTGCAGGGATCCTCCCCTTTAAAAGCTGACTTGACATTTCCTGCCATTATGAGCACAATGTGCTCTATTATAGAATGAATGGCAATTAAGCACACAGGAAAATGTCAGGTGAATTACAGCTCACTGAGGTGAACCTGGTGACATGCGGTCACCATCACCCACCTCCTGTACCCAACCACATCATCCCCTCGTCGCTATCTTCTCAAACTACCTGATGAGGGGAAGTTTTTAGGGCCAGAATAAATGTTTTGGGCTCACTTGATAAGACTAAAGTAAAAGAAAGTGAAGATAATTTTTCAGCTGTACACATGTCAGCTGTAAGCCAGCGCACCAACCGTGTGTTTGGTCTCTTTCCTTTTTCACTGTCTTCTTTGTACATTTATGAAGCAGATTCATAAAGCTGCGGTATAATTGCAAATTTTTCACTCAAGTCGAAACATTTTCAACTCGCATGGATGCATCTTCGTGTCATTTGTCTTCCCCGTGTGAATTTGCATCTAATTGTGTCTTTCCATTGACTTTGTATGTTCAGATAGAGTTATGAGAACACTGTGTTGTCTCAGCTGTGGGGCTGGTGCGAAGGGTTCCACCAAAAAACAAAAAATTAACCAGACACGAGAGCACGGATGCATTAAGGAGAAGCAGATACTCCATTCAAACATGGTGCTTTATTCATTCCTTTTAAAGTTGCTCACTGGGACATGGGAAAAGTCTGTGCATGCTTCCTCACGCTGCAGCGTTTTTGTGCTCCTAGATGGTCAGGGTTAGTGTCAGGGTTGAGCTGGTTAAGAGCATGTGCGTTTAAAACTTTCTCTGGCCAACTTCCTGTTGGCTTCCCACACATATTATTAGGATAAAATCATTTAATCATATGGTTTTTCTAGAGCATTTTAACCTACTCATCATAGCTATGTACCATGAAGTATGTTTGCTTCTTAGCTTGCTAATGCTAATATCTGCGTGTGCAGTTAGCATGTGGGAAGTTCACTTCAACCAAATTACAAAAAAACATATTTTCACACTCACCACTAGTGATATTTACCATGCAGATAGTTTCAGTAGTGAAAAATCGACAGAACACCATCAACAGTTTTTATTATTTATTCTATTTCCTGTGTAGAAGAAGCAAAATTCCATTTATCTTCATGTTATTGAGATGGAGGTAGAAATCTCAAACCCTGGACAAATAAACCTTAAAACTATCTGCATAGATATACTGTATACCAGTAAATATGTTTATTGGCCCTTTGATTCAAGTGCTACCAATCTGTTCACTTAGAGGCTAAAAAGGGATCAGAATATAAACATTTGAGCGACAGGTCTCAGTTTTACCTTCTCATCTTTGTGGCCAAACTCTCAAAATCTGCTGGAGCTGAGAGGGGAAAATCACATGGACTCAGGCGTCCCTCTGCCGCTGGTTGTGCTGGATAAAGTTTTCCAGCCTTAGCAACAGTAACCAAGTGGAGCAGAGAAGTGTGGAATGCCAATTCATTCTGCTGGAGAGACTCGCTGCTGTTCGTCTCTTCAGCTCAGCCCTCCACTCTCTGTTTGCTGCAGCTTCCTTTGTTCAACAGTACACATTACACCGGCCACATTTACATGTGCACAGCGATGTGACTGTGACTATTGCCCGCACTGTCTGTGAGGTAAGAGTCTGATTGATGTTTGTTTACATGATAATCTGACAACTACTCTAATAACACATACAAAGAAATCAGAGAGTGCAAACCTCCTCTGCCAAGGACGCACAAGCTTCTGAATTTATTTTAATAAAAGACAGTGTTTTTAGCCACTTAAGGCTAAAAGAGACTTAGAACGAGTGTGTTTTCCCCCTAAACTTTATTTAAAAAAACTGCACTACAATGTCACGCCAGCCAGTGTATTCTGTGTCATTTCATGTTGTATTCTGGTTTGTTTGAAGACATGTGTCGTAGCAGCAGTCACGTTTAAGACCAGAATTGGGTCTTAAATTTCTGACATTGTCAGACTTTTGCCTCGGGCTGTTTTTGGTCGACAAACTGGTCACCAGTGGACGAGTCTCACAGTGAGACTGACGTCCAAAGATTTTACCACGTTTCTCTCATGATTGTCAACTTTTGTCTCAGACAGCCCAAAAGGGGCCTTTGTGGCTCGAATTTTTAATCTGCATCTGAATCAAAATACACATAATAGACAATCAGAGCATACATTTGACATTTTTTTAATTTAACTGGGTAAAAATGGCAAAAATGTGAAGAAAAACTTCAAAGGAATTTCAAAAATCAAGATTCACATCCAGATCTAGATGTAACTACAAACAGGACCATATATCAAATATGATATATAATAATAATGATGAATATTTTTGTATATAATTTTAAAAAAGGAGTTTGTGACTTCACAGAGAGTGAAAGCACAATTTTAAATTAATGAACTAAAACTGTAAGACAATGAAAACAGGAATTACATTTTTAAAAAAGCCAAAATAAAGATATAAAGATGATGAAGATGCACACGGTGTCATCATCTGAATCTACTAATCCAGTTAATACTGTTACAGAGGCTAAGGCTGCCCGAAATAAAGAAGTCAGTGGAAAGACATAGTGCTCAAACACATGCACACACAAACACACACGCATACATTCACATATCAACATTCCTAAAAATAGGCGATGCCTTCATCTGTGAGCCCTTACCTCATACCAACTCACTAATCATCAATGACAGATTTCCAATGCAATCTCCCCGAGGTCACGCCTCTTTAATTATCCAAACAGGTCAGAGGTCACAGACACTTATCATGTGGCGAGGGGTCAAAGGGCAGCCAGCGAGGTCACAGAGGTCAAGGCAGTAGCAGGGCACAGGGAGAATCTAGCAGCAGATCCTGCTGCTTACTAACCAGATGTGATTAGTGTCAGCCATCAGGGAGTTGATGACTGGCTGTGGCAGGCCCTGCAAGGTCCAATCCGAGCTCTGCAATTGGATTTTTCTCCTTATGAAGATGCTTCCTTAAGCTTTTTTAGTACTTTTGACTTTAATTCAAAGAACCAGATATTTTCTGACACATTTGTTAATTATTTGTACTGATGATTCAACCAGAATGAGAGTTTCATGTCCATCCAAGCCTTGGAGGTGCTCCAACTGTCAGTCACCTACCATTGTCTATGGAGAAACTGAATAGGACATTAACTTTAGGGCCTTAAAATAAATTGGGAGATTGGTGAACAAGAATGTTGACATTTTCTGACTGGAGGCCTAAACATGGTGCAGCAAAGCACCGATACAGGGCTTGTTTTGGGGGTTTTCGCAAACCCACCATATTGCCCGTGAGACCATGTCAATTTAATTTGCTATTGAAGTGCAATGCTGGGTGAAGTTTCAGTGAAGTTACACCACAACATTGCTTAATGAGGCAATAGGAAATTACATTTGCTGAAATATTAATTGACATTTTCATTTGGTGGCATCAGTCAGTGGCAGAGTAAACAGTAAAAAACTAAAAATGATTCCCAGTGATACTGCCTGTTCAACAGCTTAGCCTCACCAACTCTACTCTGCCTCACACACACACACTCACACACGCACACACACACACAAGCACACACACATACTTTTAATTGACTTTGCTGTGATTTAATTACCTTCGGTAACAACCTGTCTCAGTTTGAATTTTCTCCACCCACCTTCCCATCCCAACTTAACCCCATTATATTTCCCACTTGAAAACACACCAGCAAACACACACACACACACACACACTCTCTCTCTCTCTCTCTTTTACACACCAGGGAAGCTTTCTAGGGAAGGGAAAGAAGCATAGATATATCTACATATACCGTATTTCCTTCTTCCTTTATTTACCTCAACTGCAGAGGGTAGCAGGCCTTTATTGGAAGCACACTTATATTAGAGAGAGGCCTTTGTTTGATAAGTATATTTGTTCATATTTTAGTATGAAGCCTCCTTGTTTTCTGATCTGCTTATGTTTGCTCTGTTAAATGTTTGTTACTGCTTTACCGATAATCCAATTATTCTGACGTGCGGAACAATAATTCTAGTGCTTGAGTTTCACCCGGAATGTTTTGGCAGTGCACCACTTAGCCGTGGCGTGCGGGAAGCATGTTCATGGTTGTATGCCGCTAGCTTAGCCAAGTTACCCTGGTTACCCTGGTTACCCATGCTCATGTAGTGTCATTGCCGTCATTGTTAAAATGTGTGCCGTTATCCTCGTATTTAAACAACATTGCGTCTCGTCCGTCCCCCTCGCCTCTCTGTGACAGTCGGCTTTGAGTGAAAACAGCATGATTATGTTGTTGAATCTATTAAATTAATGTGGTGGAAACTTACATTATGCTTAACTGGCGTGCACATTATATAACAGGCACCAGGAGTTTATCCACTATTGTTTTTTCGACACTTGTTGGGGCCTTTATTTGTTCCTGCTGACCACGCCCCTGGCCATTATCAGAGACCCAGCTTTTAATTGACTACCATCTTTTATTTGAGGAAATACAGTATACACACACACACACACACACACACACACACACACACATACACACACACACACACACACACACACACAGATGCCCACTAACATGCAGTGATCAAAGCAGACAGGGATGATAGGTGGAAGCACAGCAGCCAATCAGATCCGAGCAGGAGTGGGTGACCTTGCTGAGCTGCAGCTGATTGGTGGTGTCAGAGCTGTCAGTCATGTCACGAACCCTGTGACAGGGGACGGACAAAGGAGTGTGACCACGTGTGTGTGTGTGTGTGTGTGCATGCATGTGTGTGTGTGTGATATTGAGAGATGGACATGCTGAGAAAGAAAGAACGAAAAAAAAACGACAAAAAAGGTACAAATAAACTAATTATGTGTAGAAAAAATCACTTAAAACATTTAAAGCGCCACTGTGGTTGTTTTCATTTCAGCTTCACACATGCTTTACTTTCAATGTCAAACTCTTTTGTCTCTTGTCTTAATCATCTCATCTGTACATATTTATCTGTTTATGGTTAAGATATAATAGATATTCATACACACACACACACACACACACACTTACATCGAGCAGAAAACACTGTGAATCTTTCATTCTCTCATCTAAGCAGTCAACAGGGCCAAACAGACCCAAATGTAAGCAGGCAATTATTAGTGTGCGTTTCTTTATTCTGCCTGCCATCAGAGAGATTATGGGAATAATCGGCTTAATGAGCTCCGAACTAAAGATGGGATCCAGATTCCCCAGGGGGGCGAAGCTATTGTACGAAGGCCACAGCCTACACATAGCTGCTATGTCAAACAGCCCCGCTGCTCAAATACCATTTACTGCAATAGCGATCACCGCAGCTCTCATTGTTGTGTGTGAGTGTGTGTGTGATAGGGAGAGATGCCTACTGTCCTTTTTGGTCCTTAGAGGTAAAATCTACTGTTAACAGAGACGTCCTGTGCTATCAAAACAGACAATAAATGTTTGTAAATGTGAATAACTGCTACACTAAAGTAAAGTCAAGTAAAAGAAGACTGCAAAAAGAAATATTCAAAAAATAGGAGGTGGCTGGGGAGGTGGTGGGAGTAAATGAATCCCTCCAGACATGTTTGAAGACATATAAAAATACTCACTTTGAATAATAATTTGCGTCTCATATGTTTTTTCTACTAAAAATGTCCAATTACCTCGTGAAAATTGTTAAAATTGCTTAGACTCCTTCTCCCTTATTGAAAAATCTTCTCCTCTCCTGCTTCACTGAAAAGTCTATTCTCAGTGTGTGTCCTCTGGAGGCTTCAAGTTTCCACATCACACTTGTGTAAGTTGCATACTGGACCACGATTGGCTCCAAACTAACTGTGATATCACAAATCAGGCTCGTCGTTACATTTAAGATGAGCACAGAGAAACTTTCCCGCTTCAGTAGATGAAGGTGAAAACAAACTCTGCACAGTGAAGCTCAAACATACAACTGAAGTAATTTGAATCCAATGCAGGAAAGAAAGACTGTCAGAAACAATGAAAACTACTATATATAGAGAGTCAATTACAGAATACAAACACATTGAATGGTTAGAAAAGATGTCAACCATAAATAGTATCAGAAAATGAGATTTGGTGTAATGAAAGGATTATAACTTTTACATATTTCCTCCTACAGGATCATCCTGAACAACTAAGTAAACAAAAAAGAAACCCTGCATATTTTTGACTCAGCCCCTATCGCAACAATGAAGTTGTCTCATTGAAATGATTTTTTTCATGTAAGACATTTTGACATCGCAATACTGAATTCCATTTAGCTGCTTTAGTTTCAAGGTCCTGGTATTGTGCATGCTGGCTCGCTGTCACACTGTGGGGGGCGGCTGTGACTCAGGAGGCAGAGCGGGTCGTCCACTAATCAGAAGGTCGGTGGTTCAATCCACGACTCCTCCTCTCCGCATGTCGAAGTGTCCTTGGGCAAGATACTGAACCCCAAATTGCCACTGATGGTTGTGCCAGCACCCTGCAGGGTAGCTTGGCGCCATCAGTGAATGAGCAGTAGAAACACTGTAAAGCGCTACATAAATGCAGCCATTTACCTTTTTTTTTTTTTTTACCACTGTCATGGCTTAAGCCAGGCAGACAGCTGTTTTTTATCAGCTGTGTATGTGTTGTGTTAAATCTACGCTACATGTTTTAATCAGCTGTTAATCCTTCGACCTCTGTGCTCAGACCGCACTAAGACTATAGACTGTATATAAAGATATAGATGTGATGTCATCCTTTGGTTTGCACTGGAGCCAGTTTAAAGCCCAGAGTTGCAGTTTATGGTCGGCGCCATCTTTTCCGTTTGGAGCCAGGATCTTCCAAATAAGGAGTACAGGGGGGGGGGGTTGCTTTTCACACTCTGGAAACACGCCCCGCTACCTCAGACCGAAGCTAACACTAGCTTACTGGAAACACTGAGTGCTGCACACTTGGGATAATGTTAGCTACTTTGGCTAAATTGTGCAAACAGGGCCGGTATCGTAATCAAGTAACATTAAACTTACTGAAATATTGCAACAATAGTTCGACTCGAGTCCGGGAGCCGAGGAGAGCAGCAGGTGAGCCAACTGTCAATCACAGCTGTCAATCAACGCCCACACGGCAGAGATCAAAGCTAATATAAGTCTACAAATCTTATTAACGGAGGTACTTCTGCATTGGCTTCAGCCTCAAGCCACTTGGCTCAGACTGTACGTTCAATTGTCCAGAATTGTGGGAAATCGTGGAACTACTCAAACTGCAAGACAGTCAAAATTTCGGACATGCCAGAAATCAGAATGATCATCCCACAGCCAGATCGCTGATTGTTCATGTAATAAATGAAGGGTCGTGACCTCAAACTGGACACAAAATGAGAACCAATCTGGCAGAAATTCAGCCCGATTCTAAAATCAGTCGGGAGCGACCAATTCAGGTCAAAATTGGGCTAAATCTATACAGTGTCTGCCCAACTTTACTGAATAGAAAGGAGCCATTGTTAATGTTAATAGTAGCGCCTGTGCTTTTCCTGCTATCACAAGTCAAAATGTCTGTTGCGAAAAAGGCATATTTGACTGATCATAGTCTAAATTATGTGCTCTCTCCACCACCATCAAAAAGCCTCCTCTGCTGCAGAATGCTTGCAGGTGAAGGCATTCATCTCCCAAAGCACAGATGGAAATGATGGAAGTTTCTGCAGTTACTGCTTCCTCTGCTGCTGGCTGGCGTGATTTCCACCTCTGCTGACAGAGCTCTCAGGAGCTCAGCAGCTGCATCCAGGCAGACCGCTCTGCAGTACATTGACATTTTATCACTGCAACTAGGATTACAGTGGACCTTTTATTTTCTTTGATAATGTGACATTCCCATGACATTTTCACTCCACAGCTGAGAGATGCCAGCACAGCCACCAAAACAGGAGTCTCACGGGTAAAAATGAGACATGCCAGATATGAGAAAAAACAATGCCTCTTCAAGAGTAAGTCACTCACACTGTTTCTTTACTAGAAGAAACCCTTTGCTCTGTTATCACTTTAGAAGCTTTCTATAGACTTCTATAAAATGCAGGAAATCTCTACCTGAAGCAGAAGTCAATGAGGGAGGTTGAGGGAGTTAAAAAATAAATCATATAATAATGATCTGACATGGAAAATCTACTTTTAAAGGTCACTTTCTTTGCCAGGGACAAATTTTATAAACAATCCTTTCTATGGAAACAGTTCTCTTCACTTATCCCCAGAAAGCCCTGAAGCACGCAGTCATCCTCAGTCATCATCCTGTCTGCTGATAATGTGACTATAATGTCTTAAATTTTTTTTGTTCTAAATGCTAAACTCTATGTAAGTCCGGGCCAAAATATGCAAGATCACATTGTTTGCTCATATATTTTAGCTTGAATTTGGGTTTTTAAATTCTTGACTCCCTGCTTGATGGCCAGTTAATTCACAAGAATGGAGTCATCTTTCTGTCTTCTCGTGTATCGACAGAAGAAACTGTGACATAAGGCGAGAGGGTGTGGAGAGAGTAATTCTATTTTTAGTCTCATTGGGAACATATGAACCCAGCTGAGGGCTAGCTCGCATTGTAAAAGAGGTGAGAGGCTGTTTAATAGTGTGACTCTTAAAGCCATGAGGTCATCATCTGGAGAAAAAAAAGAGTGGAGGGAACCTGACACGAATGCATGGCCATAGCAAGACAACATGAGGTGAAAATCATTTTTAAAAACTGTCTTAAAAACATTATAAGCCGAGACATTGTGGAGGTTTTAAGCAGTGATAATCAATGTTTGTCTATAACTAACAGTGCTACTCTGATTATGGAAATATAAACAACTCCAAAAACGGACTCTTTAACAACAATAGATTTTATAACATTTTGTACAAATGTTGATACGAAAATCAAATAACATGACACCTCAAACAAACATCAAGTCATCAGTAACTGTTATCAATGCGTAAGTTATAATAAATATATTAAACACATAATATAATTATACTATCGGTTTATGTTATGGACATTAGTTTTGATTATTTCAACTTTTTTAATGTGTTTTCTGTCAGTTCAGTATGAGCCTCAGAAGAAGAAGAAGAAGTCAGTCAGACGGGCAAATCAGAGCTGTAGTAAATTTATCAGGCTTCACTGTTGGGAACTAAATACTGCTCCATAGTTAAGAGCTGATTTAAACTGCTGAATATGTTATCGGGTTTCTACAAAATGTGATCTTTGGATTCTGCTTTGTGCTCCGAGCATTTTACCAAAATGCACTTTACTCATAGTTGACTTCCTCTCTCCTTACGTTTTCATGTACAATACCTTTGACATTTTTTTGAAATAAGTGAACCAGATCAGCCAATAGTTCTTCATCTGTACTGATGATTCAACCAGCAGAGTTTCATGTCCATTCAAGTCCAAGAAGAAGATCTAACAACATTAAAAGTTAGCAGATGATATGATGTTTTAAGCCAAAAGACACTAAAATTATAACCATTATAGGAACACCACAAAATTAACCATTCATCAGCAAAGATGGAGAACAAAAGCAACCAAATTCTGTAGTGAGACATTAATGATCTACACTAACTAATCACCTGTTTTGTCATGGGTCAAAGGTCAGCAGGATAGTGGAGCCGACTTCAATAGTCGACTCTTTACAATACACTGATATGTCCCAGTGATGTCATCTGACCCTCTGCTGGCCCTCTGACCTGCTCAGTGTTTTAGAGCTCTAATTAGCCATTGACCTCGTCTCCTCCCACATCACCCCTTACACCCAGCGTGACCCCCCTGACCCCAGCAGTGAGGTCACATGCCTGTTGACATCAGCAATCATCACTCTTCTTTTTCGGCATTTGCATGTCTGACTGGTGGACGTCAACAAGACAAATTTGTGTCTTTCCCAAAAGTGCCTGCACTGTATGCGACCGCACCAGAATCTAAACATGAATTCAGAAAGACGACAGGACCTTCATCTTGACTTTATCATGTTTTTAATGTTTTTTTTTGCTTTACTTGTTCTCTTATAGACAGAAGTTCAATCAGGAATACTATCTCCATGTTTACTCTATTTACTCTCTCTCTCTCCCTCTTTCTGTTTCTGCTTCCAACTCAATCAGCTGATTGAGGGCGTTCCCGCTGTCAGTTAAACCAGAATCAGATTCAACCACGACCTCTGTGAGCCAATCATTTCATTAGTGTCGAACTTTTAAAACAGTTCCTTTCTCTGCTGCTGTCAGCTGTCTTTTCACTGTCAGAATGGTGTCACCCCATCCACCTCCAGTTTTCAGCAGATCCAGCGTCCATGGGTCCTTCCACTGAGCTCATCAGAGTCCTGCTCCACATTCAGTGGTGGAAGAAGTATTCAGATCCTTTACCTAAGTAAAAGTACCGATACAGCAAAAAGTAAAAAAATAGTGGTTTGGTTCCTCTGAAAAGTAACTAAAGCTGTCAAATAAATGTAATAAATAAATATTTCCCTCTGAAATGTAGTGGAGTGGAAGTATAAAGTAGCATATAATGGAAATACTCAAGTAAAGTACAAGTACCTCAAAACTCTACTTAAGTACAGTATTTGAGTAAATGTACTTAGTCGGGGGATCGGGGGATATTCCTGTACATCCTGACATCATGACAGGGTCAAATCTCCAAAAGACTCCTCACACATTTCTTCAACTTTCCCTATTCTGCATACTATGTCAAATAAACTTAATTTGATTACTCTCTAAGCCTCTCCTTCAATTCTCCTGATTGAAATGGATCAGGCTAACGGGAGGGAGGAGCCAGAGAAAGAGAAAATCTCATGGGACATTCAGACAGAGTATAAGAACACTTTACATCAATAGCATAAGCAGTAGAAGGTATTGAGTAACCGTGGCTAACTGAAAAAGCTGGCATCAATCCCCTTAGTGCCTTTTCTAGACGAATACAGATTACTGTGTGTTGGTGGTATAAAGTCAGTCTGACATACATAGAAGACATAGAGACAAGTGGATTGAAATTCAAGTAATGATACCTATAATCAACTCTCAGACACAATCCTGACCAAGTGTCCTCATTTCCATTAAATCCTCAAGTTCCATCTAAAGTCCCACTTGCATTCTGACCGGCATGTAAACAAAGGACCGACTAGGGCTGAAGATGGCCTGTAGATCAGCAGATCTCTTACCAACTGGGTACTCTCTGTATATTTCCTGGTGAAAATTCCACTTTTACAATTGTATCTGTCTCATTTTTTTGTTTTTCTTTTTATAAAACAGTTAATTTCATCTGATTACCCTGCAAGAAACTGCAGGATTGCATGTAATGCCAGCTACAGTGTTTGATTACCACACAAAACTACAGTTAATGTCTCTGGAGGTCACACACAAGTGGTATGTTAATGCTATTTTTTTTACCAAAGCCAGTGTTACAATCAATATCACATTAGTGTTTTGAGACTGAATAACTTAAACATTCTACATCTGTCAGAGGGAGCGATTGCCGATCGTGATCAACCCAAACATCAGTGATTTCACTGTCAGCATAGTAATGGTGGTGTTACAACACATACATCAACATACATACAACAACACTTAAATCTGAAATTACTGTCTTAATGGTAAAGAGAACTGAGAATTGAAAATTCCTGGATGTCTGCACCATTTTTCAGTAAAAAATACAAATACTTCCCTTTTTGTGCACACAGAAGGCTTTTAAAACATCAACATCAGCATTAGTAGCGGTATTGTCTCTAGTATTATCCATTATTCTTAGCAAGAAGGAGAGAAGCAAAACATTATTTTAAAGGGGACATATGCTTTTTGTGATTTTCTGTTATTTTTACTGTTATATGTAATGTCGGATGTCCATGTTAAACATAGTCAGAGTTTCAAAACTTGAGGTGAACGTATGTAAAAATGCTCCCTGCAAGTCAAAAGCGAGGGCTTCAGCTGCTCATAGACTCAGGTTGTTACCTCTACTTCCCCATCAAACTGACATCAGATCACTCGCACATGTGCACAAACAGCCATCCGTTCTGTAGCTTTTTATTGCTAAGACTGTTTGTTAATGTTAGGCCTCCGGAGCTGCCAGAAGTCTGCCAAGGGGCAGCTTCTGTGAACTAACCAATCAGAAAAGAGTGGGCTCATAAGGAGGGGGGCCCTAAAGAGGACACCTGTTTTAGACAGAGGCTGATCTGAGGGGCAGCATAAAGGACCAGTATAAGATAAATAAGGAGTTTTTTTTAAAGATTTTCCAGTAGAGCACCAGGATAAAAATATAGACCTGGAAATCTGCATGATACGTCCTCTTTAAGAGAAGAAGTGAAGTGAATTTCTCATAGAGAACAAACTAATTGTTTTTTATGCATGCCATCATTTTGCACTTTAATGAGGATCTTTGCCTTTTTTAAGTTTAGCAGCACTATAAGTAATTTTGCTTTCAGAGTTAGCAAAAGCTTGGCTCATAGCCGTGACTCTTGCAGGTTAACTGAATTTCTGATTTTTCAGTTTAATTGTTTTTACTTTCGGTTTGACGTGTTGAAACAATGAGAATCATGGAAACATACAGATGCACACAGCATAATTACATTTATACAAGCCAAATTCTAGCACATAGTGCACCATCACTGACCATCACTGCCAAGTGACAAACATTGTTTTTTTCAGAGTGTGGGCACAGGAAGTAAGTTGAAGCCCCCCTGCAAGGCAGCGAGATATAACCTGACAAAGGCGAGTCTGTTTCCCCTTCGTACTCCATGAAAGAGAAAGATGCAGACAGACTGACAGTGAGCTGTGTGTGTATGTAAGATGATAGCCTGGTATTCAGTGAGAAAAGATGGGTAGACAGGTCATCCATCCACACCCTGACATTACAGACCGAGATACCAACAGAGGGGAAACGTTAAGGTGAAAAATAGGATGAAATAGAAGTTCTGTTCTGTCTCGCTGTGAAGAGTTTTGAAGGCCGGGGATGTAATGAAAGGTAAAAAAAAATCGTTATCTTAAACCTTGCCTTATGAATGTCTGTGTGAATGATTCCAAAATAATATGGGCCTTTCCTGCCTTTGTAATGCGCAGTGAAAAATTGCATGCTATCATTAGCTAGCATTTCTTCACAAATCACACCCTGAGGCCACGGATGGTGAGTCACTTGAGCCAGTCCAAGCCAGTTTTGGTTTAGCTCCTGTAGATTCAGCCTGTAATGCTCTTGTGTTCTGAAGAACATGAGGCAAATTTTAGAGGCAGCACGATTGCATACAAAGTCAGTGGAAAGACACAATTACACACCAATTTGGCCGTGAAGTTACGTGGAATTCGCACATCCCTGGGAGTTAAAAATGTTTCAACTTGAGTATAAAATTTGTGCTTATCCCAGACTTTATAAATCTACTTTATAAACGTATAGAGACGAGAAGAAAAAGGAGAGAGACTTGAAGGAAACAGAGTTACTGAGCTGACACACAAAAGCACACCATCACACTCAAGCAAACACAAGCCGATGCATCAGTTGCTAGCTAGCTTACAGCTAATGTCTGTTGTAAATGTAAAATGAATTCTGTATATTGTGAAAATGATCTAGCATCTTGCAACCATGATAAAACAATATCATTCTCTTATCTCAAGATAAGAGCTCTCATAACAAGATGAGAAGGTTTCACATACAGTAATTGCAAAGTACAGAAGTTTGAAATTTGAACTTTCAGCTGTTTAACATCTGCATGCACCTGTCCCTTTCACCACACGCAGTATCTTTACCATCATGCCTCTCCCTCTGTGGCCCCCCGTCATGTCTCCCCTGGAGACACACGCCTCACAGTTAGAAACCCTCTGGTCTAAGCTCAAGTATATGAGAGTGAGCATAGTCTTTAGATTTACTGATTTACTTATTTTACAGATTTACTGAGAACATAATTAGCTAAGCCAGGATCCAACCAATTTCCACCACCTACACCTGTCCATGCAGGTGAGGAGTCCACATGGCAGCAGTCCCAAATTGTTTATTCAGCCTGAATCTCAGCAAATCCAGATTTGGGCTTGACCCAGACTTGGCTTTGTGAGTTTTCCCACTCCAGACGAGGTCACTCTTTGCCGCTCAAGCAGATTCACATGGGTCTTTGAAAGCAGCCAGTTAATGTTGTTTGGTTAGAGAGTTATTCTGAGAAGAGGAGACCTCAGGGCAGACACAGAACATGCTGGAGGGATTACATATTCTGTCTGGCCTGGGCACATCCCAGGAGGAGCTGGAGGAAATGTCTGGGGAGAAGGACATTTGGGCTAATTTGTTCAGCAAAGCTGCTACCTTGCCCGAATCCTGGATAAGCAGTGTACATTTAATAGATGGATGGCTAAATAATTCACTCTCTTTTATATTGGTGGATGTTTACCGTATAATGGTAGCAGATTTTTAGCAGATTTTCCCTATCCAGAAATTGATTTAAAGAAATTAGCAGCTATTTTTTTCTTGAAATTAAAAACACAGAATGCTAAAAAGATTGTAAAGACACTGTGGTGCCCATTAACAGAAACCTCCTGTGTACAGTGAGTGCAGCTTTAATTTACACTTCTATTCTTTAATGTGAACCACTTATCTGAACTGCTCCCATAATAAAGAAGAATAGCAACAGTTGGCCACTAAACAGCACTTGTGTTGTAGGAAGCTATCGAATTCTCGTTTTGATTTTCACAAAGTACATCCACACAAAAAATGCAAATCAATTTTTTTAAAGGTTTATATTTAAAGCAGCTATAATCAATATTTTTTATAATAACAATGCATGAAATGAATGCATGTGTAATGGTCGTGGCTCACAGTGATGAATCTACAGAGAGAATAATCAGCGACTCTGCAGCTTCCCTCGACTTTATGCTTTATAGCGAGTTTCAGCTCATTGTTTAGCTGTCCAGCTGCAACTTTACTGTTTTGGTTCATTCTCAGTGCTCTCATAGCATCGTTTTCGGCCGCAGCAGGCAGCTGTTTTCAGTGGAAAAGCTCTAAAAACCCGCTGTACACTACCTGCAGCAAACAGACACAGTTAGCTGGAGACTAGCTGGTGAACATAGTGGAGCATTTAGCAGCTAAAGAGCCAGATATTTCCCTCAGGAGTTGGTAGAGAGCAAAAACAGCTAAAAGAGAGTGAATATTGGACTTAAGGTGGAAAAAAACATGACTCCAAATGAATAATAATGTTGCTCTGTAATTGCTGAATGTGGAAATAAGTAAGTGTTTGCTAACAAGTTCAACATATCAACTTAAAAGATGATGATATGTCAGTTTTGTCTTCACTACTTGTTTCCGCTGAAAACAAGTGGACAAAAAAATCAGTTAATGCAGGTTTAAGATTTGCACTTCCAGTTTCAAGTGACCAAAGACCAGGAGACAACATGGGGCTGTAGACAGCACATGTTGTCAGCATTTTTGGAATATTCACTACTTACAGCACATTTGAAAATCTTCACTTGTGGTGGTGTCAGTACAGTTTGGATGGAGGGCCAAAAAAAAAAAGCATTTCTTTTTCTATCGTTAAATATCAACATCATTCAAGTTGCTTCTTAGTGTGAATGCAGGGTTGCTTTTTGAAAACACACACACACACACACACACACACAGTGCTCTGGGACAAGCATGCTACTCCCCACCTAGGACGTCCCCTGTGACCTGAAGTCTTAATAGAGCGGCAAAGTTTGGGAACCACAGACATGTGTGCGAATGTGTGTGTGTGTGTGTGTGTGTGTGTGTGTGGTGTGTATGGGTAGGTGGGGGGGATGCTGAGTTACACTGTCAGGGTCACCTCTGCAGCCCCTTTTGAACACCCCTCACAATACGCCACCTTGAGGTAACAATGACTCCATTGTTCATCCAGACAATGCTGTCTGAAGGACAGGGTTAAAGGGGCGGGTGGGAGAGGGGGGTTAACGGAGCAGAGGGGACGGCGGGGGGCTCAGCACCTGGTAACACTGTATGGATGGGAGGTGGAAGTGGGGGGGTTAGGGCGGTCACAGTCCATCAGTCAGCAATGGCAGTGTTCAGGACCGGAAGCGAACACGCAGCACTGATGCTGGGCGGGACCACTGACCTGAGGCACGGTTTCCCATGTGGTCCTGGAGCCAGTAGGGCTCCTTGGGAGGAGAACAAATGCACTCAGAGGGTCATTGTGCTCCCTCCAGTCCTTGATGCGGTTGAAGTCTGAGAATCAGATCCCGCATTACCATAATTTATCACCAGAATCCATTTCCTCCTACTGGGAGAAAACAGCAGGAACAAAGCATTTTGAGGATATGTTCCCATGTCCCAGTGTGTGTTTGACACACTGAAGACCCTGAAGAATCTGTTTTCAGGGTCAGCCACAAAAATGGTCACTGATACTTTGGTTAGTTCTGGTAAGTTACTTTGGATGTTTTCTTCTATTAGCCACAAGGGGCCCATTTTTGGGTTGGTGCACCAGAATGGTGGGACCTGAAAACGTACTCTGATGAGCCACACAAAGATGAGAATAACGCTTTATTGGACGCAAAAGTCAATTTTACAAGAAAAAAAGCCCACAAGGATGAGCACTTACTGACTGGTTTGGCAAATGTAAGTGTGGCAAAGGTCCTCACTAACAATACAAGCAGGAACCCACACAGTGGATGTATGTACCTAGGTTTTCTGTATCAATGACCTTGATAACGACCCCACAGAGCTTAAACACCTGGGACTCCCCACCAGTCAGTTAGATCTGAAGAAGGCCCTCGGATGAGAGGTGAAACACCTTCAAGTATCTCCAGTTGCCCTTGATTCAACCCTCCTTGGATAAAAATGACCTGGATTGAGAATCTTCACAGACATTTTCTGTAATCGTTCCTCGTGTCCATAAAGGCACTTCACACTGCATAATGAAACTCATATGAGTCGTCCAAACACACATCCCACACGGCCTTCGATTGACTGCATGATACATACTATAAAGGTTTTAACATGTCAACATATTAAGCATGCAACACACACACACACATTCAAACTCACTACCACTACACTACACTCAGGGCCACAAAACAAATATATCCCATTACTGCTTGGAAATAATGGGCCCATTTTTCTCCCACACAGTGGTCTTTATGAATAGTGTATAAACCCGGCCACGCGTTGGATCCTTCAGGGTGGGGGTTTGGGGGGTGGGGGGGGGGGGGGGGGGGGTGACACTGCCATGGGAGGTGGGAGGAGCTCAAACACATTTCTGCCTTTTATCCCCCCTGATAAAGAACTCCCACTTATACAAACATACAGTACCACACACAGCAAACACACACACACATGCACTGTTTGATTTTTTTTTGCAGTGAACACAAGACATCAGAGTGCTTAAAAGCCCTGTCTAAACATAGACCCAAGGCCAACAGTGAGTGCTGTGGTCCTGAATGGAGCTCCACCATCGCTATGCTTTGCTGCCTGGATGACAGTGGAATTATCCACAATAGCTGTTCTGTGTGCAGGAAAAAAGGGGCATTATGCACTTCCTTGCATTTTCTTTGAACTAACACTAATGGCTGAATATGCCTTGAATGCATCGTCTTAGTTTTACTATGAGAAAAAGGCACAAATTCCATCATTTTTTATTGCACTTCGTCTGTTGGCAGTGGCACAGTGAGATGCATGTGATGGTGAAAGTGAGGATTACTGCAGTTCTCAGTGTCTCTCTCTCTCTGTCTCTCTCTTCATCTTGTCTGCAGTGTTGTAAAAAAGCCCTTTGTTGTGCACTGCAGTATATATCATTTACAGGCTTTGCATAAATTTGTGTAATCTCCTTCATGGGGGCTGGGCAGGCTATCTGATTCACTGGAAACCGGGGAGGAAGAGTTCATGTCAACTGCGTGTGCCAAACATGCATGTTGTGTGTGTGGAGAGAGAACCTGAACACAGTTAGTTACAGTATCACATGCTTGACATGCAACATGTGTGAGGAAACACAGTCACATACCATTCCAGCACATCAAAATACAAACATGAAAATCCGGGACTCACATCATGTGGCATATTTCCTTCAAAAATTATACAATGCATGAAATATACCTTCTCTGAAAATGTCATTTAAGGTGACATCCACCTTAAAACAGACCTTGCATTTTTCTAAATCTGTGAGTTTTTGCTGGAGATATATTATACATTCTGTAAACAACATAGTTGCTCTTAATGTTGCAGCTCTTGTCAGCACCCAGTTTGTGGCCTTTGCCAAAATGAGGAATTAGCAGCAGAACAACAGTAGTTTGAGTCACTTAAAAGTTTTGCCTCTAAATAAAGTGGTTTAGATAATCTGGCTAAACTGTCGGCTTGTTTACAACCTGTCTGATTGTCTGACTACTTGTGTTAGCATCGTGCAATGTCAATGTGTTCTCAGATCTTAGCAATTACTTTGATAACGGGCAAAATCACAAAAAGAAGACTCAAGTTGTAATCATCCTTTAACTTGGTAAACTAACAACAATTCAGAATTGCACTCAGAGACTTCACCATGTATTGCCTGTTAAAGGACGGGTTCACAATTTTTCAAGTCTGTCTTAAAACAACAGTCAGGTGTCCAAATGCACAGTGAAACCTGTTTTTCTTGCTGTAATCATTCCTCCTGTTCATACTGACCATTAGAAGATCCCTTCATAATGCACTTACAATGGAAGTGATGGGGGACAAAATCCACAGTCCTCCTTCTGTGCAAACATGTGTTTAAAAGTTTATCTGAAGCTAATATGAAGCTTCAGCCATTCAAATGAGTCAAATCAAGTAGATATCTTTCAACGTTACAGTCTTTTTAGTGCCAAAGTTCCTCTTTTTGTTATTATACTTCCACCACAGCTCAACAGGGAAACACTGTCCGAGGAAACACAAAGAGGGAATTTGATGCTAAAAAGACTGTAAATGTGTCAGATATCCACTTGATATGACTAACTCAGACTGCTGAAGCCCCATCACTTACACTGAAAGCACATTTGAAGGGGATCTTTTAATATCCAGTATGAACAGGAGGAATGATTACAGCGAGGAAAACCTCTTTCACTGTTCATATGGACACCTGACTGCTGTTTAAGACAGACTTGAAAAATGGTGAACCTATCCTTTAAATACATGCTATTTTATATGTACTTTTAAACTCGACTTGTAGCGAGTAGATAACAAATTGATCATCAAATAAACTGATTCAAATTGCTGATTTATCAAAGTTTTACAAACGTCACAGACTTTCTTGCTGCACTGCTCTCTTTACTCAGTTAACTTATCTCCTATAGAGCAATTATGTACTTGTACCTTGTACCTTTTTTTTAAAATAACAAACCAGATTTTTTATGTAGTTGCTTATACTGTTGAGTTCTGACTACCTAAGAGTTTTGAAATGCTTTATAAAAAAACAAAAAAAAACAGCATTGTCTCTGGGACAAATAAAACTGTCTGTTACTTCCTGAGACCTGCGCCCTTCTCTGCTCTATTCCATCCAAGTGAGTTTTATTTGAATGGGGGGCTTATTCCAGTAAAACCACTACAGCTACTGTCATAGTGTCCTTGCAGTTGTTCCATTATTCACCGTCCATGGAGGAGCTCCAGGATTTTTGTCTCTAGATGACATCATCTTATAGTCTGTCTCTCTTGTCCTTCAGCTCAATGACAGTTCGGTTCAAATTCATTAATTATACAGTAAGTGTGTTGTACTATATTGTAGAAATGACACATGATAATTCTATTTTAGGGTGGATTTCACTTCAAATTCTAGTAGTGTGAAAAGAGTCAACTTCACTTGGCAAAATCACACTTTAGTGTAGAGAGTGAATATTTTAGAGATGTCGATTAAATTAACTATTTGGGACATAATTTATTTTCCTGAATAGATATTCTATTCTCATATACAGTATATATATCTCACTGTCAGTTTCTATTGCTCCGGTGATACACACACACATCCACACACTCCCTCAGAGCAGTGACGAGGCAAGACAGTAAATCATTGGGAGGCGGGGCGCAGCGCTGAAAGCTCAGCGACAGAAGATAAAACATGCAGCGGCAGGCGGACTCTCCACTCTGAGCTCTGCACACCTCCTCCAGGCCAGCTCTCCTTGTCCTCTGGAAAATACTCTGACAGTATTTAGTCTAATGAAAACGCCATCCATTCCATCCAGCTGACAATTTCATTCACACATGAATCATCTCTGCTAACAAACATCTAAAAACAGAATAGTGTGCAGAGAGGAATGCAGGTGTAAATGCAGTATATATATATATACTGGAAGAAAATATACTGTGTCCATATCTGGGGTTATCTTGAGTCCTATATTCAGTCTAATCAGGTCAGGGTAGGGCACTGGTCTGTAGCTGTGAGTCTTGAGTTTGTGTGTAAACACCTTTAATAAATGAGTGGATCTGAGCAGACCCTGTATCAGCTCTGATCGTGTGGGGCGCCATGATCATTGCAAGAGAAAAAAAAATGTGTTTTTTGAGGCAAGACAGAGAGTATTAACAGTTTCTCATTTAGACTGCAGCTTCTTGGTGGCTCATCATGCTGCCAGTGTTCTCTCTCTCTCTATTTGGGTCAGTTCAGGTTGACCGCATTTTGGATTTGATCTAATTATCCTTTTGGTTTATTTCGAACTGGTTCTGATTGTCCTTGGGTCTCTTTTGTATTGCGTTTTATCCTTTTTAAAATTAACTTGGGGTTTGTGGGTTTTCCACATGTCCATTTCGGATAGCATTCAAAATTTTGGTATGAAGACCTCTAGTCAAAAATTATATGACATCAAAGCAGTGTGGTGGCTGGAAGAGCTCATACTGGATTTTTGAGACCAAAACTTAACACTGATATTTGAGAGTTAGACCAAGCGGCTTGATGGCCGCTTGATGCTGGCTCCAGAAAATCCTGGTTCCAATTGACTCCCATTCAAAAAGCATCAGCTTCTCTTTAGAAAAAGGCCTACTACAGTGGTCAGTAATCTTTTCAATGAGTCATCATGGTCTCAAACGCTAAATTCAGGCCCTCTAATTTATTTGAAGACTTATAGTAGGTTTGATGTCTGCCGTGTGGGCGTTGATTGACAGCTGTGATTGACAGTTGGCTCACCTGCTGCTCTCCTCAGCTCCAGGACTCACACCGAGTCAGTTATGATACCTGCCCTGTTAGCACAATTTAGCTAAAGTAGCTAATGTTAGTGTGCAGTAAGTAAGTGTTCGCTTCGGCACTCCTTATTTGGAAGATCCTGGCTCCAAACGTAAAGATAGCGTCGATCATAAGCAGCAACTCTGGGCTTCAAACCGGCTCCAATGAAAACCAATGAATTTGAAAGCCGGTTATCAGGGGGCTTAAAGAAACTCTGTATCTTTGGTATTTCTTTTCGGCTGACATATGCCGAAACAAATATATCTGCAATAAACTAATAAAGGCTAATAATATCTCCAATGATATCAGAATCATGTGATCAGTTAAAACTAAAATAAACACTGTTTTCAAAATGTGACAGATGTGGTGAAGCTGTCTTCTTCATTTGCTTGTGTTCTGACCATTTGCATATGTTTACTTAGGTTGCAGCGCGTTGAGCTCTCTCAGCCACCTTACAGCAGGGAGATGACCGGAGGAAGTAGAGTTTAGAAAATTGGCAGACATTGAAATGAGTCACACAGCAACAATGAAATGGGTTTCGAAGCAGTTGTGAGGTAAAATGAGTGCCGCAGCGTGAGACCGTGTCGCCTGGGTTTTCAATCAGACTTTCTTCCTATCTCACCTGTTCAAGCATAATTGTAACACATACACACACGACACACACTGAATTTCAGATTACACAGCAAAGTCTAGCTCTCTTTCTCGCTCTCACACACACACACACACACTCTCACACACACACACACACACACACACACACAAATTACTTGCCAGGATCATTTCGCACGTCCTCGGTGGGAAACCCCATCAACTTTCACAGCAGGGAACCGCGAAATGAAACACATCCCAGACTTGCTCACACACACACACACACACACACACACACACATATACTGCAGATACATTTACTCAGAAAGGTAGTGGGTTATCATCCAACATGGTGGCTGCACTCACACGCCACAGAGAGATGTTGCATGCTGCAGGAGGCTAAGCACTGTGCTCTTACAGGAGGCAGGCAGGTCTGAAACAAGGAAGGTCCAAATGGCTCTCTCAGGTTATACTCATTCACGATAACAGGGTACACATATGTAAAACTGTTGCTAGCACACCTTGAACTGCACTCAAGGTTTATTAAAACTCTTTTTATTTTGAATTACTGTATTTAACCAGTAACTCAGGGTGGGTTTAATATTTGTAAACTATTCTCAGACTGTAGAAAAGCTTTTTTATATGTGTGTGAAAGTATCTCAATGTAAAGTCTGCAGGATATGCGGGCGAGTTTAGGGAAAGAGACACTTTGGCGGTGTTCAGACTGACATTGATCCTGCATTGTCTGAGTTATCTTTTCTCTCCTTTTCAAGTTAGGAGCTTAGATAAGAAATTGGGTAACTGTAGGTGCTGTTTAGTTTGTAATTTTGCTGTAGTCCACCCTAAAGCCAAAATGTCTCAAAAGTCGTGAGTAACTAATAATTTTAGGGTTGAAATCTTGTGTTACTGGTGGCTCATCATGTCGCTGCCAGTCTTGGTGTTGTCTCTCTATCTGGGTCAGTTCAGGTTGACTGCATTTTGGATCTGATCTAATTAACCTTTTGGTTTATTTCAAACTGGTTCTGAGTGTCCATCGACCCCTTTTGTTCATGTTTCATGTTCATGTTTTCCCTTTTTGCTTCATGTCTTATAGATAGATAGATAGATAGAAGGATAGATAGAAAGATAGATAGATAGAGAAAGTGAGACCAGAACAAACATTTTTGATGAAGATTCCTAATATTTGGTTACTTAAGGCCCTGAGAAGTTTGTAATTTTGCTGTAGCCCGCCCTGAAGCTAAAATGCCCCAAAAGTTGGGAGTAATAGATCATTTTAGGGCTGAAATCTATGTTGCTGATGTTTCCTGGGAGCTAGGAAGAGGGGAATCCCATTTTCTTGTTACACCAGAATTTCCCCAAGGCCTGGGCCTAAAAACGCCCCCTTGAATATTTGAATAAGTTGATGCAGCAGAGGTGCCAACACAGAGGGTTCTGGCAAAAAACAAACCACAGGATTGCCCAGCAAAAAAAGTTGAACCTGACTCAACTTTTGCCAGAACCCAAAGTGACATCATCTGGCACTGCAGCCAATCAAATGCTTACAAGCACACAGTCCTGGTACATTACTTTGTAAAGTGAGCATCATATTTCAACAGTTTACCTGTTGTTGCAAAAAAAAAAAAATAAAGTAAGTATCTATTACTGTAGTCAAATCGGACTTCCTGGACACCGTCTCACCTGTACTGAAAGTAACTCACCTACACAGTGTCTTGCATTCTTTTAACGCAGGGCTGATTTTGGTCAGAACATCCACTAATATGTAAAGTGGTGAGCCGCACAACAGAGAAGAAAAGAATAAAGGAGTCCTCAGTGCCCTCAATAATTCACACAATGAAAAAAAATCAATAGCATGTACGTTACTTACTGCTCCAACTGCACTTGCCTTTAATAATGAAAATTATAGCCGACACAACACCTGCCAATGATGATGCAAAATGATGGTGATTCACAAGTGTCCACATTTCAGTTTACTACAGTACTCCAGAGACACAATAATCTGTCTCTGAAGAAATGCCTTCTTTGGTTTGATTGTTAAATGTTGATAGAAAATGGCAGCTCTAAAGAAACCCGCCCTTGCTGATACCGATGTTTACTGTTGATTGTTTGGATCACTGCAGATCTTTCTGCAATCAAACTCTGTTGTAGCTGCAGAAAAATACATCGACATGACATCAGATTATTTGCACAAAAATTGCACAACAAAAATTCACCAAACAACAGAATGGATTTTCCCTCTAACCCCCCATTACAGTCTGTAGCCTTTTCTCTTCTCCACCGAGCCTCTCTCCTCCTCGCTCCCTCTCTCCACTCTTGTTTGGTTCATTGTCTTTTACCCACTGTCTCTGCCCTCCTTCTGTCGCTCTGTTTTCTCAGTGAGTTTCAGTGTTTGGAAGTTCAATCCTCACTGCCAGGCCAGCTGACCTGCTGACATGCTTTTATCCCGTCGTTATACTCGCCTGTTCTTCTCATTTCCTGCCCGAGCATCAGAAACAAATGTCATGTTGAACCAAGCACACACACACACACGCTGAGTCCCTAGCAGACACTATTTTATACATACACTGAGTTATCTGAACAATCAAACAGCAACCCTGCAATACCTTTGTGTTAATGTTCAGTTGTTGACACTGGTGTTGGTTCAAGACACCTCAATTTAATGTAACAGCTACAGTATGACAATTGTTTGTATTTTACAGGCAATTCAACAGCAACTGCTTAGTTATGATCTCAAATGATACTTGATCAAATATATTTATTTAAAGCATGAATTAAAATCCTTCTGGGTTCTTTAGATCCATTTATTTCTCAGGTGTTTTGGACAAAGAATCTGTCCTCACCTGGGCTGTATTTGGTCTTTAAAGGGGACCTATTATGATTTTCCTTATTTTCAGTCGTATATATAAAGTTACAATGTAGGATGTTCATATTAAATGTGGCCAAAGTGTCAAATAATGAGGTAAACGTATGTAGGAGTAATCCCTGTGAGCAAAAAAGCACTGGCTTCAGACTGCTCTGACCGTTTCCAATGATTTTTTTCTACTTTCAGCCCGAGCCGATGTCGGTTCATGACGGATTTCTTCAGAGTTCACTGCTCTGCTGAACTTTGAATCATGCCAAGCTGCTCTTGTGGAGTCCCAGAATAAAAATATAGAACTGGAAATGAACATAATAGGTCCCTGTTAAAAGGAGAAAACACAGCACACTGAGTGTACAAGCTCTCATAAAAGTTTCTACCAGCTTTGAAAAAGGCCTTTGTCAGGCAGGTTGATGATGAACACTGCAGTACTTGAATATTATTGTTAAATTCTGTGCATGGATTTTCTCTCTTTCTTTCACTTTAAATTGCTCAATTTACCCTGCAACCTTCATCCAACTTCCTGCACAAATTCCTCTAATCTGTACTTTGTGCCATAAGAATTACGTGTATCATCCCAAATCCATACAAATACTATTTAGACTGTACTATAATGCTAATCTTTATAGCATGCTGATTTCAACAAGTCCTCTAACATAAACAACAAAAAGGTCTGTCTGGTTTGTCACTACCATCCAAAGAGACCCATATGAGCATTTTTCTCATCTGCCACCCCTACCTTCACAGAAATGATTTATATGACTGTTCTCAGAGCTGCCATCTCTATGGTTAAGGTCTAGTTAAGTTTAGGCAACTAACACTACTTGGTTTAGGGGAAGATGGTCATGGTCAGTGGTCATGGTTAAACGCAACAAACTGACAGAACAGAGACAGCATTTGTCATTTTTTTGGTGAAGACATACTTGTACATGGACCTTTAAGATTAGATTATTTCACCACACATGCTGTTCCCAGGGTCTAAAATTAACTTCTAAAGATGGACAGTACTTCCCATTTTGTATGAAAAGGAAATTATTCAAGGCAAATGTAAATCGAACTGCGACTTTGGAAAGTTATTACTATTAAATCTACAAAGCAAAATGTTATTCAAATATTTGATACTACAAATTGATTATATTGTCCAGGTAACTTCCAGGTTAAAAGCAAACTATAAAGGCCAAACTATGGTTGCCACATCCACAAGGCTGCGAGGGTCCATGTGATGTATATTTCTATCTGCCTATGATCCCTTTGCGGCGTCAATTGTGCATCCTGTGCAGGGTGCAACTGTGCAAATTGTGTCCTATTCTCGTTAAGTGGTCGCACACACAATTTTATTTTTCCAGCCTTCTCTTGTTGTTCAGCTAGATACAACGACGGAGCTCTTCTTCTTTCTGTCGTGAGGTTGCCCTCCCTGTTTCCTAGTGTGATGTGTGGAACACGTCTGTCTACGCAGACCCCTGATTGTAATACGTATAGAAGCACATCTGCTGTCCACGTGCAAGTCTGCATCCATCTGTACTGAAGTATGGACAGAGCTCAAAGTCACATGGAATTAGTTTGCATACTGACATCTTTGAGTACACTTAATTTGATTGTTTTTATAGCGCAAACAGACTGAGAATTGGTATATAGTATAGAATTGGGACACAGTCTATATTTGGGCTGTGAGTCTGGTGCTGCACATGTGGGTTCTTGGCAAACACGAGCAGAGGACGGGGAAAGTTGCGACAGCGATAAAAAGCACCAACAGTGGATTAATTGCAAGTGTAGGTGTTCAGGTCGTCACCTGGAACGAGCAGGAGCCACTTCAACAGAGCAGCTGAGGACTGAGTGCAATCCAGTGTTGTCCTCCCCTGAACTTCAGCTAATCAATTAACGTGATTTAATACACAGTCACTCCACATGGAATGGAAGCCAGCGTGGCTCGGTGTTCTCCTAATTTATACTGTATCGACCGTTTCACACACATGCAGAGAGAGAGAGGAAAAGAGAGGAGGCGGAGGCAGGCAGATTGTGTTGAATGGTTGCGGGTAAAGCTCGATCTCTGGGGAAAATGAAGTGATTGTTTTATTTTTGCAGTTTAACATTGCTAAAGTTTAAATGGCTGGAAAGAATGAGATGGAGAGCAAGCGAGGCAGAGAGAGACTGACTCAGAGTCCTCTCTTGTGAGCCTTCGTCTAGCCTTTGGCATAGAAAGTGAGCCTGCATATTACTCAGTCTATCACAACACAGCAGGAGAATGGGAGGAGAATTAATACACTTGGCTTTCATGCCAGTGTGCTCTCTCTTCGCCTTTCTTCTCTCCTACACTACTGCTCTCTCTTTCTCTTCAAGCTCCACTGGACAAAAGCACTTTGTGTGCTAATAAAATTAACTTGTATAGCTTTGATTTTTTTTTTTTTTTTTACCAAGCCGATAACAATCAAGCTGGGCAAAAAAGTAAAAAAAAAATAATTGAATCTTGAGATTGTATTCAATTTTCTGTTCATTTCTAAACACGCGCCTGGTGCCAGCGGCGGCTCAGTCTTCAGAGTGCTGCTGAGGCTCAGGGGCAAACATTTTTGTCTGTGTGCATTTCAATGACATAAACAGTATCTAGCCCGCCATACCCTCAGCAACCGTCTATCTGCCTCACATAAATCTAAATGACATTAACATTTAAAAAACCCAAGTCCCGCCTGTCTGTGGATGGGCCTCTCAGACAGACAGGCCTCCATTTTATTTATCCACACAGTGGACAGGGAAGACAGTCAGCGCTGCAGACAGACATAAATCTGTGCAGGTTGGAGCCGCTGAACCGCCACGGCCGGCAGGTTAAGTGAATATCCCCCCTCTGCTTCCTGAAAGAGCTCACACTCCTATTTCCCACTCCCATTAAATATGTGTTTCATTTCTGCCTTATTTGGATGGAAAGTCATTTTACCCTCTTTTATAGAAGGTCATAAAATATATAGTGTTTTTTTTAACACTCTGCATAACATCTACATTTTCTATTGTATTAATGTGATCGCCACGACACGGGGCTGAATAAAACATTCATGGCAAAAGCCATTTCTTCTGTGACATTTGGTCCCCTATCTATCATCAGTTTTCTATATGCAGCCAGGAGAACAAACGCTGGTCAAATGTTTAAATGTGGCCTCTCCACATAAAATTTAAACCCCGTTTTTACATTAACACCCACCGGCTAGTAGATGGAAATGCTTTTTTTGCGCAGATAAGAGAAAAGTCAAATGGAAATGACTCGCAGGGCTGTTGTGGCAGTGGGGAGCGTGCTGATGGGCCTGGGAAATTGAAGCATGTCAGTAAAATTAGAAAAAGCCAGCTTTTCCTCAACTGGCAGACATGTAAATGTGGCAGAGCTCCTCAGATGAGTCCATTATGGACTGTCCCAGGCAGCCTTTTCTCATCAAAAATCCCATCAGTGTATTAAAAGGTATAGCCTTGGCACTGACAAATTCATTCTTTCTTTTTTTTTTCCTAAATGATTTGAATTGCTGTTGAACTCAGTGATGGGCAGCAATTCAATTTAATCATTCATCTTCCTTCAGCAGAAAAATATACTAAAGAAAAAATGGAAATATTTAAGTGTTTTCAATATCAGTGCTATTAAGCAAATATTGTAGCTACTATACACCAAACTAATCAATATAATTCACAAATTAAGCTCAGAAAACAGAAGGTTATTTGAAAAATATCCGTTTTATTACACTTTATTCCCATGTAGTTCAATGCAGTTAATATAAACTTAAATCAACCTCAAAACCACTGGTCCCATTTGTCATCTCATATTCATCTTTTCTAAGTTGAACTTAAGGATGAGACATGAAGGATGTGCAGCACTGAAACATTAGCAGGAAGTGATTATGTTTAGTTTAGGTCTCTATTCCTTGCTGATCTCCCTCTCAGCACACTTGTATGAAAACCCCTATAGTTTATAAAGCACCATCATGTGTGATTATTTACTTTTAGTCACCCCATAAAGTTTCATTGCAAAACTCCCTGTGGCCATTTGGAAAAAACTCTAATTTAAAACATGTTACGGTTCTCTCAGCAATGGTCGCAAAACACCCAAAACATGCAGTAATTTTCAGTAAAAGGATTTACAGGATTAAAAGATTAAAGCAGAGTAGAATGAATTGAGGATTGTATGTATGAACTAATAAACACAATCCAGCTTCGTTTTATGGTAAGTATGTGATAATCCATGATCAAGTGTCTTGATATTAGAAAATAATAATAACACCTGATGAGAAGAAGTGGCATTTTCTATATCAGGAGACATTATCACAATACCATGGTTACTTAGAAAAGGAAAAAGGACACAGCGTTTAAATCAGCCATTATTTAAAGTTTGTCTGTTGTCAGTTTAACCCATAATTAAAGCTACTTTTTTAGCTGAATGATATGCTCCAGAGCATATCGTATCACTTATTGAACAGCCTGGCAGCAGTACAGAGACATTCCCTTCTTAAATTTTAAAGCGAGCCTCGCCCTTCTAACCAATCAGAGAAGGCCAAAGTGAGGGGTGGGAGCTCACAGCTGTCAGTCAATACGTGAACGCACATCTGGTCTATTAATCCCCTCGTACCGAGGCTCCAAGCTAGCATTAGCTGCTCGACGATGTCAGAATGGCTTACTCACAGGCCAGCAAACTCCCGATACCGGCAATCGTTCCTTTGTTACTTTAAGGATAAGCCTGGCGATTATTTTTCTTACTGTCAACAAATCTCTCAAACAATGAATTGATCCTACTTGTGTGTGTATCCAAAGCCTGATATATCTTATTCCTCTGTGCCGTAGGCCTCCACTATTGTCCAAAAGCTATCAAAAACATGTTAAAGAGCCACATCTTTGCCCTGGGTGACATGTTGCTTGTCCCTGGAGAGCATGATTACCTGCTTGCAGAGCTCATACTGTAGTACTGAAAGACAGTAGCTAAGCAAGACTAAAACTGAAGCTATACTTGACATAAAAATATTTAACTGGACACCATGCATGATAGCTGTACCATTATACACAATGGAGGGCACGCAAATTAGCTAGAGGATAAACTAATTTTAGCTCTCTCATCATGTACAAATTGTTCAGAGTTGTTTTTATTCATTCTGTGCATATGTGATGCACATGTGGAGAGCAGTTGTGAATGTGCTGTAGTTGCAATGCATCATTAACTATGATGGAACTATTGGGACATCTCCATTTTTCAGAGGAGGACAATAACTTGCAGCTGGCATGCTTATGTCATGTGATTGGTCGCCAGCTGCAAACTGTTTACAGCAGTTCTACTTTACACTGAATGATTGACCAAATATACAGTCAAATTCAAAATCACTTACCACAAACCATTCAACA